>JAWWLV010000179.1:12246529-12312258 GCA_035041135.1 Platyrinchus mystaceus
CCAAGATCTAGCAAAGAATAGCAAAGAATATCTTACTACTCTCCTTGGGACAACGGAGTCACGCTGGAGCGACTGCCAGCAGCCTCCGCCTCCCAAGGTCGACAAGGCCTTACCAGGCCTGGTAGACTCAACAGCAGGGAAACCCGCACCTCCAAAGCCGCCAGAAGGAAAGAGGGCAAAAGCCTCTTCTCCTTTCTTCTTATACCCCAGCTTATGTAAAAATGGTAGGGAATGCTGGGTAAATCTGGGCACTTCCTTGGCTACAAACTGGTCACCAAGGAAGGCCCAGACCAAACTACCACACAAGCAAGAAGAAAAAAAGATTATCTGGGACAGCTGAGACTGTCAACTCACCTGTGCTGTGTAAGAACATTGAAATTACTTGAAATTTCTCTTTTAGGGTTCATCTGAAGGTCCAGCTGTGGCCATAAATAAATGCTTAGCTTATGAGATATAATATTTCTGTGAAGGTCTAAGCTGTTGCTCAAGTGTTTCATGGAACTTGGGGTGGATAACTGAGCATTTACACTGTGTTCATAACATGGAACAATGCTAGAGCTTGCAGTGCTGGCTGGGAACACCAAGGTGGGCTTGGATTCTGGATGGCCAGTACATTAAAGGAGTGCCCTGCTCCTCCTACTCTCTAATAAGAGACTCTCTAAGTCTCTGTCATGAAGATAGCAGCTAACTCTCCTGAACCGCTAAGCAGCAGGGTGGCTACAAGCCATAAAAACTTGCTCTGTAATGAGAATATGTTCTTTGACGTGATCATAATCCAATATTTTAACAGACAATTTTATCAATGCGATAATCTTAAAAGAACCCAGGGAGAAGCCAGTTCTTTCCTTCATAACTGCATGTGCTCTGCATTGCATACAACAAGTGACAGTTGCTGATGAGAAGAGCTAATTCTGTAGTCCCTGTGGAGCATTGGGAATGCCAAGGAATACAGTACATTGGCTTTTGAGTCAGCAGAGATTTATATACTGTGCTTTATGCTTTAGCTAAGTAATGCATACATCTTGCAGGTTCAGTATCATAATTTCTGCCACAGTGCAAACCCGATGGACTCCTTCAGCTCCACTGAGGTTGTACCATTTCAAATCATGAGGGGATTATTCCCTGTTTGCAACTGAGCAAGTAAGTTGGTAGAATTTCAGTCTGTGGCAATGTTGGAAAGCAAGTTGTTTTTTCATGTTTTGTGTTCTTCCTCTTTCTTGATTGTAAAGAAGTAGTTGTTTAATATTAGAATAGAATTTGCCACTTCAATTAAGCAAAATGATTTATTTCTGAGTTGATTGTTATATTTTGAGACAATGTCAATACTATGAAAAGAATTCTGCAGATTTTCAGCCATATGCTAGCTTGCTCTCTCTCTCTATGGTATGTTCTTTAGTAATGGATGCCAGATCATGGGCAAACTAATATAAATTAAAATTTATCACAAGTGGCCAGTTTCATAAACTTGGAGCCAGTATTACTGAAAGTTATTAGTGAGTTTGGACCTCTTGTATATTCTCAATTTACATGAGGCTGGTGTATGATATACTCTATGAAAGCAACAGGACATATATTCAAATATTCTGATAAAACTGATGCTGCTGGTCAGCCATCCTGCCTACCACTCTGATGTTATCTGAAAGGATGCCAGGCCAGGTTGCAAGTTGTTTACACTCTGCATTGCTTTGAGCTGTCCATGTTACTTCACATTGACTGTCATAACTGTCACACTTACTTTGAAAAGAACCTAAGTTACTGTCCATAAAACAATCTTTCATAAGCAGAAATCATTGTAAGAAAAAGCAGCATGTGATTTTCAGTACAAAAATGGAGACTAATATGATACTCTACCACTTGTGGCCTGTGTATTTCTTGCCCTAGAAATTATTCAAAGTTTTCCTCTGCTTCAAAACATTAGTTGGGCCAAGAGTTCAATATTCTCTCATTTTGTTCTCATTAAATGATGAGATGCATTGTCTTACTGCTGTGAAGTCAGATCTTGGCTTGATTCTTTCAATTTACCTCTCTGTTGGGTTATTAGCGAGGGTTTTTTCCTCCCTTAAGTTTCCTTTCATGTGTGGTGACATGAAGGTACACAAGCATCCAAGACTTAAAATTTTTCTGTGATGTCCCATTTAAATTAGGTAAAATCACTCTAAAGATTAAGGGAAGGGAACACAAAAGCAGCGTGAGCTTATCTGAAATGAATTCTTCTTTAGGTTTCAATGAATAGTTGTTACAGTGTTTTATCTGACTCTACATGCAGAATAACATGGTTCATGGATATTTTATCACAGAAGAAATGTATGCCTCCTGTTGCGCCTCAAGAATAAGCAGAAGATTATATCAACTCTACTTCTCTTTTTACCCCTCTTTTGAACATGAACCACACTGTAGTGCTTAAAATGCTTTCACTGCACCAGTGTGCTGCTGAGAAAAGGTAGTTTTATGTGTCTTTGATTACATCACCTTACAGTATGTTAGTTGAGAGAATCTGTAGTTTCATGTGGGACAAAAGGTAAGATTTTGCATTATTCTCCTCTGTGTGGCTAACACAGAGGGCATGCAACAGCCAAATGACCCATTGTATCAATATTCTCCAGTGGCAGAACACTGTAATCCTTTCACATAATTTTTCGGTTGCTCCTGGCAAAGGTCACAAACCCCCTGTATTATGTCAAATAGCCTCTTCTTTGGTCACACAAGGGATCCAGGCATCTAAAAGACTAATGATGTACAGGAAGATTTTTCAGTGCTAAAGCTATATTCTGAGTGATTTGGCTGGTTGGGTTATCCATATATTTCATGCTGAAGATTTAATCTAACTAATGTTAAATTAAAAGTGCAAGGTTAAACTTTTAGAAAAGAAATAATTACCTTGCTCACACACTAGTCAAATCATTCCCTCCCTAATCCTGAGTACTGGATTTACTTTGAACTACAGATGGAGAATTCATTATGGAAAATTTCAAACCAGCTAGCAAATTGTGGGTTTGAAAGTATCTTTAAAGTAAACTGATGAATGAGATCATCAGAAGGTAAGAGATATGTAAGAGACATGATTTCTTTATGGTTGGCTGCAGAACATAAGGAATATTCACAGTGCTCTGCCTTAGAAAACAGAAAGCTTCAATCCAAAAATTTTGATAAACAGTTGTGGAAGAGTGGTAGCTGCACATCTTATTTTACCTCTATTTTATAGTCTCTGTGTCAAAACATAAATTTCAGGTGTACAGTAGTTAATTTAGTAGAAAGATTTTCTTTCATGTAGCAGTGAAACCATAGAAACTGTGGGGTTAATTTTAGTGGCACCAAGCAAAGCATGATTACTATTTACACCTATGTTTTACTTTTCTTTATTCTAATACAGAATCAGGCCCTGGGTTTTATATTATAACTTACAGTACTTTTTCCATTGAGTGCATACGTATAGTTTGGTTTTAAATAAATGCAGTTAGACTTTCAATGATCAATGTGAGTTACCTGACAATATATTTAACATACAGCATAAAGAGTATAAAGTAATGTCAGTGGCTTCATTCTGCAGCTATGCACAGGATGAGTTTCTTATAACTTTTACCCTTACATTAAAGTCTACATTCTACCTACCCTTTCATTACATCTACCTTTTCAATATTTAGAGAATTTGTATTAATTATAATAACTGACATCTATAATATGGCTTTCAGGCATTCACTTCAAATTCATTTCTGCCTCACAAAGTAATTACAATCACTCAGCCCAGTTCTACATGTGTTTATAGTCTGTCTAGTCCTTATGAGAGTGATCACTCTTGAGGAGAAAAGACAACGCAGAAAGAATCGCGTCTCGTCGATCTCACCCGGGGAGTCTTTCCGCTGTGCCTTTTGCGGCCGGACTTGTCTATCTCGCATTGGCCTTTTCAGCCATCAGCGTGCCTGTAGCAAGCGTGGCTAGAGCCCTTCCCAAATCCTCATTCGCGAAGCCTGGCCATGATGATGAGTCCTTACGAATCAAATGGACCTTTTCTATCTGTTGTGTATGTTTATAAGAGAAGTAAAGACCCCGGGTCTTCATATGACAAAGTCTAGTAACCGTTCTTTAATAAGTATTTTGTTGTAAAATGGGTTGTTTCTCTTTGGTACTACTGGCCAACCAGAGCTAATCAGTGTGGAATTTAGCATAGGTATAGTATTTGTGGCAATTAAGTTTTCAGTGTAGCTTGAGAATTTGTTTCAGGTTCTTTTTCCACATTTTTTTTTTCTCAATTGGAGCCTCTTAATTTCGGATTTACAATTGCTTAGAGGGAGGAGTTTGGGTCTTGCCTCATAACTCATCCTCAGCAAAACACTGGTGTCTCATTTAACCTGAAGCACATATAAAGACTCCAAGTACACACACTGACTTTGAAAGCTACATTGTTTTAATTATATCTTTAATGTGACGCTCTTTGCAGCTTGCAAATCCCGAAAGAGGAAAGGGCTCAAAATCTGTGTTATGTATTTCAGCTATACATTCGCATGTGCCCTTGTCCTGTATATGAAGATTTCCATGTAAAAAAAGACGAAAATGTGTGAATATCATTTAAATGTCTTGAGTTTTATAAAATCAACACGAAAGACTAAAATTAAAGGGTTGCAACCAAATGTCTTTGTGAACTAAATTTAGTTCACGTTATATTGTATTTTCTACTGGAATAAGTAGAATAAGGTTCATCTTAAGTTGTTCATAAGCAACTGACTTTCATCTTTTATCGCGAAGAGTGTCCTGTTTAGCTGTATTAGTCTGCAGTAAATACAAAGCTGTTCTGGCTGCACCTAATGTTCATTTTACAGATTTCAAATAGGATTTTCGTGTAGTGGTGCATTTGGGACAAAATCTCATGCAACTTGGATCAAAATTGGGAAAGCCATAGGTGAAAAGTGTTTTACAAAGGAAGATGTATCCAGGCAGGTCACCTGCTGTTGAAGTGGACGATTATCAAAATAATCTCCTCTTTGAGTGTAAGGATGGTTGTCCAAAGCGCAGGGAGAGAAGGTGGAAATAAGGAATGGTGGACAGGAACAAAAAGCTTTTTTTTTTTATTTTTTTTTCAAAGTTAGCTATGATTTAAGATGCGATATTTGAATAGGAGTTAATCACACCTAATGTTGGTTTTCAGATAATCGGTGAAGTCTCTTTGTAAATCTCAAACATGAAAGAAAATGCCCACTGGAAAATAGAAACCAGCCAGATGTTTAAAACTAAGACAAGAACAAAACCAAAAGAAAAAAAAAAAGTACTGGTTCTTCACAAAATTGAGCAATTGAACAACTTGAGGATCAGAGTTATGGACTTTTTAGTTTTATTTTCTATTTCACAAAGAAACTCACCCATAATGAATAGCACTGATTTGACAAAAGTTAATGAGTGGAGTTGATAAAAGCTAGAGATGTCTATTTTGCATTACAAAACATTTTTTTTTCCTAATTTGGAGCAAAACCAAATTAAACATTTAATGTTTCAGAACTTTTCATTATCAGAGGATATCATGTAGAAAAAAGACTGCATTTTTGAAAACAAAATTTTCTCCTCTGTATGTATTTTTCAGTTGTGCCTAACTTTTATTATGCTACAACATTTTATGGCATATAGCAAGAATCAAAATATTAAATTAATTTACTATATTTACATATATCTCATTTAAAGACAGCTGCTTTTCATTGAATGCTATTTGAATAATCCCTGCTATTTAGATTTGTGTATCTTGTATTACACTGGAAAATTTTGAGTATGATTAATCTTTATGGGTGGAAAGTTCCCAAGATAACTGAAAAAAATTTTACATAATAACATATGCTTAGATATTTCAGACTAAACCTTTCTAAATATCAAAAATTAATATTTTTAATATAAATAAATAAAACATTTCCCCTGGGAAAGATCACTTAAATATATGGGAAAATAAATATAAATCAAAACCTGTAAAAGTGTTTTTGGGCAAAAAAGCTTTAGTTGGCATTAATGGAATTTCCTGACTGAAATTTTCAGTACGTAGTTAGGACAAAAGTAATTTATATTTGAATGTTTATGTTCTCTTTAGAATGTTATCTGTGTAGAAAAATGTTTGAAATGTCCAGATAAACTAAGAAAATAGTGCTGTATAGCTGCTGGATAAGTTACAGTCCTGGTGTAATTCTCAGTACTCACTGAAATGCTAAGTTTCAGTTTTAAAAGGTACCATCCTTTCCACCTCTGTGTAGATAGCAAAAAAACTAATCAGATGAATTAAAAATATTGGAAAATTAATATCTGGCTCCACAAATCATTATTATCTTGACATCATAAGTTTAAATGTTTTCTACAATCAGTCCAATGGCTTAGATTATTTACCTTATGAGTCCCACAAGGAAAAGAGAGCTGAAATACCTGTATCAAAATATTTCTCATATCTGATTAATGTTTGCCTTGGGAATTATATGATGTTCAGTGTATTTATTTTTTGCTACTTCTAATGGTAGGTAGAATTTTCCATAAAAGATAAATGTACTCTTGGTCCCTTAAGCAATACAGAAGGAGTAGCTAATATGTGTGTGTTACAATAGTGTATAGTCATCTAGATGTATGCTATGTTTTCTATTTTCCAAATGAATTTTCAGAGTCAATTGGGTTAACAGGAGAGCTAATATTTCAAGAAGAGTTTAAACAAACTGGTTTGTTAATTTTTCCCTGGGGATCAAAAGCGGGAAATGGGGAAATGGCTAATAAGAGCAACCTAGAGCTAGTAATACTGTGCTGATAGAAGGAATAGAATTAACTTAAACATGTCACATTGATTTAAGATGTCTGTGATGTATTACAAAATGTGTTCTTGCCCTGCACATACCATTGGAAAACAAACCATGCATTTTATTAATATTTTAAGACCTTAGTAAAAACTTAGCCAAAGTAAACTTGTCTTTACTGTCTTGTGTCTATTTGCTTTAAGATGAAAACACTTGAAAATATAAAAGAATTTACAGGAAAAAGGCAAAATACATAAATGTCTGCTCTTATTCTTTCTGATCTATCAAACTTCCAGGGTTTTCCAATGTTCCCTTGCACACCTTTTTCTGAATAAGGACAGTGTTTGTAGAAGGCGACTCTGGGGAACACTGTTTCCATAGTTGTTTGGTCCCCTCCGGAGGGAAAAGGGTAAGTACATGGACAGGGAAAGGTCCCTGTGTGCTTTGCCACCTCCCTGGGACTTGGTACACTGTAGAACTTCTTTACACTACAGGCTGGATGCAGCCACAGGGAACCTACATTATGTGCTTCCAAGTCCATGGACAAATTCAAATACAGTTTGGTAACATGCCCCAGACAGCTCAAAATATGGATAGTTGTCATTCAGCATGAGTAAGTGTAGTGGATTGACCCTGGCCAGACACTCACCAAACCACTCTATCACTCCTCTTCTCAGCTAGACAGGGGAGAGAAAATATAAAAAAGGTTCCTGAGTTGAGATATGGTCTGGGAGAGATTATTCATCAAACACTATCATGGGCAAAATAAATTCGAATTGAAAATACTAAATGAGTTTATTACTAACAAAATAAGAGCAGGATAATGAGAAGTAAAACAAATCTTAAAAACACCTTCCCCCCACTCCTCACTCCTTCCTGAACTCTATCTCCTCCCCTCCAGCAGTTCAGGGAGATAAGGAATGGGGATTTTAGTCAGTTCATCACACTTTTTTTCTGCTGCTGCTCAGAGAGAGGAGTCATTTCCCTGCTCCTTGTAGAGTCCCTCCCACAGGAGACAGTCCTCCTTGAACTTCTCCAAAGTGAGTCCATCCCAGACACAACAATTCTTCATGAAGTGCTGGAACATGAGTATCTCTTCCACGGGGTGCAGTTCTTCAGGCACAGCCTGCTCCAATGTGGGCCCCCCACAGGGTCACAAGTCCTACCAGGAAATTACTCAATCATACGTTCCTCTCTCCATGGGTCTGGAGGTTCCCGCCATGATCCTGCTCCAGTACTGGTTTCTCATGGGCTCTTAGCCCTCTTGGGCCATTCATCTGCTCCGGTATGGGCTCCTCCACAGGCTGCAAGTGGATCTCTGCACCCTCCTGGTCCTCCATGGGCTGCAGAGGCACAGCTCACCATTGTCCTCGTCACAGGCTTCAGGGGAGTCTTACCTCTGGCACCTGAAGCACCTCCCCCATCTCCTTCTTCACTGACCTTGGTGTCTGTGTAGTTATTCCTCTCACCTATTTTCACTCAGTTCTTCCCTGGCTGCAACCACATCTACTCAATAATTTTATTTTTTTCTCCTTCTTAAATATGTTTTCACAGAGGTGCTACCACCATTTCTGATTGTCCCAGACTTGGCCAGTGATATGTCAGTCTTGGAGCTGGCTGGCACTGGCCCTATTGGAATAAAGGAAGCTTCCAGCAGCTTCTCATGGACTATAGAACTGCAAAGGTTATATCATGTTCTTCGACAAAGACCGAAAAAGCAGCGAGTCAAGACTCAGTGTGGCAGGCGAGACAGACAGAGCATGGCATCAAAACTGGTATTTTAAAGAAAACAGTGTGGGGTGGGTTTTTTAGTTTCTCCTTAATAGCCTTTGTCTCTTCTCTACTTTTATATGTACTATCCTTTCAGCATGCAGTTTAAATTAGTATTTGCCTACTGCTGCTGTGGGCTGCCACCTGCCACAAGGCTGAAGATCTTTTCAAATTCCAGTTTAAAACTGAATAGGATAGATTGGTCTCAGTATAATATATCAGAAACAGAGGAATGTTTTTCACTGAGTCTATTAATTTCTGTACTTTCTCTCCTCATTACTCCAATGTTTCTTTTCCCTTGGCTTTTGTTATATATGAATAAACAGAGGAACCTTAAAAATTTCAAACAAACATTTACATCTTGGGCTAAGACATGGCATTTGACACAAGACTTGGCATTTTACCCTTCTCCCTAGCCATAAATTGGTCTTACCTATTGAGACTGCAGTTTTTTTGACAGTCTTTTTCCTTCTCTCTTAGTAGAGCCTAACTTTTGGAATTACCATTTAGTGTGCAGCAGGTCTTAGGCACTGCCATAGTAAGTAAAATTACAATCAGAAACAAATTATTGTAATTTTGCTTTTGTCACTGGTTGTGAGTTTAGCTGTAGTGATGCTATTACTTCACTTTTACTTGTCTTTGTCTCAATGCAATTTTGGTTAAACTAATTATAGAAAAAGCCAGAAAGCTTTTTTTGACTCCTTTATTTGAACCTGCCTGCTGAAAGCAGGTCAGGATTATAATTATAATAATTTTAAAACATTTTCAAAGCTCCTATTGGACATTGGAAGGTATCTTTTCCATACATGCTTAATAACACATCTAGTCAAAATATTAATTTCACTCATATTCACTGAATTTCTCTGATACATTAAATTCTTTGGGTAGTTTCTTAACAGAAGTTTTGCAAGTGAATTTGAAACAAATACCTTTCCCGATATTAATTTACATGCCTTCAATCCCCTTAGGAGTTTTTTAAATCAACCAATGATATGGATTTCTCTGTATAGACTGAAAAAAAATTCAAAAAGCCCAAACATCCCATGCAGCATCTAGCGTCTTTTACATCTCACCACCTGGCTTACAAGGTTGTATATCTTTCAGCTGAAACATTTATGACAAGAGAAGCTGTTAAAGTTTCTTTGGCAGATTGTTTAGATGTGGCTGCCAATGAAAAGACAGTAATAAGTTAGTTATTGCAGCTGTGCTTGGATGTACCCAAGGCAGTTTCAATTTTGCTATTATTCAAATAATTTGGCAATTCATATTGTTCTCTGTGTGCTCTTGAGCTGGGCTCTTCAAGTTTGTCTGGTTCCAGAGTCAGTTTTAGTTTCCATTTGTTTTAGAGACAGCCTTTTGTAGAGAGTGTTTATGGTGTGGTGTTGAGTGACAAGCTCATCAGATGTCAAGCTACAGCAGCACAGGGGTCTCAGAGTGAGAGCAGTGATTTGCAAGCCAGACCTACACTACCCGGATACAGCTCAAAAAACACACTTGTGCCTTGGATTTTCTGCTGTAAGTCTAACAGCTTGTTTTTCTGTCATGCTCAGCTGAAGAGCTGGAATAGTGGTTTGTGTATGTGTGATGAAGAACCCAGATTAAGCATATTCATTAAGTTATATTTCAGTGACAGAAAGTCAAGGTAATCTTTTTGCTGAAGTCAGTGTAATGTTTAAATACTTTTTTGCAAGTTATGTAAGTGCCACTGACAATTTTTTTTGTTTGTTTTTGTTTTGTTTTGTTAGTTTTGTTTTGTTTTGTTTTGGTAAGTGCTGCTTTGAATGTCCTGCTCTAGAATGCAGACATCCCATGAAATGAAAAGTTAGCACTGGTCAGTGTCATATCATGAATGTTTGTGAGAGCTTTTGTGCTGTTTGTCAGAATGAATAATTTTTAAGAGATGCATTAATAACCTACATCTGGCGATACATTTATATAAAGGTAACAGAAACAGAAAAACATGAGAAATATGTCAGCATGATTTATCTGCAGATGTAGAAAAAGTTCAGTGAAGCTTTTAAATACATGCACCAAAAGCCTCTCTAGAAAGTATATACTCCTTTTTCATAATCACTTAACTAGAGAAATGCAAGACAACATTTACATAATAGTCTTGGAAAGCTGGGGGTTTTGTCTTTGTCATCCTTTTCCCTGGCAGTATTGTTTCTTGCAAGTTGTATTCCTTTACTCTGTCTAATTTAATTCTGCCACCTTGATGACTGCTGTAAAATACATTGCAGCACTGACTTACCCGGAGTGACAGTACCGAGCAAGCACAGTGAACTCTTGTTAGTGAAGTTTCTAGTACTCTGTGTGGGACAATATTTTCTGACCAAGATAATTTTGCCCAGTATAATAATTTTTTAGTATCTTCCCTTACTATACTACATCTCTCTTTTCTCCCAACTGCTCCATTTCTAGTCTGAATTTCTGAGACAAAAAGGAATTATGGAATATAAAGAAAAAAACCAAGATTTCTAGAACCATAGACCCATCACAAAAACAGATTTAACTTCTATGTGTTTACAAAAACCTCCCATTATTTTTAGGCGGTGAGGAGTTAAATTTGTAATCTAATAAGTGCACACAGCAAGCACAAAGTTTGAGCATCAGTACATGCAGTGTAGAAGTTAATGATTTACTTAAAAATGTACTACTAATGATCTGATACTAGCCTTTTGAGTAATTCAGTTTTGGAAGTATCTAGAGTTTTTTACTGTAAAATTCAGACTTTATTATTAGATGTGATTTACTTTACAGTATGGTCTGTAAGAAATGTTTATTATAGAGCTATAAAACTTGTAGCCCTAACAATTTAATTACACACTGAAAAATCAGGTTAAGTGCAAGCAAATGCTTACAAAGGTTCACCGGTTTCTTTGTTTCTGGTCCCATTTAAGATGAAACACTGAAAACATTTGCATCTTGCTATTAAATCAAACCACTGATGCAGTAAAATGTTTAAGTGCAGGGAACGAGTAATGTCATACAGGTTGCAGTCATGTCAGGCTGAAGTAAGGTGTGCTGCTGCTTGGCTCCTGGCAAATGATACCAAGCTCTGGAGATCCTCCTGAGTAGCTCCGTACAGAGTCTCTCCCTGGTAAGGATCACAGTGAACATTTGCCACTTCTTTTGTCCAGCACTGTTATTGTACCTATGAGCAATCCTTTCTAGCATTTAACTAGTTAAAAATTCCAGGCATACATCTGATATTTTCTAAATCTACTTTCAGAGGGTAATAAATAAAACCAGAAAGTTTTCTTTAGTTGGATATTCTTTTTATATGATGGAATTTTTCATTTGTTTTAATATGTTTTCTTTATGTTATTCTAAATAGTATGATTTTTCTTTTAAATAATTCTGAGCATAGTATTTGATTTTTTTTTTCATATTAATTTCAAGGATAATGCTAAAACAGGACAGGACAGGACAAAACAAGAATTTTCTCCTCTGCCTCAGAAATAAAAGTAATAAAGGTCTAAGGGCTACTGATATTCTGATAACAAAGACTGAAATCTTTTTAACATTATCTTCATCCATGGTTGTACCACATTTAACACAATTATCTTGACAAATTGTTATTAAATGGAACAGTCTTCTGTACCGATGTTTCTGTGCCAGCCTGTCTATTAGCCTGGCTATTTATATGTGTTGCTGTGCATCTTTGTGATGGATTTCAAAAGATCTAAATTGAATATTTTTGCCTAACTAGAGTAAGTTCTAGGAAATGTTATCCTATGGCTACTTGTCCTCAGTGTGTGTCAGATGATGCAAATCACCACAGTATGCCCTCCATTAGCTTGAAACATTTGCCATGATGTCCCCTAGAAAGACTTGGTACATCAGAAAATTAATGTACAAAGATTGTACCTGTTGAAAAGTTTTTTTCTCTTCACTTAGAAGTCTTTAGGTCAAAAGAAAATAGATTTAAATGCTCCCTACTCAGCTATAGTACCTAAAGTGCTAGTCAGCCCCTGGTGGGTGCCTTTTACACCCTCCTGAATGCCTTTCTTAAATTGATCTAATACTGACTCTCCTTTAAATTTTTTCATGTTACTGTAATTGGCAGTAGCAGACTGCAATCATTGGTGATGTTTTGTGGTTAAAACAACCTGTAAAGAACTGTTCAGAAAGTAGTATTTTTACAGGAAATATAATTGGGTTAAACATGGCTTTATGCTGAAGTTCACAAGGTATGATTGCTGAATGCAATTATTTGATAAGACACATGAGAGAATAGGCAAATATCTAAAAATAAGTTCAAAGAAGTAAAAATCAGAAGACAGTATGAAATATTAATTGATATTTTTACACAAATGGAATGAAAAATATTAATCAACATAGAGCATCCCAAATAAATACTCAAAAATGTTTGCAAGGAGATAATTTGTCACAAAAATCAGACAGATGATACAAAAAATTCCTGTTTGTTTTTATTCAAAGGCACCGTTCACAGAATCATCTAATTACTTGAAGGAACTGCCACACAGCACATTTGCACTTTATTTTTGCTCCATTTTTTTTGTTTGCCAAAAACATAAAATCCTCTCACATTTCTGTTGTCTTTCTGTTTAGATGCTTCAAACAAACCTTATAGTTCCTTTGTGTTAGGTTTTATATAGACATAAAAAATAAACGTCTTTCCAGAGATGTCACAATTTTAGCACATAATGAGAACAAAAGTAAAATAAAGTTTTGGAGATAAATAGATAATTTTTAGGAGTCTTACTGAGAACTATGGAATAAATATAGGAACTGTAAAAGATAAACTAGGCATAGAAAGTAGGCAGCTAATCTTATGTGCAAATAGTTAAGACAGTAATTGCAACCATAGGATGTATCTAAAACAGATAATATTTATTTGTGAAAATATATTGTTATTCATCATACAGTATATGAATTAATAGCCTGAGAATTAAACTGTGTATATAAAGAACCTGGTCCTAGTACAGCATTTGAATCATTGTTGACTGTCTTAAAGATGAATGTCACAAAAAGAACAGAAGAATTTGAAGGAACACAATTACAACTGAATTAAAAAAAAGTGTAGATTGGTTTTGCAGTCCCAAGCTGAGATTTGCTGCTGCCAAATCATAGAGTCAGCCATGTTTTCCACTTTTAAACTGAGCAAATTTGAGCTATAAGTGAGTAGGAGATATGTATAACCCCATGATGATATTTGAAAGAGAATAGCTTCACTTTAATGGGAACTAGTTGATATAGCTGGGAGAAAATATCCTCAGTATTTCAAATGTAGGACCTAGAGAGAGTACTCTGTCTCATGGTAAGAGTTATTGCTCTTTTTCTTATTCTGTTCATTCTGATATTCTGGATTTTGGCTGACTTTATGTGTATGTTCATGTCTACATACATACATATATAAATCATAATAAATACATGTCAGGTTTCATTATCTTTCCAAAGAAAAGCAGAGCAGGAGCACAGTCTTAAGATGATTTTGTTAAGTAACAGGATATTTAAGTTCCAAGTCTTTAATTAACCCTGTTTTCTTAGGCAGTACTTATTTGTGAATTGATGACAATCCTACTCAGCACAGAGTCAAAACTCCTTTTCTTCCTAAAACTGACGTGATGAGAAAATGCAGGTCGCTGGGATACAACAGGGCCAGTCCTGTGGATGCTATTGGGACCTTGACATTTCACTCCTAACTAGCCCTCACTGTCCAAGGTCAGGTTTTCTGCCAGTGCAGGACAGAGTAGAAAATTTCTTCCATCTTTTCTTTATCATCTTTTAAAACACTTTTGACAGCAGACCACCCCAGACCATTTCTTTCTACAGAGAGTTAACATTCTTGCCCATATCCCATATAGACTTTACCACAGCAGAATTGTCACTCCTTATTGAGTCATTTCTCTCTAGCACAAAGAAGAGGAGGCAAAATTAATTGTTTCACCTCTGTTTCCCACCTCAGAGGAGAAATTGAGAAGACAGATCAACAGGGAGGAGAGAAACTTTGGATAAGTAAGAAGTGTATAGGCTAAAAAAGAAACTGAGTGTATTTCTGTGCACAGGTGCAGTAGGTTTGTTTAAAGAACAAAGATAACTTTGTAACAGTCCTTAAAATAAGAAATCATTCCATTTAAAGGTAGTTGTCTCTGCTGTAGAGTAATATACAGCACAGCCATAATTTGGCTCGTCAGTACTGTACCAAAAAGTCTCCATATTTGCTACAATATGCACTTTCCACGATTTCAGTGCATTGAATTTTTGTCATTTATTCTTAAACTAATCCTCCTTTAAATGTCCCCTTTCTGCTGAAGTGAATTGAAGAATTCTTCAGTTAACACCATTAGATTTTCATGGTATCTAAATCTCTTCTGCCATGAGCAT
Source organism: Platyrinchus mystaceus (assembly GCA_035041135.1). Lineage (NCBI taxonomy): Eukaryota > Metazoa > Chordata > Aves > Passeriformes > Tyrannidae > Platyrinchus > Platyrinchus mystaceus. Next base: position 12,261,394 of record JAWWLV010000179.1, read on the forward strand.
CAATACTACAGTGCTGCTGTCTTCAAGCAGTTCTGCATCAGTGCTTTTAGATGGAACATGACAGATACAGTAATGTTCTCCACACAAATTGCTCTCTACATATAGGCAACAAGCAAAATAACATGGAACATTCATTGCTCTGTGACTGCAAAAATTACAACTGTATTCATTGTATGCTGGTTCAAATGCCTAAGCCAATCATAATATACAGCAGTCACAGTGAATTTTAAAAGCCATGTTCTAAGCAATAATGCACTATCTTTCTCCCATGAGGTGCCTGGAAAAAAGGAACAAATTTCTTCCTTTCTTTTTCTTCTTTTTTTTTTTTTTTTTCTTTCCTAATACCATGGAAGTGAAAACTAGCTAAATATCTTTGGGTTACAGAATAGTTTCTAAGCTGATAGTCTTGATTGTTACCAATGGCTATAATACACAATAAATATAATAACTATTCTGCTTAATTTTATACATATATCCAAATCTAAATAAGCAATTGTAAATCAATGAAATACATAACTTTTTGCAGAACCAAGTGTTATATTCTTTGTGGAGTTGCAGTCATTCACTCCAGCCTTCTGGCTTATAGATTCAAATAAAGTTGATAATGTCGTCATTTGCCTTTTAAACTGAATCTTTGAGTTACTCTCTAGAGAGTAAGTCATATGAGAAGATGCTGAAGGAGCTGGGGTTGTTTAGCTTGGAGAAAATAAGGTTCAATGCAAGACCTTATTCTCTCTACAACTGCCTGAAAAGAGGTTGTAGCAAGGTGGGCGTCAGTCTCTTCTGCCAGGCAACCAGCAATAAGACAAGGTAATGGCCTCAAGATATGCCAGGGAGGTTCAGGTTGGATATCAGGAAGAATTTCTTCACAGAAATTAGACATTGGAATAGGCTTTCCAGAGTGGTGGTGGAGTCACCATCCCTGGAACTGTTGAAGAAATTACTCAACATGACACTCAGTGCCATGGTCTAGTTGACAAGATGGCGATCAGTTAAAAGTTGGACTTGGTGGTCTGGGAGGCCTTTTCTAATCTGGGTGATGCTGTGATTCTGTGAAATGGATATTTTTGCTACACATGTTAGTGACAATATTATTCTCACCTTCCCTCTGTCTTTTTTCTTTTTTAAATATTGCAATGTCATCCATTATCCTTCCTTAATTTCTAATGAAAAGTTGTAAAGAATACCTTATTCTGTAATAAACAATGTGTTTTAGAGACATTAGTTCTTAAAAAAAAGCCGTGTTATATATTGCAAGTTAAATATACTATAAAAAGTGGGATATTCTTGGTGTATTTATATGGTTTACTTCCTTATGCAGATTTATTTTCATTATAGGTCAGTTTATCAGGAAAATGATATTGAATAGCTCTTAAGTTTAAGAAAATTAAAACAGCTATGAAGCATAGAATATAGAATTATTGAGCAGAACAAAACATTTTATAAAAACTTACTGAAACTCAGTTTATGTAAAAGTACTTTTCATGCATACAGAGTTTAAATTACTGCCCACTACTGGTCAAGCAGCTGAGTAGTAAATTTATTAGACTCTCAATCTACAAACAAACTGTGAAAGAAAAAGTCTCCCTGAGTTTTCAGACAATTTAACAGTGCAAGTTAGTGATATCCCTCTCTGAAGGGACAATCTCTTGTCTTTATGTAACTGTATTCTTGTCAGACCAGCACCATTCTCTATGATCAGTCGTTTCATTGTGGGAACATTGGACTGTCTGGCACAGAGCAACACAGGAATCACACCTGCTTGGCTCCAGGATATTTATTTTCTATCTACAGAGAAATGGTGGGATCTGAAAAGGAAAGAAAGAATGATTATTTGTAAATATTTTAAAGCTTGCATTACTGGATGATGCACTTCTAACCCTGTTGATTACTTTTCCAATTGTCTTCCTCTCTAACTTCTTCAGATAATCACTCTTTGGTTCCTCACTCTCCTTCAAAAGTTTTGGTATGATTCCACTGCATTCTGATTGTCAGATTGTCTGATACTCCCATTTTTTTAAAACATGCCATATTTTCCTGAAGAACTGATTTCCCATTTGACAGTGATAATTTTCACTCTGACTTCTCCATTCCAGTGTATCACATTGCTTTGATCCATATTGTCAATGTCCTTTCATAGTTTAGCACATTACTGCCTGTAGAGAGTTCACCATGAGACACATATACATGGTGGAGGAAAATCTCTGAGGAAAGAGAGAACTGAAGAGAAAGACAGCTTTGAAATGCAGCTGCACTTCTGACACCCAACAAACCTACCTCAGAGACTGCCTTTTATGTTATAAAAAGTGTTATGTTTATTCAAGTTATTGACAATGTTGTTAGAAAGAATCTGCAGTTAGATTAGTATTATTATTTCTATAGGTTGGTTGTAACACTTTTGTTCATTAGTTAGTGACAGTTAAAATTTATAGCTTTTCCCTTTTCCTGTATCTTTCTTAACCATATTTAAATGTATTTTCACCCAGTTTAACCATTTATAGACATGTATCTCCTTGAATCCTCCCAAGTTCCCTGAATTCCATGTCTACCGTATATAAGCTGACTGTTCCTAGCAATAAAGATCCTTTTCCTTTTCTCTCCATTTTGTCTTCACCTTTGCCTGATTAATACAAAGTGGATTTTACACATTCTGGTATTAGAAAGCTTACTGCAGCTTTCGACAACTGCCCTCCTTCTCTCAGCTAGCTCTTACTCCTCGTCTCTGTTCATCAGATTTCCTGACTCTCTCTTCCTTCTGTGTACTTTGTCAATTCTGCTACTAGGTGGTGCTTATGAAAATATTTGTAACATTGCTAATTTTGAACTGTTTTCCTTTGTTTATTGATGTTTTTCAAGTTTCAGAACCAAGATCACCCCCCCCCCTTTTTTTTTTTTTTTTCTATCTCTGTACGACATTGTTTTATGCCAGAGTTTTGGCTGTCTCTGTAATGTAGAGATTTCCAGACATTTTTTCTTCTCAAATCTTCCAGAGATAATAATTTTTCAAATATGTTCTTTGGGACATCTGCCTGCATTTCAGATGAGCACTCTAGAAATTACTGTCTCGGTTTTAAGTGTTGCTGCTATTCTAATCCAGAAAGGGATAAAGAGACCTTAAAGATTTAAGTGATGGGAGATAACAATAGAATATTCAACCTTTTATTCAATCAGAGATGACAATGGTGTCTTTGTGAATATGAAAATAGCTCCTCTTTGACATAGTAGAGAGGAGCAAATTGGTAGTGAGATGGAAGATGTTGGAGATAATCTAATTTAAGCACATATACTAGCACAACATTTGTAGCCACTTTTTGAACTGATGAAAGAAGATGAGTTTTTTGTTTAAGATGTCAAAAAGTATAGCAGTCAAATCTTGTGGAAGTCATATCCTGGCAATCAAGACCAATGACAGCAATCATTTTACCTGAGTAGATGGATTAGAGATTACTTCCTTCATGATGCTGTAGAGAAAGAATGTGAAATATTTAGGCATTAGTTATGCAGATGGACCTACAAAAACGTGAAACTTGAGATCTATGTTAGCTGTTGACTGCAGGCATAGGGAGGATAACATAGTGGTCCATGGAGGATATATTGAAAGCTGCTTATGAGGAGGATCAAGAGTCCCCTTGGATATGCTGAGCATTTTCTAATTTCTAAAATGTTGCCTGAAACAGAATAGTCATTAATAACATTGATAAGAACAGTCTAAACTAGATGAAACAGATTACGACATGGGCTAGAACTGGGGGAGAGAAACATTTAGGTACTGTGAACCAGTCATTTGATTAAAACAAAGCCTGACAGGAGGAAGAGAAAGAGGAGAAAGACAGAGTAGTAGTTACAGGAATACAACTTATTTTAAAAGAGGACAGGCTCCTCATCATTATCATGAAGGACATGGTTGGAAGGGAAGAATGGGGTTTTTGGTAGGAGGCTTAATTTTCTAAATGCAACTTAAACTTTAATTTAAATGTAGCTCAAAATTCACTACTGCACAGTAACTTTTCTAAAATACTTCTGGCTCTAGTCAAATCATGCTTTATGCAATCAGAGAATTCATTTACATTAATGTGTTAAGCCTTATTTTAGTATGCCAAGTCAACAGGCTTTTTGTCAGGCACAAACAGGTGGAAGATACCTATCTAACCCTACTTGCCTTTTGGGAGCATCAGAGATATGAATTGATAGTAACAGACTGAATGAAGCAAAAGTCTACTGTAGTTCTACTGACTTCTGTTCCTTGGAGGTAAGCACAACTACCAGAAATGGAAGGAAAAGGAAGATCCAAACCCCAGCTGTCTGGTGTCATCTAAGCTGTTTGTGCAAGTGCATTTCCTCTTTGATGTTCTTGGCAATGGCAACTAACCAGCTGGGACGTGTGTCAGCTTTTTTCCTGGGAATGGAGGGGAGGAGGAACATTCATACACACACACTCTTGTCTCTGGTCTCTTTTGGGAAGCAGCAATTAACAGCTGAGAGGTTATTAAAAATTTCTTCCTAAATTACATCTTATCTATGGCTTGCTCCTTTTTAAACAGTATAACAAACCTTGCTGAGTGGCAGGGCTCATTTTAAGACTGTAAGATTAGAGGCAAAAATTTCATGAGGGAACAAATGAAATCATAATCCTGAAGCTCTGGCCTAAGTCATATAAACGTGGGCCAGGTGGTTCAAACAGCAAACACCTTGAAACCACCTCAGGTGTACCACTAAATCCTTCAGTTTCCTGGTTTCTGGGGCTGTAGTTATGTTGTTATCAGCCACTGAAATAAGCCTACAGTTAGCATAAACTGCTATGTTTACTCAGGAAGCAGTCAGATCTGTGATGACAGCATAAGTACAACTTTTGACTCAGGTAATGATTTTTATCTTATTTATTTATATAAAAAAAAGGCTGTAGCTGTCAACCCTTAAGACTTGGACACCTCACTGAGATTCCCATTAATGGGCTGCTTTTCATTTTGCACTGTTTACAAGCTCATGGCTCTTAATTTTTTAAATTCATAGTTTAGTAATATAAGTTTTATTACTCTCTGTAGTTTTGAGAGATTCAGAATGGCAATAACTTTCCTAATAAACAGTTTTTTGCTAACTTTTATCAAAATTTGTATAAGGCCACATAGTTCAATAGCAACAGTTCAACACACAACTTCTATTTCTGAGAAATAAGCACTACCAATTGGGTAAACAAAATGTTTTTCTTTCCTTTCATCTTTTGAGTATAGAAATAGAAAATAAAATGTAGGGTTGCATGAACCAGTGGATACTATAATCAATCTATTTGTTCAGCTCCTCTCCTCATTTCTTAAACCTTAGTAAAGTTGTACTATTGCGTCTTATTTCTCAGTTGTGGTATACCTTCTAATCTATCAAATTGATCAGGCATCCTCAAGATTTTTGTCAATTTATCTACCATGTCAGATAAGAAGCATTGGACTAGCATACACCCATCACTGTGCACTAAAAATCAATGGAAAGTAACCTAGTTTACTGCAGCATTTTACGCTGAGTGTAGTTAACATACTGTCGTTCAGTAAACAAAGTACTTTGTAATGTGGAATATATTATTTTGTTATAAGGTATTTCAAAATAAGGTGACATATTTCAACCCTTTTCTTAGTGCCAGCATTACAAGTATGAAGAGACTAGTTTTTGATAGATTGAGCAACACATAGCAAATCAGAAGTTACTTTTGGTGGTTGCTCCTTTAATGAGATGTATCACACAGCTTGGATAAATTATCTGCTGTGTGAAGCAACTTATCATGCCAGAATATACAGTATATTGTCATGGGCTTTTTTTCTTTTTTCTTTTCTTTTTTTTTTTTTCCTTTTTGATTCTCTGTTATTATGATGAATTATTTGCAGCATTTCCCTTTCACTGCTGTTAGAATAATCAAGTTATATTTCTTGAACATCAGTCTATCATTTTCATTGACTTCCTCCGTTGTCAAAGACAGGGAGAAGGAAAAAACCCCACTGCTTAATTTCATAAGACATTCTTCTATTTCCTTTGCTGCTTTGTTTCTTTGCTTCCTCTGCTTTCTTTGTTACAGCTTTTAACTTAGAGAAGACTTTTAAGTTTCTCCACTTCAGTGTAAGCTAATGAAGTCTCATTATTTATTTATTTTTTAAATGAACTGTAGTTTCACCACCATAGTCCTCTGAGCTTTAGATGCTTTCTCGTCCATAGCATCAATTAATCATCGTCGGGATTGTACTTTTCTCTGCATACAGAATATGTTTAAGAATTTTTGTAGGAGTTTTTTTCTTCTTTATTAAAAGAGAAAAAAAATGAAAAACACAACAACAACAATAAAAAATAATCAAAACCCCAACAACTTTTTCCAACCGTAAAGAAACTGTTGAATTCTCATGTTTTCACATTTAACAGAACTTCAGGCATAGTTACTGGAAAGTCCATGACCTATTTCAGCCTAGGTTTCCTAGTTTAACACAGTGGTAAACTCGTTTCTTTATAATAAGCTGCAGCTGAAAGTGTACATCTCTACTTGAACAGTTAAGACTGTGATGCATATCCAAAAGTTCCTTTATTTTACATAAATAATGTATCAAATTCACAAAGACCAAACTATCACATATTTCCTTACAATACAGTATTTTGGAGGTGGTGTTTTATTTCATTTTGGTTTTTTTCTGCTATGTTAGTTTCAGAGAAAATTCATTTATATTTCAATTTACTGAACTTTCCTGACCTTCTGGAACAGATCTTACATCCAGCAGAAAAGACAAATGGATATATCATTATTCCTTGGAACTGTTTACTGCATATCTTTCTGGAACATTTTTGAAGCTGAGTGGTTCCAGTTTACCTGAGCCTTGTAAAAATGTCATGAAAAAAAAGAGGTCACTTCTGTCTTCTTTGGGTAAGGTTTCTTAGACTTCAAACTATGTTTGTATTATCTACTGAAGTTAGAGGGAGATCTTTCGTTGAAATCTAATCAGATATTTATTAGTTTGTGGGTATTATAGATGTTTTTCCTATGTTCATCTTCTATATCCCTTGGAAGGTTTATCTTTGTTTTTGAGAATTGCATTATTATGTTCTAGTCTGACCAGATTAAAGTTTGACATTGTTATATCAATAATTCTAAAATTAATTTGTTTTAGCTTTACTTTTAAATATTTAACTCCATTGATAAGACTGATCTTTATTTCGGATTGATAGTCTCATGCATATATTGTTACCTTTTCTTACAGAGTCATCAAGACATGAACCTATTCTCAAAAACACAGACAGAGCATAAATATAGCCATGGCATTGTGATAATGATCTTTCCAACAGCTGAGGGTATTTATTGCTGCAAGTCAGACATGTATTGCTTTCATAGCCTTGCAGGTAACAAAGTCCAACTTTACATCTTTTTTGCACAGAGGTAAAATTTAATGCCAAGCAATAAAACTTCCAAAATGGGACAGAGCCCAAGAGGACAAGATTTCTTTAGCAAATGTTAAGTATTAGACCATGCAGTCCTGCCCACAGAAGTCTATTAGTCCAGTAACACAATAAAAAAGCCTATGCTATTGAATCATCAGCTGTGGAATTATTCAGGAGTCTTTATGTGGGGGTCTGGTGTATATATATAAATGAAAGGAAGCCATGATTGTTCAAACAATTGTCAAAATTACATAGATTTGGACTGAAAAAACTAGGTATCCTTTCTCTCATCTCCCACCTCAGTGAATCAGTGTTTCCTGACATTTATTTCTGGAAAATCAGGAGTAAATCTGTGGGAAGGATAGAGTGATTGTGTCTTTTTCCTCCTCTCTTCTTTGTGATATTCTTTATGGAGTACGACTCATTTCCCCCTGTGCTGTAAGCTCAGTATGGGTCTTAGAAACCAAAAGAAAAGGGCATTTGCATGGTTGGAACCCATTGTATAACTTTCTGTAGTTCTTTTTTGTTCCTCCAGGCAATTGTAGAGTATATTTTCAACAACTGCTAGGACAGTTATGGGTAACTCAGCATGACAGTTTCATTTAGTGTCACATGCAGTGTATTGTATACACGAATTTTTGTAGTTACGATACCCTTTAGCAGCTGGAGCATGTTAGGTTTGCTCCCACACCATGACTTTTGGGTTTATTCCATTCAAGGGAATTCAGATTTCTGCCTAACCTAACACCAAGTACAGGGGGAATTCTGTGTGCACATGATAAAGCTCACTGTGTACTTCCTCTGACCTCTATGTGGGATGTATAGGTCAGTTTCCCTATTTCATCATTATGTTTTTATTGACAACATGACCATTTAGGGTTCAAATGGGTCCATTCATGTTTAGAAATCTCATCAATATGCATGTACCCGTTTTTGTAGCAATAATGAAGCTAAAAAAGTCTTTTGCTTTTGGTCTTAAGGCTAATTTGAAATGTGACTATTTTGGCATTCGTCTTCTGAGCCACAGTAAAAGTAATGGTTAAAAATGCATTTAGAAATACTTTATTATAAACAACTGATTGTTGTATTTTACATGAAATTTCTCTGTAATTAATTTTTTCACTTTGAAAAACACAGATTAAACTAAAGATTATGATTGGCTATAGCAACCTGAGCGAACAGAATAGAAAATGTAAGAAAGGCTCTGTGGTTAGACAAAAGATGATGTTTGTTCAGTGCACTACCTGATTCAACACACTCTCTGACTGAAATAAATTCTTACAGAAAGAGAATAAGAACAATAAATATATTGGGATTGTGATGGATACTCTTCTGACTGTACATTCAATATTTTGATATTAAAGTTAAAACTTAAGTTACATTGTTCTGATCCAAAATTCTCCAACGTGAACTTTCACTGATATCCATAGGTTGAGATGTACTTGGTAATCTATATTTGTACAGCAGAAATTCTTGGTATGGCTTTAGTTTTGTAAAATGCATTAAAATTATATACAGAGGGAAGTCACATTATCTGACAGTGTGGAGTTAGCTAAATATTCTTTGAGCTACTGGAAAAATAATTATCCTCCCTAAAGCTCTAAATTACAATATAATCTGTAAATATATTTTTAGTGAGAAAATCACAAATCACATTTAATGGTCTTTGATACATGAGCACCTTTTGGTGACAGGCAAAAATTTTACAGATTTAAGACAACCAAAAATATTTTTATATTTGACTCAAAATATCTCCAAAAGGCAGCTAGATTTAAAATATGTAGAATATAGCTTACAATTAAAAAGCAGAAAACCACTTTTAATATACATCCAAAATGGTAAAATAATTGCTAAATTATGCAAATTTTTATGATAGACCAGAAAAACAAGTAGATTTTTATTTAATTGCCACATTTTGCTGATTCAAGTATGTTAATCACAGGGAGTCCTAATAGTTCTATCAGGCTTTACTAATGTATTCAAGTAAAATGAACAAAATAATTAAATGTCTAAATATTGATTTAAAGTGCTCCAAGTATTAATGAAGTTTTGCTCTCTACTTAACATAGGTTAAACTGTAGTTTACACACCTTCTTCCTTTTGGATTGTTGAATGAGGCTGAGAAAACAGGATCTAGACATGGTGCTGGCAATTTCTTCACTCCAGTGCAAGGAAATTATATGCTTATTGACATGCTTCTTGCAAGGTTCTTTACTTCTGTTTCCTGATAACCTCTGTAAAGTGATGATCTAAAATTTTGAAAAGCTTCTACGTGTTGCATGATGGGTGTAAGCTTAGAAAAGGCTGGCACACATATGCTGTTCAATGAGGTAGGTGAAGAGTGGAAAAGGAGGTTCACATTTGTGTTTGTTAAGCCTTCAACACTTGGACTTGTCTTCAGGAGAAGGATAAAGACTGCTAACCCACCCTGAGTAACAAAAGATCAGACACAGGAATGATTTGCCTTTGTATGACTGGGTAGCTCTGCTCAGACTGGAAGCTCTGCTACCTTCCAAGTTAGCTCTGTGAACAAAATCCAGTTTTTCACTCATGCTTTTTATTGTTGGAATTTAAGTAATACAAAGCCCTTGGAGACTGTTCTGTGGGAGGGCTGAAGAGAACAAGAACTCTTAGACTCTTTCTGTCTTTCCCAGCTCATTTGACCTTGTTATGCACAGCATCTGCTCTCAGATATCTCCAATTCCAGTAGGTGACTGCAGTTAGTAACAGTAGCCCATCCAATGCAGCCAGTGTCTTGTCATTTTTTTCTGCCTTTAAAGAAAATGTGTTAAAGAAATGTGTTAAAATTATTCTTCTGCTATTCATGTATCGGAGGACTTCATATGGTGCCATTTTTGGAAGTTAAGTTACAGAAGCTGTGGTGTGGACATTGTGACACTTAGATAGGTGAGAACCAGTAGCCCCAGTAATATGTCTGTCATATTTGGATGTTCAACCTTTGATTTTATTGGGGTAATTGTTCAGAGGTGGGGAGCACACAGTCCTTCACCAATGGAATTGTGAGTGTTTATAAAAACACAACCCAAAAGCCTGACTCGGGACCTCTCTAGAAGCACTAGCTATTTAGAAAATTTGGAATTTTTATTAAAATATGAGTTATTTTCATTCAAATTTCTATCTCTTTTCTCCAAACTGTGGCTGCAAACCATGAAGAAATTTTTTTTCTTCATGAACATAGAAAAAAATGAAGCAGAAATACCCATGGCTAGAGTAATTATGGGAATTCTTTTTCATCATTTGTATCTGTGTTATATTTATATTTCTTTAACATTTCAACAGCTCCTGAATAAATAAGACTCCTTGTGGCCCATTTTTTTTAATATTATTTTTATTGAATTGATGTCTAGAAGAGACAACTGTAGGTTGTGGTAATGGTTCAGGAAGATGCTGTACAAAAGCAGCACAAAAGCATGGTTTCAGCTCTAAACAGTTAAAAATGTGGTGGTAATTAGCAGTACTAATAATTGAAAACTTTCTCAGTTGAATCTACATAGCCAGTAGATGAGGGACCACTTCATTCTTATAATTTTACCACAGTATGAGTTAGAGAGGTAAAACCAGAATTGATTGAAAGTTACAGCAGAGACATGAATAGTTACCTTTAAAGAAGAGGAGAAAGGGAAGCCAGAGTGTCAGCAAACCCTAAATGTAAACTGGTTGTAAACATAATTTTGGGGGAGGAGGGGTCACTTTTTTTTCTACCCCTGAGCTTCACACCAGGCTAGATGTTGTTTATGATCATAACACTGACATTTAATATTCCCTACATTACTTTTCAAGTATACATAGATTCTAGGTAGAGCTGTTATTAGATAAATGTCATCATTTCAGTTTTATAAACAAGCAGGCTATTATAGAGCCCTGTGTTTTCCAACTTACACTACACAATGTTCTTTTGTATGCCTCAGACAATAAGCTGACAACTTCATGGAAATCTCTTACAACATTCAGTAGTCAAAAGTGTTACAGAGTTCACCAGAAGAATGCATAATGCATTGAAGAAATGTTTTAGGCATTTATATTAGACTTTTAATGGAAAAATTAAAAAGTAATGCTGCTTTGCATTGCAGTAACTGTACATCAACAGTATGTCTTCATTTCTGGCACATGAAGGGTAGTTTCCATAGCAGCAGCATCTGTAGCACTGAGCAACATGGAAATTGGATTTTTTTCTCCTGTATTTCACAGATTATAAAGTGTATGGAAATAGGGAAAAGTAGATGCTGCAGAAATATGATCTTTAAAACCTGCTTTTTCTTTCTGAAATTCTGAAATTGTAATGGAAAAAACAATTCTTGCACTTCATTCCTGCTTCCTTAAGCATCATATATGGCTTAATAAATGTGTATGGCAGCTATTTTTGTTTTTGACTGACAGAACTAGAAAATTGCAGAACCATCTCTATCCATCTCCTGGTATCATTTATTAGCTGGCAATTCCTTTACTATTGGCCAAAAGTGACTAATAATTAAGGCCTATTGCACCGAGACTGTACTTTTGTATTTCATTTATTTCTCTACAAATAGCACGTGAGGTATGCTACAAATAAGAAACACCGTGTATGAAAACTGTGTGCTATTTACTCAAATTGATGATGATTTTTCTATCAAATTCTTAAAATAAGCAGGCAGATACTTTCTTTTTTTGTTTTTTACGTGCACAGAACTTGAAAATGCAACTACATATTCCAAGGTACACATTCTCTTATTCCTCTTATTCTATAAAACACAGAAACATAATAGAAATATCTTCAGGACAGAAAAAAAAAAAAAAAAGCTGAAATGTATTGCAAAGCTAACATGCTTTGGTGTAGGAAAGCTTAAATCAGAACAAAAACCCATCTTTGTCTCAGAGCTGCATCTCTCTAATTTAGCAGAAAGTGGCTCAGTAATTATTTTTCTTAATATAATAGTGATATTTTTATTTACATTATTATATTTCTTTTAAAGCACATGAAATGGTCACATTTTCTTAAAAAAAATTCTGAAGCTCCTTCCTGGTGAAAGAGCATGAAAAAACTTTATACAAATTATGTATTGAAAATATTGTTTAAAGACAAACTTATTTTCTAAATTCTAGAAGAAGCTATATAGTATCAAGGACTGATAAATATAGAGTTCAGCAGTGTGCAATTCTTTTCAGATACTGTTGTTTTTCATGTTTGGTCCAAGTACCCTGTGTAGATGCTCCTTTGTGGTGGTTATGGTTTAGTAATTTGAAAATTATCTTTTTTTCTGGGAGTTTGGTTCTTAACTCCTTTAGGCACTCTGAAAAGTGCTCTTAGCCACACCTTTACAATTCATTTTGCATTTTGCAGTCTTACCTACTGACTTGCCTTAAATGTTTAAGCAGCAGCAAGTCTATAACCATCTTTTAACAACATAACCTTTCTGTGTTTAGAGATTTTAAGAAATAACACACCTCCTGAAGGATTCATTCATAAAGATAACTGTTAGCTATATAAAGAACAAATATTCTTTATTTGTTTCCATGCTGCTGATGTCCTTTCCTTAAAACACATCTTCAGCTGTTTGCCTTGCAAAGAAAATTTTTAGGAGACTCATACAGAGTCTATAAGGCTGATGTGTTCTGTAAATTCCGCTTGGATGTGCCAGGTGCTGTTTTCCCACTGATGTACTCAAGTGTACAAGGTTTCAGACTGTTAGAGGTTTGCTGTCTGCATGACCCTGGACTGAAAGACTTCTGGAAGTTTTCCCTGCCTTGTGTTTCAGCTTGCTTTGCTGCTTTATTACTGCCCACAGCACTTTATTTTCTTGAACATTCCCAAAAAGTTATGTACACATTTAAAAAAAAATAAAATATGCACCATGTTTGGGTGCATGGATACAAATTGCAGAATTTCATGATTGCTTTTAAAACCAGCAGCTTTTCTGTAGTTTTAAGCCCTCCAAGCAAGGAAGTTTGCTGGGTGAGCGTTGAGAAACATGAGTTTGCAGTGCTGTATCACCCTGATATTTTTTCTCTGTTTAGTTTATTACAGACTTTCTAGTTAACCTTTGTTTTTGTACAAATAGCTTTCAACCAGAGGAGAATAAAGAAATATAATTCTTTGTTAGCCTGAGATGCTGCTATGATTAATAGCCAAATGCTTAATGACAAAAATGTATGTCCAAGCCTAATACGAAGCTTGACTGACTCTTCATTTGAATAGAATTATTTTTTGACACATCAGTTGTAGCTGATAAAACTAAGAGTTCAAAACATTGTGGAACAAACCTCAAAGCTTTCCTGCCCATTTTAAAGACAGGAGAATTCTTTAGAGCTCATTTAATGCGTGTTGATATATGTATAGAATCGTGCATGCCAGTGAGTGAACAGCATACAGTGTATCTATCTGAGGCACGGAAGAAAAGGCTTTGCACATTTGATGGTAATTTACACAGTATCTTGTAATGTCTGGTAGATTTATATTTATTATTTTTTATAGGAATGCATGGAGGAAGAGGGGAGAATGAGTTTTAGTTACATTTTAAAGACTATAGCTTGAATTTTAGATTATATTAAGAATGTTTAAGTAAAATTATATGAAGTAAAACAGTTCTATTTTTGCTATCTTTTTGCTCTGTCTCCTTTTTTCCAAGATAATTTCATCTGTGAATCTGATAACTGAGTATGTCAAAAGATATTTGTATCCATTTTTCACCTTATAATGCTTTCAGGTAATATATAATTTCCCAAATCACTAGAAATGGTTTACTAACACAGAATCTGAATATACTATAGCAAAATTAGGTTATGACTATCATATTTTTCTTCATCCTCCATATACTTGTAAGAATATAAACTTATGTCATAATGTGGCAATATTATCTCTAATTACTGCTTCAATAACTTACCAACATGAGTAAAAGTAAGGAATGAAGTTTAATGGGTGGTTATTAGTCCCTGTCTTTTTATGACATACCTAAGATGACACTTCAGTCTGGTTGTAAGTTACACTTCTGGTGGACAGTCGTGGCTCCAGGGAGCATTTATTTCATTGAAAAGGTGGTTGTGTGAAGTTCTAGTTTTCTTCCATCTTCTCCATTCCTTCCTGGATTTGGCATTGTCCATATGCAGAACAGGGATGATGTGGCAGAGTCACCTCTAAGGACAGAGGAAGTGCATAGTGATAACTCCCCACTTTTTCCCTCTAGGCTTCTGGCAGTCTGCAGAGGAGCTCAGTATTATAGCTGTATGTTTTTGTTTAATGCCCTTTAATAAATGTTTCTTTCATGAATTTTCCTAATAACTTTTAAAACCGTTTTATTTTTCAATATCCTTTGGTGATGAGTTTCAAGGTTTAATTACATGTTCTATAAAAAAAGTGCTAACTTTTATTTGTTTAAAATTTACAACTGAAAATTCCATTGTATATTTCTTACTTCCTTATTCAGTGACAGTTTCCAATTCCTTTCTGCATATCATTCATACTTATATGTGTCTATCGTATTCCCTCTTAGCCATGTCCTTGAAAACTAGTCCATTTAATTTCTTTTCAAATTGAAATAATCTCTGATCATCTTTGTCCTCCTTACATCATGTTTAGTTCTAATGTATCCTGCTTGAGATGGAGTGACCAGAATGCCATTCTTTAATAGCAATAAGAACTTTCTCTCCTAAGCTCTTAATGCTTTCTAAATAATTCCTAGTGTTCTATTTGTCTTTTTATCTGCTGCTGAGATGGGTTGACATTTTCATAGAAGTATCATTGTAAGATCTGTAATGACTTCAAGATCTCTTTCACGACTGGTTATAGGTAAATTAGCATCCATCACTGGGTAGGCATAGTTAGGATTTTTTAAAAAAATCTCTCTGTATGTACTGTATGTATCATTTGAATTCAACAAACTGAATTCTATCAAGCAGTTTATCATGCAGTAACTCAATATTTTGAGATACTTGTGCAACTCTTTGGGATCACCTTTTTCTCTCTCCTTTTTTTTGTTATTATGAGTAATTCTTTGCTATCAGAAAAAATCTGACTTTTCAGCCCCTTTCCAGATCTTTCAGGACTGCATTAGGGAAGCATACACCACCATAGGATTCCACTGTTAACTCTTGTACATTGTGAAAACTGACTGTTAAGTTCTGTCTTTCACAGTCTCTGAAATGTATAGATACCTAAATACCTGCTGTCCACTAATTAACATTCTCCTCTTAAGAAAGAGCCTTTGGTGAGCACTTTTGCCATAAGGCTGTGAGAAATTCAGGTGTAGAGTATATATCAACTGCATTACTCCTATCAACACACTGACTCCTTCAAAAACTTAATGGATTTGTGAGGTTTGACTTGACTACAAAAATGTCTGTACTAATGCCCACTATATCTTGTTTCCTACTTGTCTCCCTGTTCTATTCTTTGTTATATTTCCACCAATATGTCTGCTGTAGAAATCAGATTTACTGCTCTTTAGCTCGCTAGAATCTCCTGGAACTTTTATGGAGAATTTGCTTCACCCTTATTACCTTTCATCTCTTTGTTATCTGGTCTTATTTATGTTAACTACCAAAATACATTAAATTCATACTGCTATTTCTTTAGAACTCTTGGATGAATTCTACCTGTTCAGAACAATTTGCTATTGTTCATGTCATGATTTTTTTCCCATTATCCCTTCTACTGGCTCTTTCATATCAGACAAATCCTCTTCCTCTGTTAGACCAGCTTCTCCAGCTCCTTCCTTTAGCATTTCAGTTTAAACTTTAATTCTGTTGCTCTAGCCTAATATTTCTTAACCATGTTTATTACACTTCTCATGTATAAGTCCTAAAGGATATTTAATAATATTTTGTTTGTGAGGAATTTAAAATAATTCTGTTAACAATTTTCATAATTTACATGCATTATTTTCTATTTTCCTGTGTTTGACCATTCTAGGAATTTCTGTAGATGTTAGGCTATTATAAATTTCCTTTTTTCCCTTAAACCTCTTTGATGATGTTATCTCAATAAATAGATTTCCTAACATCCTTAAAATTTTTGTCTTTTCACTGTTCCTTTTAATAAGATCTCGTTTTAGCAAACTTCCTCACTTTTATACAGTTTTCCTTTCTGAAATTAATAACTGCTGCAATGAGTTTTTTGTTTGGATGTTTTGCTCTTCCCTTAGATCAGGAAAAACTTTCACTTTCACACCCTTCTAGGCAACACATAGGAGACCAAACTAATGCAGATTCTGTCTCACAATCACATATAAAAAATATTCATAGTGATTCCCTTTGGAATATGTCATGACTTCTGAAGTATCTACCAACTTCTGATTCTGAATCTCCACTGTATTGAAAGTTCTTTATATCCATAAAAATGAATACATAACAGAAGTAATTCATTTGACAATACTTAAAGATCATTTTCCATGTGTAAAATGGAGAACATAAGGTGGTAGACAACATAAAAAAGAAAGACCTAAATTTGTTAAAAAAAAATTATTTCATATGGTTGGAAATGTGTTACATTAATAAAAAAGACTTAAATGACTGGCAGTCTCACTGTTCAGTTTACATTTTGCACAGTCACTGCTGATTAGAGTCTGTACTAGTTTTGTATAATATTGTTATCTATTTTGAGAGGAAAAATATGACCATATTCCATTCTGTTAGAATAGCTGCTTCATGAAATTTTGGACATATCTGGAATATAATTGAAACATTATTTTCCTATTATTTTGAATAGAAATGTACCCTCATTTCTCTCTTTTTTTGGACATAAATATATGTCTTTCTGGAGGGATAGAATTTTATGGATCGTGTTCTGGGGTTTTTTTGGAATTTTTTCTTATATAAGGTTTACAGAAAGTTTTACTTTTTTTGTGTGCATTTACTTATTCCATCTAAAGATGTAATGTACTGGCTTCTTTCTATCTTTAATTGTACTTATTCTGAGGGCTATTTATTTGATCTTTGCATTGCAGATAAAGGAACAGTACTAGTATTAAATATATTATGCTATATAATTTTCTGTCATAATTTCAAAGAGAAAACAATCTAAACTGAAAAAGGAGCACAAATGTAGATTGCTGTATTAATGACAAATATTTTGGAAGGGTCTTAAAATGTACCTGTGATTTTTGCAAGTTCTCTATTTTCAAGGGAGTATAGAACATTTAGAAAATGTCAAAAAAGATTTGTGAATATAACTGTAGTTGTTTCTATCTTATTCTTCTCTCCTGATTTAAATAAGAAGCAGGTTTGCCAGATACATGTGGGCATGTGATTCACTGAATTCCCTTCACATACCCCTCTCATATCCTGTCTTTTCCCAGCTATTATGGATGTGAGAAAAATGGGTGTTTGATAAGAGAAGTTATTAATCTGGAAAATAAAAAGGGTTATTGGACGGAGAGAGGACTGATTAATTTATTCAGGAAAGATTGTTGATGTGATCAGGAAAAACAAATGAGTCATATGAGTAGTAAGGGCAGGCAGAGACAGCATTTGAATGGTGGCCTAGAGTATGGAGTGCTGAAAAAGCAAATGAGTATTTGACTAATCCAAGAGTTAGGCATTGTGTATCTGTAAGCATGTAGCTCTCTGCAGCTCTGCCACTTTTGCTTTTTTTTTTTTTTTAAGCTAATGTTGATATGGACATGAACACACAAAAATGTGCATGTTCACACACATATTTGCAATGAAATAGATGAAAAAGAGTGAAGGAATGGTTTGCAGAAGTTTGTTTCTGTGTCCACTGTTCAAGAGTAGACACAAAAGTGCTGATGCAGTGTTTATGTGGTTACAGATACACATATTGTGCCTGTCAGCATTCATGCAAAGCTGGCTACCAGGCACTTCTCTGAACCAGTAAGTAAACTTTCTTGACAATTATGAAATATTGACAGGCATTATAAATTCTCAATGAAAAATTAAAGGAGATTTAATGGAAAGCATTCTTTTAAAGCATTTTCTAAAAACAAATCCCCCAAATAATCAGTTAAGTATCACATTTTTATTTTTGTCCTTCCCTCCCTTCCCCCGCATGACACTTCTTAATTTCCTTTTGGCAAGCCAGTAGTAATCTTTAGCTGGTAACTAATTTGGTCATAAAATACTGACTGAGATTTTTCAGGATAATTAACAAGTTGGGCAAATCAGAAGAAGCAGGTATAGTATATTTTCAGTACCAGTGGAGAAAAGCACTTAACTGGTGTCTTAATTCTCATTTCCAGTAATGAACTATATAACATTCTGGCTGGCTAATGCAATTAGCATTGTCTCCTCCTCCACTTACTTCCTCAATTAAAAAAAAAAAAAAAAAAAAAAAAAAAAAAAAAAAAAAGAAGGAAACTCAAACCACAAATTTATAAAAGGCCAAGAATTACTGACCTTTTTTGAACTCTTCTTACAATCACGTTGTTAACCTTCTGGATTGAGGCTTTGTAGAACAGTAATAAAAAATTTATACAAATATGTATCGTGTTACAAGCTGAGACAGAAAACAATGTTTCCATTCTTCAAGCAATTAATTATTGTGATTAATGTATTCCCCCTTCTCTAAGCACAATTCTGCCAGACAGAGCCAGCTCATTGACATATTGTAGAATTATAATGCATATCTGATTAAAGGTGACCTGAAAAGGCAGTGTGTTTAGCCTTCCCTGTCAGGACCAGAAAACTGTTAATCAGAAAGTGCTTGCTTTCCACCCCACCCTACCCCTCCCTTTTTTTATTTTTGTGCTAATTTCAAATCTTCTCCCTGCATCAGTGAGCAGATGAGATCTTCAGCCAGCTTTCATCTTTCAGAAAAATGAATAGTGCAGAAAGAACATTATCAAATGAGCTGTTGAAGAAGTCAGTGAATATGTCATTGAGTGTGACTGCTTCCAGAATGAATTTAGATTTATCTCTGTTATCTCCTCTCTCCCAAGTCACTCTCCACACTCTGTTTGCACTCAGTCCACACGTCAAGCAGGGTGGGTCATAATGAATCATAAGGGACAGTTACTCGTAGTATAGTGACAGGTCCAATTGTGATACAACTTGTTCTGGAATTAAGTTTGTTAACATTATAAATTGTCTCATTTGACCGGAGGTTTAAACACCTAGAAGCTTTTATGCATGCAATTTCTTAAAGTATTTCATTTCCATTAGGCAGCTGCTGCTTTACAGTATTCCACAAATTAAATTGTTTCATTACATCAATAGCTGCACAAAACAACTGTGACAACAAGAAGACCCTTTTTCTCCCCATCTTGCTAACAAGTATCATTCAAATCAATAAAGTCTGGCAACTGGATAACACCAAGAGAAGATATTATTTAAACTCCACTTTTAAACACATTTCCAATTCTGTATGCTGATATAAAATTCTGATACAAGCCAAGGAATTTTCATACTTTCCTGTTCAATTTCTGTAGAAATAACCCACTGAGTTAAAACATCTTAAGTAAAAAAAAAAAAAATATTTTTACCTTTTTTTTAAGAGCCAGTAGTTTTTTTCTATATGTGATGCAAAGTTGTTGCCATAAGATTTTTTTTTTTTATGTGATGGAAAATGATATGGTTAAATTGCAGTGTCTTACCCACAGGGAGAAAAAGAAAGACTAATATTTTTCTTTTCATATTTTGTCAGCATTGCCATGTAAGAGAATGTGATATCAAAAAACCTGCAAAGTCAGCACACCTTCTTAAACATTTGTTGTATGCTGAAAACCTTTTGGGTATTTGACTAGTTGCTTCATAGTTGTGATCATACTTGACTAGGCTAGATCTACACAACAAATATATCTTATATACTTTTCAGTTAAACAAAATTAATAAGTACTGTCACTGATGTTGAAAAATATCTTTTACAGTTTATCAAAATCAGCAGAATAACTGGTTGGTGCATCTGGGTTTTTTTTTTTGTTTTGTTTTAGTCATAAGCCTCTTCCTTGCTCAAAAGTCAGGGAAGTTCCTGTTGTTTTCTTGTTGCTTTTTCCATAAGTTTGCTGTTTGTCAGGGAGACATTGGTGCTTTTATAGATGTATATTTTTCCTCAGATGTCTGTGTGGGCATGAGTGGGCATGAGTGCACATATGCACATGATT
The DNA here is from genome assembly GCA_035041135.1 of Platyrinchus mystaceus. Lineage (NCBI taxonomy): Eukaryota > Metazoa > Chordata > Aves > Passeriformes > Tyrannidae > Platyrinchus > Platyrinchus mystaceus. The sequence goes on from JAWWLV010000179.1 coordinate 12,281,841, forward strand.
TCCGCTGGATTTTTTCATACACATACACACACAGTCCAGAGCACATACACAATATGCTTTCCTTTGGTTGGGTTTTTTTTCCAAATGTGTACACAGAGTCCAGATATCCCCTGGAAAAGCTTGATCAGTTTTGACAAAGCCATTTATGCTTATACATACACCTAAGGCTTGAGAAGGTGTTCAGATAGTAGTCCATCATAGAAATTAGCAGAAAGCCTGAAGCAGGATTTTAGTCTGAAATACGCTTAGAGTTTGCTTCCCCAGTCAACCTTTGAAAACTAAGGCAGACTACCTGTTTGCTATGAAAACAGCTATGAAAAATCGTGCGCCCAGTCCCACTGTGGGCCAGAATAGAAAATTTTTGGTTTAGTTGGTTGCCTCTGTCATGCATAACCTCTTATTTGTCATTGTATTTCATGCTTGAAAGTTAAGAGCTAAAAATATTGTGACCCAGTGGTAATTGCTATTGGTCCTGTCAGTTGTCTTCTACCGACATCAGTCAGAGCTGCAGAACTGTGCGTGCTGTTGTAGAAATAAGGACAGCATTTCAAAACTTGTCTACCTACACCAGCTGGAGATGGCAATGTTGTCACATAACCTAACTGATCCATCCCAGTTTACCCTGCAACTCTGTGCATTGGGTTGGCATGGCAAGGTTTTGGTATCAGGAGCACTACAGGGCTGGCTTCTGTGAGAAGCTGCCAGAAGCTTCTGCCATGTCCAACAGAGCCAATGCCAGCTGGCTCCAGGACAGACCAGCTGCTGGCCAAGGCCGAGCCCATCAATGACAGTGGTAGCACCTCTGGGATAATGTATTTAAGAGGGGAAAAAGTTATTTTGCAGGAGTAAATGCAGCCAGAGAAGAGAGGAGTGAGAATATGTCAGAGAAACAACCCTGCAGGCACCAAGGTCAGAGAGGGAGGAGGAGAAGGAGGTGCTCCAGGTGCCAGGGTTGAGATTCCCCTGCAGCCTGGGGAGGTCCACAGTGGTGCAGAGATCCACCTGCAGACCATGGAGGACCCCATGTCAGAGCAGGTGGATGTGCCTGAAGGAAGCTGTGATCCCGTGGGAAAGCCATGCTGAAGCAGGGTCCTGACAGAACCTGTGGATCCGTGGAGAGAGCAGCCCATACTGGAGCAGGTTTGATGTTACGAGTTGGGACCCTGTGGGGTACCCACACTGGACCATGCTGTTCCTTAACACCATGGAAGGGATCAGCCTGTGAAAAATTGCAGCATGAGGGTCGAACTCAAACTGGAGAAGTTTCTAGAGAACTGTCTCTCATGGGAAGTACCCCATGTGAGAGGAGGGGAAGAATCTGAGGAGTCCTCACTCTGAGGAGGAAGGAGGAACCAGAGACAATGTATGATGAGCTCAACACAGCCTCAATTTTCCATACCCCCTGCGCTCCTGGAGGGGAAAGAGGTAAGGAAATTGGGAGTAAAGTTAAGTCCAGAAAGAAGGGAGGGGTGGAGAGAAGGTGTTTTTAAGATTTGGTTTTATTCTTTATTATCATACTCTGATTTAATTGGTAATAGATTAAATTAACTTCCCCAAGTTGAGTCTGTTTAGCCTGTGACAGTAACTGGTGAGAGATCTCTCCCTGTCTCCTTATCTGAACCCACGAGCCTTTCATTATATTTTCTCTCCCTGTCCAGCTGAGGAGGGAAAGTGATAGAGCAGCTTTGGTGAGCACCTCACATCCAAACAGGGTCAACCTGCCATGCTTGGATGACAAGCGTATGTTGTCTGAAAAAACTTATTGAAAAACAATTCACAGTTTTTTTAGCTTTGAATATTTTTTTGTCACTATGTCTGGGTCCCAATACTTACATATGGTGTTATTGATTAAGGGGTTACAGGTATATAAAAAAGTAGTGAAAATAAAATACTAAACAGTGAATTAAAGAAGGGTAGAAATTAAAGGCCATCTTAAAGCCAGAGAGCAATGTTTGGTCCTAAAATTTATCTCTGTGATGGGAAAAATAGAAAGGTACTACAATATGAAAATACTGCCATTTTGCTCATTAACAATATGATGTATTTACAGTTTTTTATATTTTTAACAGTTCCAAATGATATTGTTCTATGTTTTTTTTATTTGAGGCTGTAGTTGCAAAAATTATTTACAACCTCTGAACAAGAAAAACATCAAGTGTTTCCTTAGGAAGTGCAATTTTGCAGAAGAGAAACTGGGGCATGGGTCAACTATGCAGTTTTATAAAAGACTCAGAGGAAATCTGTGTTAGAATTGAGCTGAAATTCTTCCTTGACCATGTCCATTGTCCTTATTAAAAAGAAATATTTCCATTCTATCTGACACTCCCCCATGCTTCTAAGACTGCGAATAACTAAGAAACATAACAAAATTGGTAAGTTAAAGATCCTGAACGTTATCACAGTATCCCTAACCATTAGATACAAGCTTGAGTACACTTGTGTATTCTTCTGAAGCGTTTAAAGCTATGTAAGAAATTCCTGGCACAGGTGAATTTCTACACAACTCTCTTTGAGCATTAAAAATTCTAATTATGGTTATTGCTAAACTCTGAAAAGCTGATTTCCAACTTATAGCATACAAAGAAAAATGTATGTTTTCTCTACTACTTCAACATGGTCAGAACGCAGTTTTAACATTAAGGCATCCCTCCACATGGAACAGATTTTGTCATCTTGGTCACAGTGTTTCATCAGTTTCTTCTTTTATATGCATAATTTGTTTTAGGCTATACATACTGTATGCATATATATATATGCGCATATATGCATATATACACATATATATACACAAACTTTGTTGACCGCCTTGCTTTTAAGGTTTCCTCAACAAAATACTTCTAAGTGATGCATAGAAACCATCCCCTACCATTCATTTCTGCCTGATATTTTGCTTGCTCTCTGTTCGTCTGAGTCAGGTTACTTAGTACTGTTTGCCTCAAGGTTCTGAGGACCTCTTTATTTCTGTCTTTTAATAATCTTTCTCCCCATAATAAATTCAAACACGTTTGGAGTGGCTAAGTTTTCTGATGTACAAAGCAACGTAAAACCCTTCAGTCTCCAATGAGTGTACATGCAAGTAAGATTCCTATTAACTTCAGTAGGATTTTTGCTTGATTAAGGACTAAAGATTTCAGGATTCCATTCCCTCAGCCTCAGAAAACATCAAGTAAAATGTCTATTGCAATTACACTAGAAATAAAGCTTGAAGGTAGTAAACTATCACAAATATTGATAAATCATGGAACCAGAGTAAAGCATTTGAACAGATTAGGAAACACTTAAGTATGATCAGGTGGTGCTACCAATGTTTTGAAGGTGTTTTAGACTTATGGCACAAATGAGAAATTTTATGAAAGTGATTTTTCCTTAATTGAAATGTCACAGAACATGAAAATTTAACACTGAAGAATGATAACTTTTTTGTTGCTTGCAACATATCTTTCTTGCATAATTATTGTTACATACAAAATAGATAAAGAAGACATTTCCAAAGTAGTTGAACAGCTGTTAAAGTATAAAATGCAAGGGGTTTTTAATCCAGAATTCTGTTGAAGAACACAGTTAGTTCCAAATACTAGAGGTTAAGTCCCAGAAAAAATCTAAAAAAAAATTAATTGTAATTTTCCTTGTTGTGTGATGGCGAATCTTCAAACTAGTAACATAAAACCAAGGAAATGCCAACATTATGTAGTGTGCAGCAAATTCTGCTGCAGGGGAAATGAATATGAAAAAAATCTTGATTAACTGTTCCAGTGTGTACACACTGCACACACAAAACCTTTTATCTGAACACTCATGCCCTTATTGGTCCTGGGTAGAAACTTGTTGCCCAAATGATGGACCTGTACAGGTCAATGGGTGATTTCATGGAACATGAAACAAGTACAACTTGGCCTGTGTAATGCTGATTAAATCTGGGTTGGAGTCTCATTTCTTCATGTAGTATGTATTACTTTCATTTATCATCAGATACCTCAAATCAGCATGGAATTAATGAAGTAAAGTACCTTAGGCAAAGACTAAACCTTTCCAGCGCTTTAAGCTTAGGAATCATCCCTTTGAATACTGCAATCCAGTTGATACTCCAGTTCATATATAAGACAGTGACTGATCATAGCTTCCAGTAGCACTTGGCTCTGAATCAGGTCCTCTGTTACTGGCAACAAAAACTGAAAAAAGAGGAGTGGGTTTTGCTTTCAGTTGTGTGCATAGGAATCTCAGTAATTCCACCTAATTTAGAGAAGTCACTCCAGATTTACACCAGTGCTACTGAAAATCAAAATCTGGCCCATTGTCTCAGCAAAATACACCGAGTCAATATCAGTTCAAAACAGAGAGGGAGAGAGAAAGGGAATGAGAGAGAAAACAAGGATTTCGTTAGCAATGCATTCTGTAGTATAAAAGATAAAAAGGAATATCCAATTAACACACCACTATAATTGCTTGCAGACATTCTTTTTTATTTAAAGATGAAATAGCTAAGAGTTCTCATCAAAACTGGGGTCACAGCCTACATATTAAATGAAAGAAATTGATTGGGCTTTATTACGCTCTGACTACTGCAAATGTGCCTCAATCACTGATTGCTATAAATTTATTCTTATAAACTACTAATTGCCCAAGTCATAATGGTAACAATGGTATAATGAAATTATCTTGATCAAGCTGATGCACAAATTTTGCTTGACAACATGAGCAGTGTGAGAAAAAAGGAAAGAAGACATGCATACAAATACATAATGTTTCATTAAAATTAAAACCAATGTTAAAACAACTGTTCTCTGAAGTATACAAAGTTCTGTATTAGAAGGGCTTCCTTTAGAAAAATCATTTAAGAAGACAGGCATTTACATTTATAATAAAATGATCTTGCATTTTTTATTTGTCTTGAAAATTAATGACTTACTTAATCACATTTGATCAAAGGAGATAAGTTGATGTAGTCATGTGTTTCTGATTGCATTAAACCTGATCCAGAGTGACATGATGGATATTTAATAGTCTTGCTGTCCCTCTATATCTTGTCACCATTTCATGATATGCATGGATACTGTAGAGTACACCACAGCACAAAACTGTACTTTTAATAGAACAGACTAAGTTTAGAAAAAAGCAAATTCTTTTGGAGCTTACATGGTGGAGCTTTTAGAATTAGGTTATCCACCATCAAAATATATTTCTTTAAAAAACAAAAATCTCAGGTAACTCTCTATACAATCTGAGGTATGTTCTCCTTTTAAAAGTGCATTTTGCTTCTATGCTGTCTCTATCAAAAGATATTGCTATAATAAGTTTCAAGGACTAGACAAAGTATGTAAAAACAAAGATAGCCATTCAGAAAATGTAGGAAATTTCTAGACACTGAAATGCAGAGCATTGTGTATAATGCATAAATTGGTGCTATTTATATTGTGCTAATCGCTGTTTCTACAAGTGTCAGCTGAGCCATTCATAGGGAATGTTGATATGTATGAGAAATTATTTCTGAATAGTTCAAATGTAGTTCCAAGTCTTTCCAAATTAATCACACCAAAAATTTTATTTAAATTCATGCCTAATTCTTTCTTACCAGAGTATTTCATTAGTATGAAATTGTCCTTTTTTCATGAGTATGTCTTGCTGTACCCTCTCAAAACAGAGGTCCAAACTTTTATACAAGGGTATAATATTTTCATTCAAAATAAATTGCTCCTAAAATTGCTGTAGTTGACACGATCCTATAGGAATGTAAAAAATTCAGAGACAACCAAGCTGGAAGGGTTTCAGGAGGCCCTTTAGCTGATCTGGCAATCCCCACCCAAGTTGGGCTGTGTATTTGCTAGGCTGCCCCACATTTTAAGTTTTCAACTATTGCAGTCTCTGTTTGTCCTATTGCCAAAAAGCTTTTTGCTAATGGTTAAACTAAATCCTTTTTGCTGCAATTTATACTTAGTGACACTTATTTCTTGTGTAAGGACCATGGAAAATGTTTATCTCTTTAGTCTTTGAAATATTTTAGATATGGGAAGTCTTTGGCTTTGTCTCTTCCCTCTTCCTCACACATCCTGCTCTTCTGGCTTCCTTAATATTGGTCTTTAAGCCCTAATATGATGAGAGTTGTTTTTTGTTTTTGTTTTTTAATATACATCTAGTATAACATGCAGCAGTTTAAGACAGAAAAATCAGAAACATCAGCTTTTTAGGAATAAATTATCTTGAGGAGGACACACCTGTAGCACCTGGAAGGGCTGGGGCAGAGATGTATCCTGGGCACAGCCATTTTTCAACCCTATGTTCATAATTCTGTGACACTAATTCTATTCAAAGTGTTTGGTAGTAAATAATAACATCTTACTGAAACACATTTTTGTGTTTAGTGAAGTATTGGGATTCTGCTCTGGTGTTAATGCAGTTGCAAGTAGGGTTTGTTGTTTTTAAGAAAAAAAAATCCTTTTTACTTTAACACCCAAACTCTTGGATTACCTTTCTTTGCTGCTCAGTAGAGAGATCACGGTTTTAGAACAAGGAGAATTAAAATTAATTTCTCTCGCTAAATATGGTTTCTTATATATTGGTGAGGCAGCCTGTAGGTAACTGTCTCTAGTTTACATATTCCCTGTGTGTAAGCAATGTCAGCTTGGATATTTTAATGTCCACACTAGACCAGATTTACCATTTTCCATCATAAACATTCTGTCGTTACATGAACACTGGGTACTAAATAATGTATATACTGTGAAGATTGATAGTTACTATATGCTACTTTATTTCCTTTAATTATTATTTTACTTTAGATTGCTTTATTATTATAATTTAGTCTGAGAGGATAAGATTTAGCTTTTTCTTCAACATTGTTAGTAGGACTTCCTTAAAAAAATACATTTTCACACCTGGAAACCATATTTTTTTTTCCTCTATTGAGGTTTTTTTAAGTATTGATGATTTTATTTGCTGGTTTTGGGTTAACTCGTCCTATGACCACCTAGCATTCCAAAAGGTATGTGTTTCTACGGGTGGGCATGTTGTAGTTTCAGGTTATATGAGAGAGAAACTGGCCTGGACAGGACAGAACTGGCCTAAAAACACCAAATCCCCAAAAAGATGTGAGAGAATGAGAAACAGCGTAACAATACTTACATGAGAATGGTGAAGTTTTTAATCTATTATCTACTGAGAAAGGTGAGGAAGTTCCTTAATATTATTAATGTACTCAGTAAATGATACCTGGTGTGCTATTCTGTGCAATATTCCTGTTATTTCTGGAATTTGTACAGCAAAAATGCAAAAGTTGGGTTTTCAAAATGGCCTGTTCCTATAATGCTGTAACACTTGTTCTCTGTCTTACTCATCCATTCCTTTTTCCATCTATCTCTGGTTCTATCATGAAATGACAATTCTAACTTACTTTAAACTCTCCAAAGGTATAGTCTTAAATTTTAATGTTGGAAAAGCTTCATGATGACTAGTACTTTGGCTTAATGTGGTATAGCTTCTGACAGCTGCCACTGTAAGAAAAGCAAAGGATGACTGAATTACTGTCAGTTTCTGTCAGATTCTAGTTGCCAAACTCTTGCAGGGATGATGACAGTGAACCAAACAAGATTGACAAAAGGAGTCAAAGCTGTGATTTTGAATAAGGCAGAGTGGACACCTGAATTGCATTTTCATTGTGCCATTCATTCTGTTCTACATGTGGACTTTGTGTCATGGTGCTTGCTCCTATTGTTTAAATTATTTGTTCTTCAGGAGCTGTATCTTATTTTGGCACTCACAAAACCCCCAACAATAACTGTTAACAAGCACAGAGTAGGCCAGAGTATGAACAGAAGAATAGCTGTGATTGTGGAACCTGCTTGAAGGAGAAGGCAAACTCAGAGGTGTGATGCCCAAGTACACTGAAACTTTCTACATAGCAGCTTGCAGTTGTAGATGCAAAGAAAATGTGACCTTATTTTCAAGACAAACAAATGCGGGGGACTATCTCCTCATGAAATGCCTTTTTTTCCCCAAATTAATTTCTCTATTGTCATTTATCCAAAGACTGTTTCCTGGATTAGTTTCTAAGTAAAAGAGTTTACAAACTTCTGCATACTAGACTGAACAATAGCTGTAAGTGCCATTTAAACACAGAACCATTATCTGTCTTGTTCAATTTATTTCACAGAATATTCTGAGTTGGAAGGGTCCCACAAGGATCATCAAGTCCAACTTGTAAGTGAATATCCCCTGTGGGGATCAAGCCCACAACCCTAGCATTATTAGCACTGTGCTCTAACTGTGCTAATCTCCAGATAATTTCCAGGCTTTGTCACTCTACCATGACAAAGTTGTAGAGCAAAGACATAGCAGGAGCTCACAGTGACAGGTTTTACCCACAGCCTGGTGTCCACACTGGGGCTCTTGGGAGTGCCCACACTGGAGGTCCTGTGAGCAGTTGGTGTGGAAGGTTAATTGAGCCAGGACAGCCTCAGTGCTACTGCTTCTGCTCCCCAGGGAGAAGCTCCCAGGCTGAGTTCCTGGCAATGCCTTGGGTAGGGTCCTGTGATGACCCAGAGGCAGGATGAGCACAGGTTTCCCTGGAGTTTTCCAGGTTTTTTTCCTTCCAATACCTGAAGGGAGCTTACAAGAAAAATGCAGAGAGGCTATTTACAAGAGTATATAGTGACAGGACAAGGGGGAGTGGCTTCAAACTGAAGGAGAGTACATTTATATTAGATGTTAGGAAGAAATTCTTTACTGTGAGGGTGATGAGGCACTGGAACACGTTGTCCAGAGAAGGTGTGGATGCCCCATCCCTGGAAATGTTTAAGGCCAGGTTGGATGGAGCTCTGAGCAACCTGGTCTAGTGAAAGGTGTCCCTGCCCACAGTCGTGGCTTGGAATTAGATGCTCTTTAAGATCCCTTACAAAACAGTCCATTTTTTTATTCTATGAAACAACCTCATTTTACACATTATTAGTTTTTTTGTAGTGAAGCTTAGGTGTGACACTGCCTCAGTTTGCCACTTCCTGCAAATTTGTCTAAGTGCCAGTGATTGTCAAGATTAAGGGTGAAGCTGAGGCGATTGCCTGGATCCAGGTAACAGAACTCCAAAGGATGCAGTGAACTTCTCTTACCTGATTGTATTTCCTTGCTTTTCCCAATGTCCTCTATTCCCTCTCCTTTCCATCTGTCCTTGACCCTACAGCTGTGGTGAATGGGCTGGGTGGGTGATAACGACATACACGTTTTGTTAACTTGGTTCCTAAACCATTTTGTTGTGTTTTCTTGCTGTGTGAGGTTTCTGCAATGGGAGGTAAGTTTCTGGAATTGACAGACATGCACTTAAACTACAAAAAAGCTCTATGCACAGTGTTAACCATTTTATGTATAGATAAGCCAGGATGGAATAAGTGGGAAAGAAAATAAATCAGTTGGCAAGTACTGTGACTAGTAATAAAAAACAAAACCTCTTTTTATAGTTATTTCCCATATTATCTGCACTAAGACAGCACTATTACTTCAGTACTCTATCAAATGCTATTGAGAGTTGGTAACTGTGACTTATTTTCCAAGTTTCTATGAGAATATGACTCTACTAAATCCACTGTATGTTTTGTGTTTTATGTTATTGTTCTTCAAAGATAAGATTCTCTATTTCCAATGTGTTCTCTGGTATCATCAGCTGAAAAGTGCAGTAGCAGTCACAGGAGGGAATACTGTGACAGATTGCAAAACAGTGTTGTTTATGTTTCAAGTTCCATTAGGAATGAGCTGTTTTGAGAAATTATATCAAATGTGGTATTTCAAATTCTGGGAAATGTTTTTCAAAGGGCCTTGTACTGGTAGATAATAAAAGATTTGTTTAGTTTACAAAATTCTCTCTAGTTCAAAACTAAGCAATGTTGAAAGTGGAGTCTAGGTGAATCACAAGTTGGGCACATTTTGGTGGTGTCTGTGTTCCTAGTTCTAGAACTGCATTCAAATATCTTAAAAAACAGGGGTTTACTGCAAGTATTCCTTGTTATTTATTCTGGGAAACTACTGGCTTTTTCTGAGCAATGTAGTTTCGGAGTGTTGGTTTATATTCCTAGGAAGGATACATGTAGTGCTGACAGAGTTCCATGGAAACCTTGATACCTTGTCCATCATGGACTTTTTTTTTCCAAATTTTTATTTCAAGACTGACTTTGGTTTCTTGGAGGTCAGAATTTGCAATCAAAGCTTGACAGCATATAACAGAAGGTTTATCCTTCTATGGTCTTCATCAACCATGATACTTAGTCTTCTCTGTGGCAATGAAAGCCTATGTGTGATGAGGATTAGTTTATATTGTTAATATATGTTTCATATTACTCTCTTTGTTATTGTAGTTACAGAATAGCTGGTCAGAAGAGCTGTGCTTTAATCTTATCTGGAGTTTTTATATGTTCTCAGTGTTTTATAAATCAGTAATATTTGTGTGTTAGAGCTATGCTGACACTCGTGATATAATTTTTATAATCAGACTATTAAATGCAGGGGACTTTTATGACTATGAAGCATGCCATGAATATTTCAAAGATACATTCTCCCACTTTTAAACTTCCTTCACATTAAAAATAGGTGCTTCTAATCCTAAAACAGGAGCATGATTGAAGGTCACGTAGTAATTAATTCTTAGATGCAAGTCACTGGCATTAGAAGGGTATTCTTCACTTGTTTTGTGATGCAGAACAAATGCTTCATTAATCAGAAACGTATCAACCTGAGATTGAGAACTAATAAAAATCAAGTGCTGTGGTCCAACATTGCTGGGGACACCACTTAACACACATATTTCTTCATGCAATTTTGAGCATAAGTATCTGGATTTTTTTTCTTGATTGTAAGGATTTTAGAAGACTTTTAATAACCCAACACTTGTGAGAAGGTAAAAAGACCAAAGCTATTTCAAAAACAAGATAAGAAGGGATGAAGATTTTTCTATAGAACATCTAGACTTTTCATTTCTCACACAAACTGTGGCTATTATAATCTTTTCAAAACTCGTGGGAGGAGAAAAAAAAAAGATATTTGTAAAAGGCCGTAATGAGCTACATAAATGCTGGTTACATTTCTTCACTCTAGTGAAAATTCTCAATGTACACTAGTTTGAATATTTTGTTTTCTCTTTTTCTGAAAGGAAGGATGAAAAAATGAGTCTGAGGCATAACTCTCTTCCTCATAGTGGGGTAAAATTTGAGGAGCAGATCACCTGAGGAAGGCAACTCAGTCACCTTGCTATCAGCCCTAGGGTCTGAACATATGGGGTTTAAGAGTGTGATGAATAATCTTGTTGGTTTGGAGTTTTTTTAATCTTTACTTTTCTGCCTGAGATTTTTCTGAGGTAGATAATTTAATTTATTGTATTTTGTGATTTCACTGTGTTTTGTAATTTTGGCATGCATCACAATTTTAAAGAGGAAAAAAAAGAGTATAGTTCGCAAGGGGAAGAGTCTACATACTCTTCACTTGGAAAACTCTTAACACAGCTTTTTTCTCTCTTTATCAAATATGTTAAAATTAGCTTCACTAAAATATGTTAAAATGTGGGGGTTTTTGTTGTTATTGCTCTTTATTGTTTTTTCTTTAATAAATTTTTAATAATTCAGCCACTTTAAAAGTAGAGTTTTCTCAGCTGCAGCACTAACATTCGGAGAAAAAAACAGAGACTCTACAAAAAGTCTTAAAACCAGCTGTCTATTTCAACGGGTGTTGAAATAGAGCACTAAAAAAATCACATTATGTTGGTTTATGTATTGTTTGTTGCCACTTTGCCATTTTGATTACTGTTTTTTGACTATGTTACCATTCAAATATATCACCACAGCACAAACCTCCTTTTGTGACCTCCCTTGATGTTAACATCTGACTGATTTCTGTGTTCCTCTACCATAATCCATGTACTTTCAAAGAGCAGATTGCTATTACTATCACTGTCACATTGTTTTCCATTTTTTCTGGCTAGAACAGTGGTAGAAGCAGATTAGGTGTAATGTTTTATAGGTGGATGTATGGTTAAAATATCTTATAAATACTTAAGCTTTCCCTCTGTTTTAACAACCTGAATGGTTCTTTTGATATTTGTTACCTAAGCTTAAAAGATTTAAAACTCCAAAATATTGTCATAAGCTTCTAGCAGTTTCTAAAATTTACTTTAAAAAATATATTTGACCTGGAAGAAAAAATACTGGAAAGACAGTGCCAGGACTTTTCTTTGCAAATCTTTGTAATGTACAGGCCAACTGTTGAATAATAATAAATGGTTGAAAGCAAAGCTAATCCAGGCTTCAAAGATTTGTTTTTTTTTAAAAAATCATGTAAAATGTGCTGAAATTTTATCACCAATTATCTTTTGGTTGTTTGTTTTTGTTTATGTTTGGTTGTTTGTTTTTTTAATAGGTCATGCAGGAAATATTGTTTTTAATCTTCAAAAATTATTTAGGATGATTATGTGATAGTTGTTCTGAGCCCCAAACCCAGGTGTGGGTCTGGGAATTTAATTTGATGTATTTGGGAGCATGAGCCTGTGTGTTGAAGAACCTTGTCCTGGTCAATAGCAAGTTGAATGTGAGTCAGCAGTGCCCTGGCAGCCAGGAGGGCCAACCATGTCCTGGGGGCCACCAGGCAAAGCATCGCCAGCTCAGCACTGGGGCGCCCTCACCTTGAATACTGTGGCAGTTTTGGACACCACAATATATAAAAAGACATTAAGCCATTAGAGAGTGTCCAAAGGAGGACAATGAAGACAGTGTAGGGCCTTGAGGGGAAGCCATATGAGGAGCAGCTGAGGTCACTTGGAGCCTGGAGGAGACTGAGGGGAGACCTCATTAAAGTTACAACTTCCTTGTGAGGGAAAGAAGAGGGGCACACACTGATCTCTTTGTGGTGATCTGTGACAGGACCCCAGGGAATGGCCTGAAATTGTGTCAAGGGAGGTTTAGGTTAAATATCAGAAAAAGGTTCTTGCCCCAGAGGGTGATTGGGCACTGGAACAGGCTCCCCAGGGAAGTGGCCACAGTGGCGAATCCTGTAAATTGTAACAGAGCATTGATTTCAAGATTACTTACAATGATTTTTCTTTTTCGCTATCATAGTGTCTAGCAGCCTCAGTACTAAACCATGTCTGAGTCCTAAATGACAAATTCACTTCAGTCCATCAACACAAATTTCTAGGATGAAACTGGACCCATTTCACTCAATTCTTAGAGAATCTTGGGCTCAAGTTAGATGTCCAGCACTTGGAAGTCTGAACTCTTATCTGCTCCAGCCAGCTTAAGAATCTGTAAAAACTATTGGCAGGAGGAGCATCTGTTACATCCTTATCCTTTGTCTTACATAGTCAGTCCTTTGTGCAGAGAACTTCATAAGCAAGCAGTTTTTCTCTTTATACTGTGATCTGTCCCTTCATCCTCTTAATCTCTCTCTCAGTGCAAAACCGTCATGTGCTTCAATAGTTTTAACAGTCCATAAATTACTGACAATAAAATGCCTTACATTTTCCCACCCACCCATTTGCTCCCTTTGTGTCCTTCATTGCCTTCATGTTCTGTTCTTTGCCTCCTCCTTCACAGACAACTGTCTCGGTGGGTTTTTATTTCTGTTTTTCCGGCTTTGGCTCTTCAGTGCACAAATTTCCCTAAGCCAAACCTCTGCAGGGCTGACTCGGCAGTCAGTGGCATTTGTCAATTGCATTGATCACTCTCGCCCCAGCAGCAGGAAGGGAGACTTGCCGAGTCAGCAGCGAGCAACTGGCCTTTGCGAGGATTATGCTGTAAGAACCTCCAAATTAAAAATAAAGAGCTTTCTCGTTTCTCTGCTGTGGGACTTTCAAAATGAATTAAAAAAGTCTCTCGACCCTCTTGCTTCATTCAACTGTAATTTTTCTTATTAATTCCTTCTCATTTTCCAAAAGATGACTCTCCCGTGGAAAAGGAAATTGTACTTTACATGTTTAAATAATTTTACATTTTATTCTATTTCTTGTTATAACTCTACATCCACATAAATCAAACAAGAAAGCACTTCACATACTAGAATATGTCCCTGCTCCAATATTCAGCACGGCATGATCTAAGTTTAAAGATGTATTTTCACTACTTGCCCTCTCCCTCTTCCCGCACCCCTGCCCTTCTTTTGCCTGCATCTTCTCTGTAATCCATATAGGGGAGTGCTGCTTTGGGAGAGAGAACAAATGGTGGGGTTAGGAGTAAATATGGTTCCTTCTGAACTCTATGGGAAAAGAAACTGTTTTATTTCAACTGTAGAAGAACTACAGCATTTTCACTGCTACAAATTCTCCCTAGGCTGAATCTATTTTCTTAGAGGATCCAATTTTTTTGAAGCTTTAAGTCTTTCCTAAATAGCTCTTCAATAAGCATTTCCATGGGACCTGGATTGAACAGTTTTTTCTTGTCTCTCTACCCTCTTTCTCTCCCCATAGATATGCTCTAGCCTCTTATCTCTTTGTCAGGAAAGAGATTTGCAGATTCCCCTTAAAAGTGTCATCATTTTGTCACAGACAGACGAGCAGAAGATTTGCCCAGTGGACAATCATCCAGCTGTATCTTATGTTTTCACTTCCTGAATACTATTGCACCAACAATTCCATGTGAAGCAAATGCAATTGTTTGTAGACAGGACATAAATTGTGTGCATTCCCTTCTCCTCCCCATTGCTCCTTTCTCTCCTCTGCTATTAATGGGACTTGTACATGAAATGGAGTTCAGATTTGGCATTGTGTGAGTGTGATTTGTATGTCTAATTTTGTACAACATAGTGATAAACAAAAAACTGAATTCCATTGTCATCCTTGCAACGACATTTTAAATTATTTAAAAGCTCACTTAAGGAGTGATTTACAGAGTTCTCTCTAAAGATACAATAAGCCTCAAGTTCAGCCCTTTGTTCAGGAACTTGAATGTGAACTTCATTGTTTTGCTACTGAATTCAGTAGTCACAAAGAGCCTGTGCTTCTTGCACTATCAGAATACCTCATTGGTCTCTGTCCTTCCAATCACAGGGAATTTCTTTGGAGGATCATCCTAGCAAAGGTTGTTTAACTTATTGATTCTCATGATTGATAAAAGTGGTTATAGCTTTGGAAGATGACATAATTGCAATGGTTATTCTAGTAACTCATGAGAGAAGGAGTCATATAAGGTGTAGCACCTCACTAAATTTGCTGACTGAAATATAAACTCCTTTCCTTCCAAACTGAATTGTAGTTTGCAACAAAAAAAAACAAAAGAAAAACTAATTTTGTTTTAAAGATGATAAAAAAATTTCTTTCACTCCATAATGTAGATAATCCATATTCGCAAAGAAAAGGAACAGAGGCACAGAAAAATCTTATTGTTTTACTTAGTTTTTACAAAACTTTAACTATTGGGGGTTTTTAGTGCAGTTTTGGAAATGTGTCTTTTTTGTATAGATTGTTTGCTATGGCATTTACCTGAGCATATGTGAACATTTATCTGTGAACATCTTCCAAGGTGCCTACACCTTGGCAAGATTCGAATATTATTTAATCAACATTTTGAAGGTTTGTACATCCCCTTTCATCATTCTACATATCACAAAGGTAGAAATGTAACAACAGTAATAATAATTACATAATTTCACTCTTCCAAAAGGCAGGAGAAACTAGTTATTAAAAGTGGCTATATATATTAAAAAAACAAACAAAAACCACAAACAAACAAAAAACAAACAAAAAACCAAACAAACAAAACAAAAAAAAACAAACATTTTTTTGCTCTCTTTTGTGACTCAACAGACTTCAGAAGGGATAATAAAGAAAAAGGAAAACTTAATGTTGATCATAATCAGGATAGCTGTAAGGACGCTCAAGTCCAAGTCTGAGGTTCATATATTAGATTTCACTCCTATAAAAATCTTTACCTCAGTTTAGTTCTTGTTACAATGGAACCTAGCACATTTGGGAAGCTGGGGTCACACAGGAAATTTGAAGGGAGTTATGGTGTTCAGTCTATAAAAATGATACCATATACACTAAGTTAAATGTGAGATATCTTATAGCTTTGTCACAAATAGGGTAGTTATAAGTAACAATAACTTGCCAAAGTTCCAAATTGAGGCACACTTTTTTTTTTTTTTAATACTGAAAATAAAGTCCTCTTGAATTCATTGAAAAACAAAACAGGTATTTGAAAGGTAAATTCGGGAGTCCCATAATTTATTTTTTCCAAGTTTTCCTCTTTGTGAATGATTGATAGGTACTTGTTTTCCAGGTGAAATCTACAATATTTTATTCAGGTTGTTAAAGGTTTTCATATATTTCATATATATTTGTCTTTTGCTATATATTCCTTTGACATTATTTCTTTCTTTCAATGCATTATTAATCAGAAAGAATATTTGATGTAATGTCCAAATTTTCAATGCTGTGTGTTTATTCACCAGTGGCTAGACAAGAATATCACCTTGACTATACATCTCACTCTATTTCTTTACTAAACCCCATCATAAACAGATATCCCTGCTATGTGATTATGATTTAAAGTTGTAAGGAATTGATTTGTTGACTTACAGTGCAGGGGAATAACACTTAGGTTTTCTACTGCTGTTAAAAATGAATGAAAGTACAGATTGATCTGTTCTAAATATTGTTGGTTTTGTTAATGTTTTTCTACTTCAGGGAAAGTTACACAACTCTTGAATGCTAAATAAAACTTACCTTCAGCTTAAAAAGGAGATTTGATCTCATTTTTCATAGAACTTTGGTTTTTGTGCTATACATGTTGTACACCCATGTCTTGTGCTTGAATGTGCATGAATGTAGTCAGACTTTAACCTGACTCAGCAGAGTCACAAGAAACAAGAAAATAATCTGCTTCTACAACAATTTACTAAACAAGAGATTTATAATGTGTAGTTCACTGTAAAGGGCCAGATTATGCCTAGATCTTGTGAATACCAAACAGCAGTAGAACTGAAGCACCTATAAAAAAAGGTTTTGTAGGAAAAAGGACACCTTTAGGAGAGCCAATGTAGGAAAACAAACAAAAAATAAACAAACCCCCCATAAACAAATACAAAGCACTGCACAGTTTTTAGCCTCTTTCTTTCTTCCTCCCCTGCCCCCCTTGCAAAAACAAGTTTAAAAAAATTGTCTAAAATCATCCTAGCATAGTCTGGCAATGAGTAGCACAGAAGGTAAGAATAATTCCAACACAAGTTACATGCTTCATGAATTCAGGCTTGGCTGATGAAACTAAAGAACCTGTGGTACCCAGGAGACTAAAACTCTCATTAGAGGTTGTGGCCTTTAGCTTTTTCTTTAGTTGTTTCTCTAGAATTCTGATGTGTTCAGGACAGATTAGTTTCTTAGTAGGTACTCATTGCAACTGGGTGGAAGGAAGAAGGATTGCTGAGCTGTAGAAACTGGATGAGGCATGTGCCTTTTGTTGGTCCCTTGTCTATGCTGTTTTTGCACTTTTACTCTCTTTGCCCTTAGGAAATATGCCTCCTGTCATCTTTAGGAATTTTTGCACTTCTAGCACTAGATGGTCAGTTGCTTTTCTTGGTTTATGTCTCTACATACTAAAATCCCAGGGAAATGACAGATAATCTCTCAACCATGAAGAGAGTTCTTCTGTCTGTGTGCTGTGATCTCAAAAGCAGATTCTTCCCCACAGAAGCCTTCAGAGAACAGCTATGATACAAGTCTTCCAGAAAACACGCCAAAAAAATTGAATAATATATATGTTTAATTCCATGACTGTTTGCATTAAGGTTGACTGTTTAATAAACATTTGCTAGTTATCTTTTTTTGCTGGAAGGAATTTACTGTACTTTTATTCTTTTCAGGGTTTTTGGGCTGTTTGGTTTGGTGATTGGTTTTGTTCAGTTTTTTTTTGTTTTCCTAAGTAATTTAACTAACTGTCAGAACTGAAAGCATGAAATGTTTGTACTGCCAGGTTGGATTGCTTCTTAAAAAATCAGACTAGATCTAAGGACTAATATTCATTTGAATAATAAATACCAATGTGAAACAAAAGACAGCTAAAGTAAAACAAGAATTAAGATTAGGAACTTCAGGTGAAGAAATTCAGCTGCGTTCCACAGAGTTCAGTCCCCAGATTTCTCCCACTGGAATAAGTGGCCAAAAGTCTATCCATGGACTATTGAGATCAGTCACAGATGTGTCCACGCTGTGTTAATGCAAATCCCCCTTCTAATGATGAGTGGTAGGAAATGCAATGCTTGATATAGCGATATCCTGAGATATATGCAGATAGAGAAATGAAGGAAGGTGGATACTGTAATGTGGGGACTGCAAGGACGGTAGAGTACGATGGTGGTAAGAAATGGTCAGTGAGAATGAGGAGAAATACAGCTGAAAGGTGTTGCTCAGTGGTGTTGCTCTTAGTTGATGCAGGCTTCTCTGTGCTAAATGGTTCACATCTCATTTTTCATGACAAAGAGTAGTAGCTGCAAGAGATCTCTGAGGTATTTTTGGCTTCAGATTCAAAGGCATAGTTTACCATTGTCTCCATCCAGACTTACTCAAGTACAAAACTGGAAGAATGCAGTTATAGCTAGAATTGAAGCCAGCGGTGCAGGGTGAATGTCTCAGTGAGAATCTTAAATACTAGGCTAACTGTAAGGGAACTTGGCTAGTTTTGGCTAAGCAATTTTTGTCAAACATTGCCATTTTATAATAATGGGAGTCTGAAAAACCTGCTGAAGAAGGATTTTTAAAATATTATTTCAAACATGCAGGGAAAAAAAAAAAAAACAGAATCCCATGGTTAGTAAAGATGAATATTTGTCTAAATTACTGAAAGGACTTTGGGATTTTCAAAGCCACAGGCTTTTGGCAGTTTGCTCATTTTAATCCCATTAGAGTAATGTTCAGCCCTAATAAAGAATAAAGCAGCAGTAGAAAGGAGATAAAATAGCATTGTATTTTGCAGGACAGGTTTTTACTCATAAGCAATGAGTGAATTAACAATAGAAATTTGAAAGAGGAATTATGTCTAATCACATCTGGACACTCAGTGGGTCTCCACTTACTGTTTTAGTAAGATGTCTTCCTTAGCTCTCAAATTTGCAAATACCAGTCCCTTTCTGGGCATCACCAATGCTTCTTTGAGAAGAGGACTTCTTCCAAAGAGATTTACAGTCCTGTTACATGTTCTTGCTCATACAGGCTGTAAAATAAATAAGCTTAAATATGACATGTCAGTTATTATCGTTGATTAATAGAGAAATTTGCAGTCTTTTTTTTTTCCTAAAACCATGAAGTGTGCAATACAATACTTTGTGGCAGTTCAGACTATTAGAGTTGGACTTCCACAAGTCTGTGTGTTTTCATTGACTTAAAGGCTACAAAAGAATCCTCTTTCATGACAGCAAAATAAATGTGGAGTTCAAACAAAGCTGCATTAGGGCTCAATTTGGGTTTTATTTTCTTTCTTGCCATATACAGGGATGCAGAAATGAGACAATAACTCACAGATAAAATCTTTCCTTTCTCTCTCATGAGTTGCAGTGACAGAGACAATGATGACTGTGAGTGGGTAAAATGGCTATTGGCATTACAAATCCAAACCTGTACATCCAAGTATGTATTTCCAGTTGATTTCTTAATGCAAAGTAATTTTTTTATACAAAGTCACTCCACACATTTAAGAAATATTTAAATATTCTTAATATTATGGAGAGTTAAACAGAGTTTGAAATGCTGCTCTTCTTACAAATATAAATAATAATAATACTTAAAAAAATCTGCTGACACAAATGTATTAGAAACAAACCTATATAAAGGAGCAGTTAACCTAGAACTATTGTGAGATATATATTGTTTGACATACTTTCATATGAGCAAGGAGAAGTACCCCATCCTTTAGACTGTAGTAATGTGCCTTATTGTTAAATTCAATAGGAAAAGCTATTCATACTGTAGTATGATTGAAAAGAAAATTGAATCCTTTTGATGTTATAAATGTGTCTATTACTGCATGTGCACACAAATTTTCCATGGAAATTATGGAGAAAGTAGTGATTCTCCTAGAAAAATGCATTAGTGTTGACATGTCCAATTTTAGCCACATCAGAATATAAATACCTTTTAACCATGGTAAAATTGTTGGGAATGTATATAGTGTATCTGCATAAGTCAGTTGTCTGTCTAAAAATATGTGTTCCTATAGTCCAGTTATGTTCTCTGTTTCAGCTGAAAGGGAAATTAAAAGCATTGACTAACACATATCACTGTTTTCTCACAATATTGTGTTTAATATTTTTCAGTACGTGGGGTATATTTTATATAGCTGTTCATGATTACTTTTAATTTTGAAAAACCACAGTATACTTAACAGGATTTTGGCTATGAAGCAAATTATATGTAAGAGGTTGTCCATTCACTTGCAATTAGTTCTCTGCACAAAGTATTAAATTTCCTGGTAATACAGATAGTCTATGCTCCTTTGCATTGACAATTGAATAAAAAGGTGTATCCAATAGCCAAAGATTTATGGTAGTAACACTTTCAAAGTTTGCAGTTTGTCCAGGACCATAACTAGAATGAAAAATGTGGTTTTTTTCCTATCTATGAAGCCTATTGTATGCTGTCAACTAAAATTACACACCGCTTTAAAATGTATCACTCAGTGCACTTTGTATATTAAGGTACATTAAGTTATATGGTATAATGCAATAAGAACTAACCTGACAACAGCAGACATGAAACACTGTGTATACCACACTGTAATTATATAAAAGCACCAATGTGTTTAGGAGGGAAAACTTTAATTCTTCAGAGCTCACTTGGTGTAGGTATGGCAGGAAGACTTCCTGTTCTTTGAACACAGGGAAAAACACAATATATGTTGCTTGCTTGTTTTTTGGGTTGATGTGGGTGGTATTTTTGTTGGTTTTTTGTTATTTTTTGCTTTATTTTTCAGGCTTGGTATACAGAGATTTAATTTGCAGAGTATTCTAGTTAACTTAGTAAAATGATAGAAAACTAAAGGAGAGCTCAGAAGAGCTTACAGTTCCAGATTTAGATTACAATTTCATTCAATACCTGTGTAGTTAGAATCTGTCCTAACACCAGTTTCTCATACAACTGCAGTGTGATTTGGTTTTGTCCCATAGAACTGTATCTGGAGGAGCAACCATTGGTCATTTTGGTATGTTTAGAAAACAGAAGTCCAGATCTTCAACTAAAATACTCATAGGCTATTTCAGAGTGAAAATTACTTTATATCCATCTGATTTCTCCTGGTACTCTGACTTTGTTAAGCTCTCAGTACAGCTGACATACTCCATGACCACTTTGAAATATTATTATCCCTCCAGTAGAATGATAATTTCAAAATCACCTTCATCTATAGTCAGTTATCTATGTTTTCTGTTGTAGTTCCTGAACACCTTTCATGAAAATTAAACATATGAATCTCTGTCTTTTAACTCTGTTAGCATGGATTAACTATAAATTATTATCATCATTTGAATGTAAACTATATTGATGGGTACATATTATAAAACAGTGCTGATAATTTGGGAAATAATTACATATTTTTCTTTGCTTCCATTCTTTCACCCCTTACTTCCTCTCTTTCTCTCCTCTCTCTTTTCATGCTTGTCAGCTAAGTTAGTGTATCTTTTCTAAATTGCTCAGAATCCAAGTATGGGTGGATATGTTTACACAGAGTGAATTATGGCTGGATGCATTCCTATGTCAACATGTGCCACGTTGATTTCTTATAAAGTAGATCATTATTCTGTGTGGCATAAATAGTATTACCAGACTGATATGATTAAAGCCAGTGAGTCATTAATTAGCATCTAATTAAAAGAGACTACTAATATGTCCGTGTACAACAGTTATTGTGTTATATTTTTCTCTGCAGAAACAAGTGATCTGAGCTTGCAGGATGATTTTAAGTCACATGTCTTTTAATATATGGTATATAATATAATGGGGGGGTGCACTCTAAATATGATTTCTCAATTTTGCTCAGAAATTCTGTGTTCTATTTGAAGAAACGAAACCCTAAGTTGTAAGAAAATTATACTTCAACAAGGTGTATCTAAGAATGCAAAAAGCTTTTATCTGAAAACATTCAAAGTAGATATTTTATTGTTGTGTGACTATACTAAAACACAAGTGATTTATCTGTTAATTCACATGAAATAGTCTTATATTCACTGTGGGGCAGGGGAAGAAACTGTGTGGGTACAATGAATATGCTTAAGCCTAGACTGGGTCCTTAGTTTTGTCTTTTCACTGTCAATTGATTATTAACAAATCATAATGGTCTAATCAGAAGAATTTCATGTAATCACGAAACATGGAGACAAAGGTTTAAGAAAATCCATAAAGTGTGGGCAAAATATGTTTACTGGGCCAGAGATCATTTCAGTTTGAAGGTTTGTTTAAACATGAATTAATCATAGTTTTACAGAATTACATGATATACACTCATAGATTCTTAATAAATAATTTGATTTTTTTTCCTCTGTTAAAAATGCATTATTAATGTGCATTTAGGACCATATAAATGAAATTGCAATCAAAATATTATTAGCATTCACAATTTCTTCTTCCTGCTTTAGGACAATGCTTTAAACTTGGTTTTGTCTTCCATGTTTGCAACCCATACCTGACACTTATGTGATAAAGGTCAGTGTGAAGGCTGGAAGACTTTTTTCAAATAGATATTTCAGAGGAGCTCTAATAACTCATGATTTCTACCAGTTTTTGAACTGGTAGAAATAATGATACATCAGAAAAAGTTTTGTGGGAAGGAAATGGCCCCATGTCCAAAGCAGAGTATAGGTATATTTTGCATTGTCATCCAAGTTTTCAAAAAGGATATCAGAATCTTGCCTACAGATTCATAAGTACAGAAAAGAAAATGTAAAAATTGAACAACTATGATTTTTATAAAGTAAATTATGCTAATTCCCACACTTTAGACCTTTAGTTCAGCGCACTTGTAGCAAGCGTGGGTAGAGCCCTTCTCAAACTTGGTTGATGAAGCCTAGCCATGATGATGATGAGACATTTAGTGTCTTTTAGTCTGTTGAAGCCTTAAAGTCTTTTAACATGTTTTTTTTGAAAGACTTAAAGCCTTTAAAACTGTAATCTCTTTTAGATTTTAGTGGTTATATTTGGTCTTCTTTGTTCAAAATTGGATTTCTTGACTGTTTTTATATCCTTCTCTACTATGTCTAGGTTTCCAATTTCACATTATTAATGACTTCTAAAGTTTATATGAAGTCTCTAATTAATAATGTTATTTTAGATTAGTCTATTTTTTTTTTTATTTAGAGGTTGTCAAAATGATTCCTAGGCATTCATTATTTAAGCACATTAATTTCCTGTCAGTGTACAAT
Organism: Platyrinchus mystaceus; assembly: GCA_035041135.1. Taxonomy (NCBI): domain Eukaryota; kingdom Metazoa; phylum Chordata; class Aves; order Passeriformes; family Tyrannidae; genus Platyrinchus; species Platyrinchus mystaceus. The sequence continues at coordinate 12,305,193 of JAWWLV010000179.1, forward strand.
AGGTACGTGAATTCCAAGTTACATTTTTCATGTGGATAATTTTAGCCCAATCTATGAAGACATTAAGTTTAAGCTCAACACAGTACTCAAGCTTAGGTACTTTACTCTCTCATGTTGAACCTTCTGTTAGAAGTTTAGATATTTTAATGTAATATATAAGAAAATCAGAGTGAGATTCAAAATTTCAAAGACAGAGCAGAGAATTAGCAAGTCTAAGATTTTGCTGCTCCTTCAGGGCTTTGATACTTTGGTTGGGGCTGAAATGAGTTACGTTTGTCCATTAGATACAATGCCAACTTCAGGGTTAGGGTCTGCCCTCTTTCTCAGCTGTAGTGAGACACACCTTCCTTTCAAGAGAAGAAAAATGAGGGGATACACTTGCTCTGGAAAGTGAGATAACTTAAGGTTGATTACTTTAGCAGTCTGAGATACTTCAATCCACATCTTTAGTTGCTTAAGGCTGTGCTGGGTTGAAGCTCATTTGAAGCTGAAGAAATCAAAGTGGTACCTCTTAAATCTGTTTCAAAGGCTCTAACTCCTGTCTTTAATGACTAAATCATCGTAGTTTTCTTCTCGATAGATTTTTCTGATTAGGATGATTAGGGCTGTGATCATTGTCAGACACCAGTTAGGCAGAGTTCCTTAGCTCATACTCATGTCCATATGCCTTTTCTAAGAAAACAAAAGTTCCACTATAGTCAGAATTGAAAATTTGTACTTTGTGGTTCTGGTTTGCTTGATCTGAAACCTAGGAATTAGATAACCCTTCTTACTTCACATTCAAGTTTTCTGGCTTAACCCACCACAGTCTCTCATTTAAAGTATATTATCATTGGCCAAAGTTAAGCTCTTTTGAGTTTCAAGAGACTGTGAGGATTCTAAAGATATTGAGAAATTTGACAAATAGGATGAAACCCAAACTTTGAGAAACTTGGAATTCACGTGTGTATGTGGTGAAATCAGCATTAGGACTTGGAAAATATGTAGCTGAATCACTAAGTGAAAGATTTGTCTTTGTCTAAACAAGCAAATGTTTGAGCTGCAAGTTGCATTGTTTTTGTTTTAGAAGAAAATTACCCAATTCTTATGATAAATCATCAGATGCAGGCAAATACATTTACTATCCCCAAATGAGTCTTCAAAATCAAATAGAAATCATTACTTGTTATAAATATTATTTTTTCATACTGATTTTTGCTTTGTAAGCCAGAAACTGGGAGTAACCATGAAGGGTGCAAACCACAGAAACAAAATTGGCAGTCTTTATAAAGATGCAGTTCCCCACTTCTGGGATGCATTTCATGGAAACTAACTTTGAAAGTACTGCCAAGGTAGGCTTTCAGTAGGTATGCCTATACTTATGTTTTACAGAAGAAAAAAAAAAAAAAAAAAGTGAAAATAATGTGTTAGAGGTGGATGCTCTCATGAAAAACACAGAAAGAAACCTATGTTTCAAATATGTTATTTGAAAACTTTTGTAGTATGTTAGATTCTGTCACCTCTTTGGTTGTGACAGATAAATTTCTGTGAACTAACAAGCATTTAACTATCTTAAGTTAATGTCCACATGTATATCCTTGCCCCCTGGTACTTCTATAGTACCTATACAGTAGCTCTGCCTCTGTCACTGTAAGATTTTGTGGCTTGCATTATTTCACATTTGTTGTGGAATGCATAGGACAAGAGACTGGTGGCTGAGTATGGATCAGTAGTTGTCACTCTGCCTTGTTTGCATGCAACAGTTTGCACTCAGTCCATTTATTAACTTTTTCTAAAGATCAGACTCTTGTTTAAGTTTTACTAAGGGCAAATCATGTCTGAGGATAGTTTAACAAAACTCACTCTGCACAAGTAGCACCTAGGAAAGCTGATATCTAAAATGTTTAATCAACTTTTCACAGTTGTTGTTATATCAACAGTTTGAATATTCAACCAGAAGTTAAAGCAGCTACCCCTGCTGTCATTTACCCTGGGGTAAGACTAAGACTGGAAAGCTGTAAAATGGGTTAAATTTGTTCACAGGTCTGTGTAAAACTCATATGAGAATTTAATTAGCCCCAAAGTATCACTAGAGTGAGGAATATAAAGGGGAATATACATCTCTTCCTGATTACATGTAACAAAATGAATCTCTTTAAGTGTCTTTTTACACTAAATTTGGGAAATATAGTCAATAAAATCAGTGATAAAATATTCTAGGTGTTTCAAGATGCCACAGCAGTTTATTTCAGGGATATATCTGATAATAATCATACGGATGCTGTTTTTCCATTGAAATCCATGAAGCTGTGGGCACTCAGCATCTCATAAGGGACTGCACTGCCACCTCACAGCAGAGGGTGCCTAATTGCCTTTCATCTTACTGGAGTTTTGAACAGAAGAAGATACAAATTACTTTGTTTCTCATCAGTCAGCAAGCTGTTTATTGCAGTAAATGAGTCATGCCCCTGTATTTCTGCCATACTAGTTCAGAGGTCTACAGGTGTGATACCAACAATCAGAGATCTTATTACAGCCTGTAGGTGTAAAATTATTTTTCTTTCTTTGCATTCCTGCATAGATTTCATTTGCATTTTTTCCAGCATGCTTTCATATCCATCACCAGAAGTTCTCAATAGTGATTATCAGCTTTTGTTGTTGTATGTTGCTTTTCTGCTCTTTGGTAGTGTCTATTTTTAATACTGCTTCTGACTACTGCATGTGCAGGCTTGTCTCAGCAGTTCAATCCTGAGTGTCAGGCATTCAATTTAACAGGGTATTTTATTCAAGGAGACTGCAGTGTCTAACCCAGTAACTATCTGAGTTAGTAAGAAGGAAGGCAGGCAAATATTTCCCTTGTATCCGGCATAACATCTGCAGCCAAATGTGAAAAGATCACAGGATTAGCTTTTCTTCAACACTATTATTTCCTTTCAATAGAGTGTAAAATTTTGAGGGGTGAAGTTTAATATTGGGTGTTAGTGCAATAAAATTGGGTTTGTATGTGTGACATAGCAGCAATAAATTTGTGTATCAGTTTTGGATAATACCACTTGTGTATATGCATTGTAGGTAGGGTTTTTTTGTGAGTTTTTGTACATGTTTTAAGACATGCATTTTCAGGTGTGTATATACTGACCCATGTGTAATATTTTGAAAATTTTACATTTCAAGCAATTTTTTCCCCCATACTTTTGAAGTTCTTGACTTGGACACTGAAATTTGAATATAAGAGAATTATTCTCTTATTTATTATTACATGTTATTAAAGAGAGTTTAACATTCCATACTTTATACTACAAGTATGGTATTAATAAAATCTGCTCACATGCGTATTATTACTTTAAACCATAAACTTTTAAGAAGCACCCAATGAATTAGTAGCTAGTGACCTGTTTTCAAAAACAACTTTATAAATTTAAGATGACAGCTATGTTTTCTTTTTAACCTCACCTAAAACATACTTCTGAGGCTCATCATCAGCATAACTGTATCATCTTGCCAGCACTACCGACCCCCTGTGAAGTTAAAAATAAATGAATGTATTTTAAAAAGTTTAAAAAATAAGGTTTTGCTAGCTTTACTCATATTGGCTGAAACTGGTTATTGAGTGTTCCCAGGAGTAAACCACTGTTGGAGCAGAGGAGACAGAGAGAGATAAGACATATGAGAGTGTGTTAAGCAGCTGAGGACTCGAGTTTTTACCCCTTCATGTACCCCAGCTAAAGATGGAGGATTGCATGTGCCCATGCCATAAAATATATTTGATTTACTAGACACCTAAAAAAATGTGAAGTCACTATTGAAACCAGGATTTGGACTCACAATTTTTTCCACAAGAAATAGTCTTGCTGAAACAGTTTACCATCCAAGCAGAGCATATATTGTTACATATATTTTAATTTAAATTTTGAATGTAAAATATCAAATGGTCTAAGTAATAGTACCGCTAATAGTTTACAGGTGATTAGAACATTGACAGCTGTGACTGTACATTTAGATGACATCCAGAGTTCTAACTACACCCACAATGTGAGTCTGCATTTCAATTAATTGACATTCAGTAGGAGTATTTTCCACTGGAATTTATTTGCAGGTCAAATGGCAGGAAACTGATGATGTGAAGGTCACAGGTCCAAAAAATTTTAACAGAACAATACAAGCCTAGTGTCTACATACAGTCCTCAAACACACAGCCAGCTGAACATTTCTTACATGAACAACCTAAGTGGAATTGACATTTCTGAATGTGATTTCAATAAATAATGCAGCCCTGCCTGCATCCAACTTTCAAAGGCAGAAATACAGTAAGACTAGTTCTGTTAGTATAAGTCATCTTTCATGATAAATTCTTACTTCTCAAGCTGTACTATATTTTTCAACCTTGATAGAAAGAAGTCAAAAAGAATGAGTTTTTCTCAACAACACTGCTGCCTTCTCTTTTCTCCTCAGTACGGATAATGCATTGTCAAGAGCTGAACCAGCTTCTGCTGGTGTATTAATTAATACCGCCACCTGGATCTATCAACAGCAAGACAGCCAGATTCACACTAGGGGATAAAAAACAATCTGCACCTTGTCAGCCCTGCCACACCGGGAGTAGTCACAGGTCTGCAGCCCCTGGTAATTACTCACCCGGGTCTTCACACTGCCTGCATTTCCATTTTGATTGTTGACATTGCACAGTACTGCCTCATCTGCCTAAAAAGGTGGGAAAAAGTGAACAAAGTACATCAGCCCTGGTAATTACACCACTGTCACCTCTCCCCACTATTGGACCCCATCAGTAAAATGATAGTTGTCAGTCTCCTGTTAACTGTTTCATTAAAAGGGAATGATTATGTTGAGCGAATGAGTTGACACTAAGAATCAACACATTCTGAGCAGCTGTGAAAGCATTTAGAATGGATTTATGTACCAAGAGCCTAAGTGAAATAAGAAAGAACAACTATATGTTGAACAAATTAATAAAAAAGTGGGAAAAATGTTAATTCAAATTCATTTTGTGTGGTTGGAAGAATAGAAAAAGAAAAAATAGAAAAGAAAAAAACCTTGTATTTTTAAGGCTCTGAATATATTTAACAGAAAACATCTATAAAATTGTGAACTAAACTCCACTGAGAGGGATTCTCTGTGTTGTGTCAGCAAATTTACTTTTCCAATATATTTCACACTTTTTTTTTTAAGTCTTAGTGGTTTCTGCCTGTTGGTATCAAACAGACCATTTCTTTCAGGACAGGAGAAGGAAATGTCAGTGGGTTCTGCATGAAACAGAAAAACTAGGCTAAGAATATGTCAACAGTTCTGACCTGTATTTCAGGACTGACAGAATAGCTCAGTGCATGCTCTGGTTCAGGACTCCAAAGGATGAATTCACAGTGTTCATTAAAACTCACTCATTTAGATATGTTAATATAGGAAGTATCATATCAAAACTTATTTACAGTATGGTCGATAAGCTGATTTGGGAAAATGTGACACTGATATGATTAAAAAACTTCAAACATGCTTCTACTTTGTTTCCTGAAACATTTTACAACAAATAATACACAACGAATCTGTTAACAGTTTCAATAATTGGAATGAAAAGGCACTTATTGACAGAGAGATGTTAAAAGGGGATCTTGTTTTAAGGCTGTGAACATCATCTTCATCACTTGTGCATCTTGGAGGAGATAGAAGTTGGAAATCCAGGATAAGACTGTTAAGCTTGGTGCTACTTATTTTCCATTTCTTAACAGAACAAATTATCAGGTGAAGATCAGCCATCAGTAATTTAGGAATATGTGGGAAATGCAGGCTTGCATGCATCAGAAAAACAATGATGGCTAAATAATACTTAGCAAATGGTGTTTGTAACTCAGATTGATCACCTGCTGTGAGGTGAGCAAGAAGAGGAGAATTCCACATTTGTAATCACCTTGAAGTCCTAGGCATCTGCTGCTCATGCCAGTAGCCAACAGCACTTGTGTATTTGTTATATTTTATCAGATAAAAGATAATATAGATATTTATAGCCATTTCAAAGTACAAAGATTCTCCCATACTTCTTCTACAGAGAACAATCACCTCACCAATGAAAGAGTTACTGTGAGCTCCAGAACATAATTTAGATCTCTATAATCTTCATTTTTCATATGTGGCCTTATTATTATTGTTGTTGTTGTTAATATAATTATGAAGTATGGATGTTTAAAACTTCCACAGGAACTATCTCTTTTGATGGTCAAAAATGCAAGTTTTTTGAATCAGAACATTGCAAATAGGTTCAAAGGGAATACATAACTTTTATAATGGGACAGTACTTCCTGGAGATTTATTTTCCTGAATCTTTGTTTGAGGAACAGTTAGATTCCCATTTTGAGCCTTCATTCTCCTAGGTAAAGCTGATTAAATAATGTCTGTACATCGAGATGTACAGGAAACAGCTAGACAGAAATACCTGTAGGGTTTACTCCCAAATATTCCAAGAGGCAAAGAAATTCTTTGTCTCTGCCACAGCATCTGCAGCAACCTGGTATGGATGAGTCCATTGTGTAGATAAAATATATTTTTTTACTTTACAACACTTCTCTTGTCATTTCTGCAAATCATCTCATAGGTGCTTTAGTCAAGGCAAGGACAAAACTTTCAAACAACATAAAATTTTCAGTCAAACAGAATCATTATATCGATACAAATATTCCCCAAATAGTCATAGATGGCATAGAGGCAGCTGTTGGGAGGGCAGGAGAGGTTAAATTTCATTTAATCTGTTCCATATTTTTTAACCTTCAGTATCTCCTGCCATCCCTATGTCAGGATGTGTAGTGATTATACATGTATGGAGTGGAATGGATTGAAGAGAGTGCTGAATGTGTAGTTCTTCACTGCTTAGGAGGTGGAAAAGTTCTCTGGTGTTGGAAATGAGGCAAGTGTTGTGTTGTTCCTTATATCATACCATTTGCATCTCTTAGAACGCTTCCATCAACGCTGCCTCTGTACAATACTAAACATCCACTGGACGGATGATGTGACCAACACGTCTGTCCTTGAACAGGCAGCAGTCACGAGCATTGAGGCCATGCTGCTGAGAACACAGCTGTGC
>JAWWLV010000179.1:12312323-12337404 GCA_035041135.1 Platyrinchus mystaceus
TGAGAACACAGCTGTGCTGGGCAGGGCACGTCTCCAGGATGCAGGACTGCAGCCTCCCTGAGATTGTGCTCTGTGGGAGCAAATTGGGAGGTGTCCTGTTGGTTTATTCCTTACATTTATTCCTAGTATGCTTATGTTTCTCTTATACGTGGTGCCAAAGTAGCCAGCTGTGTGTTACTTTATGTTTACATAGTGCCACACCAAGGAATTCTGAAAAATGCTGTAAGTAATAGTTAAACAAAAACTTTCAGCCAAAAATAGTTAATGCAAAATAAATTGTAAACCAGATGCAGAGAAGTGCCAGAGACAGTAAAATTACTGCATCGCAATACTGTCAAGTAATTTTAAAAACTTTTGATTTTGTTTTGGCTTGAAACTATTAAGGTTAATGAACGTGATCTTGTCTCATCTTCTCTCATCTTGTAATTGCTGTGGTACGTCACAAGCCCTTTATATAAAGTCATATAACAGTAATAAAAAAAGCTCTCATCTAGAACCAAATAAGTCAGTATTTCTACTGTAACAAAGTATGGGAGCTGGGTTTCTTTGACCCAATGTGTATTATATCAGTAAGCTCAGGAAAAAGAGGAAAATGTCCTTTTCATCAGATATAATTATTTACTAGCCATAAAGCAGTTCACAAATAGATGCATCCTTGTTATCTTGTATTCCTCTTATTCTTTCCTCCCATCAGAATTCAGAAATCCAGGAGTACAACATTGTCCCTCTGTCCTTAACAATGGTGGTTATGGACAAAACTATTGAACATTCATAAGGACTAATCTGCTATACAGAACGGTCATGAAACTGTTTTTAAGGAGGGATCATTTGCATTCAAAACACAGAATTGTCGACATAAGCTATTCTTCTCGGTATATTGTTCTGAGTTACAAACTTACTCTCTAGGATTTTTGTCCTAAGTTTGTTTTGTCATAAGAAAACTTTCACTGATCTTCTCCTGCATATTTCCCTTGATTTTTTACTTTTAATCTATTATTACAGTGTTTATTTGAATTGAAGGCTAAAGACAGAAACTGTTTTACTCTATTAGAATTTTTCAAATATAAAGGCAGGTATATATTCTGAGGAATTACGTTGCTGTGGAATATACACCTAGAAACTCACAGCAATCAGATATAGACAGAAGTCTAGTAATTATGTTTTGCTAATTTGTGCATTCTTCTATTATAGCTTATCCAAGTAAACCATTGTAGCTCAAATTAGTGATTTGAAACTTGTATTTATACATTGACTCTTGACACTGTTAATACTTTATCTTCTCTATTTCTTCCTTGAAATTGAAAAGATTTCTGACATTAAAGGCAAGTAACACATAAGTGAAAGTCCAACATACACTATATTTAAATCAAGCAACAATTAACATATACTGACTGAAGATCATATATTGAACATATACTGGGCTGAAGATTCCCAAATTACACATATTTTGATAGCTATTTTAGACTTTTTTCACACACTTGAAAAAAATAAAAAATACTTCTAACAGCTTTGAGCAGATTTTAAGTGTATTTTACATTCCCCTAGGCGATAAATATAAACATTGTGTATAATAAAGACCAAATTCTGGTCTTGACAAGTTCATTAGAACTAGAGTTCTGGGAGTTTTTGTCCCTCTCACTGACACATTTTTCTCACAAAAGTCAAAAGAAATTCAGTCCCTGTTTCTTGTAATTTTATCACCTCTGTGATTTAGTCTACAATGGTTTTGTGCCTTCTTTTTCCAACGTACATGGACGGTGTGTTTTTATGAGTTAGAGAAGATGGCTATTTGATTTATCTCTGAACAGGGGAAAACTACAAGGAAGAGTCTAAAACTACATTATTTCTGCAAAATGTGTTGGTCAGGTTGCTGTGTGTTTTTTTCAGAAAGCTACATTAGGTAAGTCTAGGAAAAGATGTGAGTTTAAAACTACTCATTCTTGAATATTTTGGTTATCAGAAAAGAGTCACAAAGTTCTGAGAGGGAAATTTGTTCTCCATCTTCCCCACTCACCCTTCCTTGCCCCCAGGATACTGTAAAAAAACACCTTCTTACACCTGAGAGACTTTACTGAAGATTGTTGAGATAAAATACAACAACCTGAAAGAAATTACTTTTTTAGAAAATTGCAAGGGAATGGAAATAGACATTTCAAAAGAACAAGTTTCAACAAGAAGTAGTCATGATACAGTTCTGGCAGACAAAACACGATGTCTTCAGCTCAGATTTCTCAAGATCTGAGGGAGTAAATCTATGGCTCAAAATATTCTTAAAATGTTGGACTGTGTTCCGCAGCTTTCAGGAATGGAACTTCTGCAGTGAAAGTTCAGTTCTATGGACATCTTGAATATAGAGAAAGTAGAATGCATTGAGATGAAGTCTTTGGGTATAAAACTCTAGAGAGAGGTTCTCTTATCAACTCTGCCACGCGCCATACTCTATCTGGATCTTGCTGAGTTGAGTCAGGCAAAAGTCCGTATGTGTTTCAACTTCTTCTCTAACATGGAGAATAGTAATAATTGCATTTTGATCTCCCATGGCCCTTGGAGTGGACGCTGTTGTGAAATTGCTATGATCTAGAATACTGTAATCAAAAGATAACTACCATTTTTAAGTTACATGTTGCACTGTATTTTGACTTTTTCTTTCCATTCACATTTTTAGTCAAATATCTCCTAACTTTAGACACACATAAAATTCTCATAATTCCTACGGTTGCAAGGCCTAGATGGTGATACCTAGTTGGCATCACACATTTAGGCTGCTGCTCTAAGAGTGTCTTGCAATCATGAATTAATACATTTTGAGCAGACAAAATCATTGCACTAGTAACATATAATGATTTGGGATTTTGGTTCCTCTGTGTCTGTAAATAAAACAAAGGTTTTGGTGCTTTTCTTAAATAGATAAACATTATTTTATATGACCTTCAATAAACTTCATACTCTTTCTTCTTCACTAGCAGATTTCAGAGTTGGGAACAAGTAAAAATAGCTCAAGCAGGTAACAAGGCATTAACAAATGAAAAAAATACTTATTTTGGCATATTTTTTTCTAACTAAATGATATGTTTCACTACCATTATATGGAAATCAGCCACACAAATAACTTGCATATCAATACAGAAAATTAACATGTCTATTTTTAGAGAACCCAATTTTTAAGCAAATGCCTCAGGGTCAGACAAAATGCAACATAAACTGCATGTATGTAAGTGGATTTCTGCAGTGACAATATATGTATTTCTTTGAACAATATTTATTTCCACATCTTTCCAATTCTCAGTTGCTTTCTTTTCTTGAGGTCTTCAGTCCAGCTGTGTAAAGTCCACTTGTGAGTTGCATATTAAAAGGAGGCTCCGTTGAGCAAGAAAAGCTCCTTTAATTTTTGTGCCTGTGGAGGATTCAAAGTGAGAGGATTGCTTCATAGTGTCACAATTCCAGAGATTTAAAATAATAATAAAAAAATAAAATTAGTAGGCATTTGTTGATTTATCAGGACATTGCTTCTTCACTTCTTATAACAGGGATATCCATGACCTGTTTTGCGTCATTTAAAAAGCCAAAACCCCAAAATCTTCAAACATTAATCAAAACTAAGTCAGGACAATTGAGGTAGTGTACTGAAACTGTCTTAGTTTTTTTTGCTGCACATTATAGCTGTGTATTCTGTTTTTATTCCCCTCCAGACTTCTTAAAATCACATTGTTATCTTAGTCTTTGAAATGTAAAAATGCTGGGACATCAAAGAAATATTGTGGTGGTCAAAGAAATTTAGGAGAGTGTATATAATGAATACTTAACACTGGAGCTTTACTTCATTTTTTTTGTGAAGACATCCATTGTAGCAACTTACAGCTGGAAAATGAGGCATGAAATTGTTTGTAGAAGGTTCAGTAAATTGAATGTTAAGCATTTGTATGTTTGCTGCAAAACCAAGCTTGCAATTTTAGTCATAACATGGGTATCTTGGCATTTGTTCTGTAGCTTGTTAAACAAAAAGCAGATAAGAAAAACTTACAGCAGCAGAGAAAAATATTTGAGTAATATAAGAAGAATACAAAACTCAGCACATCAGGAGATAGAGATGGGAACAGCCTCCTTACTTAAAGTGGTGTCTCAGTCTAGCTGAGGATATGAGGAGTGCAGTGAATTAACCTTCTCCAAACTTCTGCAGTAGGATCCAAACACTCCATATGATCCAGAGCCAGACAGACTGCCATTATACTGCACAAAGCTATTCCATTCTTCTGCTACCATGTAGCAGAAGTATGTAGCATACATGTAGTATTCGAGGTTGCCTATTTAAAGCTTGCTTCACCACCTTTACCAGTGATCATTTCAACAGTACTTGCCCTTCAGGAATGTTCTGCATGCTGAAATCTGATATCTCTTTTCTGATTCTGTTGCCTTCAGTCAAGATTGCCTGTTGTATAAAACATTTCCTCAGGTTAGTAGTAAGTTCTATCACGTGATGGGTAATCCCATTCTCCTGTGAGGGAGGAAGTCATATGACCTGACATGTGAGTAGATGTATGTGCCCTTGAGTCTTGTGAAAATGTCAATTTGGGGAATGGCGTTTTTTAAATGGCAAAGAGGCCCCATGGGGTTACCTGCTAAAATTATTTGTATCACCTGCGTTTTTCTGTTTAACCCAAAAAACCCCTGGAAGAGAGGAGAGCATAATGATATTAATGTTTTGTTAGCCTGGGATTAGTCCATGTGCTGTAGAGTATGTGTCACAATTTCTCATATTTTTTCTCCATATGCATCTGTATTGAGTTTGTTTTAGAGATCTGACCTCTTGGAAAGTTGTTGAATTTTTTTTTTAGTGATGTTCTGTAAATTGTCAATATAGCTTTTCATGCCTGCAAATGTATATTTGCTTATGTGGATAATGCTGTGTCATATTTTTTTGTCTTTCACTAAGGCAATTTTATATTACTTATCTCAATCACAGGCATCTACATCTCTTATTATTACAGACTGTGTTTTACAATTCATTTTGACTTGTTATTGTCTTGTACAATTTTTCTTTTTGTTCCTTCATCATTTTCAGATAATTTTTTACATCTGAGGAAAAATATACATTCAGACCATTAGAATATTGCTGCCTGGTCTCAGTTCTAGTCAGCCAAAAGACAGCTAAAAAAAGCACTACAGGAATAGAAAATTAAAAGGTAGTGATACATGATTGCTTTTCTATGCTGCTTATTGAAAGATCAAGGATACATTATCTAGAAAATGTTTTTCCCCTTCTGGCTTGATTTTTGATCAAGAGGTCTCCATACCCATATGTTTCAATCTCTCTGTAAGTTTAACATTGACTGTTCGCTACATTTGCTAAGGTCAATTTGGGCAATTTACCATTGTGTTTTAGTTTCTACTCTTGTCAGCATCAATGAAAATGTACTGTGGTTTTGAACAATGCTTAAAAGACTGACAGACTTTTCAAAAAGCATTATTTTTACCTTTTCTTAACAAGAAAGCAAGAATGCCAAGAGTTACTATAGTTACCTGAAGTTATCACAGGTAGCTATGAAGAGGGTAGAAAAAAAAAATTGTTTTTGTTTAGTTTTCCCTTGGGGATTCTGTCAATACTAAGATCCTGATGCATCCAAGCCTGGTTTTCTTTTTAATTTCATTGTACAAACATCACTCACAATATACTGCAACAGGCATCTGTTTACAGGACACATAACAAATATGAAATGTGTTCTTCTCCTTCAAAAAGGACTGTGAAAGCTAAGTTAGGAATAGACCCAAGTGAAAATAAGGTGGAAAAAATAATATGTTGTTTTTTCTGATGTTGCTCTTCTGCATTCTTGCTTACTTATTTCCTTTGTACTCTGTGCTGCTCTCCCTTTTCTGTGGACTTTTGCAAATACTGAATCTAAAGCCGTTCACACTTAAAATACCTTTGACAAGTTAACTTTTTGTTTCTTTTTTTTTTTTTTTTTGTTTTGGATGGGTTTGTAGAGGAATTCTAGTTGAAGTAGTAAGACCCACAAATTATTAGAAATCATTAAAACTAGAGCCCTTTACACATACAGAATCTCTATCTCCTAGAAATTTTTAATGATTCTGTGTGTTCCTAATTTGGGGATTAAAAGAAAGATGCTTTATCTGAAACAGAATATATGATATGCAGCATGTCTCTTCTTTAGGCTACATTTGCTTTCTAAATATTTGTGCACATATTGGACTTAATTTTATGTCTTTCCTGTTCATTTTAATTAATGTAGAGGAAGTAGGTTGGATTCATCTAAATTTTAAGTAATTACTTCCAGGAAGAGAAACCTAGCTGCTGCATACACGGGCCAGCTCAGTATGTGCTCCTTCACCCCATCAGGTCCAGTGCAATTTAGTCTCCCATTTATGCTAAGACATCTTAAAGCAGAGTCCTTCTATGATATCAGATCTGAGAAAACCATTGGAGAATATTGAGAATCCTGTGAATTTAAAATCCATTTAATGAACATATTTTCATGAAGCTGTGATTCAAAACAAAATATCACTGCAGATGGAACTTAATTTTTAGATGGGTTTAAAAAAATTCTACGTAATGGATTTGTATGGACAGAAATTCTCAATATATCAAAAGAAACCTGATACCTTCCCTACACACATCTTTGATTCAGAATAGTATTATCAAAGGAAGATTCCCAGTATAGGCAGAGTTGATGCAAAATATATTATTATCATTGTATATGTTTGGTCTTTTGTAGGAAATGCATGTATTTATTAAAAAAAATGGAAATTCTGCTGCTGTGCATGAATTCTTTCAGACATACTCCTCAGATATACTTATCTGCCTGAATTAGAAGAGATTTCACATGTTGTTGTTTTTTCAATGTTCATAACTGAGATATCAGCTTTATATGGAGTTTAATAATGTTATGAACTGGATATAAAATAAGTGTGTATAGGTATATACATATAATTCTTTATTATCATCTCTCTGTAGATGTATTTCTCAGGACATTAAGTACATACTTGAAAGACTCAGTGGTAATTTCAGTCTTCAGTACAATACTTGAGAGGGCAGTTAAAGAAAATCTATTATCCCTTTCTCCCTCAGGAAAGATAGGAAGTATGGCAAATTAGTTCCTATAGCCAAATTACACTTTATCCTAGAGAGGCAGTTAAAGAAATTCCATTCTTATATCATATATTCTGAATTTTATCATTCACCGAGAAGACACAGGTTTACACAGGATGAAAGAACGGGGAAGGTAAGGTCCAATCAGTTCCTCTCATATTTGCATGCACATCCGTATATTATAATGCCAGTTAATGTCATCCTTAGTTTCATTTAGTTGAACATATGAGATGAGTATGGGCTTCGTTTTCTTTGATCCTAAGGGAAAATATGCCAAATATACGTTTGGCCTGCGTGGGGATGTATAATATTTTCTTCTTTAGGCTGTTTGATGAAAGTTGATGCTAGTTCAGAAGTTCCAGAGTTTGAGGACAGAGTGAACATATTTTATATGAACAATCAGAAAACGTAAAATTGTTTCTTACTTTTTTTTTCACTGGTATGATTGTCACTAATGCATTATGCTCTGCAATTTTTAGTTCTTTATGACTTAGTAATTTAAACCTGTACAACAGAATTCGTGTTAGGATTACTCCTCCTAATTTTTCTTCCACTGTACAATGATGACAGTTATTATATAAGATAACTAATCACAGGGAGCCTTATCCAAGGTATTCATTCCTGTCCACTCATATTTACACCATACATAGAGTTATACTTTTGCAGATTTATGACTGCCCTCATCCTTAATGTGAGGCCTAAGAATATGGTTACATTTTCTGTTTTGACACATGAAGATATAAAACTTCCATGTATACAAAGGTTTAAATTAAAAAATAAAGGGAGAGGGAGTATAGGTAAATCAAGCCTGTGGTAGATTTTACACTCAACAAAAGAAATAGGTTAAGACAAATGACTATATATGGCATCATAAGGTCAGACAGTGAGCAAACTAATCTACACTGGTCCCATTCTGAGTCAGCAGTGTGCTCTTGTGGCTGCATTAGGATGAGTATTGCCAGTAGGTCAATGGGGTTGATTCTTCCGCTCCTCTCAGCACTGGTGAGGTTGCATCTGGAACAGTGTCCTCTTCTGGCCTTCCCAGTATGAAAGAGAGTTGGATCTGTTTCCTAATGGCCAAGGACCAATAAGATAATGAAGGGATTGGAACATCTCTCATTCAAGGAAAAGCTGAGAGACCTGGGATTGTTCAACCTAGAGAAGAGAAGGCTTGTATGCTTATACATATTTTGAGAAGGTTTATATACTTATCAATGTATATAAATACCCGAAGGCATAAAGAAGGCATAAAGGGGCTCTTTTCAGTGGTGTCCAGTGAGAGGACAAGAGGTAACAGGCACAAACTAAAACATGGGAGTTTTCATCTGAACATCAGGAAACTCTTTTTCTATACTGAGGGTCACTGAACACTGATATAGGTTTCCCAGAAAGTTTGTTGAGTCTTTCCTTCATCCTTGGAAATATACAAAAAATTCTGGATATGGTCCTGGGCAGCCCACTCTAGGTGGGCCTGCTTGAGCAAGGCAGTTGGACAAAATGACCTCCAGAGGTCCCTTCCAAACTCAACCATTGTGTGATTCTGCGAAGACTGAAGATAAATTACTATTTTAAGGGCAAAACCACTTTTTGTTCTCAGAGGAAAGTGTAGGCTACAACTATTCCAATTTCAGGGACTCGGGTATATGCAATTCTTACTATTCTTCTAAGTACATATTTCTTAATCAGTTATTTAGTTTGAGCTCCTATTTCAGTGAGCAACATTTGGGAATGAGTCTAAGATCAATAAATTTAGGGTACTGAAGGAAAGAAAAATCATGACAACCGATTTTAGGCACTTCATTAATTCATTTAAACAGAAGTTAATTCTAATAATGAAGGATAGCAGAAGTTTCTCTTCAAAGATTTACTTGCTTTGTAAATGTACCACTCCTTTATTTCCTGTACTCTTGGGAAAGAAAAAACTTCAAAGAATTTGCTATTTGATTCTGAGAAATATACAGTCTCTTATCCTGTCTGCCTCCATAGGCAGAGGATATCCCTTTACTGGTGAATCCTGGGCTTGGCTGGCTTTGCTGCCAAATGACTTTGCCTCTGTGGTCTGTTCTTCTTTTTAGTATTAACATTCCAACTGCACTTAAATCTCAGTCGTGACTAGATTTCTGCTGTGCTAAGTGTTTTATGGACATATGCCTCAAACAACTTAGAAAAAAAGGAGGAAAAAATAGTAGTTCAGGAAGTCAGTGGTAGGGCTAGGAATGGAGTCCATGCCTATATTTTGTATTAATACTGCATGTGTGGGAGGATGCTGGATGCCTCTGTGTCCTTCTTCCCAGCCCACCTCCCATATGCTTAGACTACCTAGTCCAACTCTGCAGAGCTGGAAAAAACACAGCAAAAAGTTTATTCATGATATCCTTTCAAAAATCCAGGAAAATTAATACTGCTGGAAGTTACATAATTTGCACTTCTTGACGTAACTTTGGAGGAGCAGCCATGGGAAGCTACGTACAATGCTTTGTGCAGACCTGTCAGGAAAATACATCCTAGAGAACGTAGGAAGGAAGACTGTGAAGTCTTCTGATAGAATGAATAGGACTAACTTAGTTTTGTTTCTTACCTGTAGCATGTGTTTGTGCAGAGGAAAGTACATGATTATCCTATAAACCTTCAGACAAATCCTATAGAAGAAATATAGTGGGATTAATACTAATTATATAAATTTAGTTTAAAGAAGTATCAATTAAGTTCATAAATGCCTCTGTAGCATATATGATAGAAGTTAATGATACTTTTATTTTTGAATTTAAAATGTTTTCTTCTCCTACCAGATCTCTTTGTTTTAAACAACAAGAAAGAATTACATGAAAAACTTCTGTAATTTAAAATCTAGAGGTCCAGGAAGACACTTGTTTTTCTCTATTTCATAGTACATCTTAATCTGATATCAAATTTGTTTTAAAGTAATTTGGTGGTTCTGCTGGGCTATTTTAGGGTCAGCTTGTGAAGCTTTTGTGTTCACTCTAGAGCCCTTGTCTCCAGTAAATCACACAGACTGATTGAAATCACTCCTGTGAGTAACCACTCAGCAATACAAAGAGATTGTTTCTGGACCCAGGCTGGTCCTGAGGTCCTGGTCTCCTTGAGGAGATAGGGGATGGTATTACAACTTGGAGATGGTCCTTTTTTTTTTTAATTTTATGATAAAGTATTTAAATGTTTCATTAATTGTTTTCCTGGTTTTCAATATTTGACTTTCAACGTCTTGAAAAATCCTACCTTTAAGTTTTATTGCAAGCTTGAATTCTGAAGGTTCTAATCTCAAATCCCAAAACTGATTGGGACATTTTGATGTTCTTACACTGCTTAGCTCCATTACAGACAACATTACCTATGCTTCTCTGTGCTGAACTGTACGTATTTATCAGCTATTTTCTGTCACTCTGAATAGAAATGGAGAAAATCTAAATCTCTTAGAGGTAGGTATGAATTGATGAATTATTTAAAGAAACACCCTCTTATTTACTAACAAATAAGTCTAATAAGGTAAGGTGGGATGTTTTCGGGGGTTTTTTCTGTGTTTTAAAGAGAGAGAGTCATTATTCTGTGCTACTCCAGGAAACTTTTCTATGATTAGAAAGCAGTCATATTTCATATCATACAGATACCTTTTGGCCCTATAGGATAGCAAACATGTTGATAATTTCTTTTTGGTTTCTGAATACTTCCTATCTGTATTTTAAGTGAGCATTTGTTGTTCCTGTTAACAACAACAAAAACCTCAGCTGGATCCTCAGCTACTTAGTAACAATGGCCCAATTTTCATCTTCACATCCTTTCATTTCAAAATTGCTTGTGCAGGTGGTTGCTGTACAGCTCTTTTCCTTTTTTACCATGACTATAATGCCTGTGATTTGTTATCAGTCTAGATTTAGACCAGGCCTCTTTGCAGGGATTACACTGGCAGAAGTCTGTCATGACTGATTCTTTGCTGACCACTGCCACCATCCCACAGGAGCATTCCCAGTGCCTGAGTAGTAGGTCTGACTGCCCCTTTGATGCTGTTGAAGTCTGCGTTTTGCAGCTTTCTTGGCATCAATGTTCAAATACTTTGTTAATTCTGAAACAAGTGGTTGTTCAAATGAAGTTGCAGGCCATTGCCTCCAAATTTAAAAAGCTATTTTTTCCTCAATAGGTTCATGCCTTGTGTGTTTCCTTCTCCTAATCTCTTTGTGTTCTTCCTCCCCTTCTAGTGTCTTTCAGATGTATGGCTAAAAACTGATCATTAAAAGATCTCACATTCCAAAACAATATATTCAACTGATTTCTTTTATTACTATCCTCTTACTGTCAGGGAAAGGGCAGGAAATAGTGGAACATTTCTGGTTGGGAAATCATATTCTACTCTCAAGATAAGTGAGAAAATTTTGTACAAGTACATTTCTGCCTAAATCATTACATGTTAGTAATGAAACACAAAACCCCACAAATTTTTCTAGCAATACTCCCTAATCCTGACCCAGATCAGTGATTTCTGATGTCATTGAACTCTTATGTGAACAGACAACATGTCTATGGTCTTTGAGACAGAAATACAGTACTATTTCCAAGAGGTGGAGTACAGACATTCACTTCACGAAGTATAGAGCAGTTATTACATTGTAACTGTGTGGGCTTAAAAAGCGAAAGCTACTGAAAGTTTCAAACTAATCTTGTATCGGGGTCACTATTCCTTGGCGCTTATTCACAGGAGTGCTTTGTTTTTATTTAAACATTTTTACATGAAGACTAATTTGTTCATATAACGTTGTTTTTTTTAAAATCATTTTGATAACAAACAAGGATTACAAGTGCATTGTGAGCTGCCTTTCCTGTAATATTGTTAAGATGAAACAATCAAACAGAATCAACGTACACTAGAAAGGGAAGGAAAAAATAAAGGGAAGACAACGCTACACTACAGCAATATGACTAAAATTCATTCTGTTTTCCCAAATCCATTGTAGACACTGAATCAGGAATTTTGAATTAGTTAACACCTGTTCATGGCAAAGCTGACTTCCTGTTTTTAGTTTGTTTTAGTTTCCCTGTTTGTTTGTGTGTTTTTTAAATTATTATTTTTTATTATTTTTCTAATGAGATTTTAGTTATGAACTTTCTTGTGTTTACATTAGCAGGCAAATGGAAATGCACAAACTGGTCTGCGTTTCTGAACAGTCCTGAAGTATCATAACTGAACTCCCACAAAGAATAAAGCACCCACCGTCATTACCTGTTTAGGAAAACCTGGACTATACAGATTACAGTTTGGGGGTTTGGCAGGTGGAGGGGGGATTTTTATTTGACAAGGAGAAAGGGGGTTTTCATGTTTTAGCACAACAGCAGATTATGAAGAAAGGCATTTTGCTCCAAACTCATTCCATTTCTATCTGGCAAACACATTTCTCTATTTTTTTTTTTTAACAGAAGTTGAAAACATAAGGTACTGCACTATTTTATTATGGCAAAGTTTAACAGAGTTATTGTCTTATAGGATATAGTAGGCATACAGAGGCAACTTGTTTGCTAGCCATCTGTTGACCACCTCCTCCAGTAGTGATTAAGTCATCAAACAGATAGCACTAGAAAAGAAGATTCTTATCATAAGGAGTTCAGCCATATTCCCTCCAGTAGAGGGCATTGATACTTGAACATATAAGCCTGAATTCTTTGGGAATAATGTTACTAGCAGGAGACAGAGTATAGGCATGACAACAAATCTTTTCTCCCACTGTACAAATCCAAAATTGAGTGTTGTCATATTTGTAACTATGTTTTCACTTATATCTTGTTTATCTACCTGGGAATGGGAGACACTTTTTTTTTTTTCCAGTTGTCCACATAAAATATGTAACAGGAATTTACAGCAAATGCCAGTGGCAAGCAAAAGAGAATGCTTTTGAGGACAACTGCAATTCAGAGCCTATGGATATAAGAGAAGACAGTCCTTGGTGCATATGTGAGCTCAGTAAAAAATGTGACCTAGCTATGGAGGTACTTGCATAGGTACAGGGAAAGTGTAGAAATGGGTTTAGGGTCATTAAAATAGAAATGGTTCTTCATGTTATTAAAATATGTCTTAATGATAGTTTTTCTGATTCTAAGTGAGTAAGGATTATAGGATCTGAGAGCAAAAAATTGTGTGCTACTGAGAAACAGAGAACATATCACTAGGAGATGGCTAACTGATAACCTAGTATGACAGAGCTGACCAGTGACAGCACTGAAATCCTGGGTCTTGGTCTCATTCTCTAGCCAGTAAATGTTCTTGCATTCCCCTAACAAATAGTTCTTCAAAATGTTGAGTTCTGTTTTCAGACTTTCTGTCATAAAGCTGCAATGAGAGTCAGTGGGAAGTGATAATTCAGTGAAATATTTTGGGAGATGCTCACAGTGCTAGATGATGCCAATTCAGTCCCTTGGACTCAAGCAATCTTTTTCCAAAGGTAACAGGGGAAGGGAAATGTCCACAAGGATGATATTAGTGCTCAACATACTTTTTTTTTGGTGTCTACAAAATATATTTTCCCTTAGGAATGTGTTTAGTTTTATAGCCCTGTTTCCTTATGCAAGTAAGTGACTGTGTGATCTAGCAACCTGAGTTGAATAGCCAGTCCTTTAGGTCTTTCACAGGCTATGAATACAGTAAGAGCACTCAACCCTTCTGAAGATATGCAAATGTAGGCATTTAAAAGATTTACATTCATCTTTCACAGGCCTCAGAAATATAAATATGAAATATCCAGAACCTTGTCACTTCAGTAATAATTAAGCTGATGGCCTATTATGTTCGATTGCAAATCAATATAGTATCTTTTGGTGCCACTTGAGTTCTTGAGGGTTGGCTTGGGGCCAGCACTAGTTATACAATTGAAGAGCTGCAGCTGCATCGAAAACTTCTCTGCCATTTCCATTCAGAAAGAATAGACTGGTAACAATGGTGGCCAGCCTCTTCATAGTAATTGTGTGCAAGTACACATTTTGAAATAGTGTTTTTGTTCAGCAGGTGCTGTTATTTTAGTTTAATTTGAATTTTGAAATATGGAGGAGAGAAGGGGCCTAATCTTAACAGCATCTAACCTACAGCTGTTCAGAACAGGACAGCAAACAGCATATGTTGCTTAGATGAAAATCATAATTGCTTATTCTTCCTGGCATATTAGCAGGCCAGTGCTGAGCCTCTGAAATTATCTAGCATTTTTAGGCTTTTTCTTTACAAAGTGACTTATAATACTCTGGAAGAACAATTCTAGAACATCTGACTGTAAGTTTTCTCACAGGCAGCAACTTTGTTTTACTTCAGAAAACACAGAATGGCTAGAAATAGTTCTCCAAGACAGTTGTCAGAAACACTGATCTCCAGAAATATTAGTGCAATGCAAAGTCTATATTATTTCAGTCCACTGCAAAAGCTGAAGAAATAGCTTGTAAAACAATGATTTCTTGGGAACTTTTGTCTGTTTGTTTGCCTCTTCTCCTTTCAAAAGAAAGTCCCTAGAGTTTGAGGAGGGCAGAAAGGTCAAAAGTTTTTGAGTATATACATTATTCAAAAATATTTAGTGAAACTTTTGCCCAGCTTTTTGTTTGGGTTTTTTTGTTTTGTTTTGTTTTGTTTTCTATGACCTATTGGTTGGGGATTTAAAATCTGAGATAAGTGACTTGTATTTCTTGAAATTTTTCTCTATATAAATATTAGAACACAAGATATACTAGAAAAGGCAAAATAAGAAAGACATAGAAAAGGTGTGATTGGAGTCAGAGTTCAAAATTTTAAATTCCTGTTATCATTAAGTTTGACTCAAAAATCTAACTAAAACCTTTTAATTAAAAAGGTGTTGACAATGATGTATACCTTGAAAAGTAATGGCCATGAATTTTAAGCATTCCATATAATTTGTCAAAACCTGTATCGTCTAAAGTAAGGTACACTATTTGTAAGATCGATGCTTAAATGAGAATTTCATGTGAATGAACATCTTTGGAATTGGAACATTGTTATTTAGATGACTTCAATCTGATCCTTTGCTTTATGGGTGCCTGCTTACACCTGAGTCTTCTCAATGGTCATTAGGGAATGAATAACATGTAACAAGTCAAGTTTGGCTCAACCAAATTCATTAAAAAAACCCAATGACCATTCTGTATATGTACATACATACATATATATATATATATATATACACACACACACCTATACATATGTATATATAAGACTGTTTACTCTTTTCTACTTTGGGATATGTAAAAACAATGTG
The DNA here is from genome assembly GCA_035041135.1 of Platyrinchus mystaceus. NCBI lineage: Eukaryota > Metazoa > Chordata > Aves > Passeriformes > Tyrannidae > Platyrinchus > Platyrinchus mystaceus. The sequence goes on from JAWWLV010000179.1 coordinate 12,327,678, forward strand.
AGAGTTTTTTCACAACTAGTGTCCTGTCAATTTCATCAAATAATTTCTAGTTGTAATTTCATTTAGATCAAGATCCTGAGGGAAGGGAGAGATGAGCATATGTATTATTGTGTTCCTTGTCAGCCCCACTGAAGAGGCTGATTTTGTACTAACCTCAGAGGGAAAAGTAAAATAATCCACTTACAATTCAACATGCAAATAAAAACAAAGAATAAGGTTTCTTCATGAAATATTTCCCTGGAAACCCAGAGGTTTATATTGTTGAAAAGTATGATACATGAGACAAGCACTGTCTGTTTTTGACAAAATAACTTCTTTAAAAAATGAGATGCTTTTTTTCCTAATGCTTTTCAAAGGAAGACAGAAAGTCAAAAGTACTGAATAATGTACAAGATTATTTTTTTTTCATACATCTTCTGAGAAGGCTGACTGGGTGAGGTGCTCTGCTAGGGCTGCTATTCATAAATAAAGTAGAACTAGTTGAGATGACAGTCAATGGCAGCCTTTGCTGCAATGACCAAGAAATGGTAGCATTTAAGATCCAGAGGGAAGTAATGCAGGTAAACAGCAGAATAAAAACCTTGGTTTCCACAATGCTTCAAGTTATTTAAGGAAGTAGAACATGGGGTGCCATGGGAGGCTGCCCTTCGGGCAGAGAAATTGGTAAATTATTAATGGTAACCACCTGAAAGCACAAAAGTGACCTATTCCAGTGGACAAGAAAATGAGCAGGAGTGGCATAAGTCCATCTTACTAGAACAGTGAACTCCTGACCAGTCTGAAAACTAAAAAGGAAGTGTATGAATGGGCCAATTGGTGGATAGGGAATTGGCTGGACAATCACACTCAAAGAGTCAGGTTGACAGTTGGGTGTTCAGGTGGAGACCAGGGACGAGTGTCATTCCTAAGATGTCAGCATTGGCACCGGCGCGGTTTAACGTCTTAGTCAGTGACGTGAGCAGTGGGATTGAGAGCAGCCCTAGGAAGTTTGCTGATGACACCAGATTTTATGGTGCAGTTGACGCACTGGAGGGAAGGAATACAGTCCTGAGGGACCCTGGCAGGATTGAGAGGTGGGCCTGTGCAAAGCTCATGAAATTCAACAAGGCTATGTGTAAGGTACTGCATGTGGGTTGGGCACAAGTACAGGCTGGGTGGAGATGGATTGAGAGCAGCCCTTAAGAGAAGTGTTGGAGGTGTTGGTGCATGAGAAGCTCAATAGGATCTGGCCAAGTGATCTTGCAGCCCAGATAGCCAACTATATCCTGGGCTGCATCAAAAGAAGTGTGATCAGCAGGTCAAAGGAGGTGATTCTTCCCCTCTACTCTGCTCTGGTGAGACCCCACTTGGAGTGCTGTGTCCAGTTCTGGGATCCCCAACATAAGAATGATGTGGACCTGCTGCAGTGAGTCAAAAGGAGGGCTGTGATGATCAGAGGGTTGGAGCACCTCTCCTATAAAGACAGGCTGAGAGAGCTGGGGTAATTCAGCCCTGGAGAAGGCTCTGGAGTGACCTAATAAAAGCCTTCCAGTACCTGGAGGGATGCTACATGAGGCCAGGGGATGGACTTCTGACAAATTCATATAGTGATAGGACAAAGTATAATGTCTTTAAACTGAAAGAGGGAAGGTTTAGGTCAGATATTAAGAAGAAATTCTTTACTGTGAGGGTGGTGAGACACTGGAACAGGTTGCCCAGAGAAGTTATGAATTCCCCATTGCTGGAAGTGTTCATGGCCAGGTTGTATAGGACTGAGCAGCCTGGTCTAGAGTGAAAGGTGTCACTGCCCATGGCAAGGGGTTGTAACAAGATGGTCTTTAAGGTCTCCTCCATCCCAAAATCAAATTTAGCAACAGTAATGAGAATCACTTTTTTGTAATCACTCTTTCCATCACATGTATGTCTGTGAGGAAAGATGCAAGGAACTAAAAAACAAACATCTATCCATTTAAAAAAAAAATTGTTTTATTCTAAGTAAGGATACAGAATGCATAGTGAGAGACATGTGAAGAAATAATGAGGAAGAGGATGAAGGGCAGAAAATAAATACTTATATAAATCAACTGAAAGGTCACATAGTGGGCCTCTTCTTGTATTGACACTTCTTGGATGGGATTTAGTTAAATATTTTGTGTTGCTCAAATATATTTTTTCAGGTTGTCTGCAGAGCTGACTGACTGAGTATGGAGTGAAGAGTGTTATGTGAAGTGTAGCTGGCTAGTGTGGAGCAAGCACAGAAAGAACTTGATTTGTGTAAAAAAATTGCTAAGATCTGTAGCTTGTCCTTGGGCTGTTCAATGAACAGAAAATGTTTCTGTAGACTCCTGTAGTTTGAAGTTGGAGAGGTGGGTTTTTTGTTTTTGGTTTTTTTTTTTTTTGTGACCAGATCTGCCCAGTGTGACTTAATAGAAACTGAGACAGAAAAATCTTATTCAGAATGTCTAGAGTAACCTGTACAAGTAGGAAATAATGTTGTGATAATAGCTTTGATCCTATCCAGTACCCTAGTCTTGGATGTTCTCTTGTCCCTTCTGTAGTTCAATAAAGACGATGAAGTAATATATTTCTAATATCTGTTTTTTCATGATGTGAACCTGAACATCATTGCATTTCTTCTTTCTTCTCTCCACTGCTATTAAGGACTACACTGAAAAAGTTTCCCAGTATTTCCACATTTAGTATTTCAAAGCCTCTTCTGAAAACCTATGGCCCATTAGAGAGATGACCACAAGTTTGTGTTAGGTAAATAATCTTTGAGAGCAATTATAGTTCCTCAGAGACTAGGGATATACTGTGGAGTACAGAGGAAATTTTGAAAATCATGCCAATCATCAACTTTAAAAAAAATAAATAATCCTTACAATTTTTCTAGCACAACAAAATAAATAAATTACTGATCAATTATTTCAGCCACCAGTTTAGAAGCAGAAGACTGCAGATAGCCAGCAGATTTCAGCATCAATGAGACCACTTGGTGATGACAAGTTTGTGGGGCTTTTTTTTTGGTGGTAGGTTTTTTATTATTTTTTTTTGTACAAATGCAATCAGACAATATTTTACAGAATCCTTTTCCCTACTAAAACAGATTCTACTCTTCAGTTGCTTCCTCTTTTTCACTAGCAGGTCTCCAGCTGGCCTGGGAGGCTTGTCACCTCTATCTGGTTATTAACAGTCCATTTGCTTAAGTACCTGCCATAATTACTTTGTATGGTTCCTCAGAGAGATACTTCATTTAAGGAACTCTAGGAAAAGTTCTGGTCTGACTGACGACCACACAATCACATATCTGCCACCTGCTAGCATCTCTTAAGCCAGAATAAGTTTATGGGAGAGAGATCCTGCACTCGTCTATATTTCAAAGATTTTAATTCTCATCTCTCTCTTCACATTCCCCACTCCCTTTTTAAACTGCCTTTTTCCCCCAGGTTTAGCTGTTTACATATCTTTTGGTATTCTTTATATCAAAACTGTGTTTTGATATAAGCTCCTACTCTAATTTTTGTAGGTAAGATACTGTGCAATGCATGTAAACCAGGGGGAATGCATGAACCTAATTCATCTTGCTATGATCAAGTAACTGTGTTGTCTCTTCTGAGACTCCCTTCTTGCAACTCCATAGTCTGGAGAATAATCTTAAAAGCTATTAGTTAGAGTAAATAGAGGTTATAGTTAAGTATACTCTTCAGTGGGTTTATTTATTGGTTGTTTATTTTAGTTTCATTCTCAGGGTTCACAGCCCCATTTTCTTTAAATGTTACCTAAGATGTTAAAGTGAAATGAAATAATGAATTCCTTTATTACCACACCTTTCACACGGCTTGAATCAAAGCCCTGAATCAACTTCTTTAATAAAGTTAGGACCAGGTAAATTCAGCCTCTGTACATTCTTTTCACAGATTTGCCCTGAGTTTTGGGTTTATAACAGATCTTGAACTACAAATGACCCACATTATCTAAGTTAATGCCCAGACACAAATTATCATGAAATAATGTTGTTCAGGATTTCAGGCTTTTTGGGCTCAAATGAGTATAACAGAAGGGATGAGACTGAAAATTGGAGTTAAAAATGTAAATACAATTATAATGAATGACAGGTAGCCTTTCTCTTTTGGAATAAGAGGTTACAATACTGAAATAATTTCTATCTCTCACAAGTCTCTTCCTGAGTGAAAATGTCATACTAAGCCTATCAAAGACAATGGATCTGGGTACAAATGCTGTGTTTCAGGCTTCATGTGTCCTCTTTTGTGGCTGTGTTCCTAAAAATAGTTAGAAAAAAACCCAAAAAACTTAACCAAAACCAAAGCACCAAAAAAAACCCCACAACACAATACTGTTGTCTTGTGTTAGGTTTAATAGACACACTCAAAGATTTCTGAATGTTATTTAACTGCTGTTTTCTATAGGAGAACAGCAATATGACATTTATCCACCAGATGTGACTGTAATGACTATAGCCATTAAAAAAAAAGGTAAATTACCATTATGCTTAGGTCAGCCAATAAAAAACATGTTGAATGCTTTGTTCAGTCATTTTAATGCACCATCATGCAAGCACAGTAGATTTCAGGCTTGTGGCCAGCATAGTTATACCTTCTCATTTTTGTCTTAAATATATCAGTCAAATAAGTATAGCACATTGAAAACAAATTTTGGATCCATGGATGAGGCAATAGGACACCTGTCAGAATCAAAAGGTGCCATAAAAATGGCCTTCAGCAGGGCGTTATATAATTTGTACTTTTTTTGTAAACATTTTTTTGATAGTTCTGGAAATAGGAGTTTATACTGAAGACTTACAGAAGAACTGGAAAGGCATGAACAACATTTCTATGGCAACACTAAATGTTGTGTATGTGAAGAGGCAGGTAAGACCCCTGTGAATCATCAAATGCCAACCTGGCTATTATAATGAATGGTAATTGGTTAAATTATTAAGCATTCTATTGCTTATCCCACAGTAACAAAATGGCCTTACAGTTGCTATATAATTACTGAATGCCTGATGATCTTTCTCTTCTTGTGATTTTAATAGTGTCTTGTCTGTCACGATAACAAGAAGACAGTCTAAATCTTCCCTACCAACCATAGGTCCTATAAGGTGCTGAATGCCTTTGATTCATTGATTTTATAATGAAGTTGGCATGTTGAGTTCTCTTGAGGATTGGTTGTCAGGGTACTATAAGGAAAAGTGTTGCTGCCAAAGGAAACAGGTGTTTTGGTTAGGGTATTGATCTGAGATTTAAACTTTATGTCCTCTGCTAAACCCAACAGGCAGACAGAGTTTGTAGTCTAACTTATCATGTATTCAGATTACCTAAGCTCTCATTATAGCTTTTACTGGCATAGGTCCCATGGTGAGTGGGAAGTTTGTCCACTTCATTCAGCTCTGTTCTACTCTTTGAACAGCTGCTGAGTTGCAGCCAAGAGTCACGTTTGAGAGATGCTCTTAATTGCCTCTGAGCCATTAGGTGCCACTTCTCAGCTGAAATCAAAACCAAGTGCACACATCTCCTTTTCTTCATTGCTGAAGTGGCAAATTTCATCTCCTCTGGGAAATGGATGTTGTAAGCCATTGCCTCCCATAGGCATAAGGAAGGAGTCCTGTGTCCTCTCTGTTTCAGTATGAAGTTCCAGCTACCAGCTACAATGTCCCCTCTGAGAATGGAATTATAGTTTACCTCCTCCCCTCTTTTACAGTGAGGCAAAAGTTCAGTATGAGCTGAGGAGTGCTTTCTTACTCTCACTGCTCACTGCTAGCAGAATGTGGCTCTCAATAAAGGAAAATAAAAGAGAATTTGTCACTCATAATTCCAAGTTCCCATTTAGCTACTGCCTCACTCAATCTACAGGCACCCACAACTGACTTTGAACAAAAAAAGGCATTGGATTTGTTAGGTTATATTGTCAGGGCCAGAATAGATTAGATATATGTTATAAATACAGACCAAAAACACATGGATTAACTTTTGGGTTTGGCGACTAACTTAATACATGGACTTGATTGAATAAGCCTTTTTTGTGTGTTTACACATTCCATCTATAAGTCATGAAAAACACTTTTGTCATCGTTTGTCTGACTAATCTGTTTAAACTTAAGAGTTTCAGTGCCACTGTCATGGTGTTTTTGTTGTGTATTTCTGCCAGGCTTGGCTCACTACATTGTCTGTTGGGGGTTACCCAAGTAGTATCATAATATGTTGAATTTTGGTATCAGAACACATAGCTCTTTCTGGTAGTCTGCTTTGATCCTCTTTACACTTGGCCGTAGTAACTGCGAACTGGGAAGGGGTTAGACAGATTTACATGATATGAGAACTGTTTCATATATGCCAATTAACTGAAACAGCTTTAGAATCTGTTATAAAAAGTGATTATGAGTTTTCTTCTTTGCAAACTCACAGCCCTTTGGCAAAAAGACTTAAAACTCCTGGGTTCTCTAATAAAGGTAAAGTACGTTTACAGTTCTCTTATACAAGTGCAAATTGTCAAGCATCCTTGAAACAAACTGGTAACAGGGCAGAATAGGTTTTCTTCATGAGAAATTAAGAGGTCAGGGTAAACATGCCTTTAGAATAATAATAATTATTATTATAATAATTATTATAACAAGTCAGTGTCTTCCTTTCTAATGGAGCTTCCAATCTTTTAGGACTCAGAATCTCCTGAATATAAGTTTCAAAAATAGCCCTCTCTTATGTCTTTACAGTTGAGGATGGGATTTGGGATTCTATTTTCGAGGTTCTGGCAAGTTACACTGAAGGTGATTGGAGTGGGTTTCAATGCCTAATTAAGAAGAGGGATATGCCTACTAAATATTTAATTACTGCAACTGACAGTAAGGATTATGGTTAAGCAGGCTTGGAGCTGGAGAACATCGCTATTACTTCAGCAATGCCTGAATATGGCTGTGTGCAGATAGCAAGATCTAGGTAACTTATTTTAACATTTTGGGCAGCCTGGACTGCTATTCTTTGAAGAAGCTTACGCAAAGTTATGAGAACAGAATTTTTGTTTGTTAGTAGAATGATCACACATCTTAATTACTGCAGTAATTTAAAGGGTTCTGTGATGTAAATTGAGGTCTTAACATCAAAAGTTATGCATGTCTGTTTCTTAATTACTCTGCAGTGATGAATTCCTAGCTTTACATTTTGGGGGATTAGGGGTTGGAATTAGGGTTAGGGAGAGTCAAGAATGTAAGGGGGCATATTTCTGAATTTTTTAAATCAAACTGAGGTAGTTGCATCAACTGACACAACTTCATTTTTCAAATGCTGGAACCTGTAGATTTTTTTAATCAAGCATGGTTTTAGAGCTCAGCAAGTTTGTGACCACTGTGCATGTATTGTTGATGACTTCAGCAACATCCAGAATCATAACATGTGAATGGTTATCAATTGATATGAAAGCACACTTTTTAAATTGCAGGCATGATTGTGTTCACAGTCTTTAGGGGAAGATGGGTTTAGGGAGGGAAAGGCTGTAGAACAAAAGTCGTTCATGTAGTTTAGTGGTGCTGCTTCAGAGAACTGAGAGCAGTTATCAATAGATGTGAACATTGCTTTTTCCCCCTTTGGGCTGTGCTGCAGCCTACACTGTAGTAAAGCAAACTCAGGATGAAAAGCACTGTCTGTTGCTGATTTCAGGCAAAAGCACTCATACAAGCTTTGAGTGGCTAACAGGAGTTCTGGACAGAATTAATTCTCTTGGGAAATGCTAAGATCAATTATGAGATTTAGCCTTCTGGAACCTAAGCGTCTCCCAGTTGGAACTGCAGTTGAATTTTGGAAGATGTTGTGAAGTTTATTTTTCAGGCATTTGTGGGTGCCTATTTTGTATTCAAAGAGCATCTTTCAGTTAGGGTTAGGATTTTAGACAAGGAGAGAAAGGGCACAGAACTGAGATTCTTAGTGAAATTCATAAGGTCTTATAAGAAAAGCCAATACTTTTTCTAGAGCTACAGGTTTCACTTTAAATTTAAGTTTGGGAATATAAGATAAGTTACATCAAGTGGAGGTTCAGAGGTGTGGATTGACACCTATTTTAAGGCAAGCAAGCAGACTGAATCTAAAGTCAATAGTAAGCTTCAAGATTCTGTTCTTTTGCATTTCACTCTAGTCTTGTGTTCCTCATGTCTAGAATTCTTGTTGGGGGACAGAGTAAGGTCTGAGAATAGGGCTGTTTCTAACAAAGCCCTATGTAGTCTCCTGTAAGTCTAAATACCCCATCATTATTGTTAAAGCAACAAGGTTTCATGTTCTTTGGAGATGGCTAAGATTGGAGTTATGGTTGTTTAGAATGATTGCTGTATTTTCTTTTGTTTTGAGTGGTTTGTTTTCTTCTTTTTAAAAAACTAATAATGTTAAATTGGGGCAAGAATGAAAAAAAACTGTGCCACATTTTATAGACCCACACTTCTAAAATCAATCTTAAGTTCATAAGCTTATACTTGAGGATCATGGATTTTAGTTGATTTCAGTCAGTACATCTGACATAAACTGAGGTTAATTGTCAGTATTTTTGAGTATTTTATTTTCTATTAGGACATTAGGAGTGTGTTCTTCACCTTTGAGTAAGCCTAGGACTGTAGTTATTGTAGAGATTCAAGTTACAACTGAGATAATGATTATTTCTAATCTTTCTGTTCCAAGAAAATGTTATTTTAAGGTCTGGGCCTGAGCAAAATCTGAGGTTGGAAAAACTTTACCATTAATGATTTCAATCACGCTGACAGATAAAAACTAAGGACATCTCTCATGAATCTGAAATCTTCTATTTCTGATAACAACAGGAGAATGTTTTCTCCTGATTTCTGTAGATCTGCAGTTTTTACCTGAGATGCTTTGACTAAGGTTACTTTACTCTTAACATTTCTTTTAGAAGTGGTTTCCTAAACTTTCTCATTTTAGGATTGGGATGGGAGTTTTAGAGAGGAAGTATTGTAGCAATGGCATTATTTCTTTTTTTTTTTTTTTCCCTTAGTCCAGCATTAATACATCTGAACGGTTCATTTTTAATTTTGGGAAGTGTTTGGTTGGACAGGCACTAACAACACAAGGTGTGTGTGATGCAGTGATGCATATACTTTTTCCTGATGGAGTTTGGCTCCTTCGCTTTTGTCTCCCATGTGAGAGTTCTAAGTATCAGTTTTTAAGGGAGGAATATGTTCTGTTACCACGAAATAATTAAATATTCATTCGACAGAAATAGTAAACAAGAAGCAGCTTTATGACCCAGTGGCTGGGATAATATCGTTGAATATAAGGTGGATGAATGCTTCCATGAATAGTTTATATAAAATACTGAGATATTTTAGGGAACTATAACCCTGCACTTCCTCTGCCTTCCAGTATCACCTTTCTAACCAGAGGACCACGGAGTGTTCCTTCTTGAGCCTATTATTTCGTGCAAATGGGAAATTAGGAATGAAGTGATCATGTAATGTAAACTATATCTGCATAGTTTGGGAAACCTCATGTGAGATTTGGACTGTAAGATTATATCTTGTGAGATAGAGATGTAATTATTAGGCTTAGAACCCCTAGGCCTCCTACATCCTGAAGAAGTATTCCCAGGATTGTTTTATTCAGGTACAGACAGCTAATTGTATATGGTGGTGTTTTTGTAAAATTTAAGTAGGCTTGAAGCATGCCCACCACAAGAGAGCCTACAGAGAGAATAATTAGAGGAATATCTACTTCATGGATCCTTGCAAGACATAGAC
>JAWWLV010000179.1:12337504-12428752 GCA_035041135.1 Platyrinchus mystaceus
CATGCCCACCACAAGAGAGCCTACAGAGAGAATAATTAGAGGAATATCTACTTCATGGATCCTTGCAAGACATAGACTGTTGATTGCTACCACAGTGCAGGCAACTTTAATATGCCCAGTAGTGGGCTTTTTTAGAGCCTTGATGGTAGAATTACAGGGATCTTTGACCCTGCAGGCATTTGGCAACTGTTGAGAGGAATTAAACAACACAGAATGTAAGCAGTGAGGTGGAAGCTAGATAGATAGAATTTAAAAAAAAACCCAACAAACTAGGTTCCTCCACCCCTTGCTTCCTTAATACCTGTATAGTAGTAATTATCATAGAATCATAGAATTCTGAAGAGCTATGCACAGCACCACAGCCCTTACTATGTTTTATAAAATCATAGAATGTTCAGTTTGGAAGAGTCTTTAAAGATCATCTAGTCCCAAACCCCTGACATGGCTAGGGATACCTTTCACTAGACCAGGTTGCTCAGTGCTCTATCAAACCAGGCCTTGAACACTTCCAGGGATGGGACATCCCTAATTTCTCTGGACAACCTGCTCCAATGCCTCACCACCCTCACAGTAAAGAATTTTTTTCCTAATATCTGATCTAAACAGACTCTCAGTTTAAAGCCATTCCCCCTTGTCCTGTCACTACATGCTCTTTTAAATAGTCTCCCTCCATCTTTCTTGCAGGCCTCTTCAGGTACTGGAAGGCTTCAAATAGGTCCCTCCGAAGCCTTCTATTTTGCAGCCTGAAAAAGGCCAATTCTCTCAGCCTTTCCCCTTAGGAGAGGTGCTCCATCCCTCTGACCATCTTCATGGCCCTTCGCTGGACTTGCTCCAACAGGTCGATGTCCTTCCTGCTCCAGGGATCCCAGAGCTGGATGCAGCACTCCAGGTGGGTCTCACCAGAGCAGAGTAGAGGGGCAGAATCTCCTCCCTTGACCTGCTGGTCACACTGATTTTGATGTGGCCCAGGATACAACTGGCTCTCCGGGCTGTGAGCACACATGGCCGCCTCACTTCCAGCCTCTCATACACCAGTATCCCAAATCCTTCTTGTCAGGGCTGCTCTTGATCTGTTTATCCCTCAGCCTGGATTGATACCAGGGATCACCCTGGCCCAGATACATCATGTTGCACTTGGTTTCATTAAATCTCCTGAGATCCCCATGGGCCTACTTCTCGAGCTTGTCCAGGTCCCTCTGGATGGAATCCCATGAATCCTAGATTAGGCCAATGTTTTAAACTGTTTCAGAGTTCATTTCTTAAAGAAAAAAAAACCCCACACCTCTTTTTTCTCTTTTTTTTTTTTTTTTTTTTTTTTTTTTTAGCAAACAAATAGATATAAGTAAAGAATTGTCATACTTTTTTGTGTTAAACCTGTTTCAGTCTCTAGGGTATCTAACAAACATGCTTATAGTAAAAACAGAAGATTTGAGACAGCTGTCATGTTATTTAGGGGATGCCAGTAAAGAATCCCAATATCAACATTTCTAGCTTTTATCCTGTTAAGGTAATTATGGTGATGTCTTGAAACTGTGATTACACATTGAAAAGATGAGTCAAACAAGTTAAAATGGCACAGCAAGGGGACACAATGAACCTGTTCTCTTCATTTGTACCTTAGTTTCTGGACATTTGTTTGATGCCTTGAGTAAAAAATATATTTTCCACTTCCTATACTGATTAAATGTGATGTAACAAAATGTTACATGCAAATCTGTGGGTGCTTCATGCAATCTAGCATATCATTTGGCATGCTATCAGTGGAAGAAGAAAATGTCAAATGACTGAAGTAATGATTCTCCAGTATTAGAAGGAAGAATACATAAGCTCACAACAGAGCTTGTTTTTAGAGAGTAGGAAACATTTGAATTTCATTCTAATGTAGAGATATTTCTGAAAAAAACATACTCTAAAACAGCAAAGACATCTTTTACCTACTTGAAATTAGAGACTGCCATTTGACATCTATTAGTAAATATAAGAGGATATCCTGCAGTTAAAGTCCATCATAAAAAATATTTTTAAAAGACATTTTTAATTAAAATTTGTATAATAGAATCTTCTTGTCTTCAAAAAAAAAATTGCAATGCTGATGATTAAATGAGACTAGAGTTTTGTTTTGACCCAAATATCCAGTTTATGCATTAACACAAAACAAGATTACTCAAACTTAATTTAAAAAATATTTTCATTTATTTATATATAAAATTAGCTCTTAGGACTTATATTTTGTAAAGATATATAACTGAGAAAAGTTAATGTTAACTGTCAGAAGGTGAAAATCCTTTCCTTTCTAAGCAAGTGTCCATCTAAGAAATAAGAGATCATGTATTTTATATCTTATAACATGCAGGCAAAATCTCCAAAGAAAATCTGCAAGATCTTGTTTGTTTATAGTGTTGGATTTTTTTAAGCAAATATATTTATAGTACGGAGATGGTGAAAGTTTTGCTCACAGATTTGTATTTTTGAAAACGAAGCCAACTTTTTCTCACTGTCAATATTGTGCATTGCAGACTGTGAAAATCAAAAGATCCGATTTTCCAGAGCGATTCAATTGACATTTCCTTTCCACACTCTAGACTTCCAAAATGTTAAGAGTATTGATTAAACATCTGGTATTTTGGTAGGTTTCCCATATCTTTAAAAGAACAGCTCTCAAATGGTTTGAAGACTCCAAAGGCTCAAAAGAGGAGCGTGCTGTTTCTCATTTTAGTGTAATTGAATAGATTTTGGAGGAGAAAAACTTACTTAAAGTTTTATATATGTTGTGTTCTATATATGCATGCATATAAATGAAATAAATACTCCATCTCCATCTATAAATACTGACATCTCTTTTCATTTTGGATTGCCATGGGCCTTGAGGGGAAGCTGTATGAGGAGCAGCTGAGGTCACTTGGTCTGTTCAGCCTGGAGAAGAGGAAATTGAGGGAAGAACTATTTGCAGTCTACAACTTCCTTGTGAGGGTAAGAGGAGAGGTAGGCATTGATCTCTTCTCTGTGGTGACCAGTGACAGGACCCGAGGGAATGGCCTGAAGTTGTGTCAGGGGAGATTTAGGTTTGATATTAGACAGAGGTTCTTCACCCAGAAGGTGGTTGTGTGCTGGAACAGGCTCCCCAGGGAAGTGGTCAGAGCACCAAGCCTGACCAGAATTCAAGTGTTTGGATGATACTCTCAGGCACGTGGTGTGACCCTTGGTGATGGTCCTGTGAAGGGTTAAGGGTTGGGCCCAATGGTCCTTGCGGGTCCCTTCCAACTCAGCATATTCTGTGATTCTGTAAATTGCTATGGCTAAAAGGGGAGGCTGTCTGTCATCCATTTGAGGAAATGGCAGCAATAATTAAAAATATGCCCATAATCTGCTGCTTTAAGAGATTAGGCTCACGATCGTAGGACCATTCTTAAGTCTCTAAGCATGGCCAATATTAGACACCTACAAAATATTTAAGATAAAGGACCATGTAGAGTCATCTTTTTGTTATTACAGATTCCCAGCTGCAGAGACCAGTGATACAATAATGCCCTGAGCCAGACATACTGTCTGCCTTATAAGTGGAGTTATCCTCCATGAACTTGTTCAATCTATTTTTGCATGTGTTTATCCATCTGACCTCCATAACATCCCCATGGCAATGTGTTTTGCAGAATGATTATGTACTGTATGGAAATGTATCCTGACTTATTTTAAATCTACCACCTGGTTATTTTCTGGGCTGTTCTTTCATTCTTGTGTTTTGTGAAATAGAAGGTAATTGTTTCCTCTTCACTTTCTCTTCTTAATTCACGTTTCTATAAACCTTTCTCATCAGCTATCTCTTTTTCATCTGAGAAATTATTTATAGTCTTACATGCTATGAAAACTGTTTTAATCTGTCCTGTTGACAACCTTAGTGACCCTCTGCCTCTACAGAACCTTCAATTTGCAATGCATCTATGGCTATTTTTAGTTTGTTCTTTTAAATAAGAATTTAGGAGAAAATGAGAAAGGTAAGTAGTGCAGCAAAAGCAGGCAAGGCTCTTCCAACCTCTGCTGTGACACTTTTCACTCACCCACGGGATTTTTTTTTTTTAATTTCTGTAAGGTAATTTGTTTGCTTATCCCTGCACGTATCTATATGAATTAAAAATACAAAATAATTGACAAAACATGTAAACAAATCCATATTGTCTGAAATTTTATGCAATGAGTGAACTGCATTATTTTTGCTATTGCAGTGATATTTTTTTTCAGTTAAAACAATGGCACATTTCAAATTGGCTTCAATGGGACCAAATCCCACTCTGGGAGATATATAAATGGGAAATATATATAACATTTCAGTTTCTAACACTGCAAATCAGTTGAATAAACTTTGGGGAATGTTTAAGTTGTTGAAGTGCTACTGCAGCTTTCTTGTCATCACTCAGATTTATCTGTTGTATTTCATGGTTTGGACTGTAAATACTTGTTTGAATTAGATGATGCAATCTAAGCCTGGAACTTCAGAGAAGGAAAAATTGAATTTTCTTATTATTTTGTTGAGAAAGGAGAAGAGTTCTCATCAGAATATAAAACTTCAGGTTTTAGAGTATGCTTTAATAAATTCTAAGCTTATTACTAGAATCTTATGTTCTCAGGAAGGGTGGTAAAAGATTCTTCTCTGTAAAAATTCCCTCTCCCTTTGAATGTTTAGCATTCACTTAGCATGCTTTCTCAGCTGTTAAATGTGTAACTTTATTTATGGATGAAAGCCACCACTGCAATATTCTTCAGCTGCTCTTAAAGTCTGAGGGCTGAATGAATTTCAAAACTGATACATCTCACGTGTATGAGTGCCAAGTCACAATTTTTAATTCAAGATTCATTTCTCAGCAAACCTTTTACCACTCAGCTATCTGGTTTCTATCTCAGCATCCAGGTCAGGCAGTAGTAAAGGGACAGGTCAGACACATGAGTGGTACAGCTCCAAATACAAACTTCCTTCTTTTCAACCAATGTATCTCAATAGCCTGCAATGGAAGCAGCTTTCAAGATGGATAACAAAGACATGGAAATCCCACTGACACTTGTTATTCAATAGGATTTTTTCACTGTCTTTCTAGGTTTACAGCGTGAAGTGCAAGACAGGGAGCTGGCAGAAGCTTGAAGAAATTTGGTAACAGCAAGGTAATTGTTATATTCTTAATGATCTTAGTATTACTTCTGGGATCAAGAGGACTAGTTATTAATAAAAGCTAGCTAAAAGCATTTCATCTGAAAATTTTTCATTCAAAATTATACCTTTATTGAAATAAAAATATTATGTTTCTAAACCAGAAATATCTCAGTTTTGCCAATAATTGTAATATGAAAAGTCCATGTAAGTAATTTTTGGCTTTTTTTTTTTTTCTGATGAAAATATATTGTTTTGATTTCACACCTTGAATTTCATGTCATTGTGCATATGTTTTTTTAAAATTTATATCCATACAATTATATCATTCTGTCCATTGGCACTGGAACTTTTTAATTAATGAACTGTAGTTGCTACTGCAGTGGCAACATGATCACATGGATAAAGGTATCCTGCTGAAGAAGGGATGATCTGAAACACAAAAGAGTCAGGTGTGTATTTTTAAAGTCTGTGTTTTCATTCCTTATTTGTTGCATTTTTAAGTGTTCTTCAGTTCTGGAGAGAGAAATAGAATAGGAAATTTTATTAGTAGAAGCAGATGTACTTGATGTTCTAATGTTGCTACACATATTTCTGGAATGCTGCATATAGCTCAGTGTAGAGCTCAAATACAACCTGTAGCCAAAACTAGCATGAAATCAAAGTTTGAAACATTTTGAAGAAGACATTGATAAAATGTCTTTTATGCAGGATAAAATGAGCATATATTTGAAAGAAGGATAAATTCTTTCTGACAGAATTGAGCAGTGATAACACTGCTCAGGTTAAGTAGTGATTTCCCAATTTTTCATGATGATTCCAAATCTCATTAACTTTTTTTTCCCTTACCTCCAAGGAGGTTTGGATTGAATTGTTCCTGAAAAGAGGCTGAAAGCAAGGGTTCTGGGATAGCAAAGAACTTTTTTATATATATATATTCTTTGCCTACTTAATTCCATCTCATTTTTCTCTTCTAGATCTTGAATTCAGAAAAGGTAATAGAAAACTGCCATGACTCAGCTTAATAAGGAATGTGAGAGTGGTTAAGGCAGTTAACAGAAATGTGAAGTATTATTACTACCAGTGGACTATTCTCTTATTCTTTCAATATTGCTCCAAGAATTAAATGGATCCTTCAAAAGCTGGCTAACTACCAAGGACACAATCAAACATCTGTGCACCAGATGCAGAGAACATTATATCCAGCTGTGTTACTGCAGCTACATCTGCAGAACACAGCATATGTCAACTTCCATGGCCAGCAGGCTTTGGAAATGCTATCTGTAGGAATTAAAGCTTTCAGCAGAAGTTAAAGTGGGTATTTTGCTTTCAACTTTTCATTGTCTTCTTTTACCTCTCTCTATTTCTTAACTGAGTTACTTGTAAGTTTGAAATATGGAAGGGAAATAGCATGTGGTTTTTCACCAGTGGAGGGCTGATTTCAAGTTATTATAAAGAAAAGAAAATGGGGTTCATCTCATCCTGTCTTTTCATTTCAAATTTGTAATTTTCTCTTAGAAAATACAGTAATTAAAGGATTCAGAAAAATAGTCTTTTCCTCTTATCGATCTGGTGAAGCCCTTTATGGTAGCTCAGGAAAATAGAGGGAAGTGCTTCTTTCCGTGGCCACTAGAGCAAACTTTCAGAAGAATTTGAGAATTTCTGTTCAACTTGCTGAAGCAATGAGTTTTTATCAGTAGGATATACTGTGGGTTTCCCGACCAAATACTCAGAAGCATGTTGAGGTTGTCTTACTCCATAAAGTCTGTCATTCATCGCAAAACTTATTTTACATATTACCCTTCTTTCCTTTTCCATGCCCCTTAGGGATCTGTTGCAATTGTCATAAAAACAGGGGAAAAAATATTATATTTGTATGTCTAGACTTCTCCTTCCTAACAGTGTAACTATGCCTTGTTAGGGAAAACCCTTAGCAAATTAGCAAAAGGAAATGAAAAAATTTTATTTCACAAAAAGGAGAAAAAGCAGCCCTTGGTGGATGCAGTTAATAAAAGAGGCTACTCTTTTGAACTGACAGTATTCCTTGTGGTTTTTAGGCAAGTCTTTTAAAATTATATGTATAATTCTAACAAACATAACAAAGTGCTAATTTCACACCACTGAATGCATAAAGCATTTTTCATGCTGGTGTGTTTTCATGTCTAAACTTAGTAGGTGTATTTTTAATTTAAAATATCTCCTATATGTTTAAGGGGAGAGCTACCTCAACAATACCCAATAGTTTTCCAATTAGAATTATTTTTTCCATAAGAAAGTAGCAAAATTTAAAAGGTAATGTTTTCCGTTTACTGCTTTACCTTGTTGAATTACTCTATTGAAAGTTCTTTATCTTCAGTAAATATTCATGTTTGATCAGCTGTGTTCAAACTTGTGATTTCATTCAACACAATGATACATCCTCAAAATTTGACCACATGCAAATATATATTGATTTTGAAAAATGAAAGAAAAAAAAATGAAGATAATTTTTTATATATAGATAAAATGTTTAATCAAAACTATCTAAAACAATGCAACCATTTTATGAAACAAAGAGCAGACATTTGCAAGGAAAAATTGATATAAAACCAGAATGTGTCACTTTATTAATGTCTACTAGTACCAGACCCTTTATACAGCTGCAAATGCTACTTATTGACTACATCTTACATAGAATTCTCTGTAACTTTGATTCAGTGTTCTCTGTTTATTTTAAACCCTCTTCCTCTCTGTGTCCTGCTCTTGCTGTAGAAATAGCTGGATTTTAGAAATATCTTGCCCTGCATATTTGCCTTTTCTGACACTGTCAAGAACAGAGCAGTGTTGTGGTAGCAGGAGACAGAAACAAGATGAAGAACATTAATTTTCCGTAACTTAAATCATAGACAGTGTTATCTAGGCTCTGAACTTAGTTTGTATGCTGATAATAATGGGAAGCAAGATGAAACATTTTTGTTTCCAGTCCAGGCCTTTTAACATCAAATGTTTCTCCTTTGAAAAAATGTTTTTCAAACTTGCTGGACATTTTTTCTCCAGAAATAGGAGTTCCACTCTGGTAGTAAGTAACTTGTATTAAAGCTACTAGCTGCTTTTCTGCTGGTTTGTACATAAGGCAAGTGGAATAAGAATAAAGGCTACAAATTGTGATTCACAGCATGGGTCTGCTGATGTGGTTAAAGTGACTCACACATTAAGGTGATGGCAAAATCAACTCCATTAATATGATCTAAAATAAAATTAAGTGATTTTGTGATGTTCTTGATTAAATGGCATAAAGTTGTTGACTTATATTAATGAGAACTGATACTGTTAGTCATAGTATTATGATATCTTTAATTGTTTAATAGTAGTAAGTGTTTAATTTCTGTATTTTATTGTATATGATGTTAAAAAAAATAAAATACTCCATATCTTATGCAAAACACATCTGAGATAAAATTACTTCATTTAGAATGTGGAAAAACAGAATTTCATTCCAAGATTACAGTGTTCTCACTAAGGTTCTCAACTATGTATATACTTCCAGAATATTTTGTATTGCTTTAAAATGTCACTGTACTGTTGAAGTCAGCAATATTGTGTTTTGCTTAGGGTAGGGTTTTTTACCCCCTCTCTTCATTGCCTTTGTCTTCTTCTGCAAGGAAAAGATAGTGGAATTGTCTGAAAGTTTTCTTTTATTGCTGACAAATGCTGTTCCTTTGATATGACAGGTGTCTAGGGCATTACACTCCCATGTTGTAAATAAAAACATACTTATAAAGCTCTGGAATTAATGTCCGCTGTCAGATGTAAAAGAGTGCCCAAAATAGAGATGCTACTGAAAGAATTGGTGGACAGATTTGAATAAACAGAGAAAATAAGGATGAGGTAGAAGGTTACAAAAAATAAATTTAAACACTACTGTTCTGGAAAATGTATGAAAGCACCTAGAAAGAATAGTGAAGAAATAACCTCACAGCTGCAATGAATGTTGAAGATCATAAGAAGCCCTAAAGATACTAGGTACAGCTGGAGACACACAAAAAAAAAATAGTCAAAGGAGCTGTTTTCATGGATTATAAACCCGACCAAAAAAAAAATGCCTGAAACATTTATCTGTTCAGAGAAGGTGGTAATTGCCATATTATCATTCTCTATTCTATATCAAAAACTATTCTCAATGCTTTGAAAAAAAATTCTTGCTTATTCAAAACTTTATCAAATTTAATACTTGTTTGAAAGTATTTAATAGATGTTAGAAATTTTTGTGTATGATTCTTTAATTGTTATCATAAGTAAAAACTACCTTGGAAGTAAAACTGAACTCCTGTAAATAGTTTTGATTATTTCATATTAAAATGGTCAGGAGTGATAAATCTTAAAGTCTGTGATTTTCTTTGGTAGCACAGCCTTGCCTGGAATTTCAGGTTGGTGATATTTGCTATTCTTGTAATGTCATTCAGCACATTATTGATAGGAAAAGATGAATATGAAAGTTGTCTTCAAGTCATTGGGCACAGTTCCTTGAGTACCTATAATAAGAAAGCCTTCTCTTAATATTTGTTTTATTCTATTTGTAGATGTTCAAATCTGAATCCATTTAGGAAAAGAGGTAAAATTTTCATTACAGTTATCATATCAATTGATAAGCAGATGGAAAGAGGACAGGCTCCTGTATTAATAACACCATGGAGGGCAAACAAAATGCATGTTATGCCAGTGAGGTAAGTAATCAGTACGTGAGTAGGTCTGGCTTTGTTAGTAAACTGAGAGAACATCCTGAGTTGAAAGGGACCCACAAGGATCATTGAGTCCAAATCATGGCCCTTCACAGTACCAGCCCAAGAATTCTTTTCACTGTTCACAGAACTTGTCTCTAGATGTGATTCCAACTCTTCCTGGTGCAGATTATTTATTTTTCTGTCTTCTGTTTTTCTGTACAGCTGTAAATTGAATTCCTGGAAGATCCCTCTTTTTATCACTATGTTGTAAAACTAGGGATTTATTCTGACTCTTTTTGAAATGCAGAAGTGGTCTATACGTAGTAGAAATACTTAGGAGCTGCTAAAAGTATTCACTGATATAAGATGTGCTAACCAGTTTCCTACAAGGAATTGTTATGAGCTCTATTGTAATCTTACACTGAGAAAGAAGTCAGGGGTTTAGGAAAGCATCATTAACTTCCTTGCAGAACAATTGTGAACAGTTTCCAGAATATTTGATTGTATTTTTATGCAGCAGCTTTGTCCAGCCACCTAGAAAAGCTGTAACTGCCTTTGTTTTTTTCCCCCCTCATTACTTACTTTCCTTTTGGAACACTGATATTCATGAGCTTTAGAATACCAAGATATTTTTCACCTTTCCTTGAAAGATTTGAAAAAAAATTATTTTCCTTAAGTCAATACCTTCTTACAATTTGGCTAATGGCCACAGTAGTAAAATTTTCTAGTTCAGACTACTTATACTACTAGAATCAAAATAGTTTTTGCATTTTATAACAAATTTAAATTATTTACTGTATGGATGCTGCCATTTGTATAATGAAGTCCAAGACATAGTTCCTATGAAGGGAGAGAGAAAGAAATATTTAAAAGTCATAATAGGACACCAGAAAGAATCTCACCTAGAATATTTCCATTAAGATATTGCAATAATTTTGCTGTGAGTTTGGGTGAGGAGGAATTTTTAACCAAGAGTCTTACCTAGCTATTCCTTAAAAATAGTAATTAGCCATTTTTACGAAATTAACTTGCAATACTGTAAATCCTTTGTGTTTTCTGTATCAATGGATATTCTGTGCCATGTTTTTTTCTCCTTCAGATTTGCAGTCATCTTAATCATCTGGTCAAGACTGGAAGAAGATTCTTGGTGTCTCACATAATTTTCATTCTTTCTGTTCGCATGTGAAATATCCATGTCTAAGGAAGCAAGGAGGCATAAATCTCACATGTTGACAGGATTATCTTCATAGCAAGGAAATGTCTACTTCATCTTAGTTCAAAACTTTGTAATGACCCCTGTTTCCATAAGTGGGATTGCTACATCATTGTCTTTTGCCAATTATTTTTTCTGGTAAAATAGCTAAGAGGCACTGTGCTATTTTCAGAAGTGAAGATATGGAACTTGAAACCAGAGGCCATAGAGACCTTTTAGTGTCTGCATTTTCTGACAGTTTACTTTCCATACAATTCACCTTTTTTTTTTTTTTTGTGAGAACAAATTTTTTGATATTTCTCTTTTTTTGCAAGGTAAGTTTCGTGTGACCAAACACAAAACTAATTTATTTTTCCCTTGTAACTTTAAGCTAACCATATTCCTTCTGAACTGTTGTTATAGTAATTTTGCCACATACTTTTAAAAAGTGTTGGTTTTCATGTTAAGCATCTTCCTTTACTGACAGTCACTATACAGTGTTTTATATAATAACTGTTAGAGGTCACTTACCAGAGGTTCTTTGTCTCCGATATGTTAGTGTCGTCCTACTGTAAGCGTGGGAGTTCTATTTTAAATTGTGGTGCATGTTTCTCCTTGTCTTTGCTGCCTTTATTTTTGTCTATGCCATAGCACTGGGATCTGCTATGATTAACATCATGCCCTTGTAATCCAACCTTCTCACTATATCCATGATATTTTCCTTTAACACATTTCATAGAAGGGCAAGTTCTACTTTGTAGCAAGTATCACTTATTCAGAACTGGAAAAAAATAATTTATTTGGTCGAAGGTTCCAAGGTCTTCAATGAAGGGCAGACAGTTTCTTAGCATCTGAATCCTTTCGTCACAAAGATTTCAAGTAGTGGATCACTGTTATGCTTTGTTGCATTTTTCTGTTTCTCTCAAAAATGAACAGAAGGAAAATAATATATTAAATACCATAATAATAAAGATTAAACTCAACGTGTTCTGTCATCTTAAAGCAATTGCAAATTGTTCCCTTGCAGCCTAGCAGAGACCAAATGTCGTTGCTCTCTAATGGAAGCTGGACACACTGGCCAGCTTGTCCATGTTGGTTGTTTCAATGCAGTTCTTGACAGATTTAAAAAGGGAAAGGAGCAATGGCAGTCATGGCAAACCCATGATTCAATCTTTTAGCTTAAATAGTTCCTCTCTTGTCCTCAGTTACCTCAGTCCTTTGTTTTTTCCTCTTTTTCTAGTCTAGATCAATTCCCTAATCTATCCCAAGAAGTGTTTTAGCACCACAGCTCAGAAGGGGAACAGTTATATAAAAAGCTGTATAAAAACCATTCCAGTTGGTTTTGCATTTTCAAACTGTTTCCTCAGACCTGATGACTGTATAAGCAAATAAGAAATTAATTGAATATATTGGAAATTAAAGTAACATAGGACTGATTTTTTTAGGAAATCAAGAAATATCAACTTTTGTATACATATTGTCATTTTAATGCAAGTTAAATAAGTTAGGAAATATTTTTTAAAATCTTACATCATTGTTCCAGTGCTTAAATGGGCCTTCTAAGATTAACAACTATTATTCTAACACTAATTTAAAATTAAACTTGCAATGAATGTTTAAGACAGAAGCATATGTGGTCCAGAAAAAAGCAATACTTACTTAGCAAAATAACCAGGTCCTCTGGTGCAAAATGCAGTATTACTACAACCAGCAGGTAGAAAAATTATATTCTGAGAACATTCCAACGTTTTTCTTCTCTTTTAGCTATGTGTTTGAAGTGTTCCAGAATTACAAAACATTTCAGTTGAGTAATATCTATATATTTTATTTCATTGTTATTCCAATTCATGTCACTGTACTATATTAAAATAACATTAACATCCAATTTATTTCTGTTGGCCCTATGATTCATTTAAGACATCAGAGAAACTATTTATGTTACTAGATAATTTTTTGTGAATCACATCTTCTTAATATTTGTCCCTTTTTTGAATCACATCTTGTTAATATTTGTCCTCTAATTCTTGTCTTAATGTGAGTGATCTGAGAGAGGGAGCTCACTTTCTTAAGCACTTTTGTACAAATGAAAAATGTATTATCCTGATACCTTGGAAAACTGATCCAGTCCTGAAGTTGAACAAAAAATTACGGACAAAAACACTGTCTTCCTCAACTCTTTTGTTAAGAGACATTTCTAAAAATATGGTTTGAAATTGAGCTATTTTTTTTCTTCTTCAGAATAAATAATGCATATAAATGTCAGTTATTTGCAGGACTATAAATATCAGGTCTCTCATATACACAGACTTTGAAAAAAATTACCTGTATTTTCAGTTGCTGTCCAGGCATCTCCTAGAGCTGCTATGTAGATTGCTGCAAAACTTTGTTATGAATCAGAATTTTGTTACAGCTCTCAGCATAAGGTTTCTGATCCACCACAGCAAGGTGCACTAGTTTTACATGCTGATCACTTTTCCCAACACACTCTTCATAGTTAATACTAATTTTCTTTCTATAATTTGTTTTTCTACCTGAGCCAAACTACTCAATGAACTTGTCCTGTCTCCTGGTACTTTCTCATGTGTCAGACTAGATGTTTGTAAGAACATATTACATCACTATAGGGGTTGGAGTAAGTTTGAGTTGCCTGCCCAATCTGTTTCAAGTTTTCTAAATTAAGTCATTTCTCTCATCATTTTGACCTTTTTACCCTTCTTTAAGAAAAGTAGATCTGCAGCTGAGAATTATTAAAATTTCAGCAGAATGGGTGAATATGCTGTTAGAAAATGTTGGGGGTCTTGTGATCCTTTTTTTTTTGTCAAAAGATCTGCATGACGGTAGTTTTTTTGGTTTGGGTTTTGTTTTTTTTTTAAATCTTAGACTTATTTATTTTTTTTTCCTTTGGGCTTTTTAATTTCCCTCTTACTCTTCTCAGAATGCTTTTGTGTTTGCTTTGTGCTAAGGACTGGTCTTAAGGAATCTTGATGTTGCATGATTATTTGCGGCTTGGCTTTCTCTCTATAGGCTTGTGTTCCATTCAAGCCACTAAACTAACTGGCAGCTCTCTTCTCTCTGAGTTTTCACATACTGCTGGGAGGCAGAAAAACCAGTTTTATCCAGACAGCACTGTGAGGATGAGTTGCATGAAATTACTTATCCAGTCTGCTTGCAAAAAATTTACATTTCTTGTAAACATATGCATTGTCTATTACTAAAGCATTTCTAGGACTTAAAAATATGACACCTTTTGAGAGAATAGTTTGCTATGTGGCATGAGAAACAGTAAGTCTATTCAAAAAAGTCAGGTTTAAATGTGGTATCATTTTAAAGTACACCCTTAAATGGATGAAGTGGCATGTATCTTCCTACAGGAAATCAGAATAAATAGGTTATATTGAGCAGTCATAGTCATCTAGAAATGGAAAATAAAATGTTTTCTATAGATACTCTTCGGAGTCTTCATATGGATTTTTTTTTTATTTTAGTTCACACTAAATATCATTAAGCTCCTAGTAGCTGCAAATCTTGTATGTGAGAACAGAAGATAACTGCTTTTCCCCATCAGTGAAGGCATTTTTGTTTAATAACAACTTTGATCCTTCTACTGTTGGCAATGGTCATTGAGAAATCCTGACATAAAGAAGGTATCTGCAAGATAAAGTTCTACAAGGGATGATTAGCAGCACTTAAGTTTTCTTTTTGTTGAAAGGAAGAATCCCTGATTGAACAGTGCATTGAATGATATGACAAGCAAGTACTTGATCCCTGTCCAGCTGGAAAGGAATTGTATTCATCAGCAGCTTTTTAGCTAAGGATGTCTTTATATTTTCACTCTTTGTTTGAGTCTCTCCAGATCCTCCCTTTACTTCATGTCAGCACTATATAGTAGGTATGCCAAGTGGTTTTGAAATTTAAATTACAGTCTCTTTTTCAGATGTTATTGGAAAGAACATGTAATTTATAACCACGTGTTAGGAGTACAGGATGTTCATGGTTCACTGCCAATTCTTCTTTTGTAAAGTTAATAAAACTTTCATAAAACACTTATACACTTGTATATTTCATGGTAAAGATTTTTTTATCTCATAGGCTAATGTAAAGATTTATTAAAAACATTTTTTTGTTAAGAGGAGTGTCAATAGTTTGCAGCTGAGTGTAATTTTGAATTCCCAGTAGATGACAGTCTGACTGAAAATGACACTAACAGCTTTGTTGATTTAGCACTAAAAATAAAGGATTCTTTCAAATGATATAAAGCTCTAATACCCTGAGTGTGCTGAAATACACTTGAGACCCTTAAGTAGAGTTTCAGCGAAATGTTCGCCAGCACTATGGATTCCGGTGAACAAGCATTAACACGCTTCCTGGCACTGACCCACTGGGTTCCCACCTAAAAATTAGTGTGAAGGACTGGGATACTGCATTAAGAAGAGAAACTGATACTTCTAAATATGGGAACCATCAGAGCTTTGGATAATGTCATGGAATAGACTCCTAGTAAGACCTTGTGACATCATTGTGACTAAGTTGTTTTTTTTTTCCTCAGAAATTGAGCACTTCAAATATTTAATTCAGTAGCAACCCAAAACTACTACCATCTGATAGCTATGAAGAGGTATGTGAAAAGAGTTGATGGTTTTATGCCAGCTTCTGCAGGATGGTTGTTCACTCTCTTTTTGTGATGTGATAATTGATAGCTTTGCTGGCGATCTTGGCAAAGAAGCTGAGGATTAAATAGCCCGAGAGATGGAACTTTCCTAGTCTCCTAAGTGAGAAACAGACATGTTGGCCAGGCAGCATGGAAGAGTCTACAGTGCTCCTGCTGTACTGTACTAAACCTAAATACTGCAAAAGTGTTTCCTCCATCTTTGAGTGTTTTTTTTATTCAAACAAAGAGTATTTAGAGCTATATTCTCTGCATCTTTGTCCGATTTTATTCTATTTTTCACTTATATTCTGGAATAGATCAGCTAATACAGTGACAAAAATATTTTACACAACTTTACAGCCACCTATCCTAAGCATTTGCATAAATGTAAATGGGGTAGAAAGCTCTACACTTCTATAAATAACTGCACAAAGGAAAGTGATGAAGGGACTCTGATGAAGACATAACATCAGAGTTGGTAAAAAACGAGAGAGAGCACTGAAAAATTTGTTACGTATAGGATCCAATTTTTTAATGGGGAATCTACAAAGACACTACCTCTCTCAATCTGGTAGCTACCACTTAAAAAAATAAATAAATCACTATTTACTCTGAGCTTGCCAGCATTTGTTATTTCATCCATATGTTGTGACTACTGCAGTACATTTTTTGCTGTTTTTAGTGTTTTCCTTAAAACAATTCACTCTTGATACACAAGTGGCTAAACTTGGAGAACAGAAGGGCTAATTTACAGATCCATAAATGGTAGTAATAATAATATCTCTAAGTGGTAGTTTGAGCTGTGAAAACAGTAGCACTGACTACTGTAGAAAGCAAAAAGATCTAGGAAAAACTAAGGATTTGTTGTATTTTTCCATTTTATCTTGCCTATGTGATAAAATAGAAATGTAGATCCTTAGAGAATCAATTAGTGTGCATAGAAATAAGGAGGAGGTAATTATATAGAGGGAGATAAAGACAAAATGGTTGAAAACTTAATGTGTTTATGTTGACTGGCTTATGATTCCTGACCTAGATCGTACAAAGATCACAAATTTAACTTAAAATCATTTCTGAAGGCATATTAAACAAAGTTCATGTAATGGAGCAGCTTTTAATTCAGATTGACCTCCCAGCATAATATATAGGATGTATATAGACAAATTAGGAGAACATAAGCTGCCTTTCTGAATATAGATTCACAAAGTGACAGTTTTGTGCTTTTTTCTTCTACAAGAAGAATTCTTTTTTCTTCTACAAGAAGGCTTTTCAGACTCAGAATAAAGTGGAGACAGAGGATCTTCTCAGTTTTTATAAGGGTACTACTTTCCTTACAAACTTCAGTAATCAAAGAACATCTAAAATAATTTTAGTCCTATGTAAATGTAGCATAAAATCTCAAAATTCTAAGATGTTTGAAAAACAATAACATTTGTATATATTTATATATGAGTCAGATCAAGAAAAGTGCGGCTATTTTCTGGAAGAATTTCTGTTGTGTTGATTGTGTTTTTTAATTGAAGCAATCCCATACATTTTGAATGTCAAATGAAAAGCAGAGTGAATTTCAGGTTATTTCTCTATAAGCAATGACTGGGTTGACAAGTTTTTCTTAATGAGGTTTGTAGGAAAAGCAAATACCTTTTATTAAAGTACCTAAGAAAGTATAAAATAAAAGAAAGCAGCTCTTAGACACACAAGTTCTTCAAGAGGACTGTTTTAAATGAGTCTTTCCAGATCTGATTGTGAGCTGACCATCATATTTTTCCATTTTCACAGTAAGTTATTTTCTTTTAAACTTCCAATAGGCTAAATGTTTCTGGGGTATTTTTTGAACTTTTGAACAAATCCCATCAACCTTGCAGAAACATATTTGCCAGGGAAATCTTCTGTATTATAAGAACATGAATCTGCAGAGGAAATAGAATGACACTGGTACCATTACTATTAATTTCTCTTAATATAATTTGAAAGCAGGTGAAAACCATGTTAAACAACTTAGGAAAGATGAACAATGTATATGGTGGTCTTTTAACACCTCCCAGTTGGAAATAAATAGTTTTATTATTTACAGTTATTTTATTCTATATTAAATTTGCAAACATTTAACCTATTTGACCATAATTTTAATACATTCTTGAAATGTGAAATTCCTCTAGATAACTATGATCAATATATTTGTCTTGGATTATTCTTCTTCTGTAGATTAAAAGAAAAAAAAAAGAATATAAAAAAGGATATTGTTACAAACTAGTGATTAAAACTGAATGCAAAAAATTAAAAGTCATTTGTATTGTATTTTCCTCTTTTTTTCATTCTACTCTAATCATAAAAGATTAAAAAATGAGAAAAATTGGTATCAGCTTGTTTTTGCATGGGATTGATCCACTTCAATAGTGTCTTGTGAACAATGAAGTATAAGTTACAGCTGAAATTTCACGACTACTTTTTTAAACTCTGTAGAGGAGTGGGCCTTACAGTGACACTGGTGTTTTCTCTTTGTCACCTGAACCGACCAGTTGCTTACGAATCCGCACTCCTGCACAAGACAGTTGCTTTCTGAAATGGTGGTTTCAGTGTTACCAAGGGGACAAGTAAGCCAAGTGCTACTCTTCTGTAATCTTCAGTGAAGAATTCCTTGTCTTCTTTATCTCATTCTGTTTTTCTTGATTGCTGGAGCTCCTCCACAGAAGTCTGCCATTGGCAGGGCATTGATGCTTCTCTGCCCTGACGCTGGCTTTTGCAACAGCTCCTCAGACCCAGCCCTGGAGGAGGTTGCATGCTGTGTTATTTTCATGCAGGGGAAGCCTCTTCCCAAGTGGCATATTTTTTTCTAAATGAATACTAGACCATTGTCTGCTAACAAAATCAGTAGCATTCTATAAAAACTAAAGGATAAAGCAAACACATTAAGAATAATGCTTCCAATGGTGCAAACGCGTTTGTGCTAGTACAGAATTAGTAAAATATTCACCAAATGTACCTTAAGGTGTTTTGAATTTTTTTTTTGTTATAAAATACGTTAGAAGATTAAAGCATGTACAGAACATTCCTCCCTCTCATTCATGTCAAAATGAAATTGATAATTGCCAGTTTTTAACCAGCTCAAAAGATGCTTTCACAGCCTTCCCTTTGCAGGAGATTACTTATTGTTGCCTTTGATGTTGACATTATTTAATAGAGATCTTTTTTTCCTTTATGAATTGTTTCAACTTGCTCATGCTGTCTTCAATTTAATGAAGCTGTTGAGAAGAAAACTGTAAACAAATGAGATAGGATGGTTTAGGAAGAATGTGAATTGTATTCCTTAGCAAGAATTGTTTATAGGGATGGCTTCATAATATGTAAAACATATGGACCACCAGAAATCTAAATGCCAGACTTTAGGCCTTTGATTTATTATTTCATGTAATATACGTTTTATTCGCTTTTCCCCCTCTCTCTTCTGTTTTAACATTTCCGATTTGTAGCAATAGATCTGAACAAGACATGCTTCTGTTACAGGACTGTACTATTCATTGAAGCATTTTAAAAATGTTGAATGCAAGCTACTGAAGGTCATGATTTTAAAGCTTACTAAGGATCTCAGGGTATTTACACGTGAAAGACACAACAAAATTTATTTTGCTTTTCTAATTATTTCCTTTAAAAAATTTATTTCTAAATCCACCCACAATACAGTTTTCCTGAGTTTGTTTACAGTGCTTATTTATACTTGAATAATATCTGTAAAAGCTGTGTTTTTTCATCTAATGGTCATTCAGAACCACCAGATGTTGTTGCAAGATAACCAGAACCAAACTAGTTTTCAATATTCTGTTTTAGCTACTGAAACAATAAATCTAGTGCATTCTCTACTAGAATGCAAAAAATGCATTCTAGCAGAAAAAAACAATACTCAACCAGTGCAAACTATAGTCATGTCAGATGAAGCCTATTTTAATAATGTCGACACAAAATATTATGATTCAGATTAATAGGATTACTTGATTTCTCTGGAGTTTACCTGATTTTTAACATTCTTGGGAAATTAAAACCTGTGTTGCTTGGTTTTCTCTACACCTGAAGACATTTTGCTAATTAGCTACACAAATTCAGATCAGGTGTTGACCAGCACAAAATAACTTGCTACCTAACAAAAAAAAAAAAAAAAAACAAAAACAAACAACCAAAAAACCAAACCAAACTGCTGGTGTGGAATTGTCATCAGGGAAAACAGGAAAAGAAGAAAGTTGAGTAATCTTTGATCCTGCTTTCAGCAAACTTCTGCGGTACAAGTGAACAGGAGATCAAAGGTAAACAGATTTGTGTGCTGTACTGTGCTATAGGAATCCAATATTCCAAGAATCCTATCTAAGTAAAAACAGGAAATCTGCCAAGAACATCATAATTACTTAGAAATTATTACTGAGAAATGCAAAAATGTGGTTTGCATATTTTCCTGAACTACTGGACTTCAGCTGAGGATGGCATTGAGCTCTTGTCAGTCAATTACATCTATTCAGCAGATTAGACTTTTTAGGGATGTGGTATATGAGTAGAGCATTGCAAATATTGGATAACATTTCTTTTTCTGGGTGTGGATACCTCTTCCTGAGTATTTCATAACCAATGTGATTATTGGTCTCTATAGCTGTGTTTTAGGAGATTTTTATAAAGAAATACATTACAATAGGCATTGTTGTTTTCCTGTGTTATTTTTCAACAGAATTTAATTCTTTCTTCATTTTTAACTAATTTTTTTTCTGGAAAATAAAAATTTGTTGATTTTAGGATACTTATCTTCATACATATAACTTCATCTGCCCTAAGGTGGTCTATATACATTGTGTTCTGGCATAGATATTTAGGGTTACAGTAGGATTGTTTCAAGTTTGATTTTTTTGGTGATAGCAAATGAAATAATTCATGACTGTGAATGTAGTTATGCCACTGACACTAAGGTGTTCATTCTTATTTGGTATGAAGCTGGACTGATAAAAGCATATGTACAGGGGAAGTATGTCTATATATTGAGGAAGAGAGAGTTTACACTTTTGTCTTACACCAG
This sequence comes from Platyrinchus mystaceus, assembly GCA_035041135.1. Lineage (NCBI taxonomy): Eukaryota > Metazoa > Chordata > Aves > Passeriformes > Tyrannidae > Platyrinchus > Platyrinchus mystaceus. Next base: position 12,358,232 of record JAWWLV010000179.1, read on the forward strand.
AATCACGAGGCAGTACAATTCCTCTGTGTAGAGAAAACCTTAAATAAAGATATTCAGTTATGTCTTAAAGTAAACAGCTGATAAATGAAAGAGGAGTAACTTTGATCAGTAGAAGGATGATTTAGCTGAAATCCTGGAGTAGATGAAACTATAATGTTGGGGTTTGATATTATTTTTTTTATTGTGATTTTATTTTGCTTGGGCTAAAGAAGCTTTGTTGATTTAAGTTTAATAGCTGACAAAAAGGCTGTCATTTTCCTCCTAAGAACAGTTAACTTTTTCACAAAGCTATTAGTAAGGCCCTTCTGTATGTTTTGGAATAACACCTGACTGCAGCTTATTTACAGCATCCCATGTGTGTTGGCATGTTGTCTGTGTGTTCATGTATGCCTGTTAATTGCCAGTTGGGGGCAGGGTGGAGAGGGGTAACTCCAATGAAAAGGAATGAAGTCTAAAAAGCCTGATTAAGATGGCATCCACCCAAAGTATCCAACCACCACCTGGTTAAGGTGGCATCCACTCACTCCTTTTTCTGCTCTTCTCCATCCCTCTTCTTCAGTAAAAATTACATTTTCTTTAAAATCTTTATATATATTTGAAATAAATCTAAATATTGAAGCATATGGATGTGAACTATTTAGGAACCTAGTAAGCTCCCTTCTTCCTTGTATAATTTATCGTCACTCCACCCTGCTTGTGTTACCCACCCAGTCTAAATTTTATTCCTTTCATTTGTTCCATACTGAAAATATTAATTTTTTTAATTCCTCCTGTGACTTCAAATTGTGCATTAAATATACTTTAAAGGGCTTTAAAAGAAATAATTTACTGTGTCATTTTAAGTTTGTCAGAGTTTGCTTTTTTTTCCCACAGCTATGTTGATGGAACAGAAAGATATTTTTATATGTAAAACTGGAATTTGTAGCCTCTTTGATATTCTGAAATTTGTTCATAAGATGCTATAGTAGATTTCTTAACAGTAGCAAACTCATTTTTAAGTCAAAGCAGGACTCTTGACTCCTTTTTTCTTTCTCTAGGTATCTATCTATCCTGTTCTTTCAGGCTATTGCTCTTTAACATTGTTTTTCCAATATTATGTATTTAATCTCTGATTTCCCTCCTATGATAATTAGCTCTCTTCTCTCTGACTCAGCCCACTAGGCAGCAACAGAGCCTAGATCAACGTTAGGTCAGTTAATAATAATTGTCAGTGTTCTGCATACTCAAGAAAACAGGCCCATGCAAGTGGCTCTGGCTGATTTGGGGTAACAAGAGAATGAAAAACTAGCCTTCAGCAGTGACTTAAGAGTAGCTTTTGTTCTTGCATAATAGCTTAGGTAATGTCAATTCATAAAAACCAGTACACCAGGACTGGGAAATCTACATATGCTGTATTTGAAGTGTCTTGTATGGTGGTAAGAGAATAACATTTGTTGAAGGCCCAGCTGCCTGTCAAGAAAGATAAAGCAGGCTATTACACGCTTAATTCTCATTCCCGCAGCCTGTTCTGACTAACATCTGATCTCTGCTGCTCTGAGCCGTCACGTTAGACCATTGTCTGTCATACTGCAGTAAAAAAAAGGCAAAATATTTCTCGTTCTGAACAATGGTGGTAATGTTTTCCAATATTTTTACAGTAGCTCAACATAATAGAATCACTTTAGAATATGAACCATCCATTCAGTCCCCAAGTGCAGCTGAATGTAGCCAAGTTCTCACAATGTCCTGCTTTGTTACGTGGGTCAGAATAAGTCTTCTGGTGCTTTTTTGGTGTATCTCAGTGTGCCCTGGTATATGAAAGTTTCATTGTGGCTTTAAATGTTATAAAGTTGGTTTTTTCAGCACCAGTGACCAAGAAGAGAAGTAATTGTATGTGGCTTGGACTTATTTCTATTCAGAAATAAACATGTAATTAGGAGATAATTATAGCTATGAAATAATTTGATATAAGGGAAAAATAAATGTAGATTTTGGATAACTTTTGCTACATAAAAAAATCTTATTTACCTGTGGTTTTGTTCACTTTTTAAGAACTGTTATTTCAGTTCAGGGTTTGTGATAGGATGAATGATTTAATTACAGAGCTATCCTTCCTGATGGTTTATAGCTTTTTACTTGCTAAAGTTTCCATGACAGATCTTTATATTCTGCTCTTGTTTCTGTAATGTCCAGAAAACATTTTCTTGAGTTGTAAGCAAATATATCAGTCCTCCATACCATCAGAAAGCACTGGAAAAGTGCATGAGTCTAGAGCCGAAACTATTGACAAATATCAAAGAAATACCTATTCTTTTTTCTGGAACAGTGAAAGGAAATGTCAGGTTCACCTTCCAGAGAAACAAGGCCTTTTTGAGCTGCCAGGAGAAGAACTAGATAGCAGATGTTTCTGTGTAATTGGCACTGGCTTCAGAGGTGAGTGGGCAAAGCGCCATTGTTAGACAGTATCCTACTTTCTAAGTTGTTTTTGCCCCTGACGATTCCTGGAATAAAAGGATTGGACAATCTAACTCCTCTGCTGAAGATGTTTAGGCACATTGCTATCAGCTGATTGAAATTTCTTTAACAACCCAAACCTTTGTGTTGCTACCATCATCACTTTAGCTGTTTGTGTCTGTCTTTTGAGGGCAACACCTGTAAGCAAGTTTCTTCAAAACTGAACTTGTCATGTCTCTGGCACTATCAAACTATTTTCAGAAAATGGTATCTAAGGAGCACAAGGGAAGATATACTTTTTATACTACCTCTCACTGTCAAAGCATTTTTGTAGCTGTTAGACCCTCTGTTCACTACAGCTACGCAGGTATCTGTAGTATGAAATCCTTCAGCTCTTAAATAGTTCAAAACAGCGGGTATGAAGAAAAGTCAGTGGCCTCAAAGTAAAAATGGTTTTCTATATATAATTTAGTACTTCTATCTTATTTCAGCCATACCACATCCTATGACACCAATAATACTGATACAAGACAGTGTTGGAAATTTTGTACTAAAGAGTGCACAGCTTTCAGGGAAATATGCTGGGAAAGACAAAAGACTGGCTCAGAAAACCAAATTTTGCTACCAGCCAGAACCTTACTTCCCCAGTTATAGAGATATCCTTACATTCCTGATGAAAAAGTAGAAAATAAGAACAGTAAGAAAGGCAAGGAGAGAGCTTCTAACTCATTGTTGTGGCCATTATGTACTAATCTTCTCATGTTCGCAGACACACCTTGGTCATGCCAGACTGGAACTTATTTCAGCACAAATAACTGTAGCTCTTAAACTCTCTTGGACTGTGAAAATTCCATTTCTACAAAGTAAAAGAACATATTCACCTGCAAAATCTTTTCCCTAGTGGATAGAGTCTTGTGAGTTTTCATGTCAGTGGATTATTACAGCTTCTTTATGAACTTGGAAGGAAAGGGGAATAATCCAAATTTTACCAATTTCATTTTGTCTGCACAATGTTGTGGGGGTTTTTTTGGTGTGGGGTTTTTTTTCTTTTTCTCCCCCCCACTACTTTTTGTGTGTGTGTGTGCGTGCATGCCAGGATTTATGACTGAATAACCCAAATATAGAACAGACCACTTACATAATATTTAACATATGTTATAATGTCAGATGTGAGTTAATTTTAGAAAGAGTAATGGAGAGAACCAGACAAAATGGATCATCACTCTTCCCTGAATGTGATTAAGCAAAGAGGAAGGATTCTATCCCACCCCACCCATGTATTCGGTATAAATTTCCTGCAATATTCCTTTAGCAGAGGAATATAAAACTGACTTCCAAGTGAATGTAGACAGATGTTGGGTGGTCCTATTTTGCACATGATTACTCAGTACTCTTCTGTAAGAACACACTGGTTCTCATCCAAGTAAAAAGCCTGAAAAAATAGATTCTTCACCACAGTGTCCAATCTAAAGGTATGTATTCTCTTAAGGAACAAAATCCAGATAAAAGATGCCTCAGTCATTAACGGACCATTAAAAAATCAGATCAAAACCCATTTGTTACTGAATTGTGAAGCAACATGGGTGTTGCACTGCAAACTATTAAGCCTCTTACTTCATATGCATAATATGTGTTATGGTGATGTCCTTAAATCACTATTGGTGCTGAAGAAACTTTATGTTGAAAATATGTAAAATTCACGTCTGTAAAGAGGTAACTAAGAGTCAGACTCTGATCCATCCACTTCCTACATACATGAATGGCAACTGATGTGTGTAGTTCATGTTAATAGATGTTCAACACTGTGCATCATGTGTCTGGACCTAAAATGCTAAGGCTGGTATTAGGCAGCATAGACTGAATCTGAAACACACTGTGCAAAATGGTGTGAGGAGAACATTTACAGAGCCCGTTGATTGCTTCCCTTTGGTTTACAAAGAGAAGACTGGTTATACTTGGCAATATGTGATAAATTGTATCCAGTCCAAGATGGATGTAAAGTAAAATATTATGAATGATCTGCTCCTGGACCCAGGGAATTTTGTGTGGCACAGAATCAGTTCCAATGAATTGTGATAAATCTCTGTAAGAAGATAATCATGAAGGTTTCTCTTATTTAGGAAAAAAATTGTGAGGCACTCAAAGTAGTAGTTTGGGGAAAGAAGTGGAAAGCCCGGAAAACTCTCCTTATATTTAATTTAATTTTTTTTTCTTGCTCATGTGTGACCATTTTTTACTGGTTATCTCATGTTGCTTCTTCACCTCACACTAATTCTCACAATATCTGCCTCTTCCCTTAAAATACATGTAGACAAATAATTAATTCTGTTGCTGTTTGTTTTAAGCCAAATCATCTTAGGTATATTTCAATTCAATGAGACAGTCAATAGAGGAATATCTAGGGAGCTTAGTTAAAGAAAGGATAAGACATAACTTCTGATATGACATAACTTTAGCTTGGAAGTTCTGTAGTAGACAGTTTTATTTAAGGTATAAAAGTGTAATGGAGCACTTCAATGAAGTGTGAATATGCTTCAGGTCCTCATTCGACTTGCTTAGGTTTTTGTTTTGATTTTTGCATGTTAGTTTAGTGATAAAACTTCAACAATTATAAATATAGATCCATATAGAAATTCAAAGATTCATTTTCATTTTAGTTTCCTTCTTTTGAAAACAAAAACAAACAAAACCCCTTAAAATATCAGAGAATGTTGGGACTTCACTTATGAGAGATTGAGGCAATTTCTTTCATAAACTGTGACAGCTGAAAATTGCCAAGAATCCTGGCCTGTCTAGAGGTAAACAGAAACTGTATTTTGAAAGATGTTACTAGAATTTCAGTTCTCTTCTACTCATGCTTTACTGGAAGCATGATACAAGCTGAATTGCTTTGTAGAACAGTTTTCATCAAGAAAAGTAGGCATATAGTTGAAAGGTTACCACTTGTTCTACATTCTTACATGCTATGTTATGTTTAGGAGAGCACCCCTTAATTATTCATTTTAGAAAATTAAGCTCCTCCTTTTGCAAAGCTGCCGTTTTGTGACAGGATATCACACATCCATCCTGCGGGTAGGTTTCAGAGAAAGTGTCAAAAGTGAAAGCCAGTGCTACCAACTGTAGGAAAATAAGATTTTTGTCCCACTGGGAAGCTGATTTTTGTGAATGCTGAACTCCTTGAATGTTTGTGGCCAGCATTCATCATGACCTAACTCTGCGGTGGGCCAAGTCCCGCATAACGGCTATGGAACCCTAATGGAAACGCTGGCTCATTGTAGGATAATTTATTTTGGTTAAATGAGGTTGCAGACTACAAGCTTAATTTTAGGTTATCCTGATGGTGAAATTATATATCATAAACCAAAGAGAGAAGTTTTGTTTGACCTTCCACAATAAAAGAATGGGGAGTGATGGGAGAATGATGGGAGTGCAGGGGGGTACATATTAGCTTGAAAACCTAACTGGAAGCAATTTTGACTTCTAAATTTTGTCTGATTCTATGCTGCAAATGACAAAAAACCAAATGAAATCCCAACATAAAAAAAAAAAAAAACAAACCCACACACACACAAAAATCACCACCAATATTTTATGGTAAATTTAGGCTATAATGCTGTCTGGGCACAGATCTGAGAAAGTACTTAGTATTATAGTATTCCAGGTTCTAATTTGATTAACAAATTTTTTATATTCAAAATTTCTTATTTTGTTATAATGCTGATAATGAATTATAGTGAACAGGAAAGAAACTAGCTTTTTTTTGACTTATAATCACAGCATCTGAAAAACAACACAACTGTAATCCATAACATATACAGCTGAACAGGTAAAAAAAACTCAACTAAAATTTTGTAATAAAGCAAATAGTAGGTAAATAAGTTGCCTGCACACAAATGCCGTTATCTGCTTATTCATCAGTCCAACCCTTTGTTTTGGATGTTTCTAGCAGTAATTTTCTAGAAAGTAGAAAAGTATGCTCAAGTTCTGTGAAAGACCTCACCAGAAACTCCAGTAAATGCTTCTTCCTGTTATCCTCTATTTAGTAGTAGCTGACCTGTGGATTCGAGATCAAGCTTTGCATGGGGAGATAAGTGGATAAGCAAAAGTAGTCAAAGCCTTTCTTTAGTTGTATCCAGATTCATCAATAATATTTGAAGATAAAGTAGGTAGAGAGTCGATTGTCAATTATCACTACAGTATGGATGCAAGGTTTGAAGGTAAAATTCTCCTTTGATTGTGATTATGGAATGGCTTTAAAAGTCTGAACATAGTCAGAGCTTCCTGACTGGCTGTCAGTGATGTCATGGCCGTGGAAATAATGCCCTTAAAGTGCAGGACTCTAACACTCTCTCCCTCTCTCCTTTGATTTATAAATTCCATTTCATAATAGCAAAAAGGCACTTAAAGGAAACTTTTCAGCTTCTTTCTCTATCACCCTAACCTAAGGCGCATAATAATCTTCAAAAAATGCACTATCTGTCATGTCTTAATGCTTAAACATAGGTCAGAAAAATCTGCTATACTAGACAGGACAGTGTAAGTGCTACACTGGAATGACCTCTGAGGGCAGGGAAAAGTCCAACTATATCCTCCAACTCCAAGCCCACAGAATCCAGAGTAGCTCCATTTAGAGTTTAGAAACATGGATGCAGGGAAGGAACAATCTCTCTTCTCTAAATGTTGATCAAACCACACAAATGACACTAACTTTGTGAGAGGCCTATATAGCAGCAAAGCGGATGCTTCAAGATAAACTGCTGCAGCCTTCAATTATTTAAGGAAATCTTTTGGAGTGTCTTGGACTCTTCCCTTTTTTTTTTTTTTTTCCAAAATATGTTAGATCACAGTATTAAGTAGATTCTTAGGAAATCTTTATGTTCTCAAATTAATTGTATCTGTACTTTAAAGATTAGTATCCAAGGGATATCTTTACTTCATATGAGGATGGGGTGAAAAGGGGAAGGAAGGAGAGAGCACAGGATGAAAATGAATTCAGACAAACGAACTGACCAGAGGAGTAGTTCCCTGGGTGTGCTGGCTTGCTCCTCCATGTTATTCTTACCTGTGAAGGAGGTGCATTTGAAAAGATGTTGTTTGGAGTCTGTGGCTAAAAAGAGGGCAAACTGCTTTGAAAAACACTTGCTCCTAAAGGGCCTTCAGACTTACATGGTTTTAACAGGCTCTGGATCAAACTCTTGGGTCAGTGGGAATGATTGTAGTTGATGTCTAAAGCTGCAGAGAGCTTTTATTTGGAACACTTTCTTGCAAATAATAGAAATAAGTGTTTGGGCCAAATTTAGATGAACTATCATTAATAGCCTCAGCACTCCCCTGTTTATTTGTCAGTTATGATTTTAGTTGGCTACTTAATTAAAAAAAAAAGAGTCTTTAAATATTAAATCAAGGGAGAAGTGGACAGTCTTATATTCTTTTAAGAGGCCATATTGCTTATTTCAAGCAAAGCTGGTAACATTCCAATGTTCTTTTGATAAGCATATTAACCAAGACTAAAGACCATGGGAGCAAAAAGAAAATGGCACTCTGGGTTATGAAAGTAAGCATTTTTGTTTTCATTTCTGTGCAAGACAAGTGGTATTGCAGGATGATACAGACCAGAACTCATTGTTAATGCATTTTTGCTAGGAAGTTCTCAGAAAACAAGAAGTTTCTGGAAACTAAGCTTTCAGACAAGGTCAAGAGTAACAAAATGCTTCTGGACACTATTCTTCAGGCTAGCAGTCTAGTCTGTATTTTTCTCATACATTGGTTGGAAACATTAAAAATAACAGTTTAATTATCTCCATTGAAATGTACTGTGACAGGAAAAGTATACTGTCAACTTTGTTGAATGAACTTGCAGGTATTCTTTCTCTGCCCTATAGCTTGTGTGCCACTTTTTGCTGATTTATGATAATTTTTCTATTGGAAAAAAAAGGTTCTTTCATTGTTACTTTTTGAAAGCTATACCAAATGATGAGAAATGAAGAGCACACTTGTGCAATGCCACACAGAGAATATCTAGTGAAACTAATTTAAACCAAACAGCTGTCAAATATACAAAGTAAAGAAAATATGTACACTGTGGTTTCCCACAAAAAGCTTTAATTTATATTTACAAAAATGTTGTTTAGGAGAACAGATAAAACAATCTATTATATACCTATGTACAAACTGTTCTAAGTTGTTCATATTCCTTTAATTAAGGCATTTATGAGCTAGATCACTTTCATCATAACGAATCTCCTGTCCTTCACTTAGTCAGAATCTTTTGAAACATAGGAGAGCCTAAGAGAAATGGAAGATATTAAGACTAACATATTTGTATTTAACAAAGAGGTCTTTTTGCATAAACAATAAATCCCCTAGAATATGTCACAGCACGTTATTTCCTGCAAAAGGTCTTATAAAGCAGACTTTTCCTTTTTGCCCCTCCTTTAATATGACTGCCTTCAGCTGCATCGTGGAACTCCTGCTCACTATTCCCTTTTCAGTGAGCTGGCTTTTTAATTTAAAGGCAAAATTCTGTTTTTTTAGATATGAAGAAGCATATCTATATGCTAATCCTAACCCTAACAGTGTTTTCTTTCTGCTTACAGAACAATGAGTTTGTGGTGTAAAATTTATAGGTTTAACTACTACAAACTAAGTTAGAAATGGATTCTATGTTCTATGTTTTAGACCTTCTTGTTGTGTTCTCATTAAATGGATGTTGTTCAAACTTTTAAAGTAAAATCTTTTTATATCTTAAACTTTAAAAAAAACCCCAACCTCTCCCTCTGAAATATGTCATAGTTGCACCTATTTGTACTTGGGCTTTTTTTTTCTAGTGTGTGCCAATAAGTAGTGTTCTCCTGAGAGACTATTTTTTCCATAACTGTCCTTTGAAGTTGCTCCCAGTAACTTTTAATTTAAAAAAAACTTTCTGTATCAATGATGCTCTCTTGCAAACTGACTTCCATTTTTTTTTCAAGTAAAGATGCAGCCAGTAGCTACAGAGTTGCTGATTTCTGCCAGTTAAGACATCTTTATACTATTTTTAATTGACCTTTTGAGGAAAAGAGAAACAAATAAGAAAAGGGAATGCATACTTAAAATTAACCTAATTTGAACCTTTAGCTGAGAGTATATCTGGATTATTTTTATATGACTATTTAGTACAGAAGCTGTAGAGAACAATTAAACTGATTTATAACAATTTCTAATATAGCAGTTTTGTAAGCCTATCACATTCATCTTCTTCAAAGGTGCTTTACTTTCGGATCACTACCTTAAAGGTTCATTGCATATTGGTACCTGTAACATTTAAGATTGCAAGCAGTGCCTTTTTACCTCTGCTGTCAGAAATGCATGCTGTTTGAATCTTTGCCTCCTTCATTCTAGTGGACTCTCCAAAAAAATTCCTAATGTTTCATATCATGCCATCCCTTTTTGGTCTCTTCCCTCTTGTCCTGGGGGGGGACTGCAGGTATTCTTTCCCTTTCCCTTTGAAGGAGCAGCAGGAGATGGAAAAGCCTAGACTTTGTATGGGGTGATATTTGCTCATGAAAGAGATGGCATATTTTGTTTGAGTTTATGCTTGCTCTCAGAATTGTGCTGCTTGAGATACAGTCTGCTGCTATCGTCCCATTTCTTCAGGCTGACTGTATGAAATGGCAGAGGGCATATTGTGTGTGTCAGCCTCTGAACTAAATGTCCATTGGGGTTTGAGGATACTACTGTGAATCATGGGTTTGGGTCTTGCACTTGCTTCCCATTTTCTGTCTCTTGCAGGAGGTCAGAGTACATAACTTGTCAACCTTAAAAGAAAAAACAAAACACAACAGGGAAAAAGAAAGAGGGAGAGGGGGGTTTTTTCAGCTTCTATGAAATGCTCACAGCACAGCTCCATGAGTTGTCAACACAATGAGACTGGCAGCAAATTTTGCCAAGAGCCAGGAAAAAAAGCTCAGAGGTTTTAAACCAGCATTGCTACTGAACTCCCTGTGTCATCAAACCATGATGTAAATTTTAATGTGTTCTTTATAGGGAAGGCTACACTACTGTTAACATCACTATAGATTTAACTTTGCATGGATTCTTCTTCTGCTGAAATACCTATGAAATCTCCAGTTCTCAGTATTTCTTATATCTGTGTCTTCTCTTGTTCACAAAGACAGCAGCCCTTTTTTCAAAATACCAGCCTTCATTTTTGCTCAAGAAAGCTACTTGCATATGAATCTCACTCATTCAGAAATGGTGTGGTTATGGGCACTGTCTCAAGCAGTTTCCCCTGCTAAAAAATTCAGGAAGTCATGCAGTAAAAGTTAACACAGCATATGCATTTTGGTTAGCAGAAATACACCCCTAACTTTTCTTACTTTAAATTGCCAACAGTTAAAAAAAAAAAAAAAAGACATTAGCATGTAATAATCAACATTTTTGTTCTCAGTTGCCACTGAAAAGGATTCAGGCAAGAAATTATGGGTAGATCTGACCAAAAGATGCAAATCTAATTTTGTGGCAACAACTGAAGTTTCAGCACATATGTTCTTTGATGGAGTGAAAACAAATCTCCTGAACACATTTCTTAAAAAATTGAATTGAATTAAAATAAAAAGGTGCTTGTGTAGGTTAGGGTGTCTGAAGATCCCTTTCCTTACTTGCCCCACAAAACTTTCTTGTTGAACCAGCAGCATCTCTGCATTCTACGTTTGATATAAAAACCTTTTCAAAATCTATTCTTTCTCTGAAGTTTAAAGTGTTTTGATTACTTTTAATACTAAGACATAATGAGTAATTATTCTAGTTCAGGCTATAATTTACTGTTGTTTTCATTGCAGCTAAATTGCACAAAGTTTTGGTTTTGTTCCCACAACAGTTTTCACATCACATTCTAGTCTGAGGACATCATGTGTGTTTAGCATATATACATAGCAACATGAACATTTTCCACATGAAGTGTTTTTGGTTCCAAGACCTGATATAGGACAGAACATCTGCAATAGGATCATTATTGCTATTTCTACGTGTCATATTTATTCTAAGTAGAGAAATACAGATTGAAGGACTCCCTGCATTAGTTCTTCTGGGTTGTTTGTTTTTTTTTTTTATTTTATTTTTTGTAAAAATAGGATTGATAATGCTAATCATAAACTGAGGAGTAGATCACATTGCTTTATGACAATTTGTTGTTTTTAACACTTTGGCTGGTAACATTTTACTCATGAACGCAAGTTAGTCTGCATGAATAACCATGAATGAAGGGAATATGGAAAAATGAAAGAAAAAGGGTCTAAAAGTTCATATGTAACTACTGTCCTATGGTACTTAAGGTGATGAATGTTAAAGGTGCATGTTTTTCATATAGGAGTTTTGCAGAGATTTCTTAAAATGTGCTTCTTTAAATCTGGCTAAAGAAAGAACAGTTGTTTTAGAAAAACTAGATTATGGTATATGTATTGATCCAGCTATTGGTATGCAGTATGATTTTCAGCTATTGAGTAGAGGCAGTTCTCAGTATATGCACAAAAAACGGAGAAGTAGAGCTGATGGTGTGTTCTGAAGCTGTCCCTTGATATTAAGAGTGTTGAGGTCAATCTTTCATTAAGAGAAATTGGTTTGAAGACACAGAATAACTTGTGTAAATGTCACTTATAGTGGCATTTATTATTGAGACCTATTAGGTCTATTCTTTTTGTCTGTAATTCAGGACAATTGCATCTATTCTATTATGCCTATTTCCTGTAGTTGTTCATTTTAGAAAGTAAAATTATTTGCCTAGTAAAAGTGTATGCTTTTCCCAGGAATATTTGTAGTATCCTCTGCTACCGAATAGCAACTGATGTCCACCCTTGAGGACAGTTTGGAGTCTGTAAAGAGCTTCAGGCTCACAGAACATATAAATAACCTTTGTTATACCACATTGGAAGGTGATATATAATTTTGAAGTTCCATTTCCTTTCAATAAGCAGCTGATTATGTTTGATGAGTTACAACATTGTTTCCCCCATGCCAATTATGAGTCAGCATAGTCAATGAGTTTTGAAATCTTCCCATGTACAGAAACAATAGGAAATGATTAAAGTGGGGCCAATCTGGTCATTACAAAGGAACCTCCCTTATCATTAAAAAGTAAGAAAAATGAATAGGTTGGTATTAACCAGGCTAGATAGACAAATCACTGAAATATCATCATGTAACAGTAGCCATTTTCCTGAAAAGATATCTATCTTGAAGGCTATAAAAAAAAAAAAACAACTAATGGAGGAGTTTGGTATTGGTAATAGGTATTTTCTGTCTCTTTTTTCCATCAGTAACATTCATTCTGTCTGTAAATATGAATGTTTCATGTATGTATGTTTTGTTGTACAAATATTGAAATGAGACTATGATATTTAAAGGATTTGAATTTGTGTCTGAAAGGGTCTTTGCCATGGTAATATAAATTAACCCTTATAATTAACATAACTGGTAAGAATTTCTTCTCCATCATAAGAGCATTTCAGTGATGTATTTTGTAGGCAAATGAGTTCTGCTGTGAGCAGATCATTATTATCCATATTATTTACCTAAATAATCCTTTTTCTGTCTTGATAAGGAGAATTCCCTTGTAGTTTAAGCACAAGCCAGGGGTTAAAGAAATTCAGCTTCAGATTTCCTGTCTCAGAACCTTATATTTCTTGGTGATGATCCTTTTTTACTTGGGCTTTTCGCTTTTGAGGTTGCAAGGTCAGTGATGCTTTATTTGACTGAACTCTGTCATGGGGAAATCTGGGGTCGAGGCCCATACACAGCAGAGATATAGATACCAAGGAAGGAAGAATAATGTTACATTTTGGTCCCTTTTTCACTCAGAGAGATAAAGGGTAGGACAGTTGTATTTTTATATGGAAAAAGAAGTGGTTGTTCTTAAGTATCCTGGGGTTATGATGTACCTATTGTTATTTTTTAAATTCATTTCTTAGTTTCGAAGTTACTTAGTTTTCCAACCAATAAGGAAAGAATGAGAGATGAAAGGGAGATCACAGTTAAAATCCTCTTGATTCCTAGTCTTTGGTTTAGTGAAAACAAAGGGCCATATTTTGCCATTAAATTATGAAATGTGTGATGGAAAACAGAGTATCATGGTAAGTAGTCTGTCACGGGGAGGTGAGCAATATGACATAATTTCCATCCGATTCTGTGCTGTAAAAACTCTCTGTGCAGTACTGTGTGTTCAACAGCATGTAGCTGGACTGGGATGGTTATGGCTAGGTGACTATTGCCATATTTTGTAACAATCTCTTCCTTTGATCATCCACTAAAAATTCATACGGTGATCTTTTTGTAGCTTCTTCTCAGCATTTTCCATTCCATTTGCAGCCACCATACTTTATAAAGGAATTGTCCTCCACCCATAACTTTACTGCTCCTAATGACATGTTCCTTGGGAAAGATGAACAGCTATTAAAAAAAACTTGGCTCAGGATGATTAGATTGGATTTCATCTCTTCTGTCACTTTTGTTTGAATTTTTAGAATTATTTGTTTTAATTCCACATCTGGAGAAAATTCTACAGTTTATTTATAAAAATGTCAGCTGAAACACTCAGTGTGATCCTTTCTAGTTTTGGAGTCTAGAAATATACAGTAACTCACTAGAATTTACTTTAAGTGATTCCTTGTTTAGGTTGTCTGCTAATATAAAACACAATAACTGGGAAGATTCCACTTCAAGAAACATACTTATTCCACATCCCCATCTTAAGATTTCTAGGCAGATAGTAGTGGTAGAAGAGAAAATTAAGGAAAAAATTATTTCCAACAACCAAGAAACTCATTGTATAAAATCTTGTATTTCTTCTGGACCAGAAAAATGCTTGTCTCTTTTCATGACAAATTTAAGTTCAGATATAGTTGGAGGTTTGTGTTCTTCCTTAGTATCAGTTTCCACTGAGTCTAGTGCTTGCATAAGATCTCAATCCCATCAGAATGTGTCTTCAAAGGTTAACTGTATTGATTAGGATGGACTGAAAATATGCTTAAAATTAAGCACATGCTCAATAATCTGTGACATAAGATTTCATATGAGACTTTTGCATGAGTTTTATTTGAAAATCTAAACTCCAAACTTCTGATTTTGAGGGATTGTTAATGAAAGTTTGACATCAGGCAGTTTCTCCATCTGCTGTTATGTGTCTAAAACTCAGACATGGAACAAATCATGTGAAAAAAGTCCCTTGCTGCTAGTGTATTTCGTAGAAATTGCAGATTAAAAGTGTCTGCTCAGCCATAAACTCTATGCTTCTACTAGCACATACTTGCCCTTGGTTTGCATACATATTCTTTCTCATAGAATGCAAGTTAAATAACAGGTACCTTTTTTTTTTTTTTAAGAGCAGCCTAACACATCTAATTTCTGCAATTTCTACCTATGGTTTTCCTCTTAAAGGTAATTTGTTTCCTTTCAAGTAATTACAAATTGTACATTTCCAGTCACATTATGCCAACATCAAGACTGATAACTAACTAGTTTGATTCCACTCTTATCAACATTTCATGAAAATTAGAAGTGAAAACATCACACTGGGACCTTTAGAGTTGCTTTAAGTTGTTTTGAATAAATAGCAGGGTCTCTTATAGCTCTAATGATTAGAACGGCAAAAAAGATTCCACTACAAGGTGTAATGCATCTCTCTTTATGCTTTCTAAGAACCCTGGAAACCTGTTCATCCTGTTTATTTTACTTCTGCTGTGTAGAGGCATTCGTAAAGATGTGCATGAATGGTATTTTAGGTTCTTGCATAGTTTAAGCTTTACTGGGTTGGAATAATATTTCTCTAGTCTGTGTTTGAAAGCAATCCCATTTGGGGAGAAACAAACATTCAGTTTGATTTGTCAAAGATTGCCTGTTAACAGTAATCATTTAGTAAAATAATTTCTAAAATATTTTTTTCTCCATAAGAATTGGATATTTAATAGTAAAATGAGCAGGTTTTAGTTTGTTTTTATTTTGAGGTTTTGGTGGTTTGGGGTTTTTGGGGGGTTTTTGTTTGCTTTTTTTTTTTTTTTTTAAAGTGAGGATCCATGGTATCTCTTCATCAGAAACTCATAGATTATTTTGACCTAACCTTTATATTGTGTGAAGATTCATAGGTTTCTCTGCTCAAAAGCAATTTTTAAGATCATGCCTGAAGTAACCAAAATTTCAGATTAAATTTTTCTCTTTGAGAGAGGAAGAAAGTGGAGGAAGCAATGGTAAATGTCTTAATAATATTTTGAAATTAAAAAAAAAAAATAAGAGAATCAAAACAAACAAACAAAACCACCAAATCACAATAGCAACTTGTATTTTTCACTCAAATTTGTCCTAGTTGTCTTTTAGAACATTTCTCTTCTACAGACTTAAAAGTGTATTCTAAAATGCTAGTTTTGAATATTTGTCTCAGAGTATTCATCCATTGTCCGGTAATTCAAGAAAATTGATTGATTTCAACAGAAAAAAAAAAAAAAGAAAAGAAAAAAGGTGTTTGATTCTCAGCTTTATTCCTGACAATAGTGCCAGGCTTTCTGCCAGTACCAGAATTTTTCTTAGATAGTCACTAAATAGTTTTTATATTTCTTTGGTGACATGCTGGTTTTGTATATATGTACACAAATAAGGCATGTGAAAGATGCAAACATAGAAAGAAGATAATTAGAATTAACAGATGAAGATAGTCTGAGAGGGATGCACAAATGCAACATCTTTGCCAATAAATCACCAACAGGAATGATTAAACAAAAAAAAATAGTAAATACCTCTTTTCCAGTTCTCTGATAAGCAATATGGTGGGAATAATTCTTGGCTCTCGAGTTACATTCCATGTTAGTGGGTTAGTAATGGGTCACACATGACTGATTTAACAGAATAAAGGCTAAGATTAAATTACTCTTTTTAATAAAGTGAGCATACTTTAGATGAGAATGTTTTGTCTATTCATCAAAATTATGCATGTGGTGCCAGGCATCCTCTTCTTTTAAATGTACCTCATTGAAAATACAGCAAGTTAAACACACCATCTAAGCATGTGGGAGCATATTGTAGCTACTGTGATTTTTTTATATGCCATGAGAGAAGCAGAAATTCTGCATGTGAAGCTGACTTCTAGATACAGGTTTCAAATACCAGACTTGTGCCTGCAATATTTTCCTATGTACATAAAGGAAAATGGAATGCACAGTATGTATATTCAAGTAGTCAGTAGAAAGGAATTAAAAAAAAAAATGTTTCCAAGCATAATAGATGAGTCTTTGCGGCCGAGACATAAAGTTGGTTGTCAGACGATCTGATTTCTGATTTTCTGGGTGAATTTTTGTTTGTTTGTTGGTTTGTTTGTTTGTTTCAGTCTGCCAAATTACTTCCGGTCAGCTGCTAGTTATACCCAAAAATTCTCATGCAGTTGCCAATTGCATTTCACTCTCTGTACAAAAGGTCAATAACTCTTCAGGAAATCTAACTGCTATGATAATATGGGAATTTTGAGTTTCTCAGATGCCAGGGAAAGCATAAAATTTAAAAATGAGAATAGCGGCTTGTCTGTGAGGCAATGTATGTATTGCCCTTTGATCACCTATGAAATGTGCTCATTTTGCCATATGACATCCAATTCATGCTTGCACTCAGAATTAAAGAAGAGTTCAGGTTGGAAAGTCATCTTGCCCAACCCCATGTTCTAGCAGAGTCACCTAGGACAGGCTGCAAAAAGCCACATCCAGACAACTTTTGCATATCCCCAAGGGCAAAGACTCCACAGCCTCTCTGGCAACCTGTGCTAATATTCATTCACCTTCACATAGAGAAACTAAACTATTTTCCAGTGCCCATTTGCAAACTGAAATCTGAAAGTGTTGCTTGAAATCTATGGGTAAAGAATTTTGATCATACTAACAGGAGAAACTCTGTTTAGTTCTTCTAGTGCTCTCTTGAGATAGTGAATCACTGAGGGATGTCTTTTTATGACATGTTGTATATAATGTGTTGTTTGGTGCTTCTCATGAAGTCTAGGAGTAAGAAAAAAGTCTTGTTCCTTGACATGCATTGATCAAGACCAATGTTTTGGAAGCTCTGACTACCTTTTTAAAGGCCCAAGTGGGCTATGCTGAGGTTTTAGATTCAAAATATGGCAGCTTAGCAGGTAGAACCCTTGAGGGTACAGATGAGAAGATGATGAGGATGCAGCAACAGCTGGAACTAGTCTGGAAGGAGGGAAAGTTGACAGCAATCTTCAAGATACGTTGAAACAATCAGTGAAAGAATAATGACCAGCTCTGTATGACATATTGCTGGGTAATGTTGCCAGATGAATTAATAAAGCCATTGCTTAATTAAACCACATCCTTTGCATCATGTCTTCCTGCGCAGTCAAGCTGTGTGCTTTCTGGCTTGTATGGTATCATCAATAGTACAGATTCAACAACTAGATCATCTATTGGCGGTTCAGGAGTTAAAATAGAATGCAGATCACTTCCTCTTAGCTGTATTTGGCTGTACAGAACTAACAGGAGTAAAAAATGGTTACAATTTATTTTTATCACTTAAGTGAGTACATTTGGACTCACTGCATATGGAGAACAGATCTAGTGAATAAGACTTTTGCCTAGTAACTTTTTATGGCTGTAGCCACATTTAATAATTGTGGTTGAAAAGCTGGCTTTACATTTGAAAAAATGTTGACAAAGTATCTTTCACAAATAGGAACATGCTCACATGATTCTAAACATATGCTACACTCCTTTCCCACATCTACATCTGTTTCTTTAATTGATATTGTATTTTAATTATTTTAGATTATAAATACACACTAGGGCAGATAAACACGTTTTCTATCAGATGTTTCTGGAAAGAAAATGGTCCCTGAATTGCAGAAGGAGCACAGCAGCAATGACACACGCCACAGTGTTCTACCCCTTCTTTATCTGAAGACGTATTTGAATGAATCTGCAATTAGAAAAACAATCACTAACCATACTAAACTAGCCCCTGTCAGTACTGACAGGTGAGTGTCCCTATCTGGAAATCTCTATTTCATAAGGTTATTTGTTTGCATAGAACACAGTTTCTCTGCTTTCTCAATTAAATTAATGATAGATGGATGAGAGCTTAATTTTTTCAAACAGAGGCAAAGAATTAGTTACTATACCAAATATGGGTCAGAGTTTTAAGTGATGTTCCACCCAGTCTGGTGTTGATATTCCTAAAGGATTCCTTCAGTGTTGGCCTTATCAGTCAGCTCTTCACTTCTATTTACTTTAACAGTTGCTTTAAAAATTCATTCCAACATCTGACTAAAATCAAGAGAAGGAAGTAAATGTATCTGCTCTATCTCATTAGTTAACAGAGATGTACAAAGATTTTATTTCGGTCAGACAATATTCTATAATTAAGCACAGACTATCATAAGTTCTCTACCAGAATGACCTGTGAGGTTGAAACAGGTTTGGTGTTTAATGAAACATAATTCAGATAAAATGAACATTTTGGACCGTTTTTTCCCCCCCAGTGTCTCTACAAGAATCAGTGAACTCACAGCAGCAGCAAATTTTCCCTATTTATGCAGATAGCTTTTATATTTTAATTTAAAAATCTGCTACTTTATCCTCAGTTGTTATTTTAATACTGGTATTGAAAGCCATGGAACATTTTTGTTTTAACTTGTTTAATGATTGATTAGTGCTGACATCTTAAAGGATACAAAATATCCTAACTTTGACCAAAGTCACAAAAATGTGTTGAGAATAGCAGATTGCCTGTATTCCCACACTGGATGAGAAAAGCTGGCATATCATGATGGAAACATATGAATAAAGAAACAACCTATGTTATAAATTATATTTCAAGGATAAAGAAACAGCTAATGATATAAATCATAACCACTGAATTTAAATTAGGAACGTCAAATAAAATGTACTTTTTAATGCCCCAAGTCAGGCTTACAGCTGATCTCATTCCCTTGGGAATCATAGACTTCATTTTTGCTGAAAATAGGTGACTCCATTCATTCTTTTAGTGAATTGATCCACTCTTGCTCCTTCCTTTTAAAGTGAATTCAGTGATGCTGATGTTGTCCTTCTTTTTACAGCAGTGCATAATGTTTGGAATACTTGCTCAGAAAGTAACTTACACTCAGTTCTCTTTTCCAACAGAAGCTCTTTGAGACTTCATCTCCTATTTCTTGTACTAGAACAATTTCTGTATGACAGCGTATTTCTTTCCTTCTGAATACAAATCACTTTGCAGGAATGAACTCCCAATTCTGTGGGTGAGGCAGGACAAGAAGGGTCAAGGCACCTTGATCAGGGATTAATGTAATTGTTGAGAGAAAGGTCCCTGGGATTTAAGTCTTCTGTCAGTAAATTACTTCTGTAATTACATCAAATTTAACATCCCTGTTGAGAAAAAAAAACAAAAAAAAACAAAAAAAAAAAAAAAACCAAAACAAAAAAACCAACCACAACACAAACCCACAGTAATTCTTAGGAAATTAACCCAACCCTCTCTTTATCTACAGTATTAATCTTAGCCCCAGGTTATTTCTGAAAATAAGCATCAGTATCTGAGAGTGATGCTGAAGTCTTAGAAAGCAAGGAAAGTTTAGAAAAAGCATTCTATATGATTTTTTTTCCTATTGGGTAGCTCCAGACACTATTTTTATCTACATACTTTTTATTTCTGTGTGCCTAATTTTCACTGGGCATTTAATAGAAAAACTAGATTCTGAAAGGGGTTTCTGATTGTCCAGTCCATAAAGTCCTTACCTATGTCAAGACATTGTAGATAGTTTGGGCTCTAAATGGTGTAAAAACATACCTAGTGATTACATATTTAAGTAAGCACTGTTTATAGAGTGGGAATATTGATCTAGCTGTAGGCTATAATTTCTAGATCATTTACAGGTTAGAGTCTTGTTGAGACAGATTTTAACAAGGCCTAATATGTCTCATAGAGTAGCACTGCAGATATTACTCAGATTATTGAAGTGCTTTTGGATGTTTTAGTCATTGTAGGGAAATGGCTTTGACTCATCTGCCAGTATATCTTCTTGTTACACTACTGTTTAGGGACACGATGGCAACATCCTCTGTAAGCATAACTTGACTAATATTTATGGGACAACAGCAAATCTTCAGACCCTGTGTGAATTCAACTTAATCAAGCTGAATTGATAGCAGAGTATTTCCACAGACAATCTTAAAGTGTATTGGAAAGGAAGACTGAACTTACTTAAGCTGAAGTGTGGTGTAAAATTGTGTATTAATACATCTGTACTACAGTCATCAGTAGTGTAAAAAAATCATCAAATTCAAGAAAAGATCCAAGTAACAACCCAACAGAGAGCCCCCCTGCCATTCAGCAGTAGGAGAAATTCAGCAGTGGAAATACAGTAATCTACATCTCTAAGAGGGAACATTTGGGTGCCTTTCCTTATCTTAATATGAAATCTGACAGGAATTTCTGATACAAACACATTATCTCAGCTTTATCTCGCTTCATAATATGTCTACTAGTAAACTGCACTTCATATTGTCACTAAAGTATTTAAGCATCAGTTTCTTAGACTATCTATACATTTAATTTTTCCTTAAATTTTGTGTAATGTCAGGAATGATAAGAGGAAACTCTGACAAACACTAGGTGTTCCATTCTTTGGAGCAGTCAGGGAATTAGAGGTAGTTAAATTGTGTCATCTCTTAAGCACAGATGTGGGTGTCCCTATGAAACAGTATAGTACTTTTCCAGCTGGATGTGTGAGCTTTTCTTTAGGCTGATAAAATATCTTAGGTGGACAAAGCTTTCTTGTTAGGTGTTAACCAGTACCTCCCTGACAAAACCACAATAGAGTCAGGCTGAGGTATCAGGGCTGCCTTTGAGCCTGTCACATAAATCAGATTCCATCGCTGAAACAGGGCTATCTTCTGCAGAATACAAGTGAGATTAAATATGTTTGAATAAAAGATGTCAATTAATTTCAAGCAGTTGATATAAAAAGATGAAATTTTTAAATCATATTGTAGAAATATTTTTTCTTAGAAATTGCAGTCAGAAGCACAGGCATGATTTTGTTTACATAGTAAACACAGTATTCTCTTCTTGCATATAGCAATTATGACTGTCAAGTCATTTGTCTTTCCCT
Source organism: Platyrinchus mystaceus (assembly GCA_035041135.1). Lineage (NCBI taxonomy): Eukaryota > Metazoa > Chordata > Aves > Passeriformes > Tyrannidae > Platyrinchus > Platyrinchus mystaceus. Next base: position 12,379,794 of record JAWWLV010000179.1, read on the forward strand.
TTTTTAACCTTTGTCCAATATAAATCCATAATTTATTCATTTGCATATAAATACTTTCATATATCAAGTTCTGTACTATTTGTCTATTATTTTCCACGATTTTCTTTTTATTATTCTGAAGATTTTGTTGTGGAAAATGCAGCTGACCCAAGTGAAACTTAAGACCTTGTCTGCTCTCTTCCCTCAGCTGCTGGGAAGCATGAGAAATAGCTGCAGATAAAAAGGTTATGGCAGCTTGTTTTCTTCTCTGTTGTGAGACCATTTTAGTTTCTGCCTGGTTTGTCTTTGTGCAGCTTGCTAAGTTATATCCAAGAGAGGGAGTATTAGGCACACACCACATTTTCATCCTTGTTACATGAAACAAGCAAGAAGAAGCGGCCCTAGACTCATTTTCTGGAGAAATTGCTCACATCTCTGCCTAAGATTCTTGCAAAACCTTTCTAGTGAGCCTAGTGTCATTTTCCCTTTAAGCAGTATTAATTTTGGTTAGTTAAGATTTAGTATCTGTTTTACCTGAGTTATGCATAGAAATAAGCCTTTCTGATACATATAATCAGACTCTGGAGGCACGAAAGAATGTCACAGCTTTAGTGCTTTCTGCCCTGTATGGCACACGCTTCTGCAAGAGAAACATGAGCAGAAGCAGTTCACAAAATTCTGTTCCCAAGAAGTCCCAGCATTTTAGCAAGTACCACTTAGGTTATTCTTAATGAAAGTACTAAGCACCTAAGCCATGGCTACCTTAAGTACTGAACTACACATAATTTGAGAGTTAAGTCATTTTTTATGTAAACGTAGTCAAAGAAGAGAAGTAGGTACTACTAGAGGATGATTCAGACCTTGAGCTGTAGTTTCTTGAACACAACCTCTTTGTCAAGAGTCACAGTTTAAGCAGCTTCCATTAGCAACCATTTGTTCTGTTTCTCTTCTTTTTGAACTAGAACAGCAAAGTGTAATGTTGCACTGTAAACCTAAAACAAAGATACAATGAGTTGTATACTATGGTATGTAATGAGAAATGAATTTTACTGTGACCTATTTCTACATTTTCTGTGGTATTCTTCGTGGTACTACTTAAGCACTTTGTATATATTCATTTGGACCTTGACTTTTGAAATTGTCACAAGGGATATTACTCTATTCCTGTTTAAATACACCAAGAATATGTAGATAGAATTGATTTTTGTATCAGTAAATATTTATAATTGCTCTCTAATGCAATCAGTTTACTGTACTTTGCCCATAAGAAGCTGTGAGGAGAGATTAAAATATAAAACAGTTTATCCAATATCACACCTGCAAACCTGTTGCTGAGGGTCTGAACAGAGATATCCTTTGTCTTAGGGCCAGAGATCATCTTTGATTGCACTTTTAAGTTTTGCATTGGACCTTGCATATCATTTCCACTATAAAGACTCAGAAAAATCTGTGAATTTCTATGAGGTTGGTGATTTAAATTTTCACTATATAGTTCTAATAGAATTACAACATTAGTATTTATTTCTCTTCTCACACAGTCGTAGAATCACAGAATGGTTGAGGTTGGAAGGGACTTTTGGAGTTTGTCTTGTCCAACCCTACTGCTCAAGCAGGCCCACCCAGAGCAGGCTTCCTAGGAAAATGTCCAGATGGTTTTCAAATATCTCCAAGGGTGGAGACTTCACAAACTCTATTGGCAACTTATTCTTGTGCTCAGTCACCCTCACACTAAGGCATTGTTCTCTGATGTTAGGATGGAAGCTCTTGTGTATCAGTGTGGGCCAATTGCCTCTTTTGCTGTCACTGGGCACCACTGAGAAGTGCCTTTACACTCTTCCTTTACAGCTCTTGCCCCTGTTTAACTTCTTATGGTTAGTGCTTGTCTCTAGTCTATCCAGGTCTCTTTGTAAGGCTTCTCTCTACCCCCAAGGGATTCCACAGCTCCTCCTAGTATAGTATCATTGCTACACTCACTTAATGTACATTCAATTCCTGCATCCAGATCATTTTTAAAAATATTCAAGAACACTAGCCCTGAAATTGAGCCCTGGGGAATCACAGTGACTGTCTGCCAGCCTGACATAACCCCATTTAATATAACATCTTGAGCGTGACTTGTCAGCTAATTGTTCATCCATCATATTTTGGACTTGTCTAGCTGTATGCCAGAAGTTTTGTCCAGAAGGTTACTCTGAGAGGCAGTGTCAAAAGCTTTAGTGAAATCCCAAAGCACCACATCTATTGAATTTCCTTGGTCAACTAGGTGGGCAACCTTATCATAAAAGCAAATTAAATTGATTAAGCAGGACTTTCCCCTCATGAACAGTCTACCATCAATGGCTGTGTTGTTTCTCAAATATTATTCAATAACTCCCAGAATAACTTTCTCCATAATTTTACCAGGCACGGACAGTCCTGTAATTATCAGGTTCTTCCTTCTTTTCTTATTGAAAATTGAGACAAAATTTTCAGGCTTCCAGTTGGCTGGGACCTCTTCAGACTCCCAAGACTGTTGAAAAATAATGGAGAGAGGTTGCACAATGACATCTGCCAGTTCTTTCAGTACTCTCGGATGAATCTCATTGGGCCCCATAGACTTACGTGCATCGAGCTGCAGCAGCAGGTCTTGAACAAGTTCAGGGTTGTATGATAGCTTATCAACTTCCCAGTTTTCCAATGCAGGGCTCCAGGGGTTCCAGATCCCAACACAAGTGTGAAGACAAAGGCAAAAAAGGTATTAAGCACCTCTGCTTTGTGAGTTCAGGAACTTCATCAAGAAGCAGGCCAATGTTATCTCTGATTCTCCTTTTGATGTTAACATATTAGTAAAGCCTTTTTTGTTCTCCTTCACAGTGCTTAATTTTAGTTTTAGGGATTTTTTTGGTTAATTGGTTGGTTCTGGGGTTTTTTTGTTTGTTTGTTTGGTCTTTTTAAGTTAGTCAACACACTGAAAAGGTGTGATTCTTTTCCTTTACAGCTCTACTGTCTAGGTTTGTTGCATCTTATGCAAGCTTCTAGTTAGAATAATGGGAAGACTATTTTAGGAAGAATTTTACAATTAATTCCTTTTTAAATATTTTTTGTTTCTAAGGTTATGAGATAACTACTTTTCATGTTGTCTTATTGAAATATCAAAAGAAAATATTAGTAAAGAATAGATTTGTGACTACAAAAATAGCTCACTCCTAGCTCCAAAATCATGTGTAATCTCACTGGATTGCATAAACTAGAAAAATTAAACATAAGCATACACGATTGAAGAGTTCCTAATATTCAAAGGGGATGACAGTAAGCCAAAGAAAAATAATTCATACCATTGAGACTATGAAAAGTGTGTACATTAATAAGGTTAGGAGTTAACAAGTAACAATTATATAAAACCACTCCTTACTAGGACCTTGCTAGTCCTCACATCTAGTTCCAGTAGGAACTTGTTAAAAAACAGTTATTTAAGGCTTTTCTTTATTATTTTATTTAATCAAAAGTTTTATACTCATTTTATTTGCTTCCATAATTTTATCTGTGATTTTTACCTTGTTTTCTCGTTTTGATAAAGAACACAAAATATGAAGAGTAGAAGAGAATCATAGAATCATTAAGATTGGAAAAGACCTCGGAGATCACAAAGTCCAAGCTTTGACTGATCATCACCTTGTCCACTAGATCACAGCACTAAGTGCCACGTCCAGTTGTTTCTTGGACACCTCCAGGGTCAGTGATTCCACCACTTCCCTGGGCAGTCCATTCCAATGCTTGACCGCCCTTTCAGTGAGTAAATTCTTCCCGATGACCAACCTGAACCTCTCCCTGCAGAGCTTGAGGCTATATCCGCTTATCCTGTCACTAGTTGCCTGGGAGAAGAAGTTGCCCCCCATTTGGCTACAACCTCCTTTCAGGTAGTTGGAGAGAGTAATAAAGTCACTCCTGAGCTTCATTTTCTCCAGAAGAAACACTCCCAGCTCCCTCAGCCACTCCTCATATAGCTTACTCTCTAGAACCCTCACCAGCTCCATCACCATTCTCTGGACTCGCTCCAACACCTCAGTGTCTTACTTGTAGTGAGGGACTCAAAACTGAACATAAGACTAGAGGTGAAGCCTCACCAAGGCTGAGTACAGAGGAACAATTACTTCCCTAGTTTTACTTGCTTATTGTTTGTGGTATTACACAAATATTTATATAAGAGTAAACTTTAAACACAAGTTAGTAAGATCAATGTCAGAAAAAAAAAGAAAATTGAAAATACAACTTGTATATCATTTCAAGAGATTGCTTTCACATGCGAGCATAATAATACTTTTACCAGGATTTATCAGAGCAGTCTCTACAGAAAATAATTCCTTCTCTTGTGTTAGCATTCAGTGAACCTCATATTCACTTAATGTGAGCACAATGGGATCAGCTGTCTTGTCAAGTTAATCTATAATTTTAATGCAGTGTTTTATCCCTCTTTCTCAGACTCCATGCACATAAAACATTAATATATATAGTTTTCAGCAGAATGTTCTTGTGTCCATCAGTGACAAATGCATGGTTTTATCCCTGGACCAGTAAAGCGCTTCTGTACCTTGTCATTACTGTGTATGGTTGATTCCTAAATCTTATACAAAAGAGCATGCAAATTAAAATGTCTCCTATATGTATTCTAAAGTCAGAGTATATATGTTATCACTCACACTGTATTTCTGGCTGGTTCTTACACTAGTTGGATAGAATATAAAATCTTTTTGGAAAGGCTCTCTCTGAAAGCTGTTGTAACAAAGGAACTGATACTTTGATTTGTAGATGGAGACCATTACTACATGTAATCCCTAATTTTCATATACGGTTTCAATTCCATTGTTACTTGTGGGCAGATGCATAAAGAGGCACAATGACCTCATGTAAAAGGCAATAGACTAGAAAACCTACTACTGGCTCTTCTGTTGATCTCCTTTGCTATTCTTAGCAAGTTATTGCCCTTTTTGAATGATGTTTACAAAGGCTATGAGTTGCTAATCATGGTACCTGCATGTACAGCACCCTGCACTCTGGGTAACCTTTATCATTTTCAGCTCATTCTGCAGTATTAGGAGTGACTGGAAGTGTTTACATCTTTTTCTTTTTCTGTACTGAAGGACTTGCATATGTATTTCAAAGAGAAAATGACACCTGGATGAACAGATTAGAAAATAGGGTGCTAGGTTTCCATATCTAGATGCCAAGATAAATGAATGCAATAATATTAACAAGCTGGGGGGGGGAGGGGGGCGGGGAAGGCAGTAAAAATTTCATTTCTTTGTTGGAAAAGTTCTGCAAAGCAACATCTCAAATTCCTCATTTGATGAAGCATTTTGTGTTAGAAAATATTTTTATTTTGCATTTACTAAACAAAAAAGAATTTGAGTTTCTTGAACAAGTTCAGGGCTTTAAGTGTCCGTAAATGCAAGGAACGATTGGTTTGCACTACAAAAGAGGTTGCTGTTGTAGTATTTGGCTTTAGAAATGCGCAGTTACATTGTTCAGGACTCAAGCACTATATGAAGTCTTGTACAGTTCTTTTTCAGGCCCTCTGTACAGGGCTCGAGTTTCATCTTTAATCAACAGCCAGCTGTTAGGGCTGCCACTGATTCCTGACCTGTAATTACCTCAGAACCTCATCCTGCTGGCTGGTTTCTCAGAGTCTCCTGATATGCATGCTGCAAGATTGAAAGTGGCAAAAAATCCTTTGCAAATGTACCAAGAGATTTGTATCTTTGCACTACGAATCAATCCCACACTGAATGCACTATAGTACTGTTCTCCTCTCACCCTCCACACTCATTTCCCCCTTTAACTGTGCCCTGCCTTTCAGATTGTAATTAAGACTAACAATGTGAAATCAAGCAAGTTTGCTTGAACCTGCCTCTAGAAGAAGATCAGTTGGCAAACTAAATGCACAATATCCTTGCTGGTGAGATCCATGTTTTTTCCTGGCCTGTTTGATTATGTCTTTTAATACGAACTGTGTAAGGTTTCTAATGCAATGCACTTTTCGAAGTTGCAGCCATACACACACTTTAAGTATTATAGATTCCAGTTGTCAGGAAACATTTACTTCATTGTCAGCTTTATCTACTGTATTCTTGAATTTTAAACTACAAAGTACTGCCAACCAGCAAACATGCATTTTTATTCCAGGATGAATGATGATTGCAAGCCATGAATTGGTTTCAGTTCTCTATCCCTTTCATCTGGGAAGAGAAGCTTGTTTTTTAAAAACATGCCATGTCCCTCAGGTATGCGTTTTAGTAAATACATACGGAAAGGAAAGGCTAGAACAATTGCAAGTTTTCACTGCTGCTATTGCTAATTATATAGATAGCTCCATTTAGAGCTGGCCACCGTAACTAGATAAATCTAGATTTATCCTTCTTTGGGGATATCCTTCTGAGGGAAATAGCCTCACATCTGTTAAAAGATTATCAGCTGATTAGTGCAGCTGAGATCAGAAATACTTTCATCAAGCTCAGGTCTCAGCAACGCACACACTCTGGGTTGCTGTCATGATACATGCAGCCAGGATGCTCAAGTGAAGGGAGTGATATATTCTGCTTACTTACATTTTAAGTACTTGGTGAACAAGCGACTAGGATTATGGATTGTAGGATTGGCAGGAGACCTGGGAGTAAAGATGATCTTCCATGCATGTATGTGTTTCTCTGTTCACTGGAGAATGAAAAGCAGATCCAAGCTTTTAGAAATTTTCTGATTTTTCTCAACTAAGCTGGATGCTTATGCCTTTTTAATGCCTCTGATCTTTTTTTTTTTTTTTTTCTGCCAAGCAGCTACATTCAGTTCAGCGTTTACTTGCTTAGAGATGTTAGTGGGAATAAATTGTTGCTAGGTTATGAAATGCATTTTTCAGTATTTCCATAGTCAACAGTTTTGATTTTATCTGATAAACTCCACTCTTGCACAAAGGAGAAAGTAAACTGTATTATTAACATGGACTGTTGAGAAAATCCTCTTTTAAAAGAACAGAACACCAGGACGAAATATTAAGCATTTTTGTAGATAATTACATTAAGTCTGAAAAGATATTTGGCTCAGATCCACAGTGGCATGGCAGAGACTAAGACCGAAATCAAACTCAGATCTTATTTAGGGGTTTTGTGATTCACTTTGGGTTTTTAGTTTTTAATGGCTCTTACTTACCTATCATGGTCCTATTAATTGTCTTTTTCTAGTCTTATTTACAGTCTGTATCTGATATTCAACTACACACTGTAAAAGTAACTTATGCATAACAATTTTCTCTTCATGTATTAAAAAAAAGATGAGTGTTATTTTCCTATAAAGTTACCACACAGAAAGCTTTCTACATTGATTGAAAAAGGCAATTAATAAGAGTAGGAACAATGGTTCTTCAGTATAGTTCCTGAAAAATATTTCTCCCTATCGTAGAACAATGGCCAGGCTCTAACTGAATGCTATTAATATTTGCAGCTTGACTCAGAACTGTTCTTGATGTTTTCCCTATACTTGTTGCTGAGGTTATCTCAGACTAAAACGAGAGGTTCTGCTTCATCTCAAGAACCTGATTGCAAAGCTTTAAAACTATTTAGGCCTCCAATTATTTTGGCATCTCTTTTCCAAATAGAAAAAAGATAAATCCAAAACAATTTTTTGGTTCAAAAAAGATATCTGAAGTTAAAAACTAGGACTAATAAAGCATTTTCATCAAAAACAACACTGTGTGTGTATATATATATATGTATTTATAGATATTTATATATTTATTACTGTTCAACAAAATGTTTTGTTCTTTACAAGGAAAGAAAAGAAAACAGAATCATACAGCTTTTTGATGAAACTATTTTTAATCTTTCTGGAAGCTTTGCGGAAACTACAGAGAACCCAAGTCCAAATATTTGCCAAACAAGTCCACCTAAGCTCAGCTTCTCATTTTCTCACTCAATGAGATGTAAGATGTAATCTCCCCCTACAAGGCAGAGCAGCTTTTTTGTGTGAGTCTCAGATAGGCAAGTATACAAGACAAGAATGGGAGAGAAGGAAGGCTTTAACTACTGTGTGGTTTCCCTTTTCTAGAAACTCCATGTTAGAAGATAAGCTGGAGTTATGACCGCTGTTCTGGGAGCTGAAAAAGAGGCACCCAAAAGAACAGTGTTGCAGCACTCATGTGTGGCCAGGGACACCTTGGCCATGTATGGCAGTGAATTCCTTCCCAGACCTGTGAGATCTTATACAAAATTAAGTCCTCCAAATGGTGTGGGAGAGAAATTCAGTTTGAATGCCATGATCTTTGTATACAAGAATCAAAATCTGGATATTAGAGGTGACTTGGTAATTTATATTACCTTGTTTCCTAAAGGGTTTTGTTTTCCTGTGTGTGCAACCTAATCTTTAGTTTAAAGCCTTCTATGAGCATAATCCATGAACATTTGATATTCCGACGTATTTTAAGGTTATTTTGCATAGAATATGATTTAAAAGGTTATATGCTTTGAGGTCTTTATCATATTGTTTGTGTTCATTAAGAGAATCACTTTTCTTAAGTTAGTTTATGAAAATACCATGTTTAAACATCTGTCAAAGGATGAAGACTAGCTGAATAGACATAGGATGCAAGTATGTTATATATTATGTTATCCTGTATATTGTAATCATCTTGACCACAAAAAGCTATGCAACAGTTACAAACAGTTTTGCAGACTTGTTAGTGCAAATTCAAAATTCATTTCATCTGAATCTAAATTAAACTGGTATATATCAAGACTTTATTTTAACATTTCTACCCATAGATGATTAAAAGACAGTAAAACACAGATTCAAATTTTATTTAAAAGACAAATGCAGAAAAAAACATTAAGTTTTAAGACAGTGTAGGAATCTTTTCCAAACTGATTATTTGCTTGAAAAAATAGAAGAACTAAGCATTCAAACTGGGGAGAAATGGATGCCACAGACAGTAGCTGTGCTGGGAAGAAGTAAATCTAAATCATAGTTATAAAATCATGGAATAGTTTTGGTTGGAACAATCTTTAAAGATCACCAAGTTCCAATCACCCTGATGTGGATAGGGACACCTTCTACTACACCAGGTTGCTCAGAGCCCCATCCAACCTGGCCTTAAACACGTAGGGTACCCACAACTTCTCTGGGCAACCTGTTACAGTGCCTCACTACCCTCACAGTAAAGAGTTTCTTCCTAATGCTTAATCTAAATCCACCCTCTTTCAGTTTAAAATCATTACTCCTTGCTCTATTGCTGCACTCCCTTATAAAGTTTCTTCCCATCTTGCCTGTAGGCCCCCTTTAATTACTGGAAGGTGCTATAAGGTCATCCTGGAGCCTTCTCCAGGCTAAACAGCCTTAACTCTCTCAGCCTGTCCTCATAGGGCACGTCTTACAGGCCCCTGATCATCTCTGTGGCCCTCCTCTGGGCTCGCTCCAACAGGTCTATGTCTTTCTTATGTTGGGGACGCCAGAGCTGGATGCAGAACTCCAGGTGGAGTCTCACCATATTGGAGTAGAAGGGCAGAATAACCTCCCTCAGCCTACCAGCCACACTGATTTTGATGCAGCCCAGGACACAATTAATTTTCTGAACTGCAAGTGCACATTGCCAGGTTGTATTTTTTCAACCACCAGTATCCCCAAGTCCTTCTCTGAAGGGCTGGTGTCAACCCACCCATTGCCCAGCATGTACCCATGTTTGGGATATCCCTTACCCAGGTGCAGGAGGTTGTACATGGCCTTGTTGAACTTCCTGACATTCGGATGGGCCCACTTCTCCATGCTGACAAGGTCCCTCAGGATGGTATCCCTTCCCTCCAGTGTGTCAACTGCACTACATGGTGGTGTCATCAAACTTGCTGAGGGTGTGCCCAAAGTGTCTGTTTTAAGAGCAAGTAAAAAAGCAAGATACCAGGGCAATTTTAAAAGAGAAGGAGAAAGAGTCCTTCATCCACACTTATAAAGGTGTTCTTTGAGTTTACCTAGTTATTCCTCACAAGCACTAACTCTGACTGTGCAGGATGTCTAAAATGCTTGTCATAGTCAATGGAAAAAATTAGGCAAATATAATTACTCATGTCATGTTTTACCAAAGGTAACCAGCCAGAAAGTAATCCTCAGAAAGGAAGGTACCCATTCACAGTGTAAAAATTCTTACTTCATCTCCTTCTATAACAGAAATAGTCCTTATCTTGGAGTCATTTAGTTACCACAGTGCTGTGTAATAGAATCAAATAGATGCAATTAAAAGCCTGACTGGGGAGTGGGAGTAGGCCAAAGTATCCAGAGATCAAGTCTTAGCTTCTGGATTGGGACAAAAGTCTGAAGAAATGGGAAGAGTGTGAAAAGAGAAAAAGGAGGAAGACATTCTTATCTCTGGCTATTCTGATCACATTTCACAAATCAGCAACAGGATTAGATTAGGTTAGATATTAGGAAGAAATTCTTTACTGTGAGGGTGTTGAAGCACTGGAACAGGTTGCCCAGAGAAATTGTGGATGTTCAACCCCCAGAAATGTTCAAGGCCAGGTTGGATTGTGTTCTGAGCAACCTGGTCTAGTGGAAGGTATTCCTGCTCATGGCAGAGTGGTTGGAAATAGATGATCTTTAAGGTCTATTACAACCCAGGCAATTCTATGATTCTATGAATAACAACAGGATAATTGTATTAAGTGTATGACTCTTTGCTATTGATGTGCACTAGAAAAAGAAGGAAACCTCACATTTCTCCGGATGGCAAATGCACGAAGCTGAGTATGGTGGTCACATATCTCTCTAAATTTAGACTCAGTATTATATTCATTATGCTTCACATGAAGTGTTGTGAAAATTACAGTAAATTAATAGTAAAAAATATAAAGGAAGACTATTTTGATGCTTTTTGTAAAAATAAAATAATTTATCCTTGTGCAAGATCCTTACAATTTTCTCATGTGTGAAGCACAAAAATGTTTACAGTTACCATAGCATTCAGAAAATGGACTGCTTTGTGCCAAGTCCAGTGGGAAAGCTGAGGTAGAGGGGTTAATGTCGACATAAAGGCCGAATCCCGATTTCTTTGATGTTAAGAGGAAAGTTTTCATTGAGCCCATTGGGATTAAGATTTAGTGTATGTGTTCTTGTTTCTTTCAAATTAGTGTAGTCTAACATTATTCGAATCTATTAAATAGTCTTTACTAGTTCTGAATTGTTGAATAACAGAAAACATTATGTTTAGAACAACTTCTTTTCCTTCTTTTCAAACAAAAATCTCAAACCAAAAGAAAACAGCAACTAGATTCAAAAGATATTAGGTTTTAAATATTTAATAAAAGAAATAATAAATATATAGATAAAAATATAAGAAATGTTTTTATTACTTTTTAACTTGTAGGTGTTCATAATAATAATAAACATGAAATTATGAACACTAAGAAAGGGTTTTTATAACATACCTTTTTTCATCCCTTCAAGAATTTTTGAAAGATTTCTTAGATTCCTTATTTTGTCATTTATATTAAGGGATTTTTTTAGAACTAATTTGTGGTTGAGAATCTTTGGTCTACAGCTATTTCTTACCCAGAGTACTGGTGATGTAGTCATGTAGGCATTAAACAGAAGCAGCAGCTTTAATGCTGCTCTTTATCTGATTGACAATACTAGTTTTATGTCTGAACAGGACATATCATTTTATTAAATGTACAAGATAAAATCTCCTCTAAAATTTTTACACTGGAGAAGCAGTTAAAAACAAAAGCAATTTACAAAAATTCAAAATTGATATGTATTCCAACTTGAAGCCCAGAAATGAAACAGTAATCTTTCACGTCTTTGTGCCTAGAAGAATACACTTCTTATATAAAACATTGACTTAGAAATCAATTAGTTTTCCATGGTTTTGAAGAGTAAAAAAGCATGGGATGTAACACAACTTTAGGTTTGAGGGCTAGGGAGATCCATTTTGCCACAAAAGTTTAATTTAAAATAATTTTTTAAAAAAATTTACAATGAAATTAAGATTACATTATTACTATAGATAAATATGTTAAATTCATTGCTACGCTTCTAAAAGCTTATCATTGGAATATTGACAAAGAAAAATTGCATTTTAAATTACTGTCTGTTCAACTCTTAGCAAATTTGATTTTTGTTTCTTTGATATGGATAATAAACCTAAAATGATATATATGCTTATGTAACCTGTGGCATTTGACATTAAGTCCCAGCAAGTAATTCACCTGATGAAAAGATGGGGCTGAAGCAGTTCTACAGCCCTCTATCTCAGCTGGGGCAGTTTCACATTTGCAATTGCATTTTAGAGATCAAATGCATGAAAACCTAAAGAAGTATACAAAAAGGTTGAATACTTCAAAGGATTTTTAAATTGAAAAACAAGCATAAACCAAAACCCAATAATTTATACAAATGTTTTAGAACCAGTAAAAATAATTATGTATGGAAAAAAGTGACACCTGTTCAGAGAAACCATTTAGCTTTTAGATTTAAGCTAACACTGCTTAACCATTTGTTATTCTAACTATTCAACTGAGTTTAAGTCTGAAATAGTCCATAATGCATATATATCGCTGCATAGATCTGCATAGATTATACGCTAAGCATTTAAGTTTATATTTACAATTCAACTTCAGAGTTTCTCGAAAGTAGGTCTATTTGCATTGCTTCTAATTCTGCAGTAGGTGGCAGTGGGTAGTGGAGAATATACAAGAACATACAGTTTAGATGTCATCACATTTTTAAGGGAAGCTTAAAATTGGCCAAGCGTTTTCTGCTTTTGAGTTATGTATATATCAAACGGAAAGGAACTGTTAAACAGAATTTCTAAATTGTCATGGTTAAATAGTAGCTTTGGCAAAGCATTATGAAAATAAATTAAACTGATAATGGAGTCAGGTGAAGATGGAAATACAGTACACTTTCCTGTAAACAAGTGTGAAGCTGAGTGCAAATAAGAGAACATAACTGAAGGCTTAAACTCAGGAGAAGGTTCTGCAGGACAGCTTTGTAAATTAGGAGAAAGTAATGAACACAATGTACAAAATAGAAAAAGCAAACCATCATTTCAGTTTTATCTGTATTTCTTTGGAAGTTGTTTGTATTAATTTTCAATGTTGCACTGACTTTTGAAAATAGCGCTGTAATTGGTGAAATGGAAAACAGTAGGACAGGAGAGGATTTAGGCACGATGGTGGCAGTGTGGAATATTAACAGGATTTCAATAGGTTGATTGTGTGGGAGGATAATTACAACAGAGCTCTGATTTTACATTCCCTGCATACCTGAAATATGGGAGCTTCACAGAATGTGAAATTGGATGAAAAAGTCCATCCAAGAAGAACATTCTGAGTCTCGTTTATTATTGATTCTTGGTTCTTGCTTATCTGAAAAACCTCGCTTGGTACATTTATATAGAAAGTGCTCTGTCAGCACTGCCGATTATTCTGGTATTTTCACCAGTGTATTTTGAGATCCAAATAGACCAAGTAAGACTTTTAGAAGTGCAAGGCATCCACTAGTTCCCATCTCAAATACTTTAAAGTGACCAGTAATTAGGAGTTCTTGTTTTGATTTGTTTCCTGTTTTAATCTCCAACTTTTAAAAGTATGCAGCTGGAAGCTATTGAGTGCCCAATAGTGAGTGTTTTGAAAACCCTGGTCACGCATACTGCTGGACCTGGACTAGCTAAGGTGGAACTCTTACTAAAACTGTTTATGGTTTCTTGGCCAAATTCTGCCTCCAAATACTTCACATTGTTAAGTAGTAAGAAAGCATTAGGTTAAACTATATGCTTGTGCTTAATGTTAGTTCTGTAATCATAAACATTATCCAGTGATTAATAGATATTATCTTTTGTATGAATTAATAGTTTATACTGCAAATAGGTATAAGCCAATCAAGAGAAACAGAGGCAAAATGCTGACTCAAAGTTGGTTGGAGTTTTGCCATTGACTCAGTAGTACAAAAATTATTGTAATCTCACGTTACTCTTCAGCTAATTCTCTGTAAAATTAAAAATAAGAGTAGTGCTTTGATAAAACTAATAATGAAGAATCGTTTGCAACGTGTTTCAAAAAGTAAATTTGGAACATATGCAAGAAATAACAGTCATTTCATGCAAGAAAGACACATTTTATTGTGTCTTCAGTTAAGGAAAGTTTCCAAAGTTCACCCCAAAGTAATAGTAATTTCACTAAAAAGGGCCTGTTTTACATTTAAACTAAAATGAATTCTTTGGTCCTGTTAAACCATGGTAGAATTCTTTCTTGATTTACTTCTGCATTATCTAGTTTTGTGCTGGTAAACTGAATACTGTCAAATGAAATTGTGCTATTTGAAGTTTGAAATCATGCATTGATAACTGTATTTGTGTGTGTTGTGTCTTTGATTGTTTTTTTCATGTTGATTAAGATGCATCAAACATTGCCTTGTTCTCTTCCAAAATGAATACTAGACATCATTGTGATAAATCTTGAGTCGTGCTGGACAGTACATCCTAAGAAATGTCAAAGGTCTCTTTGAAATTTGTCCAGATTTTCCATTTTCTCTGTTGTTCTTTATGGCTTTTCTTATACTTTTAGGAATACTGAGCTCTTGTTGTCTGATTAAATATGGGTATTTTCTTTTTCTTGTAAGTAATTGGTTGCCTTTCAGTACTGTATATTTAATTTCTACTCACATGGTTTAACCATCAAAGTTTCTGCATTATAATTCTTTCAATGACTATTCTTACTGTGGATAATTGTAACTGTTTAGCAATTTTTTAAGTCAGGAAGTTACTATTTTTAGACATCTAGGAGTTCCTCTTTCTTTCATGGGCAATGCCACAATATCTCCAATTTTTTCTAAGTAACATAGGGGGGAATATAAAAGGAATAGTATAACGTTTCTGACTGTAAGTCAAAGAATCAAGTATGAGATTTAAAAATATAAAAAGTATGAGCAAAATAGGAAAAAAGTGATGCTCTCTAATACAATGTGGTTAAATTATTTTGAGAAAAACATTTTAAGTGATTATATATATTTTTTGTAGGTCAATGTAAACAAATAAACTAAAGAAATGGTATTTTTTGTTTTCTTTGTTGCTAACCTGTCAACATCTTTACGCTTGTACAGAAGAGTGCAGACAAAAACTCTTCAGGACACACGAACTGTGTTTGTTGTGTCAATGATCATTAGCTGTACATCCAGTCTAGACTGGACTTGAAGGCAAGATATGACTTAATTTGCCTCTACACAAACAAACAAGCAGAAAGAGTTAAAGCCTGAGAATATCCCTGTAACAGTAAAGGAGTGCCTAGAGGCTAAAAGTTTGAACTGGCCTCCTGCGAGTCACAAATGTTTTGCACCTTTTATGTTTTGAAGTTTTTCAGCTCTGACACACGCAGAATTCTCTGTGGAATTCTGAGTACCCAAATATCTCTCTCAGTGCCTCTCTGCTGCACTTTCTTAGTCTGCCAGAGATAAGACACCATGTGTCAGGTTCCCTGGCAAGATAAAAGGAGACCATAGCTGAATTCAGCTTAATCGCTGTCTCCATGAGATGACCGTGCATGTGACTCTCAGTGGAGAAATACGTCAGCTTCAGGGGATGAGTCGCCACCCCCAGTTTAGCAGATGCTGAATGATATTTATCCACATGAACAGCATGGCATTGACAGAGAAGTGCTCTGACGGAATGTCACGGATGTAAGAGATCTGCAGATGAAAATATCTAAGGAAATTATTAACTATGAGAAGAGCTTCATTTTTTTGCAAACCTGCAATAAGCTTAGAGCTGGGCATGATGAATGATGTAGAAAATGTGAGTAGGAGGTGGCATGTTCTTGAACAGAAAGTTCTCCAGCATACTTCCGCACCTCCCTACGCGATCGCAGGTTTTAAATGTGTATGTGAATACATGGCTACTTGTCTGGTAGTGGAAAGACAGTTGTGGCTTAATATTAGCACCAATTTTCCCTTTCTCCTAAAAATTCTCATAGGATAAGATTGGGGTGTAATTTTTTTCTTTCTTTCTTCCCCACACCCCCTACCCCCATCAGAATTAGACAAACTACAATGAACATTAACGAGGACTCACCTTATTGACATAATATAAGCTGAAGCATATTTTGTGAAACACTAAACAGAGATAAAAGGATACTGCTCCCTCTGAGAAACAGACAGTACTTAAATTTTAAGCTTGGTTGTAAAGAAAATATTAAGACAAAGAAAGCAAATTAACTTCTGTTAATGTGATTAATTTCTCTGTGCACAGTTTCAATTTTTTATAAAATACCTCCAACTACCCTTCCTGAATCTAAAATATTTAGAGAATAATTTAAAAAACAATTTTCTAGAACATCAAAACTATTTACAGTTGCCTTCCTAACTACTATCATGTGTCTGGCTTATTCATTCATGGCACTGATATGATCGATGAGTAATTGTTTTTCTTCTTGCTATTTCACTTGTAATAGTTCCTCAGCTCAGTCCTACTGTACACATTTTATGTTTAACTGAGAAAAGAAAAAAATAATAATTTGATTATCTAAAGAACAAAGATTATCCAAAGATACAGTGTTACATGAATCAAAGAGAACAGAATAGAAAATAGTGTTAACATACAGTATGAAAATTTAACTCTGAGTAGTGGAAATTCTTAATTACTTAAAATCAAAGACCTGAATGAAGTCTCTAAACCGGTCTGAAGTGACATCTTGCAGGTCCAGTCCAATAGCTAAAGAATCTCAGAAGCCTAATCCAGTGCAGTGAATAAGAACAACAGGTTGAGCTAGCCTAATAAAATCTTTAAAAAACTATTTATAGTTCTGAGGTTCAGTGTGTCTCACTATATTGTTGGTTTGAGACAAAACTGTGCATTGATTTCTTGTAATCTGACAGAGGTCTATGATTTATTCTTTTGTCCTTCTTCAAAACTTCAGTCTTCCTGAATGATATTATAAAAGTGTATATATGAGCCAGTTCTAACCTCTTAACATGCTTTTAATGTCTGCCAGAGATAGAACATCTCTTCCACTACTTGTCATTTCTTGTTTCTACTACTGTAGTAGCCAATTTCCAGATGACAGGATAGCTAAGAGGAGAATTTGCTACCCTTGCTTCCTACTTTGTTTCATTTCTTTCTGTCTTTCTCACTCATTGCTTTTTAAGCATTTTTGCTGTGGAAGAGGGCTATTTTTAATTGTTGAAGAAATATTCAGTCAGTAAACACTTTGACCAGGAATCCATAAACCACTTTGGTTCTGTATTCTAATTCAGAAGATGATCTGTCAGAATTAATTGAGAATGTCTTAATGTAATCAAGTCCAGTTCATTAGGCAAACACTTAAATTATTAATTTAAATACTGAGTAGTTCAACAGCATTTATGACAGTAACAAACACCAACGTATTTTAATTTTTAAATTCCTCCTCTGTACAGAAGTTGATGTTCCTTTATATTTAGTGCTCTTAGACATAAATAGTTTTCACCTTGCTAATAATTAAGCTTTTTGTTAAAGTATTCTGTTCAGAAAAGGTTTATGAAACAAAAATGTAGTGTTTTAAGCACAAGATGCTTAAAATAAATCAAGCCTAGAATGTCACTTTCATTCTTGTAACTCTATTTTGGATCAAGTAGAGTTACACCAGAAATTAACCTGAACAGGGAATTTTAGCATCACATCATTTCATTAATTTATAGAACACCTAAATTAATGTATAATTATTTAGCATAAAACTAGTATTTTAGTACTATCCATTCCCATTTCTTCAGTGCTGAGAAAAATAACTTTTTCATAAAATGAACCAGACCCTCTCCTATTTTTATTTGCCTTCTACCTCTATATTCTAGAACACAGGGATACCTGAAAAATAAAAAAATGTGGAAAGGAAAGGGGAATAAAAGATGAGGGAAATTGTTTAAAAGCAGAGGACAAGAGGTAAAATGAATAGTGGTGGCTGTGAGCTGATGACATAGCAAGTCTTGAAAAGGCCGCATTAATTCAACATGTTTCATAGAATCACAGAATAGTTTGGATTGCAAGGGAGCTTTAAAGGCCATCTAGTCCAAGCCCCATGCAATAAGCAGGGACATTTTTTACTAGATCAGGTTGCTCAGAGTCCCATCCAACCTGTCCTTGAATGTTTCCAGGGATGGGGCATCTACAACCTCTCTGTGCAGCCTGATTCTGTGTTACACCACCCTCATGTAAAATTTTGTCCTTGTGTCTAATCTGAATCTACCTTCTTTCACTTGTCTGTCTTCAGTTTAACATGCCCTACTCAGAAGTCTATCCTCATATTTCTTATGAGCACCCTTCAGGTACTGGAAAGGCACAATAGGGTCACCCTCCAGCCTTCATTTCTTCAGGCTGAACAACCCCAATATTCTCAGCCTGTCCTTGTAGCAGAGGTGTTCCAGCCCTCTGATCATCTTTGTGGCCCTCCTCTGGTCCTTCCTGTTCTGAGGACCCCAGAATTGAATGCAGCACTCCAGGTGAGGTCTCACCACAGCAGAGTAGAGGGGCAAAATCTCCTCCCTTGACC
Source organism: Platyrinchus mystaceus (assembly GCA_035041135.1). Taxonomy (NCBI): domain Eukaryota; kingdom Metazoa; phylum Chordata; class Aves; order Passeriformes; family Tyrannidae; genus Platyrinchus; species Platyrinchus mystaceus. Next base: position 12,398,294 of record JAWWLV010000179.1, read on the forward strand.
TGCTGCCCACACTGACTTTTGATGCATCCCAGGATACAATTGGCTCTCTGGGCTGTGAGTGCACTTTGCCAACACTTGGGATACCTGTGGATGAAAAGCTGAACATTTGCTGAGAATGAACTTGATTCCACTGTCTGTGTCACTGATGAAGATATTAAGCAATTAAACAGGTCTCAATTCCTAGTTTCTGCTGAGTTGCCTACCTCAACAGCCTTAGCAATGTTTGTGTACAGAGTTTTGAGTGATAGTTTTGGTTATGTGCACGTTAAACCATTCCTGCCTGTGGGGAAGTGAGAGTAGAGCGCCTGGGACAGATGTATCTATTTGTGAAAACAAAGGTACAGTGAGTAAAGATGTGACAAGTAGCTTTGCCTGGTATTCCAGGGCCATGTGCCATACCAGGTTCAGAACTGACAAAGGGTGTTCTCTTCACATAAAACAGGTGGAAGCTGGGAGGTGTGCTGCAGTAATTTCTAAAGTATGTTAACCGATGGGCTCAAAGGACCTGTTGTAAAGCTATAGCCTTGCCATATGTCACCTTTACTGCACTTTGTTATTTAAATTATTTTTATTGCAAGAACTTAACTTTGCATTCATTTGTAATACTTTGTTCTCAGTTTCTCTTATCCTTTAAATACATTTACATTGTATGTCCAGTTTCTAGTCTTCATTTTACTAATTCGAAAAGTTCTTAAGTTATTTTGATCTAGTTTTTATTTTTCAGAAGATAATAGTATAGTCAAATATGGCATAGGCTATGGTTGGCATCCTTAATGATTGAGTGTGGCTCACATTTTTTCTCTGTTCTCTGTCTGGAATTTTAAAAATATTTGTTTAGTAGTAAGCCTTTGCCATTTTTCAAATTGTAGGTTGTTTCTATAAACATTCTGTTACAAGAAACGGGGTCCTTAGCTCCATTGTATTCTCCATTGTTGGAAGAAAAATAACTATCTGAAAAGAGAAAAGCTTCACTTAATAAATAGTATTCACAGCATTAACAAAAAGATCATTCAAGCTGAATGTTGCATTTCAAATAGCTCAAGATCAGTAAGAAATTCTGAAGAGGTGGATTTTAAAAATCCTTCCAAACAAAAATTTATGGCATTGGAGAAGGCACAGAAATGGGGAGTAGTTTCACAGATACCTGAGAAAGCACTGGAAGTAGAAAGGTCTAATCAATTGGGCAAAAGCAGCAGCTCAGCATTGGGTTGGCAAACAGGCAAACCAGGTCCCCCCTTTTGGTGTGAGCACCATTCACACTAAGCCAGTTGGCTTCTGGCTTGCACTCCTCTCTTTGGATCCAGTCTCACATGCACTGTCTGAACAACTTGCTGATTTCTGCATACCTGTAGAGTTCATGTGCCAGGGCTGGTCAGGAGTACGTGATGTGAGGCCCAGTGGCAAGACACAGGTGGCAGGGCTCTGCCACTCTGAGAGATGCCTGTCTTAGCAGGATGCACACAGAACAAAGCTTGGCAAAAAGGTCTGCTCCCCAAGAGCCTTACACTACAAAGTTCTCTCCTGTCACTTGATCCAGCTCTCACACATACAAACGTGCATGGAAGCACCCTTAACCATGTGGCTTAGCACAAGCATACGTATTGCTACTACGTGACCTGTCAGGCACGTAATTTTTGCCTTTTTATTTTCGCCATTTTTTGTGAGTCACGTATTTAAATTAAAAATTTACAATATTGTATTTTATCTGGGAAAATAATTAAGGGGGAAAAAATTGATCAAGAAAACACTGTGAGATTTTTGGCTTTTTGATCAACTGATTTGTATGATTCCATTCCTGGAAATGGGATCTAAAGCTACCGTAGAAGCCTTCTTAGACAAAATGTTTTTATTTAAGCCGTATATTACTAATATAATAATGCCATGTTTTATATGCCTACTTAATACTTCTGTAATTCTCTGATAAGATTTCTGCCAAAGAAATACAAATATTTTTCTTTTATCATCTTTTAGTCTGTACAGCAAAAGCAGTTCATAGCTACATCTGTAATTTCTGTTTTCTCTTGTCTTTCTTAAAAGCTAAGTGTTTAATGGAGAGAGGGCTAAAGAGACTTTATTTCCTATCTTTCCACCATTAAGCCTGTCTTTCATTTCCTTTTTACAATGGTGTTATTTGACCTTCAGATGTAATATGGCTTCCCTCCAAAATTTGAATGAAGGCAAAGTCAATAAGGTGACAGTGGGAGCTTAACCATCTTTCTCAAATGTTTCATACTTCTGAACAAAGAGTACAAATTTGACTCCGTAACTTCAATGAGTGATAAAAAACATTAACACCGATAAACAACATGAACAACTGTGTTTCAAATGTTATTCATGCTTTTCAGGGTGTGTGGGCTCGGTATTTGAGTTGAAAAGCACATAAAGTGTGACAGAACTAGCTCAGTGACAGAAACATAATTTTTAATTTTTTCAGTCTCAAAAAATTTCATAAGAAAGATTTCCTCCCACAACCAAAGGAAGTAAAGAACATGGGTTGCACTAGAATTTAAGTATTCCCAAATTCCATTTGCTGTTTGAAAACATCTAGCATTTGATAATATTTTTAGTTCTAATTTTAAAAATAAAAATAACACTAGTTTTGTTTTTCACAGTTCAATTAAAATTTTTGACAGTTGCAGGACCTAGAATTTTAATGGTGAAGTCTGAAAATTTGAATATCCTCATCTAAACTTTGCAATCTTCCCCTTCCAACTGTTTGCAGCATAGAACAAGATAAGCTCATTATCACAGTGTCTTTGTTTCACAGCAGTCTGCAAATATTAGGTAACCATCATAAGAAATGTATAAAAAGTTGTTGTTATGTATTATTATTTTTGCAGATAAATAGATGTAAGCAGAGGGAGGGCAGTTAATTACTTTGCTGTGTTTACATAGCACATCAGTGTCAGTCTCCGGAACAGAACTGAAAGGTCCTTGGTCTTAAGCACATTACCTACCACTTTCTTTGCAAAAAAAGACCAGTGTTTCTTGAGGCACTACCGTGCATGCTATTACTGCTTTATATCAATTCAGTTCTGAGTTGTCTGATGTACTGAATAACGAAATTAAGGCTTGTGCAGAATGGCTGAAACACAAAAAGTCCCCTGGTGTGAGTTTACTTTTAATAGGGTTTTTTCAGGGATGGAGGGGTAGAGAAAAAACAAAGACCTCCACTTTTTTTTTTTTTTTAATAATTTTCTTCAACAGAGCCAAAATCATCCTTTTCCCCCCTCTCACTTCCACTTCCTCCTCTTTCCCCTTCTCTCCCCATTTACCAGTATTTTTCTTGTGTGATTGAAAAGCCCTTAGTTTTGCTCAGGAGAAAAGCCTCATGCTGAGAAGTAAGGGATCCCAGTTGTACACTTAATCAAAGTGGCATGCTCCACACTTTGTTTCTGAGTAATTTCCGTAACAAACACATGAGATCTGTGTGTTTCACTTGCATGAATCGAGTATAAAGTTTGCAACTGACTCAGTTGTTATTCCTGCTGACAGGCAAAAGGTTCTTTTGGGGGAGGCAGGGAGATGAGGTTCAACGCAATTCAGGTTGCTGAAAGGAAATGAAAAGGACAATTTGAAAACCACAAATACAAGGATGAAAGATTACAGATACTGAACAAACTGTTCATGGTAAATTGTTGATTGGAGTATCTGTATTAGGTGATGTTTGTAGTCTCTACATGTAGTATGATGGAAAACACAGATTATGGCAGTGAAAGTAGAACAACAATAGAGTCTGATTCTTTGTTTTCACTTTTCAAAGGCTTTTTTTGCTTCTTTCCTTTTTTTTTTCTTTTCTTTTCTTTTTTTTTTTTCTTTTTCTTTTTTTTTTTTTTTTGATAAGGCCCAGGAAATTGTTAACAACATGCTGGTGGGAACCTATGGAAAAGAATACACACTGTATCAATGGTGTGGTTCTTATCCCAAGAGCTGTGTTGGTGGGTGTGGGAATAGCGTGCTTTCAATGTGAGCTGCTGCAATGAGATAGCATTGAGAAACCAGGGCAGAGAACAGCACAGATTTAGTCTAGGGAACCAAGGCCTTTATCCAACAGTAATGTGTGTAAGAACAGACAATGTAACACTATATTTGGTTTAACAACAAAGAACTGTAAAAGGATTTGATAGTAAGGAATTGGCAGAATAGCTGAATGTGTTTGCACAGTGCAGTATTTTTCTTTAAAAGGTATTTAAGTGATATAACTTAAAAGACAATATTTAAAGTTTTGATAATAGATTTTATTTTAGAGTAGGATCATTTAACAACAGAGAAGGTTTATTGAACAAGGGACATAAGAGGGTATTTTGTTGCAATATGGAAATAAGAAGCAAGAAGAGGCACATGTGAAAAAGTAGAACTGACAGGTCTTTTTTACAAAGCTCTGTTTGTTTATTGCATTTGATTTCTGAATACATTTATGGCCAACATCACCGGTGAATCACTAAAAATATTTCAGCTCTATCACCCAGTCTGTATATGGCTTTTTCTTTTGATGTTTGAATGGTAGCAAGTTTTGGCTGCAACTTCAGCAAGACACCACATTTTCCTTGGAGCTATTTGGGCTTAAAATGAGCATATGGCTTTATGAAGCCTATATGGGAACAGGGTAAGTATTGATATAGCATTCTGGCTGTCCTTCAGAATGAAATAGCATTTCTTTGTTTGCATAGCAGATGTCATGACCAATGAAACTTAAAATAAGCTTTGTAAATCCTCAGTGTGCCACTGCTGGCATATTTGGCTGAAGGTATTAGTGATCAAGTGATCCTGTGTGTCAGAAGCAGTTCTGATGTGGGACAGGTTACCGAGCAGGAAATTCAGTATGGAACTGTCTTTTGGCCTTGCATCTGGAGAATTTTCTAGCACAGGAAAATATTCTGGCCAGACAGGTAAAAAATCAATTAGGAATGTGGGCAAATTTTCATGTTTAGTATTTGGCAGGTGCTGGACAGAGCTTTTTGAGGATCCCTGCAAAGGCATCTCTGAATAAAAAGTCACACAAATGGTTGCTTACGGTAGAAGTATGTAGATCTCTGTTGCACAGCTAGTAAAAATTTCTGTTTAAATGAGAGCAATGAGTAGCTAACCTCCTCTGCCATGTGTGGACCTGTGTCTGAACTTAAAAAAACAACTGTATTTTATGGGTTTGTGACCTGCGTGTCTTCCATTAGGGAGTGAACAGGAGCATCTAAACCCATTGCAAACTCTTAAATGGAAAGATGCCCTTAGGAATCCCTCCTGTACAATTATGTGGTTAACATTTTGAAATGTAAGTGAATGGCTGCCACTCTGTCAGTACTTTTAGATTAATATTGTATAAAATGCTAGCCACATTGTCAGTCTCCAGAACAGTGCATTTTGCACATCTGATGTTCCAGAATAATATGGCATCTTTCTGACCCCAAAATAGCCTATAGAGGTCTTCAGTCACCTTGCCCAACACTTGGATGCTGTATCATTTATCAGGTAAAAAGAGGAAATAGAGAGATTCTGAAGGTCCATTACAAACTTAAAAGACAAAGATCACAAATTTTAAAAAGCAAATGTGATTAGTAAAACTGCTTTTGCCTACATTTGCATAGCAAAACTAAAGACTATTAAGTCTTCACATTGTCTTGTGTGCATTTTTAAATGCACCTTATAGAGGCATTCTGTTAATTCCCTGTGAATAAGCAGACTACATGTATGTCTACATTTCCGTAGCTTCTTGTTGGACATTCACTGCTTGTCAGCAGACAGTAGAGAGACTAAATAAAATTAATGAAAGAAAATGATTTTGGATGGGGGAAAGGAAGGGTTAGAGGCAAGATTAGGGTGAGTAGTCTTCTTAACAACGTATTTCCATTTATTTCACTGTAATATCTTTTTTTTTTTTCTAACTGCATACACTTCAAAGATAATACAAAATTGAAATTACGAATATCACTGCTTTGTAGTGAATGCATTGCAAGATTCTTAAATAATTAAATTATTCCAGTTCTTAAAATGGAGTGCAATTAGTCATTAATGAGCAAAATCTGTTGCTGTGCAGAGTTGATATACTCCATGCAGACCATCCTTAAGTTTTACACGATTTGGTTTAATTTCTAAATGCATAAGTGTGGTAAAAATCAGCTGTTGTATATCTTATAAGATAATCACTAAATTAGCTAGTAAATTACATAACATATCAAATATTTAATTTTTGTATAATAAATTATAAATTTGTTAGTGACTCAGTTTTCTGCTTCTGTTTAATGCGAAGCTTGGTTTAGAAGCATGGTAAGGAAAGGTTTGATATTAACAGGGATTAATACAATAGGCCTGGCACATGAAAATGACAGCTTTTCACTCATAAACTCACAGTTCAAATTCATACCACACCACAGCTGCATGAACAACATGGTTGTCTAACAGCCATTGCATGTACAGATACATTATGCTGCATCTTGTTCTAGTGGGATAATGCTGAGTATCAGAGGCTATTTTCTCAAATAGAACTAGCAACCAAAAGCTTACCTTTGCATAAGCATGAAGGGTAGGGAAGGAACGGGATATGATGTGCTGAGAGGAGGTCAAGGCAGATGCACATTGGAGAAACTGCTAGAAATTTACATTTCTGCTCTTTGAATAAATTCTCTAGCACTGAACTGAGCAGGTGTCTCATTAGAATCAATGAACAACTCTCACCCCTAAATAACTTTAAGGTTATGTACCTTCCAGGATTAAGCCAACCAGTAATGGAAGCTTCTTTCAGTTGTTAAAAACAATCTTTAATAAGCAGCAGCAAAATAGGAATAGGATCATAAACTATTTCATTAGGAAAACACACATTTTCCTAATGTAGGCACTTCTGCAAAATACAGTTAATCTTAGCTAAATAAATACCATGTGTTTAAAACTGTGGTTAACCTGAATAAATTGTAGGAGTTTTGTCCACAAGCCAGTCATTAAAAGCTCTGTGCTGTACAGCACAGACTTCAGTAAGCTAATTAAGACTGTTGCAAAAATGAAGAGCTTTTTAGACTGGTGTCCTATGTTTTGTTATTTTTTATCTCATTTACTTTATTGTCAGTGAGTCAAGTCCTTTTCCTAGTGAAGTGCTGAAACTGCTTCAGTCAGTAGCACAAAGCAGTTACAGAAGTGAAATGCTGATCTTAAGACTACACCATTTAATTGTCACAGAAGCTCTCTGACTCTTTAAAGAAATACATATTATGTACTATAAAAATACAAATACTTCATACTCAGATGACTTTTTTAGATGTAATAATATGCTCTCTTTTTTTAGTTCCTTAGGTCATGATTCAATCTCAGTGATGCTAGTCAGGGAATAATGCTAGTGTTGCTGAAATATTCTTTATTTTATATTGAAATTGGCATAACAGTAGGGGCTAGTGCACAGCAAACGTTTCTCATCAGAGGTGAAGGAGAAAAAAAAAAATTGACGGTTTTCCTTTGTTCCTCTTTCCCGAAATACAGGAAATTTAATTTAAAGGCAAGATTTTTACTTTGGTTGGTTGGTTATTTGTAGTTTTTTGTTTTAAACTGTAAGAGGGGTCACACACTTGCACAGGTTACCCAGAGATGTTGTGGAGTCCCTGTCCTTGGGGATGTTCAAAACAGAATTGGACACAGACCTGCTATAGTTTATTCTGCTCTGCCCAGGATGGTATAGAGGGGACTTCCAACCTCAGCTCTTCTCTAATTCTCCAGTTTGAATGAACATCTGTGAAATTATTGAAGATAGAATTGATTAGAAAGTATTTTATTTTGTTAAAGACACCAGCCTGCATAAGGGACTGAACATTTTAAAACATAAACAAAAGTTCAGTTTTATCAGTGAAGAAGAGAGAATAATACTCAACATTTCATCATTCCAAAATATCCTTGGTGGAACGTGCTGACCAGGCACACTGTGACTGGTTCATGCACTTCAACATAAGCAGACAAATGAGGAAAAATTCAGAATGATTATGAAAGAAAAGAACATGAAAACTTCTACAACAAAAAATACTAAAATTTCCAAAATAAGTTTTAGACCAGATAACAAAAAGATTATTTGATATGTAAAATTTGTGTGCAGAATTGTAGGACCGATGTGGGAAAACTCCAGAATTTGCAAAAATAGGAGTTAGGCAATGTAATGAAAGGCCAGAAATACAGGTTAATGAAAGGATTGTTTCTATAAATGAATAATTCACTTTGGAAAAAAGAGACTGAGGGTACCAAGATAACTTTTGTGTTCTATTTTTCTCTAGTATTATTTAGATTGCTAATAATAAACACATAGATAATACATGAAAATCAAAGTAAGGTCTGATCTGTGAGTGCAAAATAATTCTCAGTATGTGCTTTATGCTTCCTAACTTCCATAATCTTCGTGCACGAACTTTCCTGCTTTAAAAAAGGGTAATATAGTCTCCTTGCACTAGAGGACCATTTTTCCTTGATTGAAAGATGCTACCGAGTCCATCCTTGCCCTAAGAACTTGGGATTTCATGTAAGGCATAAAAGTATATGGTAGCCATATGTTTGCTGGATAAATTTCTTCTTTGTTCAGTGGAGGTAAAACTGCTGTGCCACTTTTTTTACCTGTAATATATTGTTGTTTCAACTACAGTCAAAGACACGTAAAACTGCAAATGGAATTCCTTTCAATATGTTAGTTATTGAACATAATTATTGTTAATTAATCAATTTGGTTTTAAAGCTTTTCCAAAAGCTCCAATGAAAGTCACTGTAAAAGTGCAAAATATTATCATTCAAGTATTTAGTAATGATTGTAACTTCAATAAAAAAAATCTTCAAACTCTTAGAAACTGGCAAATTAGTTATTTTTTGGGCAGTGTTTGCTAAACACACACACTGTAAAATGACTTGTTTTTAAATTTATGTTAAACTAGTAGTAAAAATACATATGGTTACTTTCACTGCTGAAGATGTACTGCTGTGTGTTGATCATCCTTTAGTGCATTTTGAATGATAGTTAGTCTGTGGGGACCAGTGAAGACCTCCAATTAATTATTACTGGAGAACATGAAATCATAAACAAAATTCCTTGTAATAAATTTTTAAAATGAGATTGCATGTTTTATTTACGGTACTGGTCCATTTTGGGGCTTTAAATCTATGAACGAAAACAAACATGCTTTTTATCAAACTGAAATAAAAAATATCAATAGTATTTCTTTCTTATCAAAGTAGGACACAATATATGAACTGGACTTCTAAATAACTGCAGGGAGAAAAGCAAGGAAAGAAGAAGAAAAGATTTACTTTTCTCTAATTCATAGAAAGTGATTGAGGATATATATAAACAATATGGAAAATAGCAAGTGCTTCCAAATATAGTGAAGTTTATTAATCTTTCAGGTAGCTGATATGATGGAATTATTTTATAGGAAATATTTATAAAAGGCACAGCAAATAACTAAGAACTCTCGTAATTGTCACATGTTTGCAGCAGAAATTGGTTTTAGTTTAGACAGAGGAGCAGTAATGCTGAGGATATGCAATAGTTTCAAATAGGTTTGGTGACAAAATCCTGCCACAAACACAAAGCTAAAGGTACTTCTTATCCCATAGGGATCACAGCTGAAATTATAAAACAAAGAAGGAAATACAGTCAAGTAATAAAATAAGACCTGATAATCACCCATATCTTTCACTAGAGTCCTGTATCTCCCTTATCTTTAATTTTATTATTATTATTATTATTCTCATTTGTCTTTTAGATTCAGTTTCTGTCTGGACATTGCAAAGTACACAATAGATATGCTGCAGTTTAATGGACAAATATTAATAGATGAGATTAAGGTCTTCTTTCACTGAAAGGCATGGAAATTCTATAGTCTGTTGTTTTTTAATTTGCTACTTTCCTCCTGTCTTCCTACTACAAACAATATGTCTTCTTACCTATGTTTCATCAAGAGAATTTACTTTTCCCTTCAGACAATCAAACTGTTCACTTTCTTTACAACTCTAACTAACCACTTAACCTACACCTTCATAAGACATGGATATCTCAACCATGGTTTCTGGCTCTGGGAGTTGTGTAATGACACCATGATTTCAAAATGTGTTTTAAGCAAAAAAACTTTATCAGAATGATAGTTGCCTACTGAAGCCTGCAGACATTTTGAAGAGCTTTATCCAAATCTACAGGCCTTGCAATCAGGAAATTGCTGGTCCAAGTGGATCCAGTAATTCTTCATCAAAGGGTTGTTTGGGCTCTTTCTCTAATGACATTAGTTTCTGCACTAGCCACATAGACAGCTATGTCCATGACCTATATTGCTGCCTCTTTTTTACTCATATGGAATTATAAAGTTGTAGCATAGTGCCAGGGCAATGCTGTGTATCAGTTGAGTTTTCTTAAATTCTTAATTCCTTTAATGTCCCTGTGATACAATTTTGTCTAATTTATGCAATCCTTTCTCCCTCATTAGAAAGGATATCATCAAATAATTTCAAAGTTTCCCATAACTTTCTTCTAGTATTTTAGTCTCTTTGTTCCTGAATCACAAGAAGAAGAGTAGTACAGTGTAGAAACAAAATTTTGTCAGCTCTCCCTGATGATGGGACAGGCATTACTCGAACTTCTCCTATGAAATCTTTACTCATCACTGCAAATGTCTTCCTCCTCCTCTATGTCATGATTTTATACTTGTTCCAAGAACAAGAGAGGAGTGAGCCACATGCAACCTTATTACTAAGTGTTGCATGACATTTGGTAGTGGTCAACTCAGTCACCCTTTTCTCATATTTTATAAAGACACATGCATGTTTCTAGCCTTAGATGATATTGTTTGCATCACAGCACCACCTGAACACAGGTCACTGCCATTTTTCACGAAGCGCTGTAGAAGTGCATGAGAAAGTGCCACAGAAGTACTAATTCCGAATCTGAAGAGGAACTGTGCCAACAAGCCAAGTTAATCAACGTTCAGACCTTTAATACATGGAAATTCAAATGTCCAGTTAGGAAAAAAGCCAGGCAAAATGCTCTTATCTCTGGGTCTGAAAAGTAGGGCCTTTCATGTACTCATTCTCAGTTCACTCTGTATTCTGGTTAACAAAGGGATTTGTAGAATAGAATTGCTATGAGTCACTATTTAAGCATAGGGTTACTGGACAAGATTTGCATGATAATATATGGAAGGCTTTCCAAGATCTTGAGCATCACCAGAAGAAATTCCATTTTGAATCAATGCTAGTATTCCATGAGTAGTATAAAATAGTGGAAAAACCCCCTTAGAAGAGGAAGTGGTAAGGACCTCAAGCCTGAACATCATTATCAGGGTCACCTTACACAACTTCAGTTTTCTACAGTTTACTTGTCTTGCACAAACTATTCTTCTGGGCTCCTTTTATGGCCAAGAGAGGTGAAATACATACCTACAGACAGGAAAAAGTTCCAATTGAATTAGACAGCTACTTTAGGAATAAACAATCCTCTGGGTGAATCTTGGCAACAGAATCAAAAAACTAACTTTTTAACTATCAAAGATATTTAAGGTGTCTATAGAAGGTGGATAAACTCATATATTTACTTGAAAGTGGCAGAAGAGAGGTTTTGGACTCTGTACCCTTGAAGATTTTCAAAAGCTGACTGTGAGTCCTAAGAAATCTGATTTGGATTTGAACTTAACCCTCCCTGGAGCAGGTGATTAGACAAGATGGCCTCCATAGGGCCCTCCTAACCTAAATAATTTTACAGTTTAATTAATTCCAAGCTGGTGCTTGATTTCCATTCTTCTGTTGATAATCCTAAAACCTACAAGTTAAGTAACAATATCTGCAAGCCCTCTTCTATGCTATTGCTTTGAAAAGTTTAGAGTTACCCTACTCATAATAAGCAATTGTTTTTCTTATTCTCTTGTGTCATATTGATGTGTGTGGAATCTTAAGAAGTATGTCTGTGGAAAATAACTGAGATAGGATTTATAAGGGTAAACTTCACTTGCTGAATAATCTACTCACACTCTAACAGTGTTTCAACCAAATCTAAAAATTGGAAGCCTAATGGAAAATTTTCTAAAGATCTTGTAGGTAATATTGTTCTTGTAGGATAAAAGAATTTTTGTTAAAAATACACAGTGTTTCTACTTTTTTAATTTTGTTTTTCCAATGCATACCATCTCCTTTCTGCTTCCACTATTTCAAAATAATTCTCCTCATATGTTGCTTATGCTTTATTCAGTTTGTGGTGTATCTTTTTCTTTTAAACCCTAGTTAGTATTTCTGTGACACTCATCTGCAATAACTTCCGAACTTCTCTCAACATTCACGTGGCAAGTAACCTATTTAGCTATCAGATCATTATCATCCAAGGTCCACTGATGCAGTTTCACTTTGTTGTTCCTCCCCTTTCCCAGACTTTTCCCATCCTTAATGTGTATCCTTCCTCACTTTGAAGACATCATGGCAATAACTCAGTTGCTCCTCCTTCTTAATCTAGTTTTCTTCTTTCTTTGTGATCTCCGCTAATCAAAGTCTGAAAGAAATTATGTCTCTATTCTTACAAACTTTCAACAGAACAAAACTGGATGATATGTTAAGTTTTAAGTGCTTATTATCTTTAATGACTAAGAAAGACTGTAAGCAGGCTACTGAGATACTTGTAGCACTAAATATCATATGAGACTCCTCAGGATTGAACCTTTAGGTCAGCATTTTCTGATTTAGTAGATGAAGATGAACCTTTGTGGCTATAGCTGCAGTACCAATGAAACCCCACATTAGCAAGCAAATGTGCCTAAGTAAGAATTGTAATAGATATATCTGAGTGGTTTAGATTAGGCTAAGCAGTTGTACTACCATGTCAGTAACTGAAGAGGACTAATACAGTGGGATGGATACGCAGCATGTGTGAGAAACCACAACGTAGGTGGTAGCCAAGTGATGGACTGACCCCCCAGGTAGTTAGTGTCTCAGACTCCTTCATTGTCACAGAAAAGTGGGCAGATGAAGTCACTAATTTTTATTATCTTCCTCATGCAGGCAAGTTACTCACACTCTTGTTAAACCTGTGTTACAGAAGTGTGTTTTCCCCTCTTCCAGCCCTCAGTCCATTCAAACCTAACCCTCTAGACTTTTGCCAGTGAGAGGGAAGGTGCTGTCAAGTCCAAACTTCAGCAGTTCTGAAAAATTTCAGTGTAAGAAATCCACTTTCTCTTTGTAAGTTTCCAATATGCTTTCAAAATTTATATTCAAAATAATTGATGTTAAAAAGCTTTCATTTATATGGTTTTGGAGGGTGGGAGAAATAATAGGATGAAAAAAATATTCTTTTGTGGTAAACATTTGTTTTAGAAAAGTAAACAAATAAAATATTCCTGAAGTACTTAGCCATCAGTATTTGAAGATCTGTGGCAGCATCTGAAAGACAAAAAAGGAAATAATTGATTAGTGGATTTTGTTTGATCTTCTCAAGGATCAAAGGGACAAATACTGTCTACAAGGATGAAAGGGTGGAGAACTGCTCTCTGTACTGCCTCAGTTATCTGCGTATTCATATGCTCTTGCTACATGTTAGTAACGCCTGTACCTGACCCTCCGTCATGCTTGAGGGAAAAAAAAAAAATCCCAAATGTATGCTGTACTACTGTGCTGGAATTCTGAAAAGTTTCTCAATAATCAAAAAGGTAATTTGAAGTCTGTAAGCTGTTACTGAATCTGGTTTTCAGTTTGTAAGTATTGACTTCAATTGTCTGTAATATAATTGTGGCAATTTTTTTTAATTGTTAATAATATCACCCCCTTCCCAAAATGGAATATCCAGAATTTGGTTTTGTGATATCCTCGTGTACCATAGCAAACTACACACCCATTTTATATACTGCATGATGATACAACATTTATCTCTTTTGTTCTCCCTGTAGATACTACTGGTTTGTTTTGGTGTATTCTTGTAGAAGAATGTATTTCAGAATCTTTTTTTTCCTTTTAGAGGTCTTAGTTCCTAATTAAATGCACAGTTATATATATGCATATATACTGCATTAGTATGAATCTGTGTACCAAGGTGTGCTTTTACTAAACTTAATTCTTTTTATGTTAATTTAGAAGTTATTGGGTTATAATATACCTTTGGGTAACACTGCATTTTGGCAGGTATTTATTTTAACAATTGTAGTTACCAGCAGAGAGGAGGAGTGGTCTCTGGGCACCATCAGACATCCTGGAAAGATCACTAAGAAAAATGAACATATTCTCAGGTGTCTGTTTGCTGTCTAGGAGTCTGTGCCTACTGTTGACAGAGGGGCTTGAGACAGACTGTATACGACCAGTATGATCCACAAAATGTCTGCTTTATTTACAAAAACTGCTCCTTAAATATCTTTTCTACACCTCGGCACATGATCACTTTTACATCATTGGTTATATGATATTGTTCACGCTCTAAACATGCACTAATAACACACTTCTAATTGGATTATTGCAGGTGTCCACACGATGTGACAACATTGTTTTTCTTTTGGGCCTCCTCCTTAATTTTGGCACAGATTTCCCTTTGTTTCAGCCTCAGAACCTGAAGTCGTGATGACTATGCACTTCTACACTGTCTGTGCCTGGCCATGTCAAGACAAGGCCTACAGAAATGCAGAACAGATTGCTCACACAATCCTGCTTTCACCACAGCCTACCCCCCAAAAAAAACCCCCCAACTGGTGGAACTCCAAAGCTGAGAAAAATCACTTGACTAGGCCAACCTTTTCAGCTGTATTTGTACATAGGATGCTCAGTCTGTCTGATCCGATGTTGTATTCATTTGCTTTGAAGTATGTGTAGACTTTTGCAGAGACGGAGGCCAAAAAAATACTTGAAAAGACACTTTGTTCTACATTTAACAATATTTCAGTTCCAGCATCACAGTCACAAAGCCTTTTTCAAACTACAACATTGTCCAGGCTATTCAGTTAAGTAAATTTAACATCTGACTTTCACAGCTGCTTTACAGTTTAATTTTTAGGACACATCACAGAAGCCATGGCAATTATTTGGTACCTGTTCTGATATCTAAGCCAGAGGCTGGAGCCTAAAACTGTGAGAACAAAGACAGTCATTCCTACTGGCTTTTGACTACAGTGCACTGTCTGCTGTTTTGGAAGATCTCTGTTGCCTCTATCAATAGGCCAATGGCTGAAGAGAAAGCAGTCAGGTATATGTCATGTAGAGATCCTGTTATATCTGGAGCACCTTTATAAATGAAGCATAGTAAGGAGAAATGCATTCATGTTCAGTTTAATTAGGATTCCCAAAAACATGTCATTCTCACCCATTGTAGTGCCTCATTCTGTTACAGTTTGTGTTCATTTATGAGTCATTGGAAGCACATTATATTTATGCCATTTTAGTTTATACATTCTCCATACTGAATGAGATCATGAGGAAGATGAAGCTTGATGATGGTCTGGATGATGGTCTGATTACACCACGATGTCAGTCTTCTCTATTGGAGTTTTCTTGTAGTTATCCCCAGTTCTGAAACAGAGGTATCCTCTTTCCTCTCTCATCAAAGATTTGAGACTTGAAAATATTAGTTTATTCTTTCTTATACAAATCTTTTCCTTGCTGGTTGAGCCATGAGCCAGAAAAGCTACTCTTGTCATGTGTTCTGAAGAGGATCTGCTTATTCTGCATAGAAACTGCCTGAACAGATGTTTGATGCATATTGCCAGATCGTCTCATAAAACTCCCTGGTAGCTGGAAATCGGGAGAAGTCCTAAACAACCCTGGATTAGAACAGCTTTTGCAGATCTCATAAAAAAAACCAAAAACTTTACCTATTTCTTCCCATAGATAAAGAGAGTAATAACTAAATGACTGGGCAAAAAGTCTTCCTAGCTTCTCTCACCACATGCATGCTTTTAAAAGTATCCCACTTTCATTAATTATTAGATACTCCAAACCTTTGGTATGGAGTCTGGTACCGAGCTGTGTCAGGGGAAGCTCATATTAGAGAAACGTTCTTCACTAAGAAGGTGGTCAGACACTGGCACAGGACAACTCCCCAGGGACTTGGTCATGCCACCAAGCCAGTCAGAGTTCAAGGAACGTATGGACAATGCTCTTAGTCATATGGTTTAATTTTGATTAGTCTTATGAGGAGCAGGGAGTCGGACTTGATGATCCTTGTAGATCCCTTCCGATTTGAGATATTCTGTGATTCTAAGGTGAAAAATAAGTAAATACATCACACAGAAACTTTGCAGAGTCACTTAGAATAAGTGAATGTTCTGCAAATATTTAACTGTAGGTTGATCATCGCCAGAGTGCTTCATTTCTTTTCTCAGGTCCGCCAGTAATATCCATTTATCCTTTCAAAAATAACATTACTATAGATATAAATATATATCAAATTTCCACTGAATTAAATTATTTTATTAAAGAGGTTTTTGTAATTTTTCAGTTATATCTTTCACCTAAAAATAAAATGCATCTACTTTTTCTGAGTGGAACATAGTTTAATATAAAGAGAATAAGATTTGAAGTATTTTTATTTAGGAGACAGTATCTTTTCTTCTTGGTAAGTTTTATTTTGACGTTTACTGAGTTTGTCTCCTCAATCCCTCCAAAGTTGAATAACAGGATTTAAATTTGGTCTATGAAGAACTGAGTTGATAGAGAAAACAGCAGTAAGTTTTGAAAAGCTTAGCAAGAGATGTGAAAAATATAAACTGCTCAACTCTAATGAAAGCTTATAGGAAGGATTTGAAAAAATTATAGATTAAATATGATCTATTAGATTTGAGCAGCCAATATCTAGTTTTTCAAACCAAAATATTTTTAATTTGATATTCAGGTAAAAATCAAATGTTAGTAATGTATTTTATTCAGAAGCAGTGTGCTACATTTGGTTGTATGATGTTTTATGAATGTCATTTATGTTTTATTGTAATAATGTGTTTTGTTATGCAAACCCATGAAACCCACATAGCAATAAGGCACAGCTTTATCATTCTCTGATTACAGACAAAAAATTAGAACAAGTCATCTTAAGCAGAATTTTATTATTCTTAACTGAGCTTTAAACTATTTGTCACTGGTCAGAAAAAATGCAGCTGGTCTGCACTCTTGACCCTTCAGCAGTAGCTTACTGCCTAAGTTGTTTATTCACTGAAAATATTTATGCAAGGGATATGCGTGGAATAGAGGCTGAACAGAAACTTTGTGATGGGATAAGGGTAAATCTCATTCTTTCTTGGAAGAATTTGTCAAGTAAGGAAAAATTCAGATTTATTTCATCCTCTTAACCAATTTAAAGCTCTCCTTTCCCACCTTCCTCTCTAGTCTTTTTAAGTATGCAAACAACACATATCACATTGGGTATTCTTAGCAAGGTCTTCATCCTTTGTTAACTGGGTAGGATAGCCTTAATGCTAAACCTCTGCTGATATAACAGGAGAATATCCTGTTTTATTTAGAATTCACATTCCTTCTGCTGTAGCTTGTTAAGCCTCACCTGTAAACTTTCTGTGCTTTGGGTTTCATTTTTCAATCTTTAAACAAACATTACACCAAACTTCATATTTCTGAGCCCTGCAAAAGTCTCAGTAGGATGCAGAGGAATTTGCCCTTAATTAGAGCTTTTAATAGAAATGTCAGAAGGGGATGCAACTACTCTAAAACATGGTACAAAATTAGCAGTTTTTTAAACTGCCATATTTCTCAACAGCAGTCTCTTTCTGTGTAGAAAGATCACATAAATCAGGTCACATCACCAGGACAAGAGACGTACTCCAATGTTACTCTCAGACAGAGTCAAAACAATTTTTTTCATTATTATTTTTTTCCTGGGCTTGGATTGATGCTGTAATTTTTGGGGAGTAACAAAATCAATAATTACTACATATTAAACACAAAGTTCAAAATTACCTGCTTGCATTTAACAGTAACCACTTCAAAGTGCTACACCCATAACTATCATAGTAAAATGTGTATTTAAGTACAGACCAAAGAGTCAAATAAATCTTTCTTACATAGTCATTTCAAATTAAGTTTGTTTTTTTAAGTAAGAACAGAGGTCTTAAAGAAATAGAAGAAAGACACTTTGTCTTTTGTTTACATCTGTTCTTTCTGAGGCTAATTGAAACTACCATTTTCCCATTGTGATAATCTATGAAAATTTGAGAATTTCCATTTCAGTAAAGGAGCTACTTGTGAAAGGAGATAGTGCCCTGTGTGAAAGCAGAGGACTCAGTAATCCTCTGCGGCTACACTGGTTTGTTTTCCAGAGGCTCAAATGGCATAATTTCCATTACTGGTTGCAGAGGACGGTCATGTAACATAGATAAAACTCCACAATTGGGATTAATTTAATGTTAGGATATTTGTTACAACATAGATATTTGCACATGAACCACTCATTCTGATGCTCTCTTTATTCTTTGCAAAAAAAAGTAAGTCTTTACATAGGTGAGATGATTCATACCCTAGGAAGGCCTGTATCTCTCCACTGACTGTAGAGACAATCTAGACAGCTTAGCTCAGAAATTGACATATGCAATGTGGGCATCCGATCTTAGATGAGATGAATCCCAGTTCAAATGAGGACCTCACCCTTTTGCCTAGATCTACTCAGACTGACCTTCCATTATTTTTGTCAAATAAGAACCCTGGTTTGTAGTGCAACGTGGTGGATAAGTTTGGGAGAAAAATATGTGCTATGACTGCTACAAATTCATTACATGAAAGTGAATTACATGAAAGAAAGCTCCTCTGATATGAACAGGTATCTCTTTGGTATCTCTATGACATGAGCTCTGGAGGACTAATAGTAGAGATTATGAAGATAAATATAAGTGATAATTTGCTTTATGGCAATTCCTTTGAAATAACTGACTGCAGCAATTATTGTAACAATAACCAAAACTGTCTGGGTTGATTGTGCTGGATGTTACCTATAGACAGAGGTGGTTTAGATACAACCCATGGTGGAATGCTAAACAGTTTCATTTGCTCCTGTTAGACATTCAATATTTGTGGACAGTTAGAAGTATCTGTCACAGGTCTTTATCCTGTACTCCAGTATTTTGAGTTAAAGTAAACAGAAGGAACATATAAGTCTGTTTCCCTTACTAAATATGAGTAAGAGTGTCTGAACGGATGGAACACTGTAAAACAACTTTTTAGTTAACTTCAGTGGCAGTTCTGGGTTCTCAGTAACTCAAATAAAGTAGTGACACCACAATTCAGGAGCTGCAAGAGTACTGCATTGCAGGTACATTGTGATGAGTTGTGAAGCAGTAGCAGATTCATTGATCTGGGGATATAAATAGAAACATCTATGCCTAGAGATTTAAAGTATTAAATTTATTTGGGTTTTTTGGTGTGTGTAGAACAGATAAAACCCACCAAAACCAATAAAAAGGGAAGGATAGAAATGCAATGGGATGATCTTATCAGTCAGTATCTTTAATGAATATCCATTTCCAAAAAAACTACCATTGAAAGAAATGCAGCTTCACCACAAATTTTAAATCTGATAGATGTCTGACCCGTGACTTGGGCACAGAAGTACCTGCTTGTAGGTGCTTGGGTAAAGCAAATGTGGTGAAGATAGAATCAGTATGTTTAAAAAGTAGGTTGGTTAAAGATTAAATGGTATATTTCAACATTTTGGACAAAGTACATACTTGACCATGTTATACATGAGGAAGTCAAGCTGCTTTGTAAACACTTTTTATCTCATATAACATCTAACTTTTAACTTCATGTAACTGGTAATACATATTTTTTTAACTGTTTTATACTGCTTAATACATTCTACTGCTCAGGTTGTCTAAAACTGAGATTAATTTCCTTGAAAGCTTCTTATAAACTCATTCAACTTCAGTACTTTCCTTTTAATAAAAGCTGTTTCTGGCTATCTACAAAGTACAAGACTATATGCAATCCTTGAGTACAATTTTTGTCATGTTCAAAAATTAAAGGAAAGCTAAATATACTTTCTCTTAAATTTGAAAAGATTTTGTAAAATGCACATAAAAATATTCAGGTAAGGACACTGTAAAGCAAAATGAGCACATCTTGATTCTCAAATATATGATTATTCTGAGAATGTAATGTGGGTATCAATTATATATGTATCCCATTTTTATTTGCTACCTTGCTGTAGTTTTATACTAACATCTTATCCTATGGCCTTTTTTCCTACCTGCCTGTCAGTCTTCCAGTTCTTTTTTCCTCTCACTATGTGATGTCATCTGGCAGGGAGCAAAGGGAAACACTCATGTGTTTGTGTAATTAAGCAAATCATGCACATATTCAGCATTTGTATATTGATAGACATTAAAATGGAAAAACTTGGAAAGACATTATGCTGCATAAAACATCTGAATAACTTCTATCACACTGTAAAACCCAGGGGACTTTCATTGCCTAAGAAAAATGGGAGATGTCTCCCCATAACATTAGCAAATTACCTGCTTTGTTTGTTATTGTAGGTTGATTTTTATTTATGCAGTCGTACAGTCCAATTTTCAGTCCAAGCTCCTAGTTTTTACGTCTGTAATCCTATCTTATTTTTTCCTGACAATTTATTAGTAGTGTGAGATTGTGGACACAATTCTCTGTGGGTGAAAAATTGCACCTACTAAAGAGTAGGTTTGAGAATCAAGCTTCTATATGCATTGATTACTGTAGAGCACAATGGGGTATAATAGGTGAGAACAAACTATGGTTATAAAGATCAAGTCTATTGTAGGTATAAAAGCCTATTTTATGTACATTAAAGAGCCTTGATTATTTAAAGGCATTTGCGCTGTTGGTTATTTTACACAGGTTATTTACACTGTTGATTAAATTGCTTGCAAAGCAGTCAGATTTCCATACACAAGTAGTCTAACAGAAATATTATGCAGCCAGCAATTTGCCAGTTGTCTGTTGACAAAGACAGAGAGTAAGCCACTTACTACTGTTTTTATACAATGAATCATTTTTGTAAAAATGGAGCAGTCTAATGAAAATTCAAATGTATTGCTTTTCCCGATTCAAACAGAAATCCAAGCACTTCATATACTCTGCAAATAAGCCTCATTTGCCAGAGTGTAGCAACTAACAAGCAATTTCAGTTCTACATGCAGATTTTAAATAAAATTCTCCAAATTTAAACAGGTAGTTTAATTTTACTTCCATAAACAGATACTTTCAAAATATTTAGACATCTGTATATAATACTGTTTAAACTGTTTGTTCTAAAACATAAATAGCTATCTCAGTGTTTGAGCTACCACCCGACGTCTTTCTCATTTAAGGGTAAAACATAAAAAATAACTGGGATAACTAGACTCGGGAACAATGCTTACACAGCATGTCAGCATCTTTTATTGTGTCTTAATTGTAAGACCACTTAGAGGGGAGCTGTGGGTAAACTGGCTCTGCAGGAGAGGCAAAATGCCTGGTCTCAGGGATGTTACTGATAGCCTTGCTGAGGGTTTCACCAGTGCTTCTGTGCTCAGCTAACACATAAACATGCAGGATCTTTTGAACCTCTGGTCTGTTCTATTGTAGCAGAACACCTTGGGATGATCATCTTCCCTACTTACCACGGTCACCACACCATGCCATTTCCATGGCACGTTCCATGCCACACATGTCTGTGTGGTGCATGTCTGGTTTGCTGCATGTGGTGTACGCATCTGTTACATTGCATATTTAGGTAGTTGAATTATTACAAGCTGCAAATATTTCCTAATAGGTAGGTATTTGTACCTAAAATTATATTCTCTTTTTTGCACCATCTATTTAGAGAGTACCCTAGGTCTCTGTGATCTTAATGGAAACTGGATCAGGTCCTGATAATGAAAATTTTTGTCATGTGTCAGTTGGCAGAAACATTAAAGATAATTCAGATTTCAAGTGTATTTATGTATAAGTGAATTGGAAAAGATTTATGATATATTAAGAATATAAATTTTAGAAGGTTGTGGAATTCTCTGGTTTAATTTGACCTACTTCCATAAGGAAAAAATCTGTCTGAAAAAAAAGTGTTCTCAAAACTATTATTTTTAAATTTTCTCCAATGTGATTTCTGTAATTTATTGTATATTGTGAAATTTTTTTTTCTCTCAGTTTCACAAGGTCTTTCACATAGCATGAGAGAATACAAAGACTTTGAAAAGTGTTTATAGGATACGTGAAATATGATTGAAAGTTCATAGAAACTGGCACAAGCATTCAGACATAGATATAACATACTTGAAACTGCTTTTGAATTAGTAATGGGAATTGACTGGATTATCAACTGAATGTGTCTTTAAAAAAAAAAAACAAACCAAACATTGAATACATTCAGCATGCTCAGCAGCAGTTCACTTTAAATATAGGGAATTTGCTTCATCAGTGTCATGACACTTCTGTAGTCTTTGGTAAAATTTTCCCTGAAGTGGAGCACAATGTGTTTTCAACCAATATATGTAGTATGTAATAAATTTATAAAATGCTTACAGTAAATATCATAGAATCATCATCATAAAATGGCCTGTGTTCAAAGGGACACTTCCAGGGATGGGGCATCCACAGCTTCTCTGGGCAACCTGTTCCAGTGTCTCACCAACCCTCACAGCAAAGAATGTTTTCCTAGTATCTAATTTAAACTTGCCCTCTTAGTTTGAAGCCATTTCTCCTTGTCATGTCACAACATGCTTTTGTAAATAGTCTTCCTCCATCTTTCTTGTAGGCTCCCTTCAGGTGGTGGAAGGCCACAATTAGGTCACTCTGATGCCTTCAACACATGGATAATAATATATAATATAGTAATATATACAGTGTGTATATATACAAAGAGATTATATATTTATCCTCAGAAAGATTAGTTCGTGGTTAAAGTAATTTTGATTTTATGATCAATTAATAACATGCAAGAAATAAGAGTATCTATTGTCAAGGATAGCCATAAGCTTCTAAAAAATTACGGAGAATGAAATATACTTGCTAAGCAATGAATTTCAGTTAAATGCAGCCTGTGAACAGACCTGTGTTCCTGGCCAGAAAATCAATTTAACATGTGCTTAAGGAAAGTGGATTGTCTAGTATTTTGCTGAGTCAAGTTCCGTGTAGAGAATTACTACTCTAGATGAACAACAAGTTGTCTCTTGGCAAGGGTTGAATTGCATTTCAGCTATCTGAAAACCAGGAAATTGTATTTTAAAAAGAAATTAGGTACTATCTTTGTTTTGGTTTGGTTTTTTTCTGTTTTTTTGCTGGCTTGTTCCCTTGTTTGTGGTTTTTTTGTGAGAAAGAATAGAGATTTGGTCTTTCATTTTTAAAAAAAAAAAAAAAATCAATAAATTCATGTATTTTATTTTTAAACACATTACATACTGATTGTTGATGTTTACTCTAGACAATACTATTAGTCAAGCCAAGGTATAGGGACTTATTTCTATTTATGTACATAACACACACACACACATATAAATATAATATCTGTTATGATATTCTTTCAGATAATTTGAGATATATGATCATTATCAGAAATTTAAAATCATAGCTGTATAATTTTTGTAATCTTTTAGCCTATAATCCTTTCATAATCTTTTTTTTTTTTTGAACTATGAAAAGCACATTATTAACTATGTGCCTTACAGGAAGAAATATGTAAGAGTTGCTGCATGTGTAGAGAGGAAGTGAACTTGAGCATTGTCATGAAGACACAAGCCATGTGCTAACTGTGACTCGTAATTTTTTTCAGAAAAAAAGCATAAAGAAAGTAGTGTATTCATGATTTATTAATAGGATTCTTCAGATCCTGCCCCATGAAATAACACATGGTTCTTTGACCATACTAAGTATACCTTTTAGAGATATTTTTAAACCTTGAGAATTGTCCATTTTGTGGGTGTAATTGAAAGATTGAAAACTGGTTAACTCTGTGTTATTCTGTTTATACATGTAGCCCTGTTTCAGAAGGTTGCATGCTTTCTGTATTATTGACTTTTATTCCTAAAATGGCTTAAAAAGGAAAAAAAAAATCTGCAGAAAGATTTAAATAGATAATTTGGAAAAAAAAAAAAAAAGGAGTAAATAATCAGCCTTTATTCCTTTTTATAGATAAAAAGATCTCACAAATAAACTCTGGCTTGTGCTTTCAAGGTTGAATCAGGAGAGCAAGTATTTTCTGAAATGTATGTATTCTACTAGATATATTTTTCTATTATTTTTTTTTTCATTTTAAAAAATAAGATTATTCTACGCACTTCTTGTTGTAGGATTTTGCAAACCAGCAGCAAGCCATATAATGCCAAACAAATAATTTGAGAGAGAATTATTACTTTGATGTCTACTTTGAGAATATTTATCACTGTTCTATTGCAGTAAGATGAGCATTTTCCTTTATCCCAGTTGTCTATGTGTCTTTCAGTTAACTTTACCTGAGCTACTAGCAATAAGGATAGAATACTAGAATTGAAATTTGGAGTCTGTCAATGTTTGTAGTGGTTCCACATAAAAATGAGTAGGGTCAGAGATCCTGGATTTCTAGATTGATTCATGTGACACGTATGATTTTACAAACATCTATGTGTAAGAGGAAATGTGTATGTGCTTGTATGTATTCTATTATACATAAGTGCGTTTATTTGAAAAGTTTTTTTGTTGGAAGATAAGCACTGTTAGCTTCCACAGAAATATTAAGAAAGGGAAAACCCTCACATCTCTGAAAAGGGTTTAGGGCCTGGAAGATTTGACACATATGTCCATATAAAAATTGCTCTGAAAATTTTATAGTAACATACATGAGTGATTTTTAAGGCAATACTTTTTAGTCATTCTTAACATATCACTTGGCTAGTACAATCCCTCTGTGGATTATCATGAAAATTAATTATTTTATTACCCCCTAAACTAATGCAAATCATCTGCCAGGGGAAAATTATTTTTATGTTAACCATTTGTGTTTTGCAATAGCATAGAAACATCTATCTGAACACTATTGCTTTCAGTGTATCTGTAGCTTATTTGCTTTGATACTGTGGTAGCAACATTTCAATACAGTCTATAGAAAAAAAAGTCTCATTTGTAGCTGCCTAAGAAATACTTAATTTATTTTTTAATGAAGTTCATTACTTAAGACTTTGTATGATACAGTATTGCTGGGAGCTGGAACCTGACCCCACTTTGCTTTTTCTTTCTTCACATATTTGCTTTTATCATGTCAGTTTTACTCAAGTGACACTGAAATATGGAGATTTTTTCCTTCTTTTTTTTTTCTCTCTTTTTTTTTTTTTTTTCCAGAAGGAGCTTATCAGTTGTAAGCCCTAGACTGTGAATGCAAGCTTTGATGTTAACAGCCCCAGTGCCTTTCTTTTTTTATTTGGGGCATTAAGTTCAATTACATATTCAAAGTATCTGTTCAGTGTTTTGCTAGAATTTTTCAATAATTAAAATAACTGAGCTTTTTTAAAGTACACTTTCCTTAGTGTTTTGATCTTAGTACAGATGCGACTCAGACCAAATCCTGTTCTATCTATCAGTTTCACTGATTTCCAAGTCTCTGTATTTGTGTTCACAGGCCAGTGTAGCATGTTTCAGAAGCAGCAGTTTAAGAATTTGCCTGAAAAACTGCCAAAAGAATATTTACTGCCTTTTGCTTTGTGCTGAAAAAAGTTATATACTGATAAAGAACTGCAGTTTAGAAACTCTTACTCCTTGAAAAATATATTAAGTTCATCCTGATGTTTGCACCAATGCAATGAGAAGTTATAAGTCAGTGTTTCAAAGCTTTTGTCCCTTATGGAAAAACACCAATTACTTCATATGTTTTAAGACATGGAAAAAAACAAAACAAAACAAACAAACAAAACCCCAACCACAAATAACATCAAAACAAAAAATCAAATTAATATTAACTGAACAACCACATGTAAGTCCAGATTTACAAACTTCATTTGTCCACTAAATTTTTTAACAGGACTTTTGTGATCCATTTACAGAGGTCCCTTAACATGAAAAGGTAGCTTATTCTAAAGAGAAATTTCAGAGCAGATGCAAGAGCTGTGTGAGTCTGCAGATACCCTGTTTCCACTTCAAGCTCTCCAAGCAAACTCTAAACCTAGCCAGTTTGCCTTCAAAGTCCCCATCTGGGAAAATAAGGTCTTGAAAAAATTATGTCTCCTGTTATAGCCAGACAGATATTTTTTAAACTTAGAAAACATTATCAAGCTTCACTTAAATCCTTTGGGAAGATAAAAGAGAACACAGGGAAACAGCAGAAATAGTCACAGGAAAAACAAAGTAACAAACATACGTGTCACTCCTGCTTAATGGTAATATGCTGCTAGAATAGACACCAGAATATTCAACAAAGATTTTCTGAAATAAGTGCTGCTGTTGTTGCTGGCAATGAGATTGATGTTTTTTTGCTCATAGTTTTCCATGCTATATTTTTCCCAAAATTTGCTACTTCTTCTGGACTTTTGAAAATCACCACGTTTCTGGCTTTTTTGTATTTTAAACCTTTGCAATCTCATATAACTTTAAAATATGTTTAAGTTTTACCTGTTCCAGGCCACGGGTCAAACAGCCACGCTTCCTTTAATTGGTACCATATTCAACAAATAGTTCTTTCTCAATTAGTGTAGGTACTGCACTGTTCACAGGGTAGGAGAATCTGAGCATAAATGAACGGGGTTAAAATAAGCAGAGAGGCTGAAAGATCTGTGAGTGCAGACTGTACTGAGAAATGTTAGAGATGGGTCAAAAGTGGAACACTCCACGGACACCCAATAGTCCCAATTTCAGTGTGTCAGCCAAAACAAACACCTGAACAGGAATTCCATGTTTCATCTTGGTATGGAAAAAACAAAAATCCTATTGATGAGGTTTTACAAAGCCAAATCCCTGAGTTTCTCAGTTTATTTTCTCTGAGGAGAAAATAAAAATAAAAATAAAAAAAAAACAAACAAAACAAAAACAAAAAAGCCTAGAGTGTGGGAACTAATGTCTAGTATAAGCAAGTGAATATACTGTTGTAATTATAAAGTCAGGAAGCCAGGCATGCAACACAGAAATGGAAATGTGTGAGAAGATGAGATAATACATTCAACAACTTAATTGAAAATTAATGTTTTTGTCACTACAGAACAAGAGCTTTTCAGCTAATATACTGTGAATTAATCTGACTACTCATCCTATGGTGTTGTATGAATCCTTTCGATGCTTTTAGAATTATTGTTTTAAGTAAGCTGCATGTTCTACAGAAATTTTGTCTGAGTCCAAATCAGTGTTTCTGTATTTTGAGGAAGGATATGGGGTTAAAATTATCTTGGCAGGAGAGCGCAAAGTGTTATTTGGATTTTATCCCAAGGATGCACAGTGGCATCAAGAGGGAAGGATGCAATGGCAACAGCTTTTAGGACATCAAATGTCAGCATCAGAAACAGCAGCAGGATGAGCAGACTGTGCTAATGGTGCTTCTTTCTTCCTCTGCCATTACAAAGTTGGCATGTGTCAAAAGTTATCACCAAGTGGAATCCAAATTGCCATAGTTATTTCCAATCCTAAATTTCAGAAAGTGTTGTCCAGTAGTGACAGACAAGGGAACACATCTTTCTGGTGGCTAGCTGAGAGCCACAGCATCCTGGATCAACACAGAAGGAGGGACTTCAGTGGAATGACATCAATCAATGCCAGCTAGAGATCTGAACCATGCTGTATGATCCTCTACTCTAATGCCCTTAGAAGACAGAAATTAGCTCCTCTTTCAGCCTTGAATATAAGGCAAAGAGGAAAAAGGTATGCAGTGTCTACCACCTTCTAGAATGAGAGCTAAAATAGGTAAGGAACATCCTCTTTCCCTGCGAAGTTTTGTGGGGGGAAAAAAAGTGGTAACAATCTTGATTGTCATTTTGCTTGAAAAAAATCACTAAAATATTGGAGAGGGTGGTTGCAACTAAGAAATAATTTTTATTTGCTAAATATTGCATAGTTCTTCCCTAAAAAGTCTTGAGAAACTTGTCTTCTATTAAGGATGTTACAAAAAATAATAATGCTATTCTTTTGCTATTTTAAATAAGCTTGATTAAATGTTTCTCACCAGTTTTCTTATAAACTTTATGACTCCTTTTAATCTATGTGATGCTTAGGTAAATACACCCAGAGACAACCAAGATACTGCAGTTTTTAACTAAATATCTCACAGTAGAGTGCATACTTTATCTTGTAACAAAGAAAAAAACAGGTAATTTGTTTTAGTTCTTTATTTATGTATAGTACCTCAACAGAGCAAAAAACTGCATCTCTGAGCGTCATGTCTTTTTGCATGTATATGCTATCACTAGTGAAATTACTTTCATGAGTAGTCTCATTCTCCTCAGTGACCTGCATAAGCTGTGGAAAAAGTCAGTGCACAAAACTCTTCATATACAGTTTCCTCACATAGTCAACTATGCATTTAAACTAGTGGAAACTTGAATAAGAAAACATAGCACTGAAAAAATATAAAGTAACATTTTGGAAATAGGAAGATTTGCAGTACTGTGATGGCACTACTTGGACAATTCTTATTTTTGGTAGCCAGAAGTAATTAAATAGGTACCTGTCCTACTGATGCACATTTGTTTTTTTTTCCCTCTCTATTCAGAATCTTCTTAGTTGGGAATATCCTTTTTCTATACTAGATTTATATTCTTTCTACCAGATCCAACTATCCCGTATTTTTGTCACAGGTGAAGAATGAAGTAACAAAATTGGCACCCTGTTTGGTAATGGATCTGACTAATATAAATGGCTTTTACAATAGCCTGTAACACAATCATTGATTATAGATGAAGTTTTTAAATCTACGTGCTAATATGAAACCCTCAAATATCAGCAAGGTAAAAATGTTTTTATAAGCCCACTAAATGTCTTTGTATGGCTTACAGGAATTATTCTGACACCGTGACATTTTTGGTAAAAATATACCTGTAGCATTTACAAAATCTATCAGTGTATATTCATTTTGGGCAAAGCCTGATATATTAGGATACAGACAATATATATTAGCAATATTTCGACAAATTCTTATTACTGGTGTCTTGGTACTTGGTACTTTTTTTTTGCTTTTTCACATACGAAGGCCTGTTTGTGATTGTTTTGTCAAATACCTGCAAGATTAGCCCAGTATTAACTAGGTGATAAGTAAATCTTTTATGTGGACTGGTGGGCTCCCATTTTAAGCCACTTGTAATTCAAAAATTTAAGTATTTCTGCATCTTTCTGCTGAGGCATTGTGATTTAACCCCAGCTGGCCCCACACAGCCACTCCCCTGCAGTAGGATGGTGGAGAGAATTGGAAGGGTAAATGCTAGAAAACTTGTGCGTTGACATAAAGACAGTTTAATATGTAAAGCAAAAAGCTGCACACTCAACCAAAAGCAAAACAGGAAATTCATTCACCACTGCCCATGGGCAGGCAGGTGTTCAGCCATCCCCAGGAAAGCAGGCAACAGTCACTTGGGAAGACAAACACCATCACACTGAATATCTCCCCCTTCCTTCCTCTTCCCTTCACTTTTTATACTGAGCATGGAGTCATGTGCTATGGGATATCCCTTGTATCAGTTGGGGTCAGCTGTCCCAGCTGTGCCTCCTCCCAGCTTCTTGTGCACCCTCAACCTCCTCGCTGGAGGGTGGTATGAGAGGCAGTAAAGGCCTTGACTTGGTGTAAATGCTGCTCAGCAAGAATGAAAAAATCTTTATATTATCAACCCTATTTTCAGTGCAAATCCAAAACACAGCCCTGTACTAGCTAAATGAAGAAAATTTAGTCTAGCCCAGCCAAAATCAGCACAAAAGGTGATCTGCAAATCTGTCATTGTGAGAGTAATGAGTGGTTTTGTATTTAGTGCCTCACCAATCTCACCTATTAGTAACTCAAAAAAAGGGAAAGGAGATATAATAAAACTTAAGCTTATGTCCAAGTCTGTTCCCAACAAAAGCCTCTCTGTATTTAAAAGAAAATGCAAGAATAACAGAGGAATAAAAGAAAAGGAGACTATTGTGCTGCAGCACACCACAACAGTCTCAGTCACTTTAACAAAGTTCAGCACAAGTTTAATAGAAAAGGTTCCCTTGGCCAAAGGATGTAGCCTTTCACATGGGTTTGGAGAGTAGGAAGGGGCAGAACAGTTAGCAAACAACAGCAGGAAAAACATAAGACCTTATTCATATGCAGTGATGATTGGAGAGAGGGAGACTCCACTGTTCAATGGGGTTTTGGTTCAACATTCAAGAGGAAGCTCTATCCAGGTCCAGATATACTTTGTAACCCAGGCACCTTTTGGAGCTGCAGTAAGTTGATGCAAAAACATTAGTCGCTCGTTACTAATGCAATAACAGAAGATTTAACATGAGAGATGATATATTTTTGTTAATCTTTATGTCATTTTATCATCTAACTTAATTTTCTGTTATTTCCCCCGGGTAGATGGAGCTCGTCAGCCCCTAAGGCCATCCATCTAAGAGAAGGTCACTCGAAACAAACCTACGTCC
>JAWWLV010000179.1:12428852-12486238 GCA_035041135.1 Platyrinchus mystaceus
ACCTAAAAAATCCATTGCGCAGGCTTGAAAGGTGGGAACACCTTTCCCAGATCTTCGTTTGCGAAGACTGGCCATTTACTGTACACACAGTCCCTCTTAAAAAAATGTAAGAAAATCATGCCAGGCTGAACTTTTTTTTACCTACTCTAAAGACTCTGACACAAATAGCACATTTGCACTAACCGAATCAACACTAAATGCTTTGTGAAGTGAATTGAATGTGTTTTTTGTAGCTGAATACAGCTTTCTTTGAGATTTTTTGGGGGGCACATTGCCTTTGCCTAGACTGAGTACAAGTCTTGATGGTTGCCAGGGTATTTTGTGATTCTGAAGTTCCCTTTGAAGACAGTGTCTAGTCTGTCCACTTCTAAGCACACAGAAAATATAAAAAACAGGACACACTGCATTAAAATCATGAATGCAGCTCATCTCTGAAACAGAGAAAAGTTTACATGGAGTTGGCTGCTGCAATAGCCTTTCTGTGATGTTTGGAATGTGAATGTGAATTTAACAAGATAAGAATTTTGCTTCCTAAAAAAAAAAAAAGGAAATTATACCTGACCTACCACAAAAGTCTCCAAAGCCATTTTAACCTGTAAACTGACCTTAGAGTCAGTGGTACTTTGTGATTACATGCTCACTGCATTGCACTGATTCCTCTAGTGCAGCATAGGAAGCAGCATTCAAGAACCAGAATAACAGGAACATACACAAACTGAACAGCATTCCTCTGAGTAGTAGTGACCCCTGATGAGTGTATGTCTGTCCAGGCTGTCAACACTTCTGGTTGTCTTTCAGATCAAAAAAGAGGAACATAGAAGCCTCAATACCCTGGGGAGTTGAGCTTCTAAAATGCATGTGCTGTATGTCTGCATAGCTTTGCTGCATGTGAAATGGGAAATTTTGACATACCAACCAATGCTAAGAGGGCAGGGCATGGGCAGGAGGACAGGAATTTATCAGATGTGGTCTTTTCTTTCCTAATCAACATTAACTTATGCCTGATTTTTTTGACCAAACTTCAGCCTCCTTCAGTAAGTATGTTGGGTTTCTAATAAAGTGAGACAAAAAAATGTATGCTTGTATGTTAACTGTAAAACTGCACTGATTACCTTCACATATAATTTGAATATGATTTTGTGGTCCAACCAATGCCATTAGTTGTATCACCACAACCGGCCTTATATTATTGCCTTTGCAGTATCAGCTTTGGGGTTCATTATAATGGAGATAACCTTATCAGAGATACTTATCTTTTATTTTCAAACAAGCTGAAAATTAGTGAAACTACCATTGTATTGTAAGTCCACCAGATACTGTTAAAAAGTTATGGTTTTGGATCGAAGTGTATTTTTGAAAGCCAAGAGTAATTAAGTAGGGATCTGTTTGACAGCTGGTTTTTCAATACTCTTACAGGCTGGAAGCACCTCACAGAAACATAGAAGGAACTTTTGGTTATGTATTCATGGACAACTAAACCTACTCAATTTTTTCCAAGTTCAAACATCTATCCATATGTAAAGGTCTCTAGGCCTATAGTATTTGAACTCAGTGCTTCAGCTCAGCTCTTTACACTAGAATCCTGTCACTATTCATAATGCCATATAGACAGATATAAAATGTAGTCAACACTCATATCCCGGGAAGCAGGTCTTCTGACTGTAGGGTTTTTTGTGAGCAATTAGTTTCTAGAAGTCAAAACATGCAAATCAGCTGCCCTGTAAAACTCTCTGCATATTGACTGGATCTTTAGACAGACAAAACTCTCAATGGTACGTGGAAATACTGGCCTGTCACGAGAAGGTAGCAGATCACAACAGCAGGAGTTTCAAGTGTGAAGGAAATACAAAGGAAATTTTATTTTTTTTACCAAGATGTGAAAACTACACAGTTATAGAAGTGAGGTAAGGACTACAGCAGCTTTGTCCTTGTAAGCAATGAGATGACAATAGCTCAATAGCTTGCGAGCAGCACTACTCCAGCTGACCCCCAATCCACAGACAATATTGCTTGTGAGTTACAATGCTTAAAATCTTCTGCCCACCGAGAATGTCAGATGTATGAGAACTGAAATGCTTGCAAATATTGGCTGTTAGTATTCACAGAATTTCCCCTTCCAACACATAAAAGAGCACTGTGCTTTGGGAAATCTGATGTGTCTAAGAATGCTGGTGTTGTGCTTCTGTACCGGTTGCGTAAGAGTGATTTAATTATAGCAATTTGCATTCACAGGCTTTTGGACAACGTAGTAAATGCTGAAACAATACAACTTAATTGGAAGCCTAAAACCTTCCAAGCCATGTGAAAGGAAACCATAGGTACTGGTCCCTTATTTGAACTGATCAGGAATCTGTCAGATGAGCCATAAGAAAAGGTATAGGTGGCTGTTTCGGATGGATCACACTGCTGTTTTCACTGAAAAGGCAGGACTTTTTTAGTATAGGTACCACTGTGCATTAATCTGTCTGTAGCATCAGAACCAGTAGCACTTCATGTCCACAGGGTGAAAAGGCACATGTGGGTACTGTGTGAATCACTGCACCTTGATGTTGAGCTCACAGTAGCTATAACTTTTGCATCACTGTTTTTAGGACATGCATTGGATACAGTAAGGTGAACAGGCTGTTGAGATCATTATATACAATTCTTTCTATATCTCTCTAGTTAAATTACACTACCTAGGTGGAATGGGCTTGGATAAGATGCAACACTGTTGTTTTGATCAAAGTGAGATTTAAAATGCACTTTCTCTGGTCATGTTTTGCCGTTGCATTCAATGACTGGATAAATTCTGAAACCATGTCTTTAACTAGTGTTGATACATTAACAATATCTTCACATTTTTGCCACTTTTTGTCATCCACAAAAATTACCAGTTTTTTTCACTGCTTTGGCACCTCTCCAGTTAGGAAAATACAAGCTGAAAGTGATATTTTATAACAACATAAGTGTTTCTAGCATCATTACACACAGAGTCTTTCATTTCACATGTTAACCCCAATCAAATTCTCACACTTTAACAATTACTATGGGTCAGTAACAATAGATGAGTATTGTGATTTTCATTATGAATCCCATACTTCCATGCTAAGCACAACTATTTTTAGACTAACTGCATTCTAGAATTATAAACACATTTAGGATTAATATTATGTTACATTGTGATCTCTTACACAACCCTGATAACTGTTTTTACATGTAGTTCCACTAATATAACTGGGAACTGTGAACTCAAACAAGTGTTTGAAATAGGTAGCAAGGCAATTCATGGAGTCCCAAATGATTCTAAGAAAAACATTTTTCTTATAGTCAGTTACTTCTTGGGTCCTAATGGAAATGCCTAGGCAGAAGTACCAGTTTTTCCCTTCAGTTTACCCAGTATAAAGGAAATGGAGTCAAGAAGAAGTGAAATAGTTGTACTGTTGAATTGAAATTTGATGAGCAATTTTTACAGCTTAGTTTGTGTTTGGTTAGTTAGTTGTTTTATGCCCCCCACAGAACTACTGTCTTTTCAGGTTGTTCTATTGAGAAAGCATTCAGAACTCCTTGTTTTTTGAATTTGGGGCCAGAGTTTTCACCTTGAAGTGAGTTGTGCTTTCTTCCTTATCCAAGTGGACTTCTAGCTGGATTTCTAATTGCTTGGAAAATTTGGGGTTAATTTCTTTTTTTATTTCTAGACTGATCTTATTAACCACATACTAGTCTCTTCTACTATGTCTCCAACTTTCTTTGTGTAGCTCAGATAACCTAAAATATTCAAGTGAAGAGATTATCACCTAAAAGGTAGTGAACGAGAAAAGGTTTGTGGAAAACTCTGAAAGACGATTATCTCAGGTGTTATTTGGCATAAATACTGTATGTGACACAAGTTCACTTTCTGGTTAAAAAAATTAAGAGAACAAACTTGTGTGGGTTTTATTATTAATACTATGCATGGCACTGCTTAATAAATGCAGATTTTTATGAATTATAATTCTGTCAAAGCCTGTATTGTTCTACTCTGACTAAAATTTTATGAGAACTTGTTTTGAACCATTCCCAGTTAACGTTACCATGAACCACTGCTAGAAGAATATCTAGTAAGTTATAGCAACAGCAGTGTTTCATCGATTTTTAGGCAGTAATTTTTGTTAAGTTGAGCAATGTTAATGATGGATCTGCAGGCTCAACGAGGTTAATGTTGACAATGAGCAATTATTATTTTTGACAAGAATACCAAAGGGTTTCAAGATGATTCTTCTAACTGAAAGCAGATTATGACTTAACTTTTATTACTAACTGTCAAGCATAGCTGTCAAGCATATAAAAAGTGTGATATAAAGGAAGATCATTTTATTATAGTAAGAGACAAAGCAGGGATCAAATGATGACCTTTTTTGTGGGTTTTTTTTTCAGTTACCCACAGGAAGAAGGAGGCCAAGTCCTCAGCATCTTAAAGAGGGAAATGGGGGAAGAAAACATCCGGAGAGGACACTTTCCTACAGATAAAAAACTGACAGAAAAAAAAAGTACAATATGATTTTAATGAAGTCAACATTTGCGGATGTCTGTGGGTACTGGTGTGTGACTTCCGTGTCTTTCTTGTAGATATAGTGTAGTAGTATGGGGGTGGGACAGTGAGCCTCAATAACCTTCCAGGGAGC
Organism: Platyrinchus mystaceus; assembly: GCA_035041135.1. Lineage (NCBI taxonomy): Eukaryota > Metazoa > Chordata > Aves > Passeriformes > Tyrannidae > Platyrinchus > Platyrinchus mystaceus. The sequence continues at coordinate 12,433,496 of JAWWLV010000179.1, forward strand.
AGTTCTCTGGCTGACTGATAATCACAGCTACAAGGGATTTTTCTCTTTGGTGTTTAGCTGAGATATTTCCCCCCCTCTGCCCTGTTGGTATGTGTTGCAGTCTTGATCTTAGAGATGCTGGTCTTTGTCAGAACTATTATTCAGACCACACTTCTCTGATGAAAGACAGAAAATATTTATTAGAGGCAGCTCCACCTCTCATTTGTTTTATGTGTGGCTGTGACAATAGCTGCTAAGTTTAGTTTCTGCTGAGAATTAACAACCTTCTCTCTTGATCAGGGCTCAAGCGTTTCTTTGACTCCTTACTTATCACATTCACTGAAACAAAGGCAGTTCTGATCAAAACACTTGAACTGAAATGAAAGTATAGCAGGTATGTTGTGGTAAAGAGAACATGTCCAAAGTTTATTGTTTTACTGCTATGATTTTCCAATAATTCTTTCATCTACAGAGGCATAGTACCCCAGGCATCCCTCAACTGTTCTTTCAGATGTGTTATACAGGAACTGATCATAGTAGCATCCTTTAAACCCACATATACATCATTATATAGGCTCATATAATTATTAAGGCAGGAAAAGACCTCCAAGATCACCAAGTCCAACCTTTGACCAAACACCACAGCAACTGGACCAGAGTACTAAGTGCCATGTTCTGTCATTTCTAGAACACCTCCAGGAATGATGACTCTATCACCTCCCTGGACAGCCCATGCCAATGCTTAAGTATCCTTTCAGTGAAAAAAGTCTTCCTGATGTCCAACCTGAACCTCCCCTTGTGAATCTTGAGGCCATTTCCACTTGTCCTATTGCTACTTGTCTGTGAGAAGACCCTAAAATGTGCCCCACCGTAAAACAGAACCATTACAGCAGTCTCTGGGAGACCTCCATCTCCCTGAAACTGTAGCTGCCAAGAACATAACTGGAACCAGTTACTCCAGGGCTCCTATCAGATTCAAAAATGCCAGGAGGCGCATTGCCTTGTGTTACTGAGATTATGTTTGAAAGCATTCATGCACTGTAAAAAAAAAATCTATTTTTATAATATATATTTAAAATAAATATTATGTATATTAAATATAATTTTTATATATGATAAATATTATATTATTATAATAAATATCTGTTACACTCCTTGCATGCTGATTGCCATCTCTAGTCCTTCCTTGCAAAGGATGCTCAGCACTGTCATCTTATAACCTTTGCCTCATCCTCAGTTTGCTTATCAGTCACAATATTAAAAATCCAGAAGGGTTCAATATGCTTAGAGGCTTACATGGTTTCCAAGCAGGAAAGCTAGAGGTTGTCTGTTGCTTATTGACCTGCAATAAAAAAATAGTGCTCTGGTCTTTCAGTGTGGCAAGTGCTCAGATATCTTTAGTGCTTCCTGGACACCGTAATATTGATTTTGCATGTCTCAGAGACATCAGTGATCATCTGCTTGGAAGTTCCTGGTTGAAACATAAAAGTTAAATAATATTTTTAAGTTTTTCCATCTCTTGTCATGCTCTGCATATTCTTGTCAGGCAGAACAGGCTTCAGACGTCTCAGTGTCATCTCTCTTGGTTTTTAGGACCGTGCACAGGACTGTCAACAGGCTTCAATTGTGCACAGAGGAAAATGGCGAGGACTAGACCAAGAGGGTTCAGAAGACTATGGTGTCACATTAGATGAAAGCAAAATCATGGGATGGTCTGTCTACCTCAGGCAGGTAAGTGGAAGAAGAATGAATTTTTGCAGCCCTTCCTAAGCAAGGTGACATATTTCATTCTGTGTTTGGATATTCAAAGATCAGATGAGACAGGCTCTGGAGAGTCTTATTATAGGTGATCCTGAGCTCCTGATTATGCTAAAGACCCTTTCAAGAAGGCACACCACTTGTATGACCGGTAAAACTAAATGGAAGAAATTCCCCAGCTCTGAACTTTGTGATCTTTTTAACCTTTGTCCAATAGTACACTTCATGAAGCAAGCATTAGAACATGCGATTAATTCCTCTGATTTTGAAGCAGTAATATTTCCTGTCTCGTTCCCTAGCACACATCCATGTGCGTGTGCGCATGCACACACGCAGACAACACAGACCTATCTATCTGTCTATATATAATCTGCAGCGGAAGCTCATGTAGAGGGGAAATTCTGGGAATAATTAAGAAAAGGATACTGCATGCTCCAGCAGACGGAATACATCTTTTTCATTTAAAGCAGGTTTTTTTTTTCCTTTACCACCAACTTGCTGCAATTAGGAGGTTGCTGGAGAGATATCAATTGAGATTTGGAAACTGTTTTCTGGAAATGTTTTGAATTAAAATCTAATTGGTAGCTTTCTTTGATAACTATTTTATTGTTGGGTGCAGCTAAATGGAAATCAACCACAAAGGGAACTCAATTTTGTTTGTCATTAATTTTAACTTGATTTCACAAATGATTTACATATATAATATTTTTCCTATTTGTTCTGTACCATTTCTGCACTCCTGTTAGCAGCATTTAGACTGATGTAGTGTCATTTTCTCATTTATTTATGTTACTTTAAAATATTCTTCATTACCTCAAGCATGGGTATCGGCAAAATGGTGAAGGAGCAGTAACTGGACCAAGGTGAAATTTCCTCCAGTTCATGAAAAACTGGGGAATTAGTGACCCTGAGGACTAAATTTCACTGGTTTACCTAAGATATGTGTGAGTTTTGAGATCAAAGGAAAGTCGACCTGCCCTGCAAATACATGACAATTCTGAAGAGATCAAATTGCTAGTAACAATGAGAAAAGCTAAGGGTTGGATGCACAATCAAGTTACCCCAGTTAAACATGTTACCATGAAGACATGGCCACGTGTGATCACTAAGCAAATGTAAATGTCAGCTAATTCTATGCACTATATGAAAAAGATAAAAAATACCTACCAATAAGTATTGGAAAGTTTAGTGAATAATTTTACAGAGGTAAGATGGAGTACAGGAATGACAGCAGATACAATTTTACTAACAGTGAATGCTAAACAACCTAGGCATGCAGGACCCCAGTCAAAACACACTTGACCAAGTCCAATTGACTCCATGGACTTTGGACCATGCCCATGGAATGTAAGAGAAAACAGCCACTTGTGGAGGCCAAAATCCTTACAATGGAGACATAGATGGTATTTGCCTGTAATTAATTAGGACTATCATTAGTACCAGAAAAGGCAGGTAAATAAGGGTTTGTTTGTGGTGAAAACATAAATATTGAAAGTTTTTTCTCTTGAAAATTGAGTTAACAGTATAAATACTGTTAAATATAGTATAAATACAGTTAAACGTATAATAGAGGTTTCTTCCAGTGTTTGCAAAAAGGAGGATAAGATCTTGCTAAACCACTGTATGGGACCTTAGCATTCCCCCTCTTCTGACTGATTTAGGAATAAAATAGAGTTCACTTAATATGGTGGGACAACTGCAGAGATGTACCTTTCCCAGGAGTACCTAAGAATCCCAGTACTGCTGCCCAGGACACTCCATCAATACAGGGAGGCTGGCAGGAAGCTGGGATGACACCATGCATTGCAATTTCTTAAGTAACAAACCAGCCACACCTCCCCTGCCTGAGTTGTGCATGATGCTGCCTGAAAGCCTGTTTATAGTTGTAGTTTGGTTCCTGCTGTCATAAACTATTGGCTCTGCAAGACGTTAATTCATGTTAGGTTGTCTCCCTGTTTTCTTTGGAATTATTTGCATTGTGGTTCCACTCCAAAAAGTGTTTATATAAAAAGGCAACCTCTTGTCTTAGCAGATGTGTCCAGCAAGTGCTTTAAGTTAAAGATGTTGCTGACTTTGATGACTCAGATGTTTCTTAAATTCTTTTTAACTGCGGCTGCATTGCCAGGGGGATTTGATTTGTATGTGTTCCATACATCGTCAGCATGCCAGGCTTATATACATGAAACTGAGGCTAAAAGTTGACTGTGAAACTTATCTTTTTTTTTTTTTTTTTAATACTGATAGTAAAGTATAATAATAGAAACAAGTGGTTCGAAAATAAAGTCTTTTCACTTCTTAAATAAGGAGCTATAATTGGGAAATTCCTTGAGACCGTAACTATGAACAGCAGTCATATGGTTTTTATACTTCTCAGATGAAAATTATACATATCTATGTTGCCTTGCATTAACTTTAAAAATATTTGTCTTTTACAAAATATCTTCTTCAGGATGTTTAATTATATTGAAATGGATTTGATCCAAAAAAAGGGATTCCTTTGGTAGTTTTATAAATTCCTCACTATGAATTTCAGAATTAGGAAGATCTCAAGAGCTTTCAGGTTGGCATTTAAATTCCATTTACATATGATTTCTTGCTAATTTTGCCTGTGCTTAGAAAACATTTTGCCAGTATTTCTTGATATGTATGTTTGCTCATCCAGTGTCTCTTTTGCCATTGTATGTATATAATCACAGGTCAGAAAGGCACTATTTGACTAGAAGTGTCACACTGTCAATGAATATCCAGGTTCTTTCATTAGTTTCTGAAAGGAGGTTCTTTGCTCACAGTAGAATGTGATAAGTGTTCATCTGTGCATTTTCTTGTGGAAAAGTACCACTTAGGTGACAAAACCAGGGGCTTGGACTTGCCTTTGTTATAGGAAATTACATGTAGAGAGAAAGGCCACTGGAGAGTTACCCGCTGTCAAGAGGTTCTCCCTGAGATTTCTCTGTGTAGACTGCTTTGCAACTCAGACCATTATGGCCAGAGTATGAAGAATTCTGGAAATGTACACAGATGCTAAAAACCTGATGAGAAATAAATATGTCTTTTAATAAAGATCATTGGTGAAAGTTAGGTCAGCAATGAGAAAGAGAAGGCATTTCTAAACAAGACTATTTCTAAAAAAGATTTTAAAAGGTTAAAAAAACCCCACAGGTATTGGGGAACTTAGGCCATCTGAGATCTATTCTAGTAATTTGAGTAAGGTTCTTTAAGCCATTTTACCTTGGTCTGTGAAAGACAAATGAGGACTGACATCTGATCCTGTACAAGTGACAGTTCCATATTTCTGAAGAACCTTTGGAAAGCGTAGAAAAGACTCATTTTTGCAGAGCTTTATCACCAAAAGCTTTTTTAGAAAGAGGGGGAAGTCATCAACAAGCCCACAAACCTCTCTCTCTGTGTGAGGGATGGACAAAGTCTTCATGGAAGAACTCCACCCGGGACTGGTAAGTAATCACTGGTGGTTGGGATCTGAGAGGGTTATTTCTGTTCTGCTCATAGTGACATATTTATAAGATCAGCTCAGGCCTGGAGTCAATCTCAGTTTGCTATCATGCTTCCTTCCACCAGGGAGTGCCAACTAAACAGTCTGCATTCTGGTGCATAGGGATACTACACAGTAGTAGAGTGCATAAAATATACAGTTAGTCCTGAGTGCTTTTTTTGCTCAATTCGTTTATGAAAGTAGATATTAAAGACCAGTAAAATAATATCAAGTATGCACATGACAGGAAAAAAGAAAATCTATATCCAGAGTATTTTTAAGTAAAGGGGTTTAAAAAAAAATCTGTGCAGACGTGCTGGTTTTCTACCTCCTCTTGTTTTAACCTATGACTGATTCATCAGCTGAAGTGTAAAGAAACAGATCTTCTTATGGTAATTGATTCTCAGGGGCTATTAATGTAAACATAAATGCTCAAAAGAGATGTTACGTAGGTGGGTGATAGAGAGAAAACATAAATTGTCAGCAATATAAGGCAGTCTGTTCATACCATAGGGTGAGAAAGTAAAGAATGTTAGAAATCAGAGACTTTGAAATACCTCTCAGAGTTGGCTGTCAGTGCAGTCTCCCATTGTCAGGAATTATAAGAAACACACTGAGTAAGAGTTGATTCTAGTCTTTTAGCTCAACAAGCAAAATGCTTTCCTAAAAATAACAGATTTCAGGTAAGATTTACAAAAGAGCTTACAAGAGTTAAACACCTAGCTGCCACTGACCTTCTATGGGATATGGGCACCTACATTTTTAGGTACTCCTGAAAAGTCTTGAAACTTTATATTCTTCTATAGCCCTGGACTAGAATTCATTTGTGTTCAAAGCCACTGTGATTTTTAAACCACAGAGAATAAGTATATAGCACATGCCAGAATGAACAGGGTCAGCCCCTGCACTAGGGGACAAGAGGAGGAAACAATCTTTTAAAACTCTTCCCCATCTTACATACAATTCAGAGCCCTCTTCAGAAAGAACCTCAGGCAAAACTCCTGGGCACCACAGGATCAAACCTGTTCTTAGTAGGAGATGTTTGACTTCCTTATTAATTGTGAAGTGTCAGTTCCCAACAGCAAGTACATTCTACTGTGCTGCCTTCTTATGAAGATGTGAGAACCACAAGGAGTCTGGGATTCTAAATTCCTCTCAGATCCTTTCTACAAAAAAAAAAGTCCAGATGTTGCACAAAACATTTACAGACCTTTATTTGAAAAACATTTTCTTTCTAAATGGGAGTTTATGCAGAGTAAAATTAAACATGTTTTTCTAACTATACATACTAGTTTGTATCTTGTGGCAGGGAAAAATAAATATGTAAAAATAAAAACATTCTGAGACTTGCAGTTAATCGTGTTGAGCCAGCTTGAATCAGATCCCCCAATGAAAGGACATGCATCTTCTCCTGCTGTAATCCCAAACTCCTCAACCTGCCTCCAGGACCAATGTGTTTAAACTCAGTCCTACATTTGAAAGGGAATACACCTCAAGCTTCTTAAATTCTGCTGGTCACCACTCTTGTAAATTACACTCCACCAATCCAATTACATATGTGAATGTACCAAGAAAAATTATGTATTCAGTAATTTCAACTGTAATTTTCAGGACTAAATGTTGATTTCTGTGTATTTAGTTTAGGACATATTAAGTTTTCCCAGCTTTTTGGTATAGATGCCTTTCTAAAAGCCAGACTACTGGAAGGTCCTTTTTCTCCTCTTTTAAAAAGACAGTTACTGTTTGCCTTCTCCAGTCCTGTGGGACTTTCCCCAGCCTTTCCATACTATTGAAAATAATAATTTCTGGTTTAGAGTTTGCCTTGACTTGATTTAAAATAACTTTAAGGCAAATTTTCTATCAGGGCCTGCTGGCTGGAATGCATCTAACTCATCCAAACACATTTTAACTCGTACATTTCCCATTGCAGACTCTGCACATCTCCCAGTACTAAAATGAAAAATCTGGGCTGTACAGCTAAACTTTTTGATGAAGAATGAATTAAAAAGGGCAGAAAATACCTTGGTCTATTCTATGGCACCTACTTTTCTTTTTTTCATGTTCAGTAATGGATGTTTCCTTTTTTCTCTCCTCATTTGTCATGAATCAACCTTTTTTATCCTAATGCCCTTTTATTTGTTTTGATACTGATAAGTAATTTTATACTTTGATTTTTTTGATCTAAGCCTTACATGTCAATCTATTTCTTTATACACATCTTTAGTCAACCCTGTTTCCATTTTGTTAGTCTTTATTTTCTTTTGACTTATACTATAAAGGTCCTGAAGCTTCTATATTGCTTTGTTACGTTTCCTCTTGTTTCTCTCCATTGAAACATTGAAGGCTATTGTGTCTTTAATATTTAATGGCATAACCATCCCTTTCTCTGAAGTCCTATTTTTTCATACGATTTATTCACAAAAGAGTCTATCTACCAGTTCCCTGAGTTGGTCTGCTGTCCTGTCCCACCACCTTTCTTTTTTTTGCATATCATGAACTCTTTTGGTTTACTGTCATGTTCATGTTTGACCAGTCACTCCTCATTAGCTAGAATCAAGTCTAAATTGTTGATCCTCTGCAACTCCACCTTCTGAAATATGTCTGTACTACATGCCAAAGTGATCTGCATTTGACATGCTTTTTTGCCACACGTAGAAGGGTAATTAAAACTCATCTACACCCACTTTTGCCATCCCTATTATCATAGTTCTCCCTGCTCCCCAATAAGTGATGTTATTGCCTCCTTCAGATTAGGTAATCCATGATCATCATGAAAATAGGCCTGTATTTTTCCTGTTTTATCTTTATTACTATCCTTCTAGGACTACAGGAAAAGTGCACTAATTCTTGGTATATACTGAAAAGTTTTTAATTTCCCCCTGCTTCTCCCACCTTAAACTGCACCATTCTTGATAAGTATGGTTACCCTGTGATTTGTTCATCTCTGACACAGCATTTAAGTGTCCATTTCCTCATCCTATAAGGTTTCACTTTGTTCCTTATTACTATTGCCTTTTGAGTATCAGCATAACAGATATTTGTCAGGTTGTTGTGATAATACTTTTTGTCTCTCTTGTGATTTAACATTTACCACCAGGATCATATTTTTAGCAACAGATGGATTTTTACCATCACCTTATTTCAAGCCTTTTTAGAAAGGTTTTTAACTAGACTAACAAATTGATGCCTTTGGATGAATTCCCTGAATTGTCACAGCAGACAGTTTGTGGAACAGAGTTGTTGTTGAAGATAAAGCCCTGGCATCAATATGGTCTGCGCCATTCACCTCTTTCCCTGCTTATTCTGCTAGTTACTTCTGGAAATCACTGCAAGAAACAAAGATTTTATAAACATGGATAAGTTCAGTCTGCTCAGGTTCAACTGTGTGTAGCTGCACAGACAAAGTACCACAGTACTGTGGTGAGGAAGCACAGAGTGGACAACTTCTTAACTAAGCTCAGTTAAAAAAGATCCATTAAACAACTTTCAATAGTGTTTCAAGAGGCAGGTATTTCCATTCCTAAATTATTCTTGTGATGATAGCTGAAGATATATAGATGTAAGTTTAAAATGCAGTGTAACTGCCTTTTCCAGCTTGCAAGGATTTTACCAAGAGGCAATGTCTTTAGACTATATCTGGAAAACACACATATAGTAGATTTTGGGTACATTTTTCTTTTGTTTTCAGCTATAGTGATGAATGCATTCCTATAATCGGGCATAGTTTACTTCTGCTATATCTTGCTCTCACAGTAGAAAGTTTCATGTACTAGTATTACCTGTGGGTCATCTCGTATATCATAACAATAACAGTGGGAAGTTTCTGTTGAGGCCCTTATCTTGCCTGGATTTAAATCTTGTAAGTATCACTTGATCTCTTCCAGTGTAAGGTTGGATGTAGCTGGAATTTTTTCAGTCTGCTGAGAAACACACTCTGAATTTACAGATGACCATCAAGCTGGAAGTGTATTTTATTTTGACAGAATAGAATTTCTTTATGTAACATTAACAGTGGGAAAGAGTTTTAAGCGGTTTGAAAAATTTAAATATGTGTCATCTTTTAGAGATTATTAATGTATCAATCTGATGGAAAGCAGCTTTTTTCTATTGTAACTTCTATACCAGGGGTCCTCAAACTATGGCCTGCAGGCCAAAAACAGCCCCTGAGGCTACTGAACCTGGCCCGCACCCCCCTCCTCACTGCAGATGACTTAATCTGTGCCTCGTTCTCCACCTGCCTCCAGGGGATGCCCCTCGGCTACAAACTGGCCCCCACACAGTTTGCGGGCAGTGAAACGGCCCCCTGTTTAAAAAGTTTGACGGCCCCTATTCTATACACTTCAGTTTTCATTAGAACCCCTCTTATTACAACATTAGTACTTTTGTGTTTGGTTCATGAGATGATGATGTGGAGAGGATGCAGTACAGAAATACACATGCAGTTTTTATGTTTCAGTTTCTGTGTCAATTATTTTTTTAATCTTATTTGTATTCAAGTTGTCTTTCTGTAGAAGCATCACTTTTACAACCGTTGCTTTCTTTTATTGGATTCTATTGTGCTGTCAAGCCTGGTTTAAAATACAGTAATCTCATAGATACTTGCAATTACGAATATCTTCAGAATTCACAAACATATTAAAGATGTGTAGGTAGGAAATTAGCTGAGAATATCTACAAACTGCACTTATAGTAAATATCTTCCTTTTAGAGAAGCAAGATGCCTTTAAAAGTCAATAGTTGTTTTGGAAGTATTTTATCACATTTATGAAGCACTGCATCACATTTACGGCACAAAATGTCATGATAAGTTGTCCAAAGTGCCTGTCAGCTTGCCTTACAAACTGAAAAAAAATGGACAGCTCAAAAGATTACCTTAAAGAGTAACAAGCAATCTTCCAAGATTAGCATATTTTTTTTTCTCCATGAAACTCAAGCAGTGTCATTAAACTTTCTCTTTCTCCTGTTTAATTTTTTTTTCAGTGTAATTTAATGGAAATAGACTATTTTAATTTTCAACCATGAAAAGTCATAAATAAAGGCATTTCTAAAAGTAAATAAATTTTAGGAGCTTTTTTAAAAGCATGCAGCTGTTCTAACACAAGAGATCCTAGTTAGCTATTTTTTTTAATAAAAACCACAAAGAGGTCAAAGAATCTAGATTTTTTTTTACTACCCATTCACATTTAATGCAAATTCCAGCAACATATTCATGTTATTTCTTTAGGCACCTTCAGAGTGTCAGCAGGTAATTGAGTAATCTTAGCCAATGCTGCTTATATCAGGAGCCTAAAGAAATACCCTGAGGATGACATTTGGAGCTGACTTATCCTATACTCCTGCTTCACAACTAAGAGGGAGATGAAAGCTACAGAAACGTAAGAAAAGTGTTAATAAAAACACCTTTTTGCTAAGGATTTTGATCATTGTGAATCTTCCAAAGGGATCTATTTTGATTTGACCAAAACATTGTTAATGTGTACTGAAAACAGAGTATAACAGGCAACAGGATGGCTTTTCACAGCATCAAGAAAACATACCTCTCGGGGCTATTAGTTCCCGGAATCAGATCTCTACTTTTCATTCTGCTGTTGAAAAAGAAGACTCTATCTCCAGGGTTGAAAAAGGGTTTCAATAGCAGATTCCACCATAAGAAATTAGCCAGGAGTTAGTGATTTCTGTGGCAGTGTTAGCCAGGAGAATTTTGGCATGTGTATTATTCACTCTTTAGCTGTTAACATGACACAGCAATGATACCATCAACAATAACACTTTTTTATTATTGTTTGCAAAACCAAATGAAAAAGATAGTAAAAAGAAAGTCAAGGGGAATGGTCTCCCAGGGTAGGAGTACAACAGTTTTAGCAGAAAAGACTAACAATTTAATTTGAAGAAGGGCTTCAACTTTTTAAGTTCAGGTAAGTGTTTTTCTAGAGTGTGTCTATCATGGACACCTGTTCTGAAACTGCTGTAGTATGGCCACCCCTGAAAATTGCTTCCTACATTGTCAGCTGTTATTTGCCTCAAAAATGCTGTTTCTTGCCATCTGAGAACAAGTGAATCAATTCCTCCTTTAAGACATGGATTTTATTTGAGAACCTTTGCCTCTCTCTGGTACTCAAGATAGATACTTGAGGTTGCTTGGTTCTAGCCTTTTGTATTTCTACTTCACTCAACAGTGTTGGGCCCTTGCTATCAATATCTGGGGGTTTTTTTCCTACAAGGAATGTAATAAATGCTTTCTATATAAGGCAGGTGGAGATATGACCCCCTTATGCATGCCTGTGTGCCCAAGCCTCATGCACCAAGTTAGGAACCAATGATTAATCTGGGGAAAACTTTCCACAATATTTCCTAGGAAAAGTCATTTAGCCAAATGCACAAAGAATCAACAGTTATCTTTGGAATTTTCTTACGGCCAGCCTCTTCCATTGGAGGGGTAACAACACAGAATGTTTTACTACAATGAAGTCTTCTAGGTCTGACTTGCCAGTATCAAAGACCACATCACAATCAGGGCTTAACTCTGTAACTGCTCTTAGAGCACTTTGTGGTCAGACTGCTCTGCCCTCTCACCTGGCCATTCCTGTGCATTCCTGCTCCATATTTACATGCACCTGTCTCCCCATTAACACCTCGTTAAGGCACACACCTGCTGTGGTTTCACTTAAACCCACTGCACTGCAGCCATTAACCCTGTGTGTTTCATTATGAGGCACTTGGCACAATAGAAGCACTGAGTAAGGTTCACTAATGAGTCATGAAGCCAACAAAAAGTGGGTTTGTATGGGTGTCTCCCTTTGGTTCAATTTCTTCACACCCTCCTATTTAATAATTATGTATTAAGTATATTCACAGAAAAAAGTGCATAAGTGCACATGCATTAAATCCAGCTGAAACAGCACCAGTTTTGAGACAAAACACTAATGGATAGAAATCCAATACATATTTATAAATTCTAAGAAAGGCAACACTGCAACTACAGCTCTAGGGTGTAGGAGACCTTACTTCTATTCTAAAGTTTGTCAAACATCTGCAGCTTCATCAGCAAGTTGTATCATTGATCTGTGCTGCTTCCAGGAAATGAAGTGTATCAGTGTATATGCTTAGGCCAGGATATACATACACATCTCACCTAAAAAGAATGCAAAGCAAAGTACAAACCTCTACAGTATCAACTGTGCTGAAAAAAAAAATCCAAAAGAAGAATGTTCATTAGTATTTGTAGCAAAAGGAAACTGTTGTGGCAGCTAGTAAGATTGATATAAAGTTCAGAATCAAAATTGTCATGGTAACTTCTCCAGCTGTTTCACTGACTGGTTCAAAATCTTCAATTTTAGTGCGACTTGACTAGGAAGATAAACTGGATAAACACGGTAGGTAATCGCTCCCTGTGTAATCAAGAAACACATTATTTGATCATAATCCTATGAATCTACCACAAGAAAAATGTAAGCTTGGAGCTTCTTTTGTGTTAAAACCTCATCCTCTTGTTAGCTACATAAAATTATTGAATATGCTACTTTAACAGCACAGTAAGAGGGACCCTCAGATGTATCCTTATATTTGATCAATGATTTGCTGCAAATTACATTAAGTGGCCACAGATCAGTATTTCTTACTAAACAGCCATACAGAAGGGTAATTTGCTGTGTAATTGCTTTTCATCACTTCTTTATCATGTACTATTGGCTTTCCTTGGGCAAATCTCTGATACTTACAGCACACAAGACACAAGAGTTGCTCTTTTAAATTTCATAGTACTTTTATTGCTTAGTAATATGGATCTGTAAAGTGCATAAACTTACTGTGTGGGAAACTCAGAAGATCTCTATGTCACTTGCATTGAAATTCTGATTGCAATTCTCATTTTAACAGATTCAGAAGAATTTTAACAGGAGGCCTGGATTTTACAGGGATCAGCTCAAAGAGGTAAAAACTCCTGAAACTGTAGTATTAACATTTCTTTTAAAATACATAAAATGCCTATTTTTTCCTCTGTATCTTCTTAACCATTTTACCCTTGGAATCTTACTCTCTCATAGAAATCTCTTTTTATTCTTTCTATTCACTTGACTGGTACTAATTTTGTTAGTGATCCTGGAGGATTTTGCAAAATCAAAATATATAGAAAAGCCACCTTACTATACAAAAATGGTAGTTGTTCCTGCACCTTTCCTTCCAGATATTTACTTGGAATGGAGATGATAATCCTCATAAATATTAAAAGTACTGAAGTGCAGGGTAAGGTGATCCACATATAAACCAACCCATTAAATCTGACCATAGACTTTACACATTTCTTCAGCAGGGAAGCCCACCGATAGGGTGTTTTTGATAGGCATTGAAAGCTACACTTTATTGTTCACTGAATAGAACTGACATTGTAAGGAGCACTAACTGCATAAACAGATGTCAACTGCTATTTGGTCTGGTGGCCATGGACTGGAGAAATAAATGGAAAATCTAACAAGTAGGACAGAACTAAAGATGGGGATCTTCTTCAAACAACAGGAGGATGAGCTTGTTAGCTAAGTTTCCAGTATATGAGGTCAGTCAGTCTCTTTCAATGTGCATCTGGAAAGAAGAAAATGGAGAGGGAGCTTCTCCCTATAAAGGAGAAATACACAGTAACACAGCACTCTAACTGTTTCTGAGTAATACATAATTCCCATTTCATATATCATAGTCAGTATTTGCTGATATTCATCAAAGAATACTATGTAGGTTACCACACTCATTAGCTACCTGGAGCATGCAGAAGTAGAACCCATTGAAGTCAATGGAAAAAGTTCTATTGATCTCTGTGGACTAAACCTCCTGGCCTAGCTAGGTAGGCAACAGGGGCAGACTGTTATGTTGGCAGTAAGTCATGCAACCCATTAACTTCTAGTGGCAACTCCATCTATGTATGTTTTCTCAGTCATAATCCCATGTTCATTTTAGCATGCAAACATCTGTGACTACAGCAGCAAAGGTTGTGGTCTGTTCTACTAAGCCTGCTATAAATATATGTTGAATGACAAAATGTTCCCCAAACTTCTCAGTCCTAGGCTTGTCCCTGAGTGCTGATCTATTCTTTTTCTTCTCTAAAGGAAAAGAGAGATATCACATACTAGGCAGAATTATCCCCTATGGAACGTTTTGTTCTGTACGGTGGAAATCTGTAATGCAGAACCAACAAAATGCTGAGTGTCAAACGCAGGGAAAGGAGGCTGGACATTATAGGTTAGCTGCTGGAGGAGACAGGCAAGTAGAGTACAGTTTGGGGTACAGTTTCATAATACACCTAACCCAGTGTAGCTGTAAGCTCTTGCTGGGAGCAGCAGCCCTGCTCTCCCCTCTCTCCATCTGCCCCAGCCGCCTGCACAGGAATTCAGTCCAAGTGAGTGATTAGATTGAAAGTGGTGTGAGGAGGGCAGGGGGAAATGAAAAAAAATAAAATCACCAAACTGGCAGCTGTATGACTTACAATGTAGCCACAGTAATTTGACCTCATGTAAAAGACGTGTAAACCTGTTGTCAGGGAGCAGCCAGGAGAGCAGGATGGTGCAGATCCATTCCTTTCAGGACCCACTCATAGATACACCAGAAAAGGAGGAAAGTAAACCAGCAGCCTTTCATTTATGTTATGGGAGCAGCAGACCAGGGCGCAGCCCTGAAAATGCATTACAAAAACAGGTAGTTTAAAGAGAGCTTTAAAACCACTCATGGCCCCAACTCTCTTATAAGGGGAGAATAGTCATGAGAATTGCAGTCTTTAATTTCACTCTTGCTCACTCCCTGAGTCTGGAGGATCATGAGTCTCTTAAACTTTCATTTAATTCAGCAGAAGCTAATGACATACATAATATTGGGACTTAAAGCTTTAAAGCTTGCTCATACTATAAAATACCCTACTTGTAACCAAATACACTTATCATTATTAGGAATTATGTAAATAAAATCCAAACCACCTGTCAGACAGTTTTATACTTGGGAAATAGAGTCTCAATTTAGAATGGTGTTTTAAAATTTATGCAATTTAATAAAACAATAAACTTCCATTTTTCCGCTTTTGTCATTAAGAAGCTTAAAGCCAGTTCCATGTGTGGCACCTACTTGCATTTCACTCACAGGTTTATTATAATGAGCATCACTTTAAATTAAAACCTTCACATTTTCAAAGGAAAATAAATAGTTAAGGGTTTCAGAATTATTATTCTTTTCCACACAATCCCATAAAAATTTCCCAATGAAAAAGCTAATAAACCAATGGCGAGACACTTACATATGCAAATATGTTTCCGTGAAAGAGTTAAAGTGCTTTATAATATAAATTTGCTTTCAGTGCCAATATAATTAGATTGTAACAAGCAAACCCCTGCAACATAACACAGTGAAAATTTGAAAATTTGATTCTGCCTGGCAAACAACCAAGTCCCTGCGTGTGCACAAACCTGACATTAATAAGCTACAAGAGATTACATGATTTAGAAAAGAAGCACTTGGTGTTACAAAATCAAATAATAGATCTCTAGGCTATAATTAGGAGAATTGGGATTCAACAATGAAGTCATAATAATGTAATTTAGCTGTAAGTAACAGAGCCATGGAGTCACATTAGGAGGTGTGATCACATCTTTCAGCAAAGCTCTGCTGTGTAGACTTATTGCTGTTCAGTTTAGTCTAGTACACAGCAACCTGTTGGCACAGAGCTCAGGCTGACAGCCTCTTGTTCTCTAGGTGCAGTATGGCAAGGTGCCACCCATGCATTTTTAATTCAGTCCTTTGACTTTTAAGTCAAAACAATAAAATTATATATACTGAGTGCGGAGTTGCCTGTGAATATTTGTATAAATTACTGCACAGCGTGGGTTTAGGGGCCGTTTAAGAACAAATATATTAAAAAAAAAAAAAGGGCAAAATAAACTGCTGAAGCAGGGTGTTAGGTTTCCAGTAGGCTTGCAGTCCGGAGTCTCTTTTGCTCGATTCTTTACACTAGTGTGGAATGGTTGCATTGACTGCTTCAGCCCACAACGCAGGTGTTACACAGCCAATGCAAGTGTCTAACAAATATTAGTTAGGATGCACCCCACCAGAGCCCCTCACTCAGACACAAATGCAGCCCTGCAGCCCACCAGGTGTGAAAGGCAGCCATGGCAACTTGCCCAGCTGGAAGGACATGCTAGGGAAACTCCAAGCAGGCACTGTGCAGCTGCTCACATTGGTGTTGACAGGACATCAAACACAACTCTGCAATTTTTGCAAAAGTTACCATTTTATTGCAGAGGAATGCATTGTATCAGCAGCCCCTCTCCTCCATCTCTGTATTGCACAACTAAGGCCCTTTCTTCAGCCTATTATCAGTTTAACCTTATTTCAAACATTTTGGCTAGAACTGTTTCTTTGTCATTCTCTTGTCATAACTAATAAACCAGACATACCACATTAATTTGTTGATTTTCTGCTTTAGGAGCTGGTGTCTAGTTAGAAGTGAAATCCTACCTGTTCAATCATTTGTTAGCTGATTGTTTTCTTCTCTCCATGCACACCTCATGTTGCTATCATCTTGGGGCTGTCTCAGAGATCCTTGTGTCCCATCCTGTCTTCTGCGGGCCTCCTAGAAGCAGCTGAACTAGTCTCAGCTCCCTGAGCTCACTCCACAGCACAAGCAGAGCAACTCCAAAATCACTATTTGAGTCCAGACTTGGAATCTTATTTATTTCACAAAAGACACATGCAGAAGTTTAGTTGGTTGTTGGCTTCTGAGATGTTTAAATCAACAGTTTTGGCTTTGGGGAAAGGGACGTTGGTGGATCAATTTGCGTCTTTTTAATTTTGTAGCCAACAAAATAATGGAGGAAACAGGCTTCTACTTTGCATCCAGGCTGCCAGAAAATTGAAACATGTTTGGAATAAAACTTTGAGATGGGTTGATTACTTCTTCTTATGGTCTCACAAGCTGGAGCTGGTGGTCCAACAGCATTACCATCTCTTGGGGAAATGCAAAAGCTTCTGCTTCTACTCAGTCTTTAGTGTAACATGAGCAGTCACCTGTTGCTTCTGTTAGTCCAATTTTATTTTTATTTGCAGTTTCTTCCAATTACTGTTTATTTTATTAGTTTTTTATGGTTTTGCTATTTTTTATTTTGATGACATTTTGATTTGTTTCAAACTGCCCTTTATTTTAGTTTTCTTTCCCAAGCATGTTGATTTATGGCTGTTTCTTTTATTTCTTTTATGCTTTAAATGATCTCTTTGTTTTATTTCCTTTATTTGCATAGCACTTACTTTTCATGACCTTTTTGTTGCTGCAGCTGCTGCTGCTTCTGGACTGCTGGTGTTTTTTCCCACTTATCAATCAGGAAACATAGAGTAAAAGTAAAGTAAACCAATTCCCTGTGAAGACAAGTATCCAAACAGAATTTTTTTTTTCTGATATGTATTTATTTTTATTATTCTGCAATCTCCTAAAGGTGTTGGGAATTCTCAAAGTGTAAAATTTAAAATGGTTTCTTTCTTTTTAAAAGAAACATACTATAGGAACTCTGTATGTTCCTATCTAAAGATGACATCCTAGCAACTTCCTTTGGGCTGGTTTAATATTTTGGCAGCTCTTCTAGGAGCAAAGACATTTGTAACAGAGGTAATAGGAAGAAAATTCTAAATTGTGGTGGTCTGTCTGCAACTTTTAGTAGAGTCCTCATGTCTGGTGTAAAATACTGCATGGACATTTTAAAAATTAATGTACTATCAGTTTGTGAAAAGTCTCGTAGGAAATGTCTTTAGAACATTTATGCTTAGTCATGGCTAAGGAGTGTGTGCTACCTGACAGGTACATTTACATATTGCATGCTCATGGAGTGTTCTGTGTGTGTGTTCCTGCCTATAGGCTATGTATATGTATTTGCTTTTATAAACATGCACACATACATGTTTATGTAAAAATTATACTTCTGTCATCTGCATTGTTTTAATTACCTAACATGAGGATCTATACATAGGGCCTGTGCCCATTACATATAATGCTATTTAAATTAAGGTATTAACACTAGATGTGTTTGCAACACATCCTTTCGGACCTAGTTTACTTTTATTCTGCAGAAGCTGATGCTGCTTCTGAGTTTTCTTAGTAAAATTATTGGTATCAAAATTATTCCTGAAATAGATTCTGTCATTCACGGTGGGAAGAAAACAGTCACCTCGTTTCTTTTAAAGCTGTTGTTACTATTCTTTTAGCAACAACAAAATTCTCAATATTATATTTCATTACATTCCTTATTTTAGGGTGCTGTGTTACAAACTGACATTTTGCCAGGAAAACAGGAGTATGTATCAAATCACCTTCTTTTATTTGCATGCTAGATGGTTTGCAGTGACCTGTTGAATGATGCCTATATTCTTGGATTCTCTCGCTGCCCCATTTAAAAGGTTCTTATCGCTCCTTCTAACATTGGTGTTTGCACTCTTTTATGCTTTTATGTGTCCAATATAAAAATGTATATATTCCCACATCCACACACACCTATAATGAGCCAAAACCAGAACAGCCTCTGTCTCAGCTTGTTTGCACATTATGCACATTCTAGGGAATGAAATCTGAATGCTGTTCAAGAGAAAGCGTGTGACTTAGCCCAAGGGCAGCAGAAAGTCATGTTCAACAGGTTACATGATTTTACATAACTTTGGGTGAAAAAAGAAACACCTCATGTCAATGCAGAAAATATTTTAGGATACTTAGGGATTAAACTGAATATTTTTCCTCACTGCTTCATGCATGTACTGCAGTGTACTTCAGTACAGTATATTGTTGTTTTTACCATTATTATTGCAAACTTTTTCTCACCTTCCCCAATATAATCCATCACACATACACACATACACACAGAAAAGAAAAAAAATTTTTTTTCTTATCTTTACTGCTATTTTAATTTCCAGGGTTGGCATGGGAAGACTTTAAGGCATTGGAGACAAGTTATGCCAATGGGCTTGTTTTGTTGTATGTGACCACTTCCTCAAGACAGTCAGGGCCAAGCCAAAGTAATTTTTTGGAGAGGACACTCTAGCTTGCAGAGGGAGCCTCACTGCTCTAAGAACTTCCTACCCATAGCACACCCCAGGCCATAGCTTCATGTCCTTAGCTTCATGTCCTTGCCACTGGACTTGGGAGGATCCTAAAGAAGAGAGAAAAGGGCTTACACTTCAAGGAGGGTCAACAGAAAACAGATGTGGTCCCTGGTAGTGTGGAGAAGATGACACATTTTTAAGCTGATTTTTAGGCCCTTTTCCTGGATCACTTTCTTCTCTGCTCACAGGAGAAAAGCTAGCAGTAGTGGTGGTGGTATTATATCAGAGTATGTAGGAGGAGTTAGGATCTACAGTGAGTTATGCCAGAGTTGTTAATTCTGCAGAAGTGCAGAGACCTCTTTTAGTATCCTCTAGCATGTGTATGGAGTGGATCATACACTTTTAAAAAAATATTATTTCTATCTTTTGTATCATAAAAAAGCCTGAGTCAAATTTCATAATTCTTCTCTGGAGAGAATAAACGGGGGAGGAATTCCCACCAGTTAGATGCTGGTTATAGGCTCTGGGAAGAGTAAATGAACCCCTCTACATAATAGCATCTCTGGGTTTGATCTTTGATGCTGCTTAAATAAACTGAACATTAGAAATATATGGGAAAATGTGTTTGAAGTTACTCAAGTGTTATAGAAATGCAAGGCAAAATGTTCTTCAGGAACATCCACAGCTGTAGCCATGCTAGAATTCATAGCCATGTTATAATTTGCCTCATTTCATGCTTGTCTGAACACTAATAGTTCAGTCACTTATCAGACTTTATCCAAAAGTCAGAGTTCTGTATCTCTTGACTCAAATGATATTTAGAAAAGGTCACGCTGATCACATTTTGTTAGAATAGTTCGTACACCACTGCTTTTGTGTGAGTCTTGTTGTTAAACAGTTATGTCTTTAGTATTGTTACTAATTGATTTTCCTGGTATTAAAGGTAGTATTGATGCCTCTTTAATACTAGTCTCATTTCAGAGCTAACTGTTTTGTTCAGTTTCTGCTACTGTGACTTCTTTGAACCTGGAGCAGGATCCTCACTGGATCTTCTAAGTGCAACAAGGGCTTTCAATTCATGGTGCCCTGAAGAGAGCATATACCCAAGTATTACCAGCTTCTGGTGCACAGGAATAGGTATCTACAGTCAAAAATAGCCTGCAAATTGGAAATGTAGAAACAGAGATTGGGTTGGGCCCTCAGGGGAAGTTGGAAACAGAGTGAGTCTTGCCTTCATGTCTCTGTAAAACTTCTGCCAATCTAAAAGCTATTAAAAAAAGCCAACCAACCAAACAAACAAAATCAGGAGGAAAGGAACCAGGTAACTCATTCCCATGTAACCATCTTTAGAGTTTATGAGGTCACTAGAGAGTAAATAGGCATTGCATTGTCTTCCCTCTCTCTCCAGGTTCCTTGCTCAACTCTTACAAGATTTTTTTACGTTTTCTTTCTTCTCCATTTCATTGTTCTAAAGGGGGTGTTTTACTGAATACCACATGCCTTACTTGTGGATGTTATTGTTTGTATTACCTTTTTGTTTTTTATTGCCGTCTTCCTGCAGTGTGTTCCTTTTGTCTACTTCCCTTTCACTTTATTGCCCAGATTCAATGTATCATCTAATTATGTCTGGATTTCTGATGTCTCCTTATCTTTCAAGAGTCAAAGAGGTGGTATATAGTTGATTCTGACTAAACGATGGAAATATGTGTTTATACAGGGTAGGTTGTTTCCTTCGTTCACTTTATTGGGGCATATATGTGTGCTGATGGAGCAGCCTGAAGGCTTGCTCAGATTTTATCAGTCCCTGGTTATGAAGAAAGCCAAGCAATGCAAACCATATTTTATGTAATATGAAAAGGACATCTCAAGTTGGTGGTGACTGTATTGTTGCCCCACAGTACCTTCCATTTTTGTCCTTTACTTAGAGAAGAGTTGTCTCTCAACCCCATGCAAGTCAATAAGTAGCCTTTTGATGTACAGATTTTGTACTTTCAGAAAAAAATTTCTCAGCTTCATTGAACTAAAAAAAAACTTTAAAAAATCATTTGAGTTGATGGAGGGAGGGTTCCTATTCTGTCCCACTAATACGAATGGCTAAATGCTGGACCTCTAATACAGGGAGAGGAACCTTTATGTCATATTATCCCTATCTCCATTCACAGAATCATTACAGTAAGACAATGATACAACATTAAAGAGAGAAAATGTTATGCAAATCTACACCATTTAAAGTTTGTGGAGTTTTTGGTTTTTTGTTTGTATTTTACTATAAATACTCATTTGGTACACCTGAATGTCTAGAACTCTTCTTTAAATTTAATCATTATCCCATTTCCTTAACTTATTGTTGGGGATTTTATGATTCTTGTGGGAGTGGTCATTTCAACTTTTTTAAGTTGAAGGTCAAAAAAAGCAAGGAATTCAAGTGGGCTCTCCAATAAAAGTAACCATGTCCCATGAAAAACAGACATATTATCATATCTTGATAATATAATAAAGCAGCACTTTATTAGACGCATATAATTCCTTACAGAACAAAATCTTTTGTTCACAATACAGTATTTTAAAAGAAATCCATTTCTTAGAATGTTGGACCTCAAAGATTGTTTTTATCTGGTTTTTCGTTAATATCCATTTGGACAATTAACAAAGACCACCAGTTAATCTCAGAGGGAGGTTAAATTTAACAGCATTAGGATATCAATATTTTTACAATATCATTTTTAACACTAATCTTATGATGATTCCACTAGCACAAGCCACTCATTCTTTCATTAAAGCCTGCACATTTTACAGAGTTCATCATTACACCAAGGTTTCCAAGTTGAAATCCCAACAGGCAGTGATGTCAAGTGCTACGCTGAAAAGGGAGGAGTAACAAAAGTTTGGGAATGGGTTTCCTGCAATTCCTCCCTTGTCCTATAGACATTTCTGTCATTTGGTATCAACCATTTTCCCCACTTTATTCAGCCACACACACACTCTCACAGCATATGCCTGTATACTCTCACAGGTGGCATGCAGTGATTACTACTTTTGAAGTGCCCAGAACCATTCAAGGCCTTTCACCAAATGCACAACATGAAGGCTGCCACATACACATAGCTCAGATTCTGATTCTAATATCCCCACCCAAGTCTCTTAAAAATGAGCTGAAAGACTTCTTTTGATAACACCAATGTGGAGCAGGTCTAATTACTTAATGGATCAGCTCATGTCTCTGTCAGGCTGGGTATCTAAAAAACATAAAAGACAGCTACTGCAACACAATTCTGCGTTCCAAACCAGGCTCCTAAACTGGGAGTATATCTCGTATGTGGAAAAAGCTCAGACTGTGTTCACTGCTGCTTTGCAGTTTGGGGTTTTTTTCCCTACATAGTAAGGGCTTCAGAATACCAGTAAAGCTGCCATATAGCTAACTGAACTCCTATACTATTAGGCAAATTAATTTTACATATAAATTATTTAAATTTAATCTGTGATTAGATCTACATATGATTTAACTATAGAATAAGTGTTTTCCTTTTTAGAGAACTACAGCATGATAAATAAATGAATAAAGACTTGTAGCAATGTATTTCAGCACATTTCCTGAGAAGTATTCTTACCAGAAACCTTAGAAATCACTATATTCCCTATGGTCCCCCTAGTCTGCATAACTGTAGTCATAATTTTTTCTTTTTCAAAACGTGAAATGCATTTTATGTAACAATGCCTCAGATGAGACACAAACTCAACAGAGCTTACAAATATTAGACATTAACTCTTTTCATAACCTAGCTTCAGCTAACAGGACTTACTGGTGACTGCAGATGCATTGATATTTTGTAAACCCAATTTTTTGATTAAAATTCATGAATGATATCTCACTTGCATAAATAAATCAAGGCTGCAAAAAAATAAAGTTTAAACATCCATACACTATTACTATCATTTTACCAAAATGACACACTGCATGACTACAAATTTTGCTGTAATACAGTAATTGGGAATAAAATTTGCCTTGCTGTATTGCTGGAAAGGGGATGAGTATGTACCCACGGAGTTAATAGCATATTAAAAATTCATTGGCCTATAGTTTTAGCATTACTGAGTACCCACAAATTCTACTTAGTAGTGAGCTGACATATCACAGTGAAAATGTCTCACAGCTGACAGATATTAAAGCCTGTTCCCACTGTAACAGGTGAGCCAGGTCAAGCCATGTAGGGAAGGTGCTACAAGTCAGTTGCTCTAATCCATGTGTATATATAACATTCATGACGGAAATCATCACACTGAATTTGCTAGTGCTACAACACGCAGATTTAAGGAGTAAGACTTAACCTGTCTGGAACACTTTTGTCATACAGTGCTGTTTGATCAATACTGAAATTTGTGAGGGGAAAATCCTACTGATTTCCTCAACATTTTAACTGAAATGTCTATTGTTGGATTTCCAGTGGTGGTAAAAGGAAGAAAGAGAGAGAAGAAATGAAGAAATGTGGTAAGTGGTGCTATTACATTTTCCTCAGAACAGCAAAAAGATTTTGTGTTCTTCTGTAATCTAGAATATTTGATATTGCATTCAATAGTGTCTGACCTAGATCTCGATTCCTGAACACATCTCACCCTGCTAAAAGTGAGATCATGTTTATTTCTGAGTATCACAACTCATTTTAACCACTGAAAACTATGTTTCCTTTTTGCCAGTGTGTGTGTGTGTGTGTGCCCCTACCCACCTTTAGGAATAATAAGGATTTATCTGTAGCAATTTGCAAAAACAAAAAAAACCCAAACAAACAAACAAACAAACAAAACCCCGAAAACCAAATAAACAAAAAACCAAACCAAAACAAAACAAAAAAAAACAAACACAAAAAAACCTCTTGAAATGTCAAAATTACAAACTGAGTTTAGCATACAGGAAGAATACTATTTTTGTGCAATTCGAAGCCATCCTGCAAGAAGTGTTTGCTATAGGCAATACTTTTTTATCAGAAGAACCATCCTATAGTGGAAGCATTCACTCTGTAGTAGGACTGTGAAACAGCTGTGACAGTTTTTCAGAATTTTTCTTCAGTGCAAACAAGCCTCAGTGCTTATGTGAGCTTGCCTACAAGTAGTAGACTGGTGGCTTTTAAGTAATTTTTGTTTTCTGAAAGAAAAAATCCAAATTTGTTGGGCTTTTTTAAACTGAAAATTAACATGTCACCCTAAAATGGAAAGTTTACTGAGAGTGGTAGAATTATAATTTCAGGTATATTATTGTACTTATAGTAGCTGTCAGACACCTGAGAGCATTTCTTGATTCCCATAGCCTGAGTGAATTTTTTTGACCATTGGCTTGCTACTGCACAGAAAAGGTGTGAACTTTTCAATCATATTGCTCTATGACTGTGCTTCAAATCCAAAGCCAATGGATAAGAGTCCTAGGAAGAACAGTATATGCCATCTAACAGTGTTCCCTCCGTCAGGAGAGCAAAAGGATCCATTTAAGGTTGTAAATGTGTTTCTGCCCATTAATTGCAGCTAGCAGTTTGTCATCATTTTGTTCAGACATCAGAACAGTTGCAAAAGTCTTTAACTGGTTATTGCATTAGAGAGAGGAACCAAATTCTTCCCTGTTGCCGTATGAATTAATTACAGCCACATCACTATGGCACATCAGTAATGACACTAGGTAATTTCAAATGAGATTATCAATTTGCAGGTGGACAACTGTCCAGAATTATGGTAACTGATGATCTAGCAAAAGACCTGGAACAAGAAACTTTTTTCCATTATTTCACATTAAGACCAAATTCAAATGAAGAATCTCTTCAGAAACATTGAACAACTTTGAACTAAAAGAACTGCATCAGTTTTATATATTAAAGAACTCAAAAATATTATAATTTTACACATTTAAAATTAATAATTAGCCAAAATATTCATAATACAGTTTCTGACCCATAAAAAGTCCAACTGTCAGATCTAGAGCTCATCTTACTATTTTTTTTTTTTTTTGTTGTATAGAATCATAGAATATGCTGAGTTGAAAGGGACCCACAAGGATTATCAAGTCCAACTTCTGGCCCTGCATAGGACACCCCAAGAATCATACCATGGGCCTGGAACCCTTGTCCAAACACTTCTTGAACTCTGTCAAGCTTAGTGCTGCGACCACTTCCCTGAAGAGCCTGTTCCAGTGCTCAGCTGCTCTCAGGGTGAAAAAATATTTCCTGATATCCAACCTAAACCTGCCCTGACTCAGCTTTATGCTACAGTGGTGATAGGTTTCTATGCCTGGTCCCATGGGCTGTCTGCCTATGAACTATATCACAGAAAATGATAGATGAGTATATGCAAAGCCCTCAGAATAGAAAGTTACCCTCTTATATAGCTAAGATACCCAAGAATCTGATTTTCTTTTAGTACGTGTTTCTCAGAAGAGGGTTCCATTGGAGGTGTGGGGAAAAAGAGTGTCAAATGATATAAATGATATATGTATTCACCAAACTAAAATTTCCGAGTCTGAAAAGTGAATGTGAATGAACAGCTGTATTGCCAATACCCTGATTTCCTATGCTGAATGTAGCTACTGAGAAGCTAATATTTTAATGGTGGACTACTAATATAAATTAAAAACTAAAGACATACAGCTTTCAGTCTGCCTTTCCTTCTGTCACTTATTTCGAACAGCATGAATGAGCTATTACCTTCTTGTTTCCCTGAGATGTTGGTTCACAAGGGTAGAGTGAGCAAACTCAATTTCACTGGAAGTAATGGAGTGAGATTATCCAGAATTATTTCCAGTGGGCTGAGTTTGTTACATTCCTTCTGTTGTGAGAATATAAGTAAACAACTAAACACCTTTACTGAAAGCTGAGAATCTTCACAGTCATCACCTCTTCTTATTTCCTTGGATTAGTCCAGCATTTTGGGTTTAGCCATGCTCAATTAACTCATCCAGGAATTGGTCCAGTCAGAAACAGTTGATTTAAGTGAGATAAACTGGGCATCTGCCTGGAAAAAAATGATTATCCAAAATATGCTTTCATCATGAGAAAATGAACTGTGCTATCTCCATATTTAAAAACATATGCCTCTAAATAGA
The DNA here is from genome assembly GCA_035041135.1 of Platyrinchus mystaceus. Classification (NCBI taxonomy): domain Eukaryota; kingdom Metazoa; phylum Chordata; class Aves; order Passeriformes; family Tyrannidae; genus Platyrinchus; species Platyrinchus mystaceus. Next base: position 12,459,847 of record JAWWLV010000179.1, read on the forward strand.
TTCACTTCCTCTGAAAGCTTAAGAAATAGAAAATAGTAACATTGAAACAAGCAGGTAGGAAGTAAAAATTCGGTAAGCAGTGTGTTAACATTTCAATGTACTGAAACTTGAACTTGGTACTAGCACCTTCAACAAACCTCTATATAAACTGTATTGAATTAAAGTGATTAAAACCGGCAATAAAACCAACAACTGCAGAAGTGATTGAAATATGTAGGGTGCTTGCATGTGTTTGTACTGGTGGTAATAAAAATACTGCCATATTTAGTCACTGATTTGCTTTAGAAAAGAAATAAAATCAGCTGACAACACTTGCCTGTTTTGTTTCAATTACTGAAGACCTTTTTCTTAAAAAATGGATCTAAAATTAGAAACATGGTCAATAATTAAGAGGGAACGTTCACGGCATTGGAGAATACAGCGCAATAAATATCTTTTGTGGCTGATTAAATGCTGAATTGAAGCTGAAGGTGATGATAACCTCAGAAGCTCTTTATTGCAAGTGAACACCAATGCTTCAGATATTATTGCTGCGATACTGGAATACGAATCAAGATAATAGCAGTGAAAAAGAAATCACAGTTTATTTTAGAATTTTCTTTTCCTAATCTCAACTGCATTTGAAAATATTTTGCTATTACTTTTTAGGTCAATGAGACATTAGCTGATTAATATGCAGTTAACAGCAGAACTAAAATTCTGTATTTTCAAATGGGCCCCAGTCCAGACTCCAAGCACAGGCATTCATGGGTGCTGTGAGTAGATTTTAGGTTTCTACATATAACACCTCAGTTACTGGTCTCCCTGCTGTTCAGCTTTGGACATTAAAGAAGTAAAGAGCTGACTGTATTCTCTAAATGAGACCAGTGATGGAAAGCCATGTTGCAGATTTGACTATTTTTATCACTTAAAAACACCTGTTGACAGATATAAAAGGGTGTTTTATTTTTTGGGATGGTCAGATAATCATATCGTAAAATATATCTTCATATAATCACATTTTAATATACCTATTGGAAACGGTTAGGCCTCAAGTGAATCTCACGTGCTATCCAAAGTACCCATTTGCAAGTAATAAAGGAAAATTTGCTAATAATCTGTGGTAAAATATGAATGGCTCTGCTAATTCAAGTAGCACAGATGCAGCATGTGCCAATTTAGAAAATGCATAAAGCCAAAAGGCTACTAGAATCAATTCAATTTGTGCTGAAGTCACGGAAATGTTGGCTTTAGATGTAGCTCAGCTATGTGCAGTTTACAGAAGAAAATAGGAGCTAACCAATCTATCAGGAGCAGACATGCAAAATGGCCCTTAATGCTCCTCATGGAATCCAGATTCAGGAGAGGAAAAAAAAAATTAAAAAGAAGAAACAGGATGTAATAATAGACGTACAGCAAACCAAATAAAGTAATTTCAAAATTACTAGAGAGTAACGAGTAAATGAAAAATGCCTTTGGGTACACCATCTGTTTATCCATTCCATATTATACCTTTTCATCACAATTACCTAAAGTGGTATATTTGTGTTTCTGTAATGTATGGAATTCATTACATAGTTTTGCAATGAAATTATCACACTGTGGCTGGGACATCTGCACCCTGTCATATATCATTCTATTCATTTCTAGTTAATTTAATCCTAATATCTGCCTACATGACAAGACAGATGTTCAGCTATACTGTATCTTCCATAGTTTTCTGCCTTGAAGAAACTTTAAGTCACTGAAAGAACTGACATCTTTCAAACAGACATCTTATGTGTTTCGGAAGTATGTGTGTGCAGATGCATGTATATGTATGTTTGTGTTTATATGCCACGTTCTTTTTTTAAGAAATGTGTTTTACAAAACAAAAATCTTCCACAGCAACTTTTAAATATAAACATTTTTCATTCCATGCACATAAGTTTCTTTTGAAAAATGTGCTTTGCTGATATTTTGGTATATTTGTTTAATAATATTCATAAATACAGAGCATTTCTTTTAAATTAACTTTTCGCTCTCTTGCTTTGAATGAGACAGATCTTTTTTCATCATTGCTGATTAGAAATTTTGTACCAGTGTTCCTCTTTGCATTTTGAGCCTTGGCCCTCAAAACTTCACATGGCAATAGGGCTTTGTGGCCAATAGTGCTGCACGTCATGGCAGGTGCAAATAGGCCAACCAGAAACACATTGTATTTCATGTATGTTAAAGTTGTTAACAGCATCTGTCATGGGTTTACTGACCAGCCCCCGTGGGGCTGAAAATAGTTTTTCCAGGTGGATTTCCAGAGCAAAGCCAATCAAAAGTTTTAGTAACCTCTCTGCCAATTACATATTTAAGAAAACGGAAGAGAAGCTGTGGGAGCAGAAGAGATAAGAGCCACGAGGTAGGAGAAAAAATGGGAGAGCCAGTGTAGCAGCCAGCCCTGTTGGGCCTGGGTGTGTGCTCTTCATGTGGCTGTCAAAGGGCTTTGCTGGGACAAATGGCTGTCAAAGGGCTTTCAAAGGGCTTTCCACTTATAGCACAACATCTTCAGACTGGATTTACAGAAGGTCTTAGGCAGATTTTAATACCTATTTCCCAGTCATCTCCCAATTTACCACTCCTCATCCCAATCTTGACTAGGACACAGTAAATTCCTTTAAGCAGAGCAGCACCTAACAGTGTTTCCTCATTTTGACCTCACTGAAGTCACACTTGTGACTTTGTGGTTTACTAGTTTACAGCTCTGTCAGCCAAACACCTTTTTTAAGCACAGTCACACATGTTCCCAAAATCATGGTGCTATCGTACTAAGCTGTTAGCTGGGTAAATACTGTTGATATCATCTCATGGCATTTTACTACCCTAGACATGATACAGGCTAGTGCAGGTGCTTAGAGGCTCCCGGATTGCGTAAAAAAGGTGTAAAATGTCCAACACAACTCAGAGAAAACAGAACTCTTTACTGAAAGAAGTTACTTTCATGTTTACTATTTTCCAATACTTTTGAAGGATTTGCGAGTTTAAATTCTATGCCTGTAAGCTGCCAGATAAGCCAGAAGTAAATTATACCCAGCTGTTGTGTTGAATAACAGCAACAGATTGTGTAGTGGACACCCAGATAAAAACAAACATGAATTGATTTAGAGTATTAATTACCTAAAAATGGCAACTGTTTTTCAAGTTGTTTGGCTGGTGATGCGGAGGGTGAAATAGCTTGCACGCACCTCTGGCATTAATGGAATTTTAGGGAAAAAAATTCTGGAATTACATCTAGCCCTTGGAATGCATTCTTTTATTGTCTTCACACTTTAGGACTGTGATGTCATGATACTCCTGTTTAAATAAAAACCTGCTTTTTTTTCTTGTGTTGCAAGCAATTTAAAGCACAAATACACTTAACAGGGATATCAAACCAGAGATTGGCTAATGTTTGTTAGCATCCATTTGTATTTTAAAACAGAATGTTTGCTTCATCTATCTAAGTCAGTAGACACAACTTTTGAGTCTATGAACTTCAGAGAACAAAAAAATCATTGGTTACTATGTATGTTGGTGGTGTTGTGACATCATTTTCAAAGTTTCATAATGATAGATTTAAAAAAAATAAGGCAAAAACCTGCTGAGGTGTTTCAAAGTAATAATAATGCAATGAACATCAGTATCTCTGGACTGCTCATTAATTATATAAGCCTCTCTGCAAATAATACAGCATGTGACATTTGCTAACAATTATCAGTTGTATCTATTTCCACAGGCTTAGGAAAGGAAATAACTTTGCCTATATGCTGGCAAATATAGGATGTTATGACTCTGTGGCATAAGACCTTCAGTTTTCCAGTAGTGACTGCTACATTTTGGATGCCTAAAACACAGATTCAGTAACAGCTTTAGTGAAACTTCCCAAAAATCACCAAAGTCACCAAAAATCTCAGTAGTTACCAATGACAAGTTCTTAAAAAAACCAGTCTTCTCCCCACTGAAGAAGTGCAGGGGGATGAGTATCAGGAATTAAGCCAATTTCCAGCACAGATTGGCTGCCTAATACATCTGAGAAGTTTTATATTTCTATTATGGAATGGATTAACACTGGCAGTGGGCCTAACAGCCTCATGTGAGATGAAACAGTAGCATAAGCTCTGGGACCTTTTGGGGATTGTAAGATTATTTGTTTACTGAAATACATTTACATAGGGTGTTCTTTAAAAAAAAAAAAAAAAAAAAAAAGGAAGAAATAAAAAGAATAAAAACCCTTAAAAAAATGAGAATTCCTCTCTAAGGCTGCTGCTTACGATTCCCAGAATGGGGACAGCCTTCCCCCTTGGGGACATTTTGGTCTGTTTCATGACAACATGTAACAAGGTTGCTCAGTCAAAAATATAACTACTTAAATGAAAAGTGAGATACTACTGGACTGAACAAGGAGTTTATGAAATCAAGATATTGCACATGAGATCAAATTATTAGGAAAGTGAATTTACAGAAAGATAGGTAACACTGAAGATCATCCAGGGAGATACCAGAAAAATAACCATTTGAGTTTGTTAAACTGAATGGCTTAACTTGTAAAAAAGACCCTAATAGCACTAATGTTTTTAATGTCACTGAATTCCTGAAGAACTTTTAAGCTTTATATTAGACATGGCTGTTTTGCAAGAATGGTTCATTTATCTTGCTGCACTGTTTGTGTGGTTTGATGGTTGAACTTATCTACTAAAATAAGACAAAGCATGACTATTACTGGGGTCCAGCTGATTTGGGGTCTGGTTGTAGAGCAGCTGCTGTTTAATCAGAGTTCAGGAGCATTTATATATATTCTACAGAAGTGTGCATTTGGTGATAGATGTCAGTTTTCTTGATTCAAATTACTCTGGTGACACTTGAGGCTTTTGACATCAGGGATGTCTGTGATGACAATATTTTGAAAAAGTTTTAAAAGTTGCTAAAAATCTTGAGTAAAAATTTGTAAGTTAACTTTTGCAAGGCACAAAAATCTTTTATGATATAAACAACTTGAACTTAGAAACTGCCTCTCCTTTACTTTTGTCTTTTTTCTTTTTTAGAAATGATTTTAATTACGTTTGCAGTTGAAAGTTGTTCCTTCTTTAATTCAGAACCAGAAAGGAATTACAGATCATGTTTTTCAGAGTTGACAAGGGTATATTATTTTTTTAAAATAACTTCAAAATACTATTTTGGTTTGCCTTTAGTATTATTCCCTCAGCTTCTAAAGACTGGTAAAACAAAATAAGAAGGATCAAAAGCATCCGAGGGCGGTTATGGTATCTCAGTCTGCGTGCTTTACAACAATACAACAGATTTAAACTTTGACCTGCAAAAATTAGATGTTGCAGCACATCAAGGGTCTCACTCAGCCTCCTTCACATCTTTGCTGAAGCACTGGAAAATTAAAATTTAAAAATACATTATTTAAAGCAAATCACTAGATTAAATAATCCTGGATGAATATAAACACACTGATTATAATTTTTTACACATCTCTGTATAGAAAAAGGACAATTTTTTTTTATTATTTCTTTACATTTTCATCATTTTCAGTAGAAAAGAATCACAGAGATTTCTTTTATACTAGTATGTGCAACTGTGAAGGTCTGTGTGTAATTTTACAGTGATTTTAATATCTCCTTCTGTACTAAAACCCTGTTTGCAAGGGCCATTGGATGCTAGTCAGATGCAAGACATAGCTTTAAATAAGGTTTGTTGGAAATGAGTGCCCAGTCCTGTAAGAATCTAAACACTCTCTGGGGTAAAAATATATATAAATTCACAAGGGTTACATCTAAAATTGTGAGAAACATTTGTCATAAAACTCATCTGGTTTTGAGCCCTTTTCTGCAAAACACAAGACTTCAATCTCAGACAAGATTCAAGTGAGCTGGTGTTGATGGATGGCTTTGATATATTACATGTGAAGCACGTGGTTATGTTTCTTCCCTCTCATAGCCAAGTACAGTTTTAATAGCAAGGGACAACCTGGAGTGGCTTTGTCTTTTTAAAAATTTATAAAGCAAATAGCACAATGTAACCTCAGTGCCCATTGGGACTCCACAAAGCTGTCATACTTATCAGTGTATAAAAATATAGAATCATGCTAGAAAACTTCTTTTAAGTATTGAGTTTATTTAAAACTGGAAAACACAACACAAATAAATGGATGAGGAAAATCAGAAGAAAAATATTCATAGAGACCAAAATTTTATGTTATACTTCACTTAACATATGTTGGCTGTTCAGGAGTGTGATGGTTTTAATCTAGGCCTTCCTGATAACTAGTTGTAACTAAGGAAATGCCTATTTCCCAGTATTCCATACGATTTTTACACAAAACAAGGTATAAATAAGGTGGAGATTAGAGACCTCGTTCTCTTCTCTTCTGGTGAGGTTCAGGAGCAGTGTGTTCCTGCGTTGATCCCGCCTATCTAGAGGCTGAGGCCTGCAGTGACTGCTCATCTGCCACATGGGAGGTTGGAGAGTGTTGGCCGTGTCTGCCGAGCCTGTGTCTCTAAGGGATGTGGTGAGATTTTATTTTTGCTAATTCCTTATATTGATAGTCTGGGTTTCGATTGTGCATATCTATTCTATTTTGTCCCTTTTTGTCCCTTTTCCCCTTTCCCTTCAGGGGTGTTTGGGACTCCTTTGTGGTGTACATAGTATTTAATTGTATATAACTGTAATATATGCAAATATATTCTTTTTTATATATAATTCGGTTGATTTTGGGTTCTTTCAATTTTTATATTTTTTTTTTCTTTGTCCTAAGGGAAGAAGGGAGGGGGAAGGGGTTGTTACTGTGAGTTTGGGCATTTGGCAGGAAGCCAGGTCCGAACCATCATAAGGGGTAATGTGCAGAGTTGAAGATGAATGGATGCTCTATACCAATTCTCTGCAGAAACCCTTAGGATTTAGTCTTTATTTTTAAAATGGCCAAAAAAATAAGATAACTCACCTTTTTAAAATTCTAGTCTAAGTATTAAATATGTTAAGAACTTGCCCCCATCCTGATTTCTTAAAGGCTTCATTTACTACACCTCCAAGTCGCTTTAGTTACCTCTGTGATACAAATGATTCCACTGATTGACTAGAAAATCTTTGGTTGCACTTGACTTTCAGGTTTCTGAGCCAGTGGGTAGCTCTAAAAAGTGCCCTAAAAAAAAGTTGAGGTTTCATCCTGACAACATGCAGCACTATTTTTTCCTGTTAGTTTTTCTACATTTATACACTAGGGAATTCTGAATGCATCAATTTGTTGCCTCAATAGTATGAGGTAGTTGCTAAATTTATTTGGTTTATCCTTGGTGATCAAGGAAGACCGATTCTCTTTTCCTGCCCTTTGAGGGAGCTCATGGTGTTATGGGGGGCATGTCAGTAATAATTAAGAAATATCCTGGTACAAATCCCAAAAGATACATATTTTTATAAGTAATTCCCCATGGAAAAACTTTAAAAATGATGCACTTGTTCTGAAAATGCTTCAGGCCTTCTCTAAATAGATTATATTGCTGTTTTTTTAAGAGTGCGTGACTTGAGGTGCACATTTTACTTGTAACTCACAAAATCATAGCACAGTTATGTGAGGGAAAACATAGGAATAATGTGCAGTGAACTTTAGTACCTCACAAAGGATTTATCATTCAGACAATAACCCCGCTTCTAATTATATTCAATTGTAATGCAATAAGCATAACAGTTTCTTAGGCCACAACCAAAAATTTTATTGGCATCATGCTTATTACTTTTTTACAATTTTCTTATGTAGACTTTCCTCTCATTTGGACCCCATGGATTGAATTTCTTTTTCTTTTTAGAGGTTAGTCCTTTTGTGTGGTACATATTTCAAAATGGTTTTATACTGCACAACGCCTTAAGCCTTTTGGTGGGTGTGCTTTACACTTCAATTTTCCCGGCAACAGCATAGAGTAATTGTATCACTTAGCAGGATATCAACCACAGATGCAACTCTTATAAAAATATTCTGTGTGTCTGCTGATTTAAAGATTCTTCCACCTTTTGGTTGTAACACGTTTTGCCTAATTTGAAAGAATTGAACATCAGATATTAGAAATATTGATGCAAACAAAAACAATCTACCGTGTTCCATTGCCTACTTAGAAGACAGTGAAAGGAAAATGAGAAAAGGAAGGCAAATAGAGCGCTTACAAATTAAGGTGAAAACAGAACAAAAAAAAAAAAAGGAGAAGAGGATAAAGGCTAGAAAACTTTTATTATAGACAGCAATTCAGTAAACCTGTAAGTATGAACTGACACTTCATTTTTGCATGTCAGTCTTGTGTTCTGCAATAATAACTCCAGTGCATATATTGACTTTCTTTAGACGCAATTTTTTTTTAAAACCCTGAAGACTTTAGACACTCAGCTTAGAAATAAACTCCAAGAAGCATCCTTATTATCCACCACAGTAGCTGTGACCTACTTTTCATGTGTTCCATTGCCTTGTTGAACTAATGCTATATGTTCCTGAAAGTAAGCTCCAACACGGAAAAGCTCACAGTACTGCCACTATGGCAGAGTAAGCAATCTGCCTCTGTGAATGTTCAGGTGAAGATTCTTGAGTTAAGACTACTTTGAATAATGGCAACATGCTGTGTGCACTCCCTAACAGTTTAGGAGCATCAGGTGAAGTAATAACTTAAGTGATTCATCCCATTATTACATACAAAATGTATGGTTAAGTTAGAATTTGATCCCATATTTTCTAAACATATATATCATTCATCAAACTATATTTCTTACCTTGCAGGGCTATAGTTTAAGTCATGTATTTCTAATCATGTATTAAAGACTATCTTCTGTCTGCATATCTCAGCAAATACAATAAACCAATACACACTAGTTATTTAAACATCTGTTTATGGCACTTGTATTTATAATGCATATCAAAGCAAACTGGGAAGGCAGAGGTCAAAAGAAACAGATTCAATAACAAAATTCTTCATCCTTCAGACAATGAAGGTCAGGACACATAATAGAGTAGTCACACCAACCCTCCTAAGGGAGATGCATTTGACACACCACATTTTGGTGCTATTTTCTGGTCCGTCATGGAGTTGTATGAAGCACTGAGCATTGTAAAGAGGCTGCCTTTCGCCTAGATTTCAAAAGGGAGATAAAAGATGTAATCACAAATATGATTATATTTTACAGGCAGTGTCCTTCCGATCAATATTGGTGTATCCATAAAGAACAAGATCTCAAACAGCTGAGCAAGCCCAGGATCCAGGATCCCAATCACTCCTTCAAAGCCAATTATATTTAAAAATAATCTTCTGCCCTCATGAGATACAAGGGACTATTGGAAGACAACTAAATATGAAATCTGGAAGAGTGTTATCACAGGGAAGTGACTGAAATATTAGAGATTAGCACATACCAATAGAACCATATAGATATACCAACAAGGGGCTGGAAGTCCAATCCTCTTCTATTTCTTCCACATGGATAAAGCAAGAAAGATTAGGCATAAGAGAAATTACTGGTTAGAAAGCAGCTGATGCTTATTCAGAGACATGGGCTTCTGTGAGACAACAGTGTTTATAAGTCACTTGAGCACAATTTTGCTGCATGAGTTTAGGAGAAGAGAACATTCTCCTGCCAAAGTCACAGCAGTAGTGTACAGCCTTTTAGATTCAACAGCATCCAAGAGTGCTACATCCTTCTATCAACATCCATGTCTGTCATTCACATAGCTATTGACTGCTTTTATCCATGTTCTCTCACAAATATTCTCTTAAATATTCAGCAGAGAGTGAACTACACAAGGCAACACACTGATGTGAAGAGGAAATCTCATTTCAGATTTCTAACTTCTTGCATATGCATGCCCTGCCTTCCTCACAATGGTTTTTATCCATATTCAGGGCCTTCTGTTAATATGAACAAGTACCTCTGAAGCCGTGTCTATTCTGTCTTCTTCTCATCTGTACCTTCTTGAACAGGTACAGATTCTCTTGTTCTGCAAGACCCTTTAGAAGGTCAAAGCAAAGCAGCTTTAGCACTCTTCATAAGAGTGAGGATTCAAGAATCTGGCTCAAGCTTTCTCTCTCTTTGATCTTCCCAAAATCTTCCATTCTCACTTCCAAGCATTATTACAGATATGATTCAGTAAAACTCAAATTAAGCTGATGTAGAAATCTGGGTTGGAATGTTAGCATGTGCTTAAAGCTGAGTGTAAGTATGGGTGTCTGACTGAATAGTCATGGCTTATGGTCAAAGCTCAGAAATTGATAGTAATCAGAAGTGGATGCCAAGCAATCAGGGACTGCTGAGTGGGGATTGTATTATATGTCAGCCGTTGTCTACTGTACCTTATGTCAAAAGTGACCCCTTCCCTAGATTAGAAAACAAAGCCAGTGCACAGAATACGATGATAGAAATCCTTTGCTCAGATTAATTATTAAAAATAACCAAAAGTATCTAATCTTTACATTAAAAAAATGTTGCAATGATAAATCACTTACAAACAAAAAAGCATATTTTAAAATTAAAAAAATACCAACAACGTTAAGGTTCAAAAAATATTTTTATGAAATTAGAACAGTGCTCTAAACCTTGACCTGGAGACTTAAATCATACTTTTTAATTTTTTCATGTCTAGGTTGGTTTTTTTAAGTTCATGAAGAAACTGAGACATGAACATAGCATTTTTTAGCCAGTAACTCATACATTTATATTTTTGGGTTTAGGTTTTGGAAAAAATGCACCTAGTTGTTTTCTTATTACAATACTGCTGGTTTTGTTCACCGGTCCATGTTTTTCTTGGAATGTGGTAATGTGGAATGTTTTAAATTAGGGGTTTTACTTTTTACTATCCAATGTCTACTAAATAAGTCCATCATCTAATTCTAAAATTGTGAAGCAGCAAACATACACTTGTAGCCAGCAATACATATATTTTTACTCCAGAGAACTGTTCTTCTGTTCTAAATTTACTGCAGAAAGTTTCAGAGACAAAAGAAAGGCTTTTTGCCAAACCTAGCTTTGTTTCTTTATAATAATCCTTTAGGTCTCTTCAAATATCCTAACTAAATATTGTAAACTGCTGAGAAGTTTCAATCAAGGCTATAATCAATAATAACAGTTGCTAAACTTCAGCTGACATAACATCTTTTGCATAGAATTGTTTCCTATGTAACTATAGAACAAATGAAGGCATTAGATTGGATGCAAATATTAAAGTAATATTTTATACCCTAATTTTAATTAGTATTTGAAATGTGAGCCATACATTATATTAAAGATATATAGGATCTAATCCCTGCTTACTGCAGCCCACTGCATATTTTGCCTCCCACCACAACAATCACTATTGTCTGTTGAATACACATGGTGTTTGGAATGTGCACTGATGAGTGTATTAGCAGTGTTGAGAGACCCTCAAGAGGTTTGGAATTGGGGTTTGTTTTGAATAAGAAACTTAAAGATTAAATTATAATATGATACTTATTTCTTATTTGAAGCTCTAGGCGGTTACTCATATAATTCCTTCTCTTAAAATCAGAACAGCTGACTTGTGTTTGATGCACTGTTGGCTTTGGTTCTCAGGTTTGACATACACTTTATCTGTTGAGAGATTTCTTGTCCTAAAATTTGGGCTAATAACTTAGTGCTTCATTTTCCCACTTTGTGTTTCTCTCTGCTTATTCTAGTGTATCTGAGAAGGAACTCTCTCTCACTATAAGTACAGTGTACAAAATTAGGGTCTCTCACTCTCAGTGGAACTTCTAGGTACTGTTGCAAATATTATTAGCATGTCACATCTGCCCAGCCCAAACATTTTGTAGTCCACTGCTTGATGTCTTTCCAAAAAGGGAGAAAAGGAATTTTAAAGTTTCAGTGTCTATCTCCTTAGCAAGACATTTTGTCCAACATAAGAAATCCATTTTGCTGAAACAGCACAGTGAAATGCTTCTTACCCTGTCTTCAAAACACCACTCAGCATGGCAGTCCCTGCTTGGAAATAAAAACACCGAACAATCCAGTAGTTGGAAGTATAGTGGACATCTCAGAACCACAAACTATGATCACATTCAGTTTGATTTGAGTGCTCTTTGATTGTCATTGATAGTGGTTTTCAAGTGGATTTGCAAAGAACAAAAATTTTGTCATTTTAAAAACAGTTCATTTGGAGAGCCCCACACCAAGCTTATGTGATAGCTATGAAAGTACAGGCATTTTCCTCAATATTTCATAAACCACTAGTCCAAGAGGACCCAAATTTAATGAAGAAAAAGGAAATTATTCCCCATCTAACCATTTAGAATACTGAACCAGGTATTGTCTTGAAGACCACAGGCTTGCACATTGCAGATTGTGCTGAATTCAAGCTGCCCCCTCAATCTCATCCTTCACACACACCCCCCCCACCCCCTGGGGTGCCCTCATACAAAATTTTCTAATAGTTTGCTTGAAAGGCTCCAATAATTTCCCTTTGTAGTGTGAGTGTTGAGCAGGTGCATGTGAATAACAGGATAGTTCCTATCCAGGTGGCATGGGTTGATTAGTTTAGGAATTAGTACCAATACACAATGAGGGTGATAAGAAATACTGATATTTTATGGGTAACAATTCTCATACTTTTCGTTTTTACCTAATAAAGTTCAACACTTGTATGGCCCAGCTGACAGGACTGTGGAACAAACCCTTAATTCCCATCTAGAGCCATGGTGTTTTATAGTACAACATACAAGTAGGAAGTTCTGCCCTTCAAAATTCCCAAACAAAAAATTTTACAACAGGAGAAATTAGCATGTAATAACTTTTCATTAGAAATTTTTTATTCTCTAAGCACCTCTGTGTTGAACCAATTAACTCTCCCCCCTTCTCCTACTTCCAGCAATATTGTATTTGTAGATTTGAAAATATTTAAATTTAAGGTTTTGGGTTGGGACATACAGTAAGACCAGTCAAAAATAACAGAAGCTTGATGCATTTTGACTTCTGTAACTAAATTCAGTCTGCTGGGTCTATTAATAGGACTAATGTTACCTGGAAGTACTCTTGGCCTGGATTTGTACTAGAAAGACATACACTCACTCCAAGGGTTGATATAGGGAACTTGAAAAATCAAATGAGAAGGTGAAGATAATACTACTATTCTGTCCTTCCTCATGTTTTTTCTTCAGTTTCTAGTCAGCCTGTATAATAAGGAACAGCTGCAAAACAGGCAGGATCTATAAATAAAAACAGAAACAACAAAATGTCACATTTTGATAGTATTAGCTAGTATTTTCATGTGTGTTCACTCTGGAGATTGTGCCAAACTATTCAGTTGTACGAACATTCAGACTTCCAAAAACTTTGAAAAGAAATGGATTTCAGTTATGGTTCACACACGTGCTCTTGCAGGAGGCAAGGTTTTTGTCACGTTCACCAGAATGCCACTAACTGAAGGAAATGCAATAAACTGAAATAAAAATTGAAAAAAAATTGGCTTTTATTTATAATAACATTGACAGTAGACAATGTTTTTCCTTCCACAAAATTAGTTATTCTTTTTCTGTAGTAAGTCTGTTCCCAGAAAGGCTCTAGCACAGATATTTGTGTTCAGTACATGTGAAACTAACACATGCATTCAGATTCACAGCTCCCATTCATAGAATTTATTGTTACATACAGAAAAATTGTCTCTCACAAAGACACTTTATAGAGCAGGGATGCACAAGATTTTTTTTTAGCAGAGCACATCTTTGTGTTCACTTCCTATGACAGCAACTAGGAGAGTGTTGAATAGTATCCATATGGATAACTCAGTCCCAACATCAGTTCTTTGGCTTCAGTGGATTGCATAAAAGGCAATCCACTGATATATTTTCTACCTTGGAATCAGACTTTAAGATGAGAGTCTGTCTTACTGCACACAGTTAAATGTGTTACAGTTTTTTTCTGTTAGGATGAGTGACTTCATTCCAGTGTCATTTGAAGAGCAACTGTATACATACAATGGAAGAACCTGCAATAGTACTGTGAAGGGAGGAAAGTATGGAAAAAGTCTTTCCCTTGACAAATATACAGTCTCAGCAATCCAAAATTACATTTAGGTGTGCTTAGTTTTCCCTGCAAGAAAGTAGCATGATAGCTGAAAAATGTTTTATCGTGAACCTACTCACTGTAGGTGAGATTCCAAATGTTACCATCCAAGCTTTGATCTTTATACAACAAGGTAACTTGCAACAGTTCAAAGAACACATGGTTTTTACTACATATTCTACAACAAATGAGCCTAAGAAAATATTAAATAAGGATTCTGTTACCCATTGTGTTAGGTCATCTAGTTGGGGATGAATAAAAAAATAGAAAAAATAACCAGGATCTGCTTCACTTTAATAAATAATTACTACTGCAAAATTAAATAGGCCTTTTCTTGGTAGGTGAGTAAACACTGTTCCCTTACTGCGTTCCGGAGATAATTATATTCCAATCAAAGTACTGAACCGTAGAGTTAGGAACTTCTGTTAAAGGGGCAGGACTGAAGCCTTCCTTGATATTTTACATTAACTGGTCTGGCCAATTTTGCCCACCTTCATCTTCTTACTATTGCAAGTGAATGCCTGTCTTTATGAATTTTACTCTTTGTTACTTAACTCAGTCCTTACATTGCATAGAGAGCTTGGATCCTAAATGTGATATGAGTTCTCCAAGCTGGCGAAGTACCTGCAAGAACTGTGTTACAATATAAAGAGAAGTTACAATCCTAAATTAACTTTGTGAGTCACTCTGTGATTACCTTATTAAATGTAACTTGGGTTTAGGGATGTCAATTACTACTTAAAATTTTACCTGCCTTAAAGTAGAGCAGAGATGCCCTAAATACTTTCTTTGTGCATTTTTTTTTTTTTGAGCTAAACAATGCACAGTTCACAAACTGAAACAGTTCTCACTTCCACAAACCATGCATGCATGCAAGGAAAACCATGAGGAGAAGCTTGTTCTGAGTATTTCACAGTTTAAAACCTCCATAAAGCTTCCATTTTTTTTTATGCCAGTCATAGTGCACACTGTATGATCACAGTAATTTTAAAAATTATTTCTTTGGTGTGCATGCAGTCGATATTTCACCGTCTCCTTTTAAAGTGGCAAGCATTCACACACATTATATATGTATTTAATTTTTTATACTGTGATTTCAAGATGAGACTCAAGCCCCAAGGTGTCTTCATTAATTAAACGTATCATTTTAATGCACAGACACACAAAACCTTACTTGCAACACTGCTCTGTGTGCATGTGTGTGTTGCTCCAGAATTGAAAAAGGGGAAAGGGAGAGGGGGGAAGGGGAGGTTAGCCTGAGCTATCTCCTTCACTTATTGCAATGACACCACAGTAACAGAAAAGACTCAAACTTCTGCAAGCAAGCTCGTCTCCTTTATGGTCCCTTCTGCTTCCTATGTCAACCCCAGGGGACATCTCACCAATGTGAGGTAACTAATTCATCACTACATATTTTCCTTGCTGATATCTTAAGTAAAGATTTTGTTTTCTTAATTTTTTCTAATATAGTAACATCTCTTGCATCTTTATGTCAGATTGAGTTCTTCATCAGGTTTCGATGCTAGGCTTCCGTCAAGGTAGAGATCTCTCTAAAGTTACTGGTTCAGAATATGAAGCTGCTGGTCAAAGCAGAAGGTGTAAGTCTCTCTAACATCACTGGCTAAGTAGTACTTGTGGGGTTCTTTAATGCCAAGAAAAGAAAATACTCTTCAGCAATCAGCAGTTCATGCTGAATGGTGGCTCTGTGTGATGTCAGCTCCTTGGTACCTGGAACAATATGAAAGAATCAGCATTTCTGCAGTTAATAGTATGAAGAACACTGTCAGTAAAGGTTGTACTTGTGGTGCGGGAAAACAGTTTTCCCCTGAAGTTGCAAAAAATGGTAACCCCCAGGGGGTGGTGACCCTTGGGATTAACCCAACCAGCGCTCCTGCAAAATGTAAGCATATCACCCAGACCAGAGAAGAAGGATAGTCGTAATTGTTGTAGGAGAGGTAGCCATGTTCTAGAGTCATGAGGAGAAAGGGGCAGAAGGCCCTTTGGGGGTTAGGCCCCCCCAAGCCCTGGTTGGGGGGCTACAGGGACTTGGAACAGTGTGAACTGGGCCGAGTTCTGTAACCGAGAGCTGGGAGAAGCTTCTGCACTGGGAGCAACAAAGGAAGCAGCGGCAAAACATCACTGACCGAGGAGAATGGCACAGAGCCAAGAGATAAAGAAACAGGCAGCAGAGCCGGCATTGCAGCCAAGAGAGGCAGAGAGAACTTTTGCAAGGAGAGTTGGGGTAAGAAAACCCATCTCACACTGGGTTGAGATGAGGGAGGGGGGCTTGAACTCGGGAATTGGATTTTGGGGCTCTCAAACCATTACAGTACTAAACCACAATTCTCTGGAGTCTTAGCTCATAGCTAGACTATTTTCTTAGGGTTATTGCTTCATTTTAGCCATTGACAGGATGATGTTCAATGCATGAACAATTCTAGCAGTAGGATTCAAAACTGAACTCAGTCCTCTCTCACTTGTTTGTTACACCCCTGGTACTCTGCAGCCCTCTGGAATTTGTTAGAGGAAGAAAAGTGTAGAAAATCTGCAAACTGCCTTGCCAATACCTCTGTGAAATACTTGCCTCCTCTTCCAGCCTCCTTCTCACTTCAAGGAAAGATCCACTAGAAATACCTGAGAATGAAAAAAGGAAAAAAAAAATGCAGCAAGGTTAATGTTTTCAAAGGCTTTTCATATGAAACTGAAAAGTGACTCTGTATTACCTGAATAGTTGACACAGGAGGGTTGCCCTCATAACCAGTTTTAGAGGCATAACCATCCCCTGAGATATATGCACCTTTACCCTCACTCAGGCTGTTCCACCAGGCAGAAAGCAATGTAAAGTTGAGAAAGCACCAAAATCTTAATTTTGTTCCAGATCCATTTATTAATAGTAATATTAGTATTCAAAGAAGCATAGAACAGCTGAGGTGGAAAAGCATCTCTGCAGATTCTTTAATCCAACTCCACTGCTCAAAGCAGGGTCAGGAAGGCTGACCAGGACCATGTCCAGTTGGGCCTTAAATTTCTCCAAGGGTAGAGGCTCCTCATCCTCCCTAGGTAACCAGTGTCAGTGTCTGACCACGCTCACAGTCAGAGCTTTTTTCCTTAGAATTAATTAGAATTTTTTGTATTTCAGTTTGTGCTCACTGCCTCTTATCTTCCCACTGAATGCTACATTTCTTAGTGATGGTTCCTTTTTTGTCACCACAGCACTAAAAACACTTCCTCCCCCCCGTAGTATTTTTTCTCTCTCATACGTTTTACCTCAGTTTAAATTCAGCTCTGACCCCCATACCAAGAGCCATAAAGAAGAACTACAGTAAGAATTGGCTTATTCTAATATTGAACCAGATATTCAGAATCACAGAATATTCTGAGTTGGAAGAGACCCACAAGGATCCTCAAGTCCACCTCTTAAGTGAATGGCCCACACAGAAAACAAACCCATAGCCTTGGGGTTATTAGCACAATGCTAATAACTAATCTCATTAAGGGTAAGAAGTCTATTCTTCTTTGTCATGTTTCTCACTCCAACTTTCTCTACTTATCTTCCAGCAGCATTTTTTTGTGACAGGAAATAAACAACAAAAAGCATAGCATTCAGTGAGAAGGTCATGCTCTGATCACTAGCTCTGTCTCTGTGAGGAGTTATCCCAGGCTTCCATTCCCCCTGCTAACCATCAAATAGCTGAACTATTTAAAAATTAAAATAATTTTTTTAAGTCTCTGCTAAGCTGAGATCTTTTCCTGGCAAGTTCACATCTGGAATCAAATTTTATAGCCACATTACCAAACAAACTAAAAATACAGGGCTTAATAATGAAAAACCTGATACTACCTGAAGTATAATGGAGCAGGAGTGCTGCTGTAATAATTCTTTTAAGCCTGCAGAAACTAAGCAACGTTAATTATTAATCAAAAGCAAAGCACCCATTTTAAACATTTTTCAAGGAGATGTGCTCATTTAATTTCTTGCTACTATATATTATTGTATATCAGTAGCTGTCATTCAAAGCCACCAACACTTACACAACTGTGAGGACACTGATCAGAAATAATACCCACAGCATACAATAACACAAGACTTTAGAAAATCATTGAACTAATCATTTGTGCAGTCCTGTCCTCCAATGTCCGCAGCTCTTCCTCCTCATGGCTTTGCCCATCCAAGCTGTCCATGAGCTGCTGTCATTTATTTTGTTCTGTGAATAGCTGAAAAAATGAGCACCCTTAACAGAAACCCAGAACCATTAAGGTTAGAAAAGACCTCCAAGATCATCAAGTCGAACCTTTGACCAAACATCACCATGTCAACTAGACCATAGCACTAACATTACTAAATGGTTTAATCACTGCAGCAAAGAACTCCTAAAAGGTATATACTGGGCCAAAAGCAGTTTGTGTTTGTTTCAAGACCATAGATATGAAGGAAATTTCTCTAAATGTCATTTGGTTTCACAGTATTCTTATTTCTTAGCCTTTCTTGTGTAATACAAAAAGTAGTTTCATCTTTTGTTTCTTGACAGCCTTTTACCTGGAGGAGGTGAGGAAAATAGGTTTTCTAGATAATTGCTTAGTTCTGAAGGAACATCTGGGAAGGAGAGGTGAAAAAAACCCCTTTAATGGAGTGAAAACTGTAGTAAAAAAAACCTAATGTGGATTTTAAAATTACACACCATCAAACAAAGGCTTTATAATCCAGACTTAAAATGCTCTTCCTTCAGTCTTCTTGTATTCATTCTTATTTTTCTCTTATGCTCATCTTGGTTATCAGTCTGGAATGATGTACTATGTTCTCACTATAACCTTAAGGTTGCTGTGAATTAATTGTACACTTCTTTCAGTCCTCATTATAGTCTTTGACAGTAGAATGAGTTTTCATAGAAGTGAATGCCAGGATGTTCTGACTCTCATTGAATATTCTCATTTATCCATTCTTAAGACAAAGACTAATGATAAAGAATAAGCACAGATATTAATTATTTTATTTCTCATGGCAATTTTGGGGATGTAATGAGAATGGAATCATCACCCTTTTTTGGTTCTTTAAGAGTTTTTTTAAGGATATAAAAATATTCAAAATTAATTTATTCTTGTAATTAAACCATGATAAGTCCAGAAACTTAAACCCCATTGCATTAATTAATTTTTTGTACCAGTTTTAAGGGCTCAGACCTGTAAGTGCCAATTAAAGTGAACAGAAGTAGAAGATACAGGTCAGTGGAGAGCAAAGCATAACAAATTATATATTTGGAAAATTTATGTGCTGAAAATAGACAACAGTACAGTCCTAAGTTATCAACAAGATGTAATAACAGTATATCTGCTTGTATTTCTCTTTATTTCCAGTAGATTGTCTATATTGTTGGTTGTGCATTAGCACAATTTCTTAGTTGTCAATGTCTTTCACCTCAGTATGGATAGCATATTAACTTATGTTATATTTTGCCAGAAGTCAGTGAACATTTGAACTGTACCTCATCAGATAAACATACTGTTTTTTTAAAGACTGCTAAACCTATCATGATTATTTTTGAGCAACTTATTACAGGGTAAAATCCATAGAACTTTGATGATACATTCATCCTTGAGAGAACAAACACTGGAAGAAGAAAAATGTTACCCCATAGGGGAAAAGCATTGGGGAAATCTAGGCTGCTCAAATTGTTCAGAAGAGCCCAAGGCCCTGAACTCTCAACAGCTTTCTCTGCTGGCCCTTTCTTCTAGAAAGTTAAGAAAGGAGAAGGTAGAGGAACAAATTCCTCTTGCATTCCATTAAACACTAAGCATCACACTTGTTTCAGCAGGAGGCAGATGGGAGATTCTAACTATTGAGGTGATTAGTGAATCACCTGTCATTTATACTGGAACAGGAGAAGAGTGTGAAGAATCCTAGCAAGGCACATCATTTACTTCCAAACCATTTTTTGAGTGAAGTTTTGTGTCAATCCTTTTTTTAAAACCATCTTCAGTTTTTCCTACAGCCTTCATGGTTTTGGTACTATATCATAGACATATTTTGATTTCAAGCAGAAAGAATACATGGATAGTTTCAAAATTATTCTGTTAGTTCTGAAGTGTTTCATTATAGAGAGGAAATGATGCAAATATTACAAAGTGATAGATACTCAATGTCATAAGTGGCAATGGACAAGACAAAAGCAATATGTTGCCTGTGTGCTCAACCCACTCTCAGGAAATTTCAGCTCAGTCTTCCACTGATCCTACTCACCTTCCACATACCCAGCTCAAGGACATATCTGCTGTTGACCCACTCAGGGATCCTTAAATAAATAAAAGGAACTATTTCCCTGCAGTTACAAACTCTACGTATTCAGTGATAGTGGCATGTTTGTGCTGAGCCACCCAACAGTTAGACCTCAAAACATAAAAGAGAAATGAGAATGTCTGTATTAATTTGGAAATTTTTCCTCTTTTTAGCATTAATATAATGTAAGACTTGCACATTCCTTACAGCACATTTTCTGAATAGCACAGTTCCTGTGAAATATAATCTATTTTCTAAGTATTACACAAATGTAGCCTGTAGACTCTGTTAAACTTGAAAAACAATACCAACGCATTAAGAATTTTTATCCCATCTATATTAAGCAGTGTCACATAATAGAATAACAGATATACAGAAAAGACATCTGCAGTCTTCAAGTCTAACCTGATGCCTCTAGAATTCAGGCACAGGTTTTTGTGTTGGTGGTTTTGGTTTTGGGGTTTGTTTTTAAAATGTTAGTCACCCAGATAGTTATCTGCTGGACAGGAACCTATCTATTTACTGTAGGTTCTCTAAAGGCTCCCTGCAAAAATGACAGTCATAGAATGGTTTGGGCTGGAAGGGACCTTAAAGATCAACTAGTTCCAAGACACCTGCCATGGGCAGGGACACCTTCCACTAGATCAAGTTGCTCAATGCCCCGTCCAAACTGGCCTTGAACACTCACAGGGATGGGGCATCCACAACTTCTCTGGGCAAACTGTTCCAGTACCTTACCACCCTCAGAGTAAAGAATTTCTTCTGTAAATAAGAAGGGAAAATCACATAAATATATCAAAACTCTGGAAGATATTGAACAAAAAAAAAAAAAAGAAAAAAAAAGAAAAAAAAAAGGAAATAAGACCTTTCAGACAAGTTACACTACATATTTCTTAAGCAAAGAAGTTTTGAAAGTTCTGAATCTAGAGAATCTCCTTTGTAAAAACAGAGGAAAACAATGCAGGTTCATGTTTAATTTGAAATATTTTTAAACTATTTCATCTATTTTTTTTCAGTAACAACACCCCATTTGGCACTAGGAACAAGCAAGAGATGTGTAAGCAGAGAGCAAGGAATATGTCTGAGGTCTATCTGCTTACAGTGTTTCTATTGCAAAATGAGAGACAGGGCAGTAAGCAGGTGATGCTGAAATCTAGTATGGGATCCTCTGTACAATACTGTGTATGTAATACTTCTCTCCACCCAGCTACAGAATCCACGGCTACCCTAGCAGCTTGAGATCTGTAGCTTAAGACTGCAGTAGTCTGAACTAGATTTCACTAAGGTGTCTGAACCGGAATCAAAAGAGAAGCATCTAGTTCTTTGGTAAGTCATATGGACTCTCATCTCTTTCAGCTAAACTCATCTTGAGCAGTAAATTAAACTTAAATTTGTGTTTAAGTGTTCATTTGTGCAGTGTTAATCCAACTCTGATATCAGGGAGCTTTGCACAATGAAGGTGAGCATGAGATTTTTTTGCATCTGGTTAGGAAACAGAACTGAAATGTCTGACCCATTTCTGTACTCAAAACAGCTTAAATATTGATTCATGCAGGCTAGATAATTGCAATGAATAAATCAAAGATCAAAAAATTACTCTACAAATATTTTCTAATTATGAAGAAAATCATACTTTGCAGCAGAAGAGAGGTGGAGACTCACAGAATAAAGCATTGGTTATAGTCCCTTCTCCCAACTTTATATCCATGTCAGAAATTTCCTAAAACAGTATGTTGCATAAAATTAGTTTATGTGTGATGTTGCCTCACTGACTGCCATTTGAATTGCCTTCCATGTCATAACACTGTAGGTGAATGTAGTCTTCTGTCTTTTCATATATTCTATTCCTTGTCAAAATATCATGGGAAGGCATTAAGCAGAGCGCTTTCCCACAGCACTGCAGCACTGACTAGGGGAGGCCAAAGGAAGGGAAAAACATGCCTTTGGGAGTTGGCAGAGAATACACTGGGACAGGTAAAAGCTTAGAAGGTTTTGCAAGAGTGGAAGCCATAGACTATGAGAAACTTTTTTTTGTTTATAAGTACTGTTTTAAATAAAAATTTCAGGCTAGAAATTAAAATTTAAACAATGTAAGTGCCTCAGAGAACCAGGCTGTAAAGCAGTCCCTTAATGGGACTCCAGCACAGCCTTTATTTTTTAATGTGAAGAAGGGAAAGGATTTGTCATTAAACTTTAAAAATAATCAAAACCAAAATCCTTTTTGTTTTTGTGGGCTGACAGTGCTACTGAGAACGATTGTGCTCACTTAATGGGTGTCCACTGGTAAAGAGAACTTCCTTCTGTGTAACAGGGATTTATATTCAAATTTAAACCTGTCTTCGCTGTTCTGTAGTCTATATTTTTCCAGTCAAGTGTGCAGAAATTCATATCTGAAATATATTCACTTTAACAATTATATCTCATCCATTAGTATTTGTATCCTCTTCAGGACTCACTGCTTTTAAATTATGAAATAAAAAATGCCATGTGAGACAATTGTATTAAATGGATGTGATCTGGAAGACTAATAATTGCTGGTTTTTTCTATTATTTGCTGTGAGAAGTACAACAAACACACTTCAGCATCACACTGAACAATTTTATGCAAGACAGTGACCCAAAATTCAGCACAAACCTTAAGAAATCAGAATTACCATCTTCCTGTTCTGCTATCCAAATATCAAAATTTTCTATAATGCAGAGAAAGACAAAGTATATCTATTCTTTAGTCTCCCTTTTTTCAGTCTCCCTCAGTAACAGGTCACTGTAATAAGCAGAACCATATAGAATATAAGCAGGAGATGCTGTTGTTGAGGAAACAAGTACATTCACAAAGGACAAAGACTCCAGGAGGAAATCTTGGTGCTGGAGGCCCTAAACTTCAAGATGAAGCCTGTTAATACAGTGTTAATGCAGTAAGGTACCTCTTAAACAGAGCCTTCAGGCCCTGGTATTACTTCTATGTCAGTAATAAATACTAAATGAAAATAAACACACAAGCAATGCTCCTTGATCCACACAAGGTTTAATATATGCTGATGAGTATATATTTCCAACAACAAAATTGTGCCTTTATACACATCACTAGTGGGCCTTGTTCTCACAATATTGCTTCTTATTGTGGTAATGAAAGTCATTTGAAAGTTGAAGCTGCAAGTGAATGTACTGTGGTGTACACAGTGCATAGTTCCCATAAACTTAGCACAGAGGAATTTATTTCAGCAGCTACAGCTTTCAGTAGTTCATCAGTTTTGTTTTGCATGAATGTAATTTACCTTTCAGCCACCAAAGGCTTACAGTACAGGTCTTGTAGTGAAACAAAACTAGCACTGTAGTAGCATTCACATCATGCTACTGGAAGGGCGGGGAAACTCTCCTGTTTATTCCAAAGTTTTCCAAGCAGTTAAACTCATATACAGATGGAGATATCTGCACATTTTTAGAGTAGTGTTAATATTCTGGTTGCACAAGGCTAGTAAAATTACAGTTTCACTGATGGAACTGTAATTATTTCTATAATACAAGGATGCATAATCCCTTCCTTTTTAACCTCTTAAAAAAAAAAAGAAACCATGGGAAGAGGAAAAGCTGTTGAAATAGTATCATACTATATAGTCACAGTCCTAAGAGAAAAAGAAATGCTGTCATCTAAAATGAAGTAAATCCTTGAGCTTCTGAGACCTTCTTATCCATTGGAAAAAGCCACAAATGAATGAGAAGGCAAACAGGCATTTCAGACTTTGGAAGTGCAGAGATTTGCAATGTTGTTTGGATTTATCAGTTCTCAGGAAGAAAGACCATTTTATTACTGGAAATTTTACCTTACTAAAGTGTGGAGAATTTAGCCAACTTTCTGCTATGCATGTTAGCTTCTTTTATAAAATATGGTCTAGCCTGGTTTTTGTTGAAGTCATTGGGATTTTTGGCATTGATTTCAACATTAATAGCCAGTGGGTCCCAGGCAGAGATGACAGAAAAGACAGGCTCCCCCTTACCTAAAGCACAGTTCAGACCAAGTGCTATGAGCTTCAGGAGTGTATTTCTGGATGCTCTATCTATGCATTAGATATTTCTGTTCACAAAAACCAACTTCTTCTTTAGTCAATTTTACAACTGCAGTTATGTTTTAGAGAGGAAATCTAATACTAGCCATGGAATCCTGTCAAGAATTCAGTAAATCAAGTGACTTTTTACGGCATTTTACAAGAAAGAAAACTATTCAGGTAAACTGACAAGTCCAAATAGGAATAGGAGACTTCAACTAGGCGTATGTTATGAATTACAGACTACTACCCCTATTGGGATTGAGAGAGAATCTCCAATCCAGAAAGATTTCAAACCAGTTCAGAGAGACTCTTATAGTTTTGCTAAAAAGGGAAGCCAAAATGCAGACAGCTTTATTAGAGTGTATAAATCAAAATAAGAACCAATGCATTTTAAGACCTCAAGGGTACCTTTCAATATGAATCCAATTCCTCCTAACGCATTGTTGCACTTACCAAATAGTACTACATCTTGCTAAAATGTCAAAGGTGTTCATATTTTCATCAGAAAGGTATTTTGCCAGCTGGGCTAAAAGATGCCTCCTCAATAAGTATTCCAGCAAAATTTGGCTATGACCCTTAATGCTAAAGTGTTCAGGACCATCTAAGAATCCATAGAGTTTTAGTAACTTTGTGTTGTGAGACCTTTACAAGGTGGCTATGGTGGTTCTCCCTTGACCCCAAATGACTTCAGGTGACCCCTGAATGACACAAAGTGACCCCAGGATGACCCCAAATAACCCCAATTGACCCCAGGTGACCTGTGAATGACCCCAGGTGACTCCTGCAGGACCCGTGCAGGACCCCAGGGTGACCCCAAATGACCCCAGGTGACCCCAGCATGACCCAAAATGACCTCTGGATGACCACAGTTGTACCCAAAAGACACCTGAGTGACCCCAGGTGACCCCAGGTGGCTCCTGGATGACCACAAGTGACCTGTGAATGACCCCAAACAATGCCAGGTAACATGCATGACCCCCAAATGACAACAAATGACCCCAGGTGACCCCTGAATGACCCAAAGTGACCCCAGCATGACCCCAAATAACCCCAATTGACCCCAGGTGACCTGTGAATGACCCCAGGTGACTCCTGCAGGACCCGTGCAGGACCCCAGGGTGACCCCAAATGACCCCCAAATGACAACAAATGACCCCAGGTGACCCCTGAATGACTCCAAATGACCCCAAATGTTCCTAAGTGACCTCATATGAAGCTAAGTGACCCCTGGATGCTCCCAGGTGCTCCCAAATGACTCCAAATGTCCCTAGATGATCCCAGGTGACCTGAGATGACCTCAAGTGTCCTCAGGTGATCCGTGAATGTCCCCAAGTGACCCCTGGCTGACCCCAGTTGACCCCATATGAGATATTCAGAGATATTTATAGAAATACTTATAATCTAGTCTCTTTTCCTGATACATGCGCACATACATATAAAAATATCTGTTGGTCTTTAAGTCTCAAATATTAGAGCTTACTCAAAATAGTAGAGCACTATTTTGTGGCCCTGCAAGGAGTGCAAAGTCAATGCTGTACGAATCCCTTCTGGGTTAAATACTTACTGCACATCCATATGTGGGGGTAAAGGGGAGGCACTTACATTAATGTTCTACATAGCCTCACTTAGGTCTGGGTGTCTTTTATGTTTTACTTTCAAAAAAAGATCTATTGAAATGGGTTTCAAGCAACATTCATACATGTCCCATCTTGTCTCTATCAAGTAAATGTCATGATCATAGAATCATAGAATCATAGAATCAGCCAGGTCACTGAGTCCAACCCTTGATCTGCTACCACCACAGTTACTAGACCATGGCACTAAGTGCCACATCCAGTCTCATCTTAAAAACATCCAGGGACGGTGAATCCATCACTTCTCTGGGCAGCTCATTCCAATGCCTGATTACCCTCTCTGTAAAGAATTTCTTCCTAGTATCCCACCTAAACCTCCTCTGGCAGAGCTCAAGACCATGCCCTCTTGTCTTACTGATAGCTGCCTGGGAGAAGAGACCGACCCCCACCTGGCTACAACCTCCTTTCAG
>JAWWLV010000179.1:12486338-12527061 GCA_035041135.1 Platyrinchus mystaceus
AAACAACCCCAGCTCCCTCAGCCTCTCCTCATAGGACTTGTGTTCGAGTCCCTTCACCAGCCTGGTTGCTCTTCTCTCGACCTGCTCCAGCACCTCAATATCCTTCCTGAAATGAGGGGCCCAGAACTGGACACAGCACTCCAGGTGTGGCCTCACCAGTGCTGAGTACAGGGGAAGAATGATAGGGTCACATAACAGATTAATTTATTTAAATGAAACAGTATAAATATTTTAAAGCATAAAATAATCTGAAAAATGCTTTACTGTTGCAATGATGTGACAAGTCAATTTGGTTTTAGGTCATCACAGAAAGAAAATATTATTTGTTCTCCCAAATATACAGAACATATATAATTCAAATAATTTTTAAAGTGCAGATTTACTATTAGCTTTAGTATTCTAGTAAGGAAGAGGGATTCTTCCATTGAGATTACTTCTTTTAGGTTGTTATAATGTAGAGTCCTCAGAATATTACTTGAGTGAAAAGAAAGTCATATCTCATTAAACATGAAAGATCAAGTATCTTAACTAATTTATTCTATTTAACATCCCCACAAGTCACAGAGAACTACTTAAAGCCTTCCAAAGAGCAAAAGCTGGGATCAATACAATGCAAAACAGAGGTCCAGGCTGAATCAGTGCAGGTTCATTGGGATAGGAGACATTCTACACTGCACCCAGTCACTCAAGTTGTTTAATACCTGAGATGTTTCTCTTTCTCTGTCCTTTATCATTGTTTATATCCCCATCTGCCTCCTGCTTCACAACTCACTTAATTTCTATTTAATTTTCCAGAAATTTGAAATGCACTGCAAATAACACCCAAGCCTGACCTGATATTATCTCTATCAAGCAATAACCCTAACAGGGATACATGACAGTTTAATTGTTTAAAAAAAAAATAAAAAAAAATCAGCATTGTAACATTATGTACAATATTGGAAAGTACTTGCAGGTTTTCTTTGTTTTTGTTTTCTGTTTGTTTATTTTTTATGCTGAAGTGGCAGGAAAAGCAGCTGACAGACTGAGCTACTTATGTCTGCTTCTCATACCCTCTGAGCCTTCCCTGTCCTATTCTTCTTATAACTACAGCCATATTAGCCAACTAACCAGCTTTATAACCAAGCCTGTTCATCAAGTAATAATGGTCAAAGAATTAAGGTCAAACAGTTGTTGACCTCTTTATTCACAAATAAATCCTGATTATTCTAGGGTTACAGTTCATTTATATAAGCTCATTGCTATATACTGCACTGGGCATTCACACCTAGAGCAGTATTTTGCTGACTGTATGAAATATGAAATAAATCATAAACTTAGGTGTGGGAAGGGAAAGGAGATGACAGTTACAGACCTATCAAAAAACATTCACTATTATGCAGTAAAAAGAATAAATTTAGTTATTTTTCCTCAACATTTTTCTGCAATAAAATACCTGTTATGGATTTCCCAAAACAAATGAAAAAATTCTTCTGATATGTTCAATGAAACATTTCTTTAAAATATTCACTGTAGGTATACAGACTGCACCCTGCTGTAGTAGGATCCACCTAAACACCTACAACTGATACAAAAAGGATAGTTTGTATTCTCAGAAACAAAGCCTGAAGAGAAGAACACCAATTTCATTTTCCTGCAACTTCTCTTACTATCTCCAATATTGCTACGAGATAGCATTAAAACCAGTCTTAAAACTATTTTTCTGACCCTGTTCAACTGCCACAAAAGTCCCAAAAATTTGCCACGTATCAGAGATAAAGGCAAAGTGCTGCTGAACTTTCTCCCATAACAGTCCCTTAATCCAGTACAGATGAATTTACCTGTATGAACTATTCTGAAGTGGCTCTAGTTTGTACTACATGGCAAACTACAGTTAGCGTAAGAAGAAGGAGGAAAAACATGCTATCTTCACATTTTCTGTTTTGATAGAATAGAGCTGGGCTTAAAATCAAGTGCTGTATGGAATATAATGAGAAGCTTTTGATTAAACACTATTCTGTTTAAAAATGAATGCTTTTCAATAAATAACCATCTTATTGAATACTTTTAATAGGAGCTTCCAAATAAGAAAAGTGTTTTCATTTGTAAATTTATTTTTTTCTCTATAACATTCAACTGTCAGCAAGCTCATTCATCACAAAAATTCAAGTTATCATCTAAAAATGCTAGAAACATTACTATTTTTCTTCATTTCTAACAAAGTTTTGCACAAGAGTAAAAGCAATTCTTTCTAACTTTGGTAGAAACTTTTTGTCTTTTTTTTTTTTTTTTGTTCATAGACATATTGTTTAGATAGCTACTAACTGTTGGCAATTACAATTCAATTTTATATATCCAAAGAGAAACACAGTCAAATGCCCTATCTCTGGGGTTTGTTGCATAGTTTCTTCTTTGTAAATGACTTATCTTCATCTGCGTTTTGACCAGTGTATTCCCAATTAATTTTAAATTTATAAACAGAAAATTTTCCTATTTATCTACCTGAGATCATCTCAGCTCATCTTTTCACTGTCATTATGATCAGAAAACTTATATGTCACTTCTACTAACTTACTGCCCAAAGTGTAATCAATCCAACCTTGAGGCTGGATCTGTGATCTAGTCCATAGCAAAGGTCCCATTCTGATCTCACTTTTAATGAGTATTAATGGCTGCACACACACTTCTCACCCCATGGTATTCAAGGGGATATAATTTCATATCCACTAGCTGTGCTGTAATTAACAACAGAAAGCAAGGCCTTGTATGATATCAGAAATAGCCTGAAGTGAGCAGCATGCTGTTTCAGGTCCAGTACTCAGTGCCCCACTCAGCGGCAAGTACCCAGCTAAATTATTCCAAAATCCCCGAAGCACATTTGGAAAGACATGAGCACTTCATTGATTCTAACTGTGATTGAGAGCAACTTTTCCTACACTGAAGCTTTGACAAATTTTTGGCCCAATGATGATTTTTGAGGTTTCTTCAGGGTTGTGTTAGTTTTTCAGAGGAATCTCTCTGCTCTCTATACATGAGTTTTGTGTGTGTGCTTACGAAAAACATAAATTCTCATTCTAATAGCAGACCCATAATTTGCGTACTACATTTTCAGTGAAGCCTCATGACTTTCAAATAGAACTAGAGCTTTGTGACTGCATGGCTTATTCTTCCTGGACTGAGCAGATGCAAAGCTTTGTTTCAGATTTCAAATCAGTAAGGGAATGTGAGCCATCATGAGTGAAAAGACTGGATTTTCCCACTTGGAAGATGCTTCCAAAATAAACTTTAGGGTTTCTTTCCTTGTTTCCTGTGAAATGTTTAAGGAAAACCCATGAGATTCTTTTGCCTGAAATTCATTTGAAAAATCTAATAGAGTCCATCCTGCTTATCCATATTTAGCTTAAAAACTACGAGATCAAACAATTAGCACTGAATCTCAAACGCGTGTGTTTGCTAAATGAATGTAAATGTAACCTTGATTGTCTCCTCCTTCATGTTTGAATCCTGATTCTCCGTAAATAGTGCTTAGATCAGGGCATGAAATGGTGCCAATTTCAGCCTGCCTTTAGTGAAATTATCACAATACTACCAATTCAAAGAGTAAAATAAGGTGCACTGTTTACTGTTTCCATACTTTGTGTTTTACTCTTTCAGTGTGGCACAACTAACAGCACAATTGTATGTTGTCTCAAATAAACCCAATTGCTAAGACTAAAGGACTTGTGCACTTACAATAATTGCCCTGAAGGCATTTTTATTTCATGCTTATAAAAGATTACCTTGGTTTTGAAAACTTGATGCCACTATACAAGGTTATTTATTTACGTTCCTACTTAAAATTAAATTATATTTGCATATGCAAATTCACTATGGGGGGAGGTTTTAAAAAACTAGCAAGTAAATCCTAGTGCACTCAGAGGTGGAAATTATTATCCATTTATCCATAATGATTAACAGTTAAAATGCACTCTGCTGTTCCCTCTGTCTCAGAAAGAACAGAAGCTTTTGTTTTCCCGAAATAAAAAGCCACATCTCTTTTTACAGCAATGCCTTAAAAGGGAGGCACATCACTCTCATGGCACAAAGCCAAAGAAGTGCAAAATGCACCCATACTAAAGAGTAAGTGAAATCCATGAGCCTTGATTATGAGACATTAACAGAAATATGGCTTGGAAAATAAGAAATGGAACTTTCCAGATACGTATTAACTTACAGAGAGTATTGCAGAGGGGGTACTTCAAACAATCACCTCAAAAAGTCTCAATGCTGAAAAAAGAGCATGCTAAGTCCTTTCAGGAGTGAGGACAGTCCTTAAAAAGATGGCACAACATCACCTATTTTAGAAAGAACATTTTTTTGGTTAGCCAATATGCAAAAACAAACAAAAAAATAGCCTGAAAAAATGTAACTAGATTACTTTGGAAGAATTTGTCCATCCATAAGAAAAACAAAAGATCCTATTACAAGTGGAAAATGGAACATCAGACAATGTTAGAGCATGTCCACTTCCCCAGCTGATGATAAAAGGAACTTCTGGCACCAGCAAAGAAAAGAAGATGGGTTTGATTTGGTTTTCTCTTTTTTTTTTTTTTTTTTTTTTTTTTTTACAGAAAGACTCTGCCTTTTTTTATTTAGGCTTCACACTTTTCCTGGGGCCTCTGGGCTCCTGTCCAGGCCAAGATACTTCACAATTGACTTTCATTTTCTGAGGTAAGTGATCTGCACCGTTCAGAGCAGTTATAGAAGGGGTCAAGAGTGAGGTGGCGCAGTATGGCCTCACACTGGCTCCTGCCTCTCTGACATTGTACATGCTAATGCAACGTGAAGTAGCACGTCTAAATAGCCTGTCAAACTTTTTTGATGTTAGCAAATCCACAGATGGGATTCATTTCCACACTGTTCAAAAAACGTAAACGATACAAGGACATTAAAGAGCATTAAACTACTTGATGACATTTTGGTCACATTAATGAAAAGTGGCATTTATAAACTACTAGAAAAAGTAGGGGGGTGGGAGAAAAGAACAGAAGGAGAGAGGAAAGGAGAAATGAGGAGGGGAAAAGGAATTAAAATCAATCAAAAAAAACTCCCAAAGGGACCTGGACGGTCTCTGGACATCATCAAAGAAATTAAGACCTTTAAATGAAATAAAACCTGGAATGAAATTTTCCTTTTGTGTGTGTGCATGTGCTTGTGCTGTTGTTTGGGTGTAAAGGTTGCACCCAAGGACCTGAGCAGGAAGTATAAATGCCTGTTTAGGTCTACACTTATATCTATTCACTCATAGTGGTTAGTAGCTTCCTACTTATGGCATCCCATCAATATCAGTGCCCAAAGTGCTGTTGATTATAAGAAAGCGTATCAAAATCCAGCCTCACCACTTAGCTCAGGCATAATTTGGCATTCAGTGACTTTTATATGAAAACATCTCCCATGTCATCCAAGAGCATTAGGTCACACTACAGCCTATGAAATCTCTAGTAGGCAGATCAAGACTGTAAAAGCTAATGGTAAAAAAACAGGTGACTACAGAAATTTCTGAAATCCATTTCTCCCACTTCTACTACCTGTTAGGCACACTCAGATTGGGATCCATCTGGGTATAAGAGTTAAATAGTTGCTGGTTCATCTGCTAGAGCAGCAGAGGCTGCACCAGGATGCCAGCCTTGCTGGGAAGAAGGGCAGACAGAAGACGTGCTGCACTGGCTGTGCCAGTGCCACTAGCAGCCACAGCATATTTTTTTCCAGCATTCGTGGTTACATTAATTGTTAATGACAAAGGCAACCTTCACTTGGTGTGGTTTCCTGCTCATATTTGGATCCTTTACAAGGCCCCCCTTTTTCTTCCTCTCCTCCCCCTCCCATCATCCCTTCCCTCTCTCTGATAGGAAATGGAACCTGAGATGTGCAAAAAAACAGTGTTCATATTGTCATTTAATTGGCCCCTTGCTCAGGCACATCGGGCCTCAGCGCGTGTGCTGTAGGGTGTCTGCTCCACAACAGGAAAGAATAAACCCAGACTCAAATCATAGGAAATTCATCAAATATGCTTCTTAGAGTTCTGTCTTTCAAGGTCTGTTTCTCTGCCATATGATCTCTATAAACCAAATTACTGCTGGCCTGAGTACAAGACTGGAGGCGCCTGGGGCTAACATATAATGAATGCCAAATGCATGTGACAATAGACTGATCATGGAGAAGAATTGAAAATTTTTTAAGTAGTTCTTTTATTTCATTTATAAAAAGCAAACTGACTACACTTAATACATTTAAAAGGAGCCAACCCCTTCCCTGCAATTCCAGACCTGCGTAACAAACGTTTTTTATCAACCCAATTAAATAGCTAGGACACAAGATACTTTTGAATAAAGCACAGAATATAAAATAAATTAAAAATACCTCATTCTAGTTTGGGAGGAATGCATACATTATTGAATCAGCTCAATTTTTTCTTTTACAAGTCTTTGTGCATGAATACTCTACCCTTCAATTGCAAGAAGGTAAACTCTTTCTGCTGTGAATGCATAATCTCAGAACTGCTGGATTTTAAAAAAGTAAAATCTGCTTAAAGGCTAGAGTGATGTAAGATCAATTATTTTTATTAATTTGTGCAATTAGCAGCCAACCAGAATTTTTTATCCCTGTGTTGCCAATTATTCTAAATAACCTAACAAGTTCAAGTATTGCTATTGAAGGATCACAAGAAATGTGAAATCTCCAGAAGAAAATATATTATACTCTCTAATATAGACAGAGGGTAATTAATAATGCTTTTTAGGTTTTAGAAAATATTGCACTTAGAATTGCAAGTCAACTAACGGACCGTCTATAACCTATAAATGCTTCCATATTCAGAGACATCAGCAGTCAGAGTTACAAAAAAGTAATAATGGATACATATTAATAGATCACATTTTGTCCTTTGGGGAGTATATTTTTTAAAAGAGCTAAGGCAGCAACAGTAACTCCTCTAAAAACTCTAAATGCTATAGCTGTTTTATATGAATTGCAGTGCTTATATTAATTAATTAATGTTTAGTATATGTAAGTATTTGATAAATGCAGACCAAGAAAAAAAATCACCCATCTTTTAAAATGAAATATGAAAAAAAAAAGAAGCCAAACACATTGCTGTTTGAAGGTTTGGAACCGGTTAAGTACAAGATTATTTTAACCACATTTCAGTGAGGAACATGAAATATGGTCCATGAAGTCATGCAATTCAGCAAAACATTTTTTTCCCTTCCTTTTTTTTTTCTTCGTTAAATAGAAACAAAAGTAAAATTGCCAATATACCTCTTTAGTCATATTTTAATCAAAGTATTTAAGAAAGCTGTCTGTAGTTAATAAAAAGTTGCATCTCCAGGGCACTCTGTTAAAAGAACCAAAATAGGCATTAACCGACTCTTGATAGCAGTAGCTATGCTGGACATGTCAAGAACACACATAGACTCTTAGGTCTCAGTCCTTATTCTGGGGAGCTGCTGATGAAATGAGAAAAAAGGAAAGAGAAGAGCTTGCAGGAACAGGTCTTTTGAAATCTAACTCTAATATCAGTTAGATGGAGCAGAGAAGTATTAATTTTCATAGGCACTGGTTATATCTTCATTGCTTTCTGTTTTTCTGTCAGTGTAAATCTGCTGGAAATAGTTCTAGTGAGATTAGTTACAACTAACTGATATGAAGTCATCAGCATGAAACGTGGATCGGTTCTAAAGCATCTTTTTTTAGTCGTTTTAAACCTCTATGTAAAATGCTTGCTATGCAAGCAAAGAAAAAGCTTTTTCAAGGAACAGCACAACAAAATCATGCTGTCTTTATTTTCAAGTTGAACAAGTGATGAATTACTTTAAATTCAGATTTAGGTACATATTCCCATCCCCAAAATGTTTTTAACTTGGTTAGAAAAACAGGATCTAGCAAGATATTAGCTTGTATAGAATATCAGCCAAATACTTGTTCCTGATTTCTTTATGCAGGATGTCCATACATACATGTTCACAAATGATGAGTCGCTCTGGACTAAAGTGACAGCCGTACATGACTCATATTCTTCACATTTCCCACACAGACACTTATATTTAAAAAAAAAAATCAATTAACTAATTATATAAAATAATGCAAACCAAGCCAAAGAATGACTATAAATTATGTCTGTTAAATGCAACAAGAGAACAAAATACTTTTAATAAAAAGTCACTCTCTCAAACTCTGCCACAATTTTCAAATAGGTCTGCTGCCTGCTTGCTGAAGGCTCTTTCAGAACTTTGACTGAATGTACCCATAACTAATTTATATCAATTTCATGTTGCACAGAATTTTCATATTCATCATCTGATTTACCTTAATGTCAATAAACATCCTGTGTGAACCAATTTAGGACTGACAAGTCATCAGAATGGAACTTTTCTCTGCTGACCACTACTGGAATGAGTCCAGGACTACTATTTGCCTCAGAACAAGGAGGAGAGATGGAAGGACCATCACATCCTCTGTAGGACCATGTGACACGGACACTAATCCCTACCCAGACACTAAGTCAGGCCACTCTTTCTGTACTATTTGCTCCCTATGAGGTGCAGGATACTTAGGTCTAAGCTCTTCTCACTCTCACTGTGATGAGTCTCACAGCAATGGGTGGCACCGGATCAGAAACTTGCAACCTAAGAGGTGTTTAGAGCAGGTACTGAAAAGTTTTGTCTGCACATGTGGCAGATCAGTGCATTTGAGATCCAAGATTGCCTAAGGCATCGCTGAATCCTCAGACACTTGGACAGGCACTCAGATGTATCAACAACAGTACAGTTCAAAAAGCTATCGTTACTTGGAATTGCCACTTCAGGCTCTGACATTCTGTTCTACTTATATACATCCTCCTAGAAAACTGAACACAAAAATAGCAACAGAAAAAGAAATATTTTAAAACATAATCTAGATTGTTGCAAACATACTTGGCCTCCTTCTTCAGGAACATGTATGTTTTACTATTTTCTGAACATAGTAATCAGAAGCAGAGAATTTCATATTGTTTGAGATTTGTATTCTAAGCAACTGTGTTAAAAGAGTATTAGATTTGTATTCTAAGTAACTGTGTTAAAAGAGTATTACTAGGGGTCAAAATTCAAGACCTCAAAGCTATAAATCACAGAATGAATGTTGCCTGCATAAACTTAATTCAGCCTTTTACCTAAAAGTTCACTTGTCAATTTTCTGCAAGATTCTACATCAAAGGATACAAAAGATTATTGATACAGCCAAATTTTCTTTTGTCCTTTTTGTTCAGTGTACTGCCTCTGATTATACTGAGTATTGTCCAAACTGTGTTTTGAAAAAAAAATATGACATCTTTCATGGACTTTTAAGTGAAATATATTATAAGAGTATGCCAGGATTTCACATAAATACACCTCCATATTTTTAAGGAATATTATCGAATCTTAAAGATGGGAAACAGAAATTAAAACTCTTCTTCAGTTCTAAATATGAGGTTCCAAATACCTGATTTAGACTATTTATTGCTATATATCACTCAATCACTTGCAACTGTGCATCTTTCAGCAGATAAAAGTACCATATATCAAGTTAGACATCCCCCCCCCAAAAAAAAGACGAAAAGTGCCTGATTAAAAGCGTAACTTGATGGAGGTTTGATGAGAATAGCATGGGAAAAGACCATAAAAATGATGGAGAGGCAACAGTCTCACTTCTGTTCCAGACATGCACAAAGGCATTTGAGAAACAGAGTTGAAGCAGTAACACCTAGGGACCCAAATGAAGGTTGGGACCCAGATGCAAAATATACTCTCTGAACACATCCTGTTGACAAACTCCACTCTGAAAAAAATTTCACTGACAAGGCAAAGAAAGCAAAAGATATCAAGGAAACCAAAAGTGAGAGAAGGAGCTAGACCAAACTGTGCATCAGACTGGCACTTCTGAGAACAGGCTCTAAGTTTCCTGAATCCCTGTCTGCTGCTGTTGACATCTGGCAAACATTGGCTGGGGTTTTGGAGGGGGTGTGTTCAGGAAATTTAATTCCTTCTCTAAGTGTATCAAGGGATGAAGTGTTAACTCTAGTTGTAATCTCAGTCCTAATAATGCAACAAATACTTTTATCATTGCTAATACTATTAGCATACATATTAACGTGGAGTGAAATTTAGCTTTTAATAACAACTATCATGCATTAACATTTTAATGGCAACCACTGACACACTACAATTTTTGCATAGGCTCATTCTGGAAATTCATGAACCGTAGACGATTGAGAAAGAAAAATCATAACTTGCCTACAGCGTAAAAACCATGGAACTTAAAGAGTTACACACATGAAAAATCCAAATGAGTCAACAAATACTGTGAGAGCGCCAAAAAATAGTTTAGTTTAACATGTGTGCTTCTTGTTTATGCAAGCTTTTCAGAGAATGTTTTTCATAAAAGAGATGTAACACTGTTTAACGCTCAGTCACTGTTTCTGAGGATATGTCTTGGCTGCTCTATGTTCAAGAGTTTAGACTGCTACTGAAGGAGGAAACAATTCTCTCCTGAGGCAGCTATGATTTAAATCTCTTACTAGGGTGGAGAAGTTTGTTTTATCCTACTTTTTTCCCTCCTTTTTTTGCTGTTATTGGGCACACATGTCATCCATCAATTTCTTGCTGCACGTTTTGCACGCAAATACCAATAGATAGAAGCATTGTGTCGCAGCTGCAGGACAAATGCATGAAAACATCCATTCTTAAAGGCCAAAAAGTGGAAAAAAAAATAATTATAAACTAACAAAACATGAATGCAAATTTCAGCAATATGCATGTTCATCAGATGAGCACTTGATCAGAAATAATAGCACACAGATTTGGCAAATTATATTATGATGGTCTGAGGATCAAGAAACAGGATTTCATTGTGTACTACTGAACGCTCAGTGGGTTTCAGGTTGCTTTATGATATTGGAGTCATTCCATGTTATTGTAATATAAATAGAAAGTTAGTTAGAATTTCTCAGGAAGAAGGAAACTTTTTTTAATTTTATCTACTTCTTTTAACACTCCAACATTTTTTTTTCCTGCTTGAATGATTGCCCTTTAAAAGCATTCAGTATGAATAGATATTCTTACTCATCACATACTCTTCAAAGCATATACTAACTTCTCCTGGTGAAACCTTGTCTTTGCTCAACTCCCTGAATACCCTGTTGAAACTGATGACACTTTTGTTACTGAAGTCAGTGAAGGATTTAATTTTTTCTCATTAGACATATTCAGAAACCACAGGTTTTTGTTTGACAGACAAACCCAGCCACCATAGCTCAGAAAACAGGTAAGGTCAACTCCCTAATGAATTTTGAGACCAATTTGTGTACTTCTTGGTCAACTACAGAACAATGCTCACTTGAGTCTCAGGTATAATTTAATGTATTCTTTGGACTATAAGTATTAAACTAAGACAACGGGACAAATTCTGTTTCCAGTTATTTTAACATAAGTTTAAATGGCCTGTAGTTATACTAATGAAAAATTAGATATGTATTTATCTTTGTAACAAGGATACCTACACAGCTTGAAAAGCTGCAAAGCAAACTTTATTCAGTTTATCTAACTGATTGCCCTAATTCTTCAAATAACTTGTACCTAGAATACAACTGAAAATGGCTTTTCTGGAAAACACAGTTCAAGTACACTAGTTAGTCATTAAGAAGTATACCTATCCACATCTTTATAAACAGCCTGTATCCAAGTGCTTTGTAAGTGAAGTCCTCTGACACACAGCTCTGCATGTGAAGAAAAGCAATTGTGCAATTGTCAAATTTTCCTTGTCTTGAATTTGAGAACTTTAGCCATAAAGATGGATCGTCATAACCTGTTAAGGCACGAAGACAAACTAGCTGTTTTATACATAGGGTAAATCAGTTAGTGCTTTCATAGCCATTCCACTTCCAGAAGTGTCATATGTGTAAGTGGGCAAGGCCACCCACATGGTCCAGTGTTGTGGTCTGGTTGCTCTGTTGGAAAAAGCAATATAAAGTCAGTTTTTTGGCTTCTGCCAGTGAACCCAGATGATTTCAATTTGTTAGGATTCCACTACAGTGGTCAGCATTACTTTGACAAAACTGTGCTAAAAACAACTCTTTCTGCAGTCTTAAGAATTTCAGTATGCACTGGGACCAGTACAGAGTTATCAGCTTTTCAATTACCCATAAGGCTTCTTAAAATTGTGTCCATTAGGTAACTCCCATATATATAAGTGTTTATTATGTGGCTTACACACAATAAACACTTTACTGAGCTCAAGTTTCTACTGATAGAGTAAGGAGAAATTATGACAATAGCTGTACCTTAGAGAACCATATATTGGGTTAAAGTTTAAGTACAGTTCAGGCTTCTGAAACTTATGAGACATTAGACTGAACTTGTCCATTAGTAGTCAAATCAGTAAGTGCCAAAAAAAAAAAAAAGACATGACAATTTTTATGCTTGTTTTTAACTTAAATTTCATATGTAGAAGACAGTTATATCACAGAGATTATTCTTTTTCAACGTTATGTCTGGCAGTTATAAGGATGAAGTCTTTTGGATTATATAATATAACCTGCTGATCACAAACCAAGTTTAAGTATTCAAAAGGTACTCCTTGAATTTTCTGATGGAGTTTTACCATGCAGTAAAAGAGAGGAAATAGTCTTGGCTCTTCTTATGTTCCTGGTGTTCAGCAAGTTAACCATCAGCATGCGTCCAACCTCATATTGGCAAGAATCTCGTGTCCTTAGAATTTCCATCTACTAGTTTCTATTTCATTAGAGAAGCTGTGTGGAGAACAAATTGGGTTCCCTTTTTAGACATGAGGACTGTTGTATAGGTTGTTAAATCATCCAAGGAATTCAGTGTTTTAAAAGTATTTAGATCTAAGAACTGCGGCACATAATATATAAGAAACATTTCTTACCTCTGTACTTGGAAATGAAAATAACATTGCAGATGCCACTGATTAACTCATTATCTGCAACAAAATTTCCAGTTTTGAAACAAGACCCCAACTAGAATTTTGCTACTCAGAATAGACAGTAAATGTCTTTTCTTTTGCTTCCTCACGTTGTCCTTCTACCTTCACCAAATGTGTAAAAGCGACTTATAGGAAGTAAGGTGTTTCTACAACAAAGTTTAACAAAAAAGTTGGATGCCTGGACAGAGACAAAGATTATTTCATGACAGTTTCCAGCACTCAGGGAACAAACCCATCAACTAATTGTAACCCAACTGGTAGACACACACATACTTTCCCCTCTTTTAACTGAATTTATGGGCTTCCTGAGCCAACTAAGAATTTTACGTTTACAGAACTGCTAAAGGCTTGGAACGTTTTACAGACTTAACACTGAATTGATATCCTACCCAAGTTAATAAAAGTGTGATGCATGGTATAAGCAGATTTTACTACCCCATAAGGACTTGACCTATTTAACAATAAGAAGGCAGGATCATCTCAATGTCTTTGCATGTTTCTATTGGAAGTTATGAACAATAAGTAAATGGGATCGCTATGAATTGATTGTTATATGCAGCAGCAGAAAGACCAATTAGACTGTGGTACTTCTGACTCAGCAAACATTGAGCTGAAGCCCCAACACAGTGCTAACAGCAAAGCAATTGTAGTAGTTCAGTCTTGGAAACAGAAAGTGAAGTTTATGAACTCAATAGCTTCTGTGGCATCTTCCCAAAATGAACTGAGTAAATCACTGATTTCAGGGTTTAAAATTCTACCACTGGTAGGAGATTTGAAAAGAACAAGCCCACATTTTAAACAAACGTGAGAAAATCTTAGGCTACAAAGTTAAAATATTCTCTTTTCAGCACTGCCGAAACCCATGCAGAAGAAATTATGCTCCTACCCAATGAATCAATGACATAAACCCAGTATTAATCTTAACACATATGTAAAAGCTAACAGGTGTGCAGATCAAGTTCACCCAGTAAGTTCTTCTCAGAGCTGAGGCTATAACTCTCAGCACCTAACAACTGCAATATACTGCTAAATTCTCTACAGTCCCAAGAGATTTTTGAGAGGTCCTGTGTGATTCTAAGAAGGCAAAGGTGTTCATCCTTTCTGAAGTCATTCACCCTTATCTACACTTACTATGTTAAAACTGTTCAGTAAAAATGTAAATTGATAATCTGTGTACTTCAAATAAATGGACAAAGTCTATGTCTTAGCAAGGAAGGATTTTCTGGCAAGTTTTCTCCTCTCAGTGGAAATAAAGAACTGCCAGCTGCATAGAAAATGTTGCTTAAAGAAATAACATTTGGGGAAAACTTAAAATATTACTATATCCTTTCCACCTCTTTATGTGTATTTAAATGTGCAGCAACATACCAAATTTGAACTCTTGAATTAAAAGTCTGAACAATGTAATTTCTATATTTAGCATGCTAGTAGTCTCATGCCAAAATTCAGTCTTTGGAATATTTGCTGCATACGTACCACATACATGTTACTATGAGAAGTAACAAATATGTAACATCTGGCATTTTTGTCTTCCAGTCAGTCTCGAAAGAGGAAAAGTAAATGAGGTATGTATTTTTTGCACAAACTAAAAATGTACAATGCCTAAATGTACATCCAGACTTAGCTTAGCAAATTATCTATTTTCTGACACAGGGCATTCTCCCATCTCGAACACAGGACTTTTTTGAAAGCACTGAACATCAGCTAACATTTCAGCCAAGCCTGTCTGATCTACTTTGTGGCATCAAGCCATTAGAATAGTGGACTTCACTTTTTGTTCACAGGGGACTGAAATGTTTCTCTTCTTGAAGGACCATCCAACAGTTACTGTATTCATATTATCAAAATTAGGTTAGATTTAGTTGCTATTAAATATTGTTCTATTCTAACAGGAAAGGAACAAACATGTTAAAAGTATCTAGTCTTGACCTAAGGTGCTATGCCAGTGACTTTTAGATGACAACCTGTAAACTGTCATCTTCCAAGCTTTTAAATTTTTCTCTTTCATAGGATTGGGAAGGTACTGATGATGTTACCAGGGCATGAAGAACCTATCAGGCAGAAGAATCTGAATCTGGTTGAATCTGGTTTCAAGTGGTAAAACACAGGAGAGTTCAAAACCAGCACAAACAGCACATCAATCACTAGGACACAACTAGAGAACTGATGAAAACAATCTGTGATTTGTATTAAAAAAAAATAATAACAGAATAAGAAATTAATGAAAACATAAAAGAGATTAACTGAATCCAAACAGACATTATAAAGCAGACAATCAGATGTGTAAAATTACACTTCCAAGGTTATAGCACTGACCACTGCACAGTAGAATGTGCACATTCAGTTTGTTTTCTAAGGATTTTTTTTTTTATCTAATCATACAGATTTTATTATCGATATTGTATATTTAGAGCTAATTGAAAAAAATCTGTATGATTTCTTGCCGGATACAAATCATATCCCTTGAATAAGGATTAGCTGGATAACACACTAGTCCCCTAGGGAAAATATGTTGTACAGACTACTCCTCATAAGTGGGGATTAATATCAAATCCCACAGGAAG
Source organism: Platyrinchus mystaceus (assembly GCA_035041135.1). Taxonomy (NCBI): domain Eukaryota; kingdom Metazoa; phylum Chordata; class Aves; order Passeriformes; family Tyrannidae; genus Platyrinchus; species Platyrinchus mystaceus. The sequence goes on from JAWWLV010000179.1 coordinate 12,501,881, forward strand.
TCATGCACTGCAGTGTTTGTTTTCATTTCATTTTATATTTACTGGCAGTTTATACTGTTCTTTCAGCTTGTGTTTAACAGACACTGCAACATGACAGATTTTTCAGCACATGCCTCACATTTTGGCCACCTGATAGTATTTACTAGGTATAATTGTTGTCCAGTAGGTCTTACAAAATTGAAGATGGCATGAACTTAAATTTACCACATGGAATGTGCTCCTTTACAGAATTTTTGTGCTTTAAACTTTTCAAACTTAATACAGTATTGTCGTGGCAGTTGTTACAACTCCACACCATTAATCTTAGTGCTGATGTTCTCACCCTCAAGCAGTATTACTCAATTTTTTTACTCTTGTTAAAACTGGATATATCATTTTTCCCTATATCTGTAGATTCCCTTCTTCCTTAGCTTACAGCTTAGTTTATGCCATTTTTGGCCAGCTCTGATTATTCTTTTTGTACCTTTCTCTGCATTTTCAAAACTCAATTCTTCCCTGTCTAATCACCAGCCTCTCCTTTGAGATCATAAAACAACTTCTCATTGATACAACTGTGAAAAGGAAGGAATGTAATGCAAAACAGTGTTCCATACATCCCAGCAGTGATAATAAAAAAGCCATTCTCCTCTCCATAGCATTCAAACCAGAGGAATTGTGTGAGTTATCAAATCCAGTATTCTGCATCAGCTAATTTTACATATTTTTCTTGTTGGCACAAAACCAACCAAATCCAACAGCAGGCAATTTCTACTAACAGCTTCCTCATAACTCTTCCTTCAAAACTTGACTGGGTATGACCAGCACCCCCATGATCTAACTTCAGTCACCTTACTTTGAGTGGAAAGGGAGAGCGGGTGCAGACTAGTTGACTTCAGGAGGTCACTTCCACTGAACTTTTTCTACGATTTTATTCATTAACTACAACTTGGTTAATGCCCTAAACTGTATCTCTAATCATGGATTTATGATTATAGCCATAGCAAGAGCTCATTTATATAGTAAGAAGAGCCTGACATAACAAATGCTTGAGCCAGAACACTTATTACTCAGCTTAAATTAAAAGTCAGCCAATACCTTGCACAGCTTCTCAGGAAAGAGAGAAGAGGATAAAGTGATTGCACTACTGCTGTTTTCTGGTACTTTTTCTATATTTTGACATGGAAATCTCTCTAGAAAAGTGTCAGTAAGGAATGTAGGAGATCTGTTCGGTCACTACAGAAAACTACAGAGGGAGTGAACGTACCAGCTGCTTTACCTGCTAATAAATGCTCACTACATACCTGCGAATAAGTGTCACATTAAATGAGGCTCTATGTTTGTAAGTCCTTCTTTGACTTACTAGTCTTATCTTTGTGAAATATTTATATGCATCAATGTTATAACAGTGTATACACCACCTACATCTAAGCACATATTTATCAACTGAATTCTTTTAGGTTTACTCTTACCACATTTTGAAATTACCTATAAATTAGTTTTCTTTCTCAATAAACTGTCTTCGTCTGCATTACTGAAAGGCAGTTGCTATCAGTTCACTATACAGGAATCCATGCCTGCACTTTTTCTATGTTATACCTCAGTCTCCCCAGAAAAGGATCATGAAGGAATAGCATAAACTGAAATACATTTAATTGATAAATAGTAGTGTGCCAACATACAGAAAATGTCCTTGTGTCATAAACAGAAGTCTAGCTGTTTATCCAGTATTGCAATAACAGGCAAAAATTCCATATGTAGAAAGGTAAATTTTAAGACCTGGTAATGCATCTCTGCTAACTTAATGGAAGTTGGACAGGCAAAGGAGAGTGCAGGCAGTGACAAACTCCAGCATATGCCAATATGTCCTTAAGACTTTGCACTGCAGTTGCCAGCAAAAGCTAAACCTCACATTGCATTGCAAGTTTTAAACATAAAATCATAGAATGGTTTGGGTTGGAAGGGACCTTAAAGATCATCTAGATCATCTAGACCAGGCTATTCAAAACCCCATCCAGGCTGGCCCTGAATACCTCCAGGGATGGGGAGCATGGTAGGAACCTTAACAAAATGCCTGTAAAACAAGATCATGTGCAAACCTTACCTGCAAGTGTTCTTCATTCTCTGACTGCTTGAAAACCTTTTTTATTTCATAGATCATCTTTTATTGTAATAGTTTTTATTGCAAACAATAAGAAGAAATCCTTATGATCACCATAGTTGGCCATCTGTAGTCTTTCTTCAGTGTAGCAGATGTCCACCAAATTACAGTGATTAACCAAATTTAAGGATATAAAGGAGGGAGGCAAGGAAGATGCAAAGGAAACACTGGCCATCTGAATGGTTGCATCTCAATTACTAAATGTTGCCTGTGACTAACCAACATTAGAATTAAAGGAATACCACAGGTAAAGACAGTAGCAATTTTAACCCTTAGGCATTAGAAAAAAATTGGATACTGGGTTGAGAAAATGAATTCATACATCTACATTGTCAAAATAATTTAGTTTGATTCTATAAAGACAGGTAACAATATTCAAGCCTTGAAATTGTTTGTGAAGTAATCAGCATTTAATTTGTTCTGTTCAGAATTTAATTATATACCATGTGCCTTCCTGAAAGGACACTGCCAGAAGTATACCTGTCAAATGGAAATTAATTTGCTAGTAGATGACCACATACTTCATGAATTATACATGAAACTTTGTCTCACTGTTGCTAGTGGCTATTGCTAAAAGACTCTTTCATCACTCTTATGTTTAAATTAACCACAATGGTTTTTAAATAAGTCTGATCAGCAGTAAGGAGATTATGATGAAGTGCTAAGAATGACTTCCAAAATAGTATTTCATATTGATGTTTTTCACTGCAATTTGGGTCATGTTCCTCTGCTCTTAGTTGTTAGTAGAATGATGGGCAGACCATTGCATTCACTTTCAAATACAACATTGTTAGCTGGATTTACATTTCTTTTTAAGACTCAGCTTTAGCAAACACGCCTTAGATTTCAGACATAATTCTGTTATTCAAATGGGAGAAGAGTTTGATAGCTATGCTAATCACTTTTATCTGTGAAAACATAACTAATAGCTTGGTTTACATTTGCCTGCATTTATGAGCATAATTTTAGCACATAATTTTATTGCACTATAAAACATAATACTGCATTAGTCTGCTCTTAAAAAAAGTTACCTTAGAGTGATTTCTACTTAAACCTTCACTCTACATTTAAACAGTATCATTTTAAAATTTTGCCTTTTTAAAATCAACTAAAAAACCCCCAACCATGTATAACAATTAATCCTACAAGGCTGTTATCTGTAGATGTAATATTCAGTGGCTGTATTTAAGGTAGTCTTAGCCACATAGATCATAGGACTGCTTCGAGCCAGTTATTCTCATGTATAAATTGGGCTGAATTAAGATAATTTGCTCTTAACATCGCATCAAAAGAATCTCTTGAAATTCTCCATTGCTGTATACGTTCACAAAGCATGTGGAAGAAAAGATGAATGACCCACACAATTTTTTTTTAATTAATTTATTTATTTAGTGCTTTCAGCACTGGAAACTGAAAAGGAAATAGTGCTTTATATTTCAAAAGGGCCAGTTATTACTTTCAGTGGGACATAAACATAAAGAAAATATGCTCAAAAGAGCTCCATTTTGTAGTATTGTATTTAATACTTCCTCTTGGAATAGTTGTAGCTAATAATGATATGGGAACAGGACACAACTATGCCAATTGACACAATATAATTATCTTATTAGTAATAATAGTTGGTATATCTGTAGCTGCTTCCTCTCAATTAGAAAATATATTTTCAAATTTAAAGTCACCATTACCTTGAAGGCAAAAAAGCAAGGTACAGAAACATTAGACACCCCATGATACTAAGAAATTCTCTATGACAGAACCTGGATTTTCATTAAGCTCTCATTTTCAGCCAAAGACCTGTTCTAAGAAAGGTCTTAAGGAGTCAACAATTGGTCTTGTAACTGCCTGAAGAACACAATGCCTTTTATCCCTCACCAGACCCTTTCTCACCCACAACAGGTTTTCTTCTGCAGTACAGATTATTACCAAATTAATATCCCTCTTCTTCAAATACCCAGAAGGTTAACCTTAACTATATGAGTAAGTCCACATACCTAGTTTCTTAGAGGTAATCCCAGGCAAATTAAGGGGATATTTTGTCTTCCCTAATATTAGTGAAAAAAAAATTGCTTTGAAAAGGCTTGAGTGCTGGCTGCGAGTTACAGTACTAAGTGTTTTCAGTACTTGGTTTGATAAGGTTTTGTATTTTTTCTTTGATTTTACAGGATCTTGGTGCTCATGGTATACTTCATATGATATATTGCATTAACTAAAATACTAATATGGCTCAATCCTAGAGTTGGTTCATGAAATTTTCAGACTTGTTTCAGATTGACATATTGGGAAATATGCATGCACAAAATGACCACTAAACAGAAACTTTTTACACTGGACTGTTGTAAACCTGTAAAGACAAGAGAGAAGACTTGGACATATTATTTTAGGTTAAGTTCTTCTCCAAAACTGAATCAGAGAAGTTAAAACACTAAGAATTTCTAACCCAGAAAATATGAGCTATAAATTGAAAGCAACACATATAAATTAACCTTCAGTTAATTTCATCATATGACACTGCCAAATCTCAATTTTGGGTAGATGTTCAGTACTTCTGAAGAAAGACACTGTAGCCTAGCTGTAGATGTACAAAAGGAAACCTCCCAGACCCTGCTAATTGTCCATTCAGTCCACACTGCTATGGAATATGGCACCCATTAGTGATGTTTCTGCCTCTGTCAACTGCAGGGTTCAAAACTAGTTATGAATTTAAGTCATATTAAGTAAAATAAACTCCACCAACCTTTTACTTTAAAAAGTTCCTTGAAGATATAATTTTATAAGAATACTTTTTTCCTATTTTTTAGAAGAACATATATTTCATAGCCTCATGGTTATGAAAAAAAAAGAAAAAGCCTTGAAAACACAGCCAAAAGTTAATTAGTCAGCACAAAATGAAGAAAGCATATAGGAAGGAATGCAAATAGTCCATCTAAATAAAAATGCATAATTCTAAGCTGACCTTACAACTTCTGGCATTTGAATCCAAATACCTGAAATGATAAATCTTATTTCGAATCTGAACCTGCAAATAATGTCAAAGTCATGCAAAACAGGTGAAGAATAGCCTTGAGTATGACAGCTAAGGTTAAAAAGTGTTGAGAAGGAAGGCAGGAAATTGATATTTTCAATAGTGCAGAGGTGAAAGAACTAAAAGGTTCTCTCATCCTTAGAGTATCTAAAGATTCTCTAAAGATATTGAAAAGTAATTTTATAATTAAAGTGGATGTGTGCAGTATAAATACTTCCTTCTGATCCTTTCTTTTCTGTCACACCTACAGGAAGGGAAGAAAAATTGCATCTTATTCCTATGAACCAATATTCTCCCTCACTCTCCAAAAGTGTCTGCAGAGTCCAGACTTCAGAAAAGCTTTAGGTTTAAGCCAATGTTTCTTCATATATGTGGAAAGGAGTGATTGAATTTTTTAGATGGGGAAGAGTTGTTGACACTCTTACGATCCTACTTTGGAGTTGTTGGTCACCTTTCATTCACTTACACCTCAAAGAATTAATCCTGGAAAACAGTGGATAGGAGTCACTTATGTCATCATAAAGTCATGAAATCCAATTCAGGACTGATGGCCAGTGTTAATTCAAAACACTGTCTGCACCATTAAGTTCTGTTGAGGGGATTACAGTGGGAGAACAGCCAGAAATGAGGGCAGAGTATCATCCTTCAATTTTAGCTCCCTAGCTAACTTTAACTTAAGCAAGTCCTGTACCGATTCCAAAGTCAACAAAATTTCACTTGCTCTGTGCTGTGACTGACATTGCCTCCATATGTCATTAAAAATTAACTTTATTTCCTCAAGCATTTTATTTGATTGAAGGCTGAATTCCTTAACAAATGGAAATAATCGTTCTCTTCAGAACATCTTTGGTACAGAATTCTTCTCAGAGCTACTATATTTCAGCACCACTGACTTTTTCAATAATCATAATTATATGTCTAAAATGGTCATTGTAAATTAAGACATTTTCAGTTTTTATTACTAATGCTAGAATCCATATTTAGAAGCAAGCCAGAAGGAACTTCACTAAGCTATTTCCACAAATTTGAAAATCAAATCCTTTTATTTATTTATCACATAAATAGCTTTAAATTGAGAATATTGGTGACATCATTTAGCACTGAAATTATGGGAGCTTGAGGTGGGCCAAGTTACTTCCTAGATCCATTTTTTGCAGCATTTTTATCACTTAAAATAATCAGACTCTGTAAGATAATAATACCAGCATGTTTTCAGTCACTCTGATTTTATTTTTGTAACTGATAAAATTTTTTAGAAACTCTGAACTTCAATGAAGGTCTGCATTTCTAGACCTTCAACATAACAGGATGATATAGTATTGACAGGATAACCTCTAGCTAATTAGCTGTTTACTTAGCAGTTAAATGTTCATCCATTGCTGTAAGAACTAGGTTCATGTCTAGATGATGATGAAACACCCTGTTCGAGAAAAGTCAGTAGTAGTTGGAGTATAATAAGAATGTAAGGAAATTAGAGAAAAAGGAAATTTGGAAAGCCATTTTTTCCATGATAGGCCATCTAATTATTTCCTAAATGGGAAAATATTTTTGCCTTACCTGGTTGGCCACTGTGCACATTCATCATGAAAAATGCTACCTGACATCTGTTCTGAATTTTCATCTTCTTTCCATGTATGTTCCTTTGTCCTGTCATTTATGTCAGCTTGCAAACAACAATACAAAATGACAGGTTCTGATCACTTCAATATTGAAAATTGTCCTTTTTCTTTTTTTTTTCTATGAAAAGGTTTCAGTAGCATACTGTTCCTCCTGTCTCAGTTAAGTGTCTTCTAATTGCTATCATGTCACAAAGTCCATTGACACAGAACCAAACAGAGGTTTCTAACTGAGAAAATACAGTCTGCAAGAGTGAAATTCAGATTTTTAAAGTGGAAATTTGGCTTACTGGAAACACTGATTACCCTTCTCTTTCCAGCAGACAAAATTCTTTCTAGTATGAATGCTTTTTTGTGGATCTGTCTTGCATTTCTAAAGTGCTTATTACTACTACTACTATCACTCCTCTAGCACTGACATAAATAGACTACACAGCCTGAAAAGAAACTGAAGTTGCAGGAGGATCTCAGGATAAGTCTCGTGAGCTAAAGTCTTTCTGCCTTAACATCATAGTAACACAGGTCAATGCCAGCAGGGAAGTGTGATGCCTTCAAGAACCTCAGAGCTTCATGGTGCAATGTACATGCCTGGTTTGGTTCATATCCCTGGGAGGACCTTGAGATTGGAATAAGATAACAAGCAAAAGAACTCGTGGTGGTTTAGAATAAGTAGGATTCCGTTTTTGGGTTTTGTTTTTTTTTTTTTTGTGACAAGAAAATAAAGGTTTGCAAAGCTGCCAATCAGTCTGTTTTGAAGACTCTCTTTGGTTTCTCTTGTTAGATGTACTGTAAAGAGAACAAGCATCAAATATCTAAACCATCTTCCCAGGCTCAGGCTACCAGCTTTGCAGTCCATGCTAATATACAGATATATGGATAATGGAACTCAACAGCCACATTCCCATCCAAAGACAAGGCTTAAATGAGCAAGTACTTTTACTGAACTGAGATAGGCGTGCAGGTTTCCCAATGAAATGTTTCATCAAGGAACGCAGGATAAGCCTGCTGAAACTTTACTAAGGTCAGTGTTTGGTTCTAACCCCTTATTTTTCCCCTTCACAATAAAAGCTAAATAAACTTAAAATGAGACCTGGTGACTAGTACCAATTTCAGATAATCTACTTGGTTGAAAAGTAATAATAAAAACATTTATATTGTTCTTTGATATAAGCAAATGCAACATATGCTATTTGCTAATCTCACAAGTCAAATCCACACAAGAATCTCTAGGCCTGATTTATTGAAAAGTAAGTTTCTCACGCAGTATATAAATTATCTTCTGCCCAGTAGCTGACAGCATCGTTATTCTACTTCCCACAAATGAAATACGGGTATCTGGAAGGTTTCTTTTTTTTAATCTGCAGGAAAACCAATGTAATATTTGCAGCTGGAATTTGCATCTAGCATAACAATACCTGCCATTGTGTTGCTCTGCTGCATCTGAAGGAGGCTTAGAGTTCTCCTTTCATCTTCTTACAACCTTTCCACCGTAAGTCTTAGTCCTCAATCCTGAGAAAAAGATTTGTGCTGACTGATCTATTCACCCACATATAAAGTTCTATAGAGATCCATAGAGCTTTATGTGCACATATCTCTCAGTTTATTACTGAAGAAGGCCATCATGATGGTTTCTCTCCTCTACCAGAGCTGGTCCATGCTGTCCAGTAATAAATAGTCCATTACAAGTTTAATTACATATTGGGCATAGCTGGAGGCCCCATCTGATGATCTGTCTACTGTAGTTAGATGTATATTTTTCTAAATACATGGAGAAATTAAGACTCACAGACTTTAAAGGCTTTTGGTTTGTTTCTTTTTAATACCTAGTTTGGGGGATCCTTTGGCAAGAGTTTGTGCAGCTAAAATCAGTGAGGAAGGCTGAGTCATAAGTTGATTTCCAAGAGCAGCTAAAGTGTGTCAAAATGTGTTCATTTCAAAACTAGATAGGCCTTACCTAAACTGCCTGAACTGCTTAATTTATACTAAAATCCACTACAGCTTCTGATTATTAAAAGGCAGAATGTTTATTTAACTTCATATTATTTCAACACATTGCTAAACATCATGGACAAAGCATAGCTTTGACCCAGCGCTAAATGGAAATTAGCATCTACATTTTTTAGTTTGACCCAAAGCCTACTGAATTCAGTAGGTGATTTTTTACAAACCTGAGTTTTAGATGAGGACCTATATCACAGTTTTTGAATGATCTTTTGGTGGCTCACTCAAGAAGGAGCCATTTTTCAGCAGAAGGAAGAACAAGGGAAAACAGTTTCATTTACTGCAAAGTCAACCCAGGCATTTGATGGAGGATTCACTTTTGTTATGAATTTACACTTTTCTAGAGTACCTTCCCCAGTGAACAAAAATAAAAGTTGCCTAAGTTGCTGCTGAGTTAGGGCCTTAGTCATGAAAATAATACTGTGAAAAATTTAGTCTGTAGGTAACAATGAGAAGTTAATATAAATAAACATTGAATAGAAATCTTTGGCAACAAACTTTCCAGACTTCTGTTAAGCCTTGAGAGACGAAGGTTTCAGCACAGAACCACTTAATCATTTCTATGAATGAAAATGAGTGCAAACAGAATGCTGAGATGCCTTTAAGATCAACTCCCTTTTCTTGTACGGAATACCCACTATAATTACATTTTGCTCGTCAGTTCGTAAATTTTGCTTATTACAAAATGGACATTATTGATTGCTTTTTAAAAGTACTAAAACTACGCTAAGAGCAGTAGATCTCTCAGCAAATTCAAAACATACTATCTTCCAAACTAATCACTGGTGAAGGGATTGTGGAAAAACTATCTAAGTTTATTGTAAGCCTAATGAAAAAAATTGGAGTTACCATCAGTTTTAGGTTAGTAACTTGGCTTTGGGTTTAGCATGTCTTAAGCCACAATGAAAAAAAGAACAGATAAACTTATTTGGCAAAGCCAGACACTTTTAAAGCCAACATCCTGTAATTGTTTCCTCATTCAGCCTGGCAGCTTAAACAAGGAGAAAAGAGAAATGAAAAAGAAGACCAGGGAAAAAAAAAAAAAGAGAGAGGGGAGAGGAGAAGGGGAAATGGCAAAGCATCTTAAAAAAAGAAAAGAAAAATAGAAGGGAACAAAGAAATCAAGGTGTTTGTCTCATTTGTAGTAAATCAATATACAAATTACATATTTTCTCCTTTTGTTCCCCTTTTAAGTAACATTCAACAGAATGAAATAATGGAAACTCACTAGTCTCATGGGATAAAGCCTGAATTTAAAATGTTCTTTGTTTGAATAATGCAAACAGTGGATATCCTAATACAGTTGACCCTAGAAACACAGAAGAGCCGAAGTGATAGCAGGCAGCATAAGAGGACTCAGCCTCTTTGAGATCAGTTGATTAAACATCTCCAAGTGAGATTAGTACAGACTGGGAATATCCTTATTTAGAACCAGTAAGAAATAAAAGTGATCAGAAAGAATTTAGAGCTGCCCTTGTCACTGAAATAATGTTAGAGGCAGAAAACTACAAATAGTTATAAGAAAGGGATGGGAAATCTGACATAGAAGAAATTAACCATGTTTGCTACTGGATTAAAACTAAACAATCTCTAGGAAGACTTGAACTTTTACCTCTTTTACTGTTGCATTGTTGCCAGTCCTGAGCTAATACTGAAAAAAGCCTATGAGGTAGCTACTGATCTGGCTGGGAAACAATGTCCTATTCAGAGTTAATATCTGTTCTAAGTATCAAGCAACAAAATTAACTGTCCTCTGTAGAAAGGGGTAAAAGAGAACATTTATATCAATGTCAAGCCAGGAAAGAAATTTTGTATTAACCTATGAAGTTAAAAAAAACCAGAATACACAAAAGTATTTTTAAAAGTGGATAAAATCCTTCTAAGTATCTTAACAGTACACTTGGCTATGCTTGTATTAAGGAAGCAATATTTAATATGCAGCAATAGATTTTTTTACAGCTTTAAATTCAGAGAGAGGGCTGTATTCCATCAAAAAATTACAACATCAAACTTAATGCCACTGTGAAAGTACTAAACAAAATTTGTCAGTATACAGAAAATGGCCAGATAATAAAGTTGTGACACAACAGGTCCAGTGAGGGCAGCTGTGTTCAGAACAGTTGCATTTACAAAGCGATTAACACATGGTCCCAGTGTCAGATGAGTGACAGCTAGAAAAGCCTTTGGTTACCAAGCTGTTAGAGACACCAGAGGAAATTCTATGCAATTATCCATTAAACCTACTACAAGAGCAAAATGTATGCAAAATGTCCTTGAGGCACAAGTTAGAGGAAGAAAAGAAAATTAATTAAAAAAGGAAGACTTGGTCTCACACTGTTGGCCTTTGCACCATTCTGGTGATCTAAAAGATGACAAAGGTACCCTATGAGGCAACAGATAACTGTGTAATAAAGGTAAATGATCTGCTGATATACAAGAATCAGAGAAAAACTCCATATATTTTCCATGCTAGCAATCCAGAAACAGAAAATTACTATCATGTAGCCTAGTAAGAAGGTTAATTTTCTCAGGACACACCATGAACTAGTCATCTGGACAAAGAATAAAGGCTGCCCCAGAAGTGAACAGCAGAAATATGTTGTGACACAGGTCCCAGAGGAAAGCTTCTTTGTGGATGGTGTGCCTGAATTTCCTTTTCCTGGCAACTAAGGTACAGTGGACAGGAATTCACATGTGCCCAGAAAGCTCGGGTATCTGAAGACCTGTCCTTCCCTTTGCCTCTGCCTCAGTGTTCAAAGGGACGGGGGTGGTAGAACAAGAGAAGAAACCAGTCTTGCCAGCCACTCAGTTTTGTCCCCTGTGAAAACCCCTCAGCTACAGAGTGGCAGCCAAACCAAACTGGAAATTTAACTAGTTTTTTTATATACTTTGGGGCACCAAACTAGAGCAAAGAGTTGAGAGACTGTTGATATACCTGCCAAGTCGTCTTGACAAAGTAGGTGGGCCACATTCATGAGTAAGCTTTGCTGCATGTAAAAGAGCCTACTCTTAGAGCAAAGCTCTGACTGGATACATTATGTAAGGTTCTTGCCCAGACTGGTGGTTTTAGCTTTCATACACGTTGGTATTTTCTATTCTTTCCCATGGTGTTTACTGGTGTCACAATTTTGATACACAATCACAGCTTCTGTAATAGTTCTCCATCTTGCACCTTATCAAATGCTAATTCCCATAAGATCAGATCTACCAGTGTAGGGATTTTTTAGTCTGCAATATCAGTTAAGATCATTGAGAAAGATGGAAGAATAGCCTGATTCTGTCCCATCTAATTATATTGTTAACTTTCCTTAAATATTTGTGGATACCAGCATAGAAGTTTTAGAGATCTGTAGATACTCCAAGAACTTTCACCACCATCTTAAATACTGTGTGTTTGTTATTCTCCTGCCATCTCGTGCCATTCACAGTTATATTAAAAGCCTTTGAAAAAAGATCTGCTGCTTTATTTCTTTCAGTGTTCTACACTGAAGAATATCTAGTTCCCCCAGTCTAGACATATTCAAGTTCTTCCAATTTTAGTTCAACCTTGGTTAAGTTAGTTTCCATTCTCATAATACTATTCCCTAGTTATTTTGCCTTTTTCTCTGTATTAAACAGCTTCCTTCTTGTTATTACCTCCAGCTTGATAAATCCTAATAGGATATGACATTAGATTACATAACTGTATAAATTTCTGATAATTATGCACCCCTAAAATTGTATTCCAAAAAATGTTATCTAAAAGAATTTTGTAAGCTACCAGAAGAGATGGGAAAAGGGTTTGTTGCAAGCAATGAGAAAGACAGAAGATCTTTTGTCTTGAGCATCACCTGTCAGTACAAGTTTCTCTGTGATTCAGGTAAGCAAAGCTGAAACTTCCAATGCCAAAAGGAACTGCACCATCCAGCAAATATTTCACAACTGCAGTAGTTCTTTGCTTAGGTTTTGCATTACTACATCAAGGTATCAGATATCTTCACCTTCCTACAGCTATCACGTCACAGAACTGTGCTCAATTCAGAACATACTAGAAGACTCTAGGCAACATGTGTTCATAATGTTCTTAGTTAATTAGAACATAGCAGAGGGCTGTGGTCTTTTACTTGAAGAATTAGTACAGAATCATATAGTTATATGGAGAAATTAATCTTGTTACAACTTCATAGTTTCCAACTTAGCTAAAATAGAGTATATTAATACAGTTAAATACCTAATGTGAAGTCAGCACGTTAATCCTATGGTGTACATGTATCTTACGCCATTGCCAAATTGCACAAATTATACAATTGCCAAATTATACAATTTACAAAGAGGCTCTGTTCTTTACCTGTGTTGAAAACTGAAAACATTTTGAATGCCACCCACAATCTCCTTTCACAACACTTTTTCAACACACATTTACAAGGTTTGATACGCTAGTTTGTTTCAATAGAGAAGATTAGTAAAATCAACTATGCTATATTTCATTCCAGAGTTCATAACTTCAGAGGACTCATCAGTGCAAAAATTTATCTTGTAAGTAAATCCCATAAAGCGTATCAAGGCAAGAAATATCAGGTCACACAAAAATGTTTAGTAACTGACTAAAAAAAATACAAATACTTGATGGTTAAAAATCTGAAATCTAGGAAAATAACTCCTTTCACCAAAAAAAAAAAAGATCCATTTTGTTTATTTTGAGGATCTTCTTGTTAAAGAAACCTGTTCTTAACTAAGAATATAGCTGACTAGATGAAAATCTAGGCATTATCCTCTGGATAAGCAAAACAAAACATGCAGGAATTTTTTAAATCTGTGAGTTTATATCACTAAGATTTGAAGTCAGAAGTTAAAGATGGACATTCTGTTCTTAAAAAAGGTAGAGTATGGATAAGAAAAAAAGAATAGCAAATACCATGTCAAAAAGAGTGCAATGTCATCCAACTCTCTAAGAAGGCTTGCAGGATTTTCCATGGAACAGGACTGAATGCCAAGACTTAATGTATTTTGTAAAACAATCTATGTTAACCCTCAAACAGAACTAAAAATCTAGTAAATAAACTGATGAGAAAGGGATTTGGCTTGGCAGTAGTCCTATTGCACTGGTAGTAAAATAGAAATAAAAATATCTTACAGAGAAAAAGAAAAATCTTACCCCAGGTTTTAATTTGATCAGTTGCTACTACACTTTAAAGTAGTCAGGCTATGCTGCTACAGATGGTGTCCTGTTCAAAAGGAATCACAGTGTTCCGCCATGACCAAACCTCTAAACTTTCTGGGAAGATACTGGTTTTGCTGTTTCAAGGGGCATTGAACTGATTTCCCAAAAACTGGAGTGGAATAAATAATATTATTTGGTTTGATTCATGACTCCAGAAAAGGATCTGCTTGGAACAGAAGACAGGAATAACAGGGCTCAGTTCTCAGGCTGGCGAAAGGCTGTTCCGGTTGACAGCTTATGTTAACAGCTTCTGTGCTGGGAGTCTGGCAAAAGGCTTCAGGGAAACTGTCTCTTTGCTTTCATTCATATTTTATATATGCTACATATACACACAGAGAACAGTGCATGTATTAGCCTGTAATTTTCTGTCACAATCATGGTCATCAGACTATGTATGTGAGCAGTCATGGCTAAGAAGGGATATTTCAGATCTTATTTAATAGTCTCCACTCTCATGTTCTGGCAAGGAGATCTGAGGAACATTACCTTACAATGTTAAGCAGTGTTCCCCCTCATACAGCAGATACCACTTCCAGTGCAAATACATGTGCTTACAAGTTTAATGTTAGCTGTCAGTAGGTACTCAAGCATGAAAAGTTAACATTTGCTTTCTATCAGGGCTCACGTGATCAGTGCTCAGTGGCTTGAGTGTTGGAGAAAAGCAGGCACAGAAGGTCCTTGACACCAGAGTAATAAAGCTTTACAGATGTTTTGGCATCTCCCCAACACAATTTAAAGAAAATAACAACAAAACCAAGCAAATAGGCAGGTAGTTAACCAATTAGAAATGTTTTTCAGTTTCACATCAGTTCAAGGCATACTCATCTGGTAGCTGACTGAAAGCCAGAAATAGCTGATGTTGCATACTGTGATTCTGCAGACATTGCTCAGTAGCACTCCCACTAGAAAATGCAGTAGGGTCCAAGGCTGGTTCTATTCTTGTTTACAGCAGAACTTCAGGAATATATGAAAACAACTGGGTGATCCCACAAGGATTCAAAAGTTCACAAACATACAATGTCAGATCCAATCTAACATTTAAGCCACAGAAACCCAAAATCACCATGTTGAACCAGCTTTCATTTTCCATTGCTCAGAAATTTTTCATGTTGCAAGCTATTAAAAAAGTTTTAACTTCATAAACTGAATGTAGAAGTTTTTGAAGTTCTAATATGTTAAAAATTCAACAATTAAAATTCAATGCCATTCAGAGTTAAGACTGGCAGCCAGATGTAAGATGCAGGACTGTAAGCTGGCTACAAGTACTCAAATGAAAGTCTGATTAGCCTAGTAGTGGTCATAAAAAGGAAATGAAAGGTCAGGGATGTTGGAGCTGAAAGGGTAGTTGTCAATATTTCAAAGACTAACAGCAGCTGGTCACAAGGAACATTCTTCCTTGGGCTATACTGCGTAGCATGGTCATCAGTCACTAACTCCAACACAGAGCATACTCTCGCCAGCTTCACAGGTGACACCACACTGTGGGGAGCAGTTGTATACTGGAAGGCAGGGCTGCCATTCAGGGTCACATCAAAAAGCTCAAGGAATGGGCCAATGTGAGCCTCATGAGATTGAAAGACCCCATGCAAAAATGCAGCCTGGGAACCATTTGACTAGAAAACAGCTATGCAGAAATGGAATCAGGAGTCACATTTAGGTGAGTTCAACCAGGTACTGGTCTGCACTAGCAAGAATGTAGCCAGCAGGTCAAGGGCACTTGAGAGGCTACATCTGGAGTACTGTGTCCAGTTTTTGGTTCCCTAGTATGAGAGAGATTAACAAACCCTTGAGAGTCTAGAAGAAAGGCCTTAATACAGTTAGGATTTGGAGCAAATGGTACAGAAGATGCTGAAGGGAAGGCTAGGGTGGGATCTAATTGCAGTCTTTCATTACCCAAAAACAAGTCATGGAGAAGAGAGATTCAAACTCTTTCCAGGGCAAAATGATGAGATGCAATAGTTTAAAAGGTTCTATGATGGAAATTAATGTTAGATATGAAGAAAAAAAGAATAATGCAGTGGTAGGGACAGGCACACAGAATGCCTGTGGAATCTTTATCTCAGGAAATTTTGACAACTCAAATGGAGAAAGCCCTGAACAGTCTTATCTAAATTTGAAGTTAGTCCAGCCCTGATCAGAAGGTTGGATTGAATGGCTCCAGATGTCCCTTCCAAACTAACTTCTTCTGCAATTACATGAACTATCAGGAAAAGACAAGTGACTGTGTTAAAAATATTATTACTCCACCATATAAATTCAATTACGTATTCCTCAATTAAT
The DNA here is from genome assembly GCA_035041135.1 of Platyrinchus mystaceus. Lineage (NCBI taxonomy): Eukaryota > Metazoa > Chordata > Aves > Passeriformes > Tyrannidae > Platyrinchus > Platyrinchus mystaceus. The sequence continues at coordinate 12,518,137 of JAWWLV010000179.1, forward strand.
ATGAGCCATTTGGCTCCTTGTCTCAAAACGGGGTATTTTAGAACTAGAAACAGTTCCTTCCATATAAACAGTTGCATTAGGACTCTTCAGCTTGAAAGACGTAATACTTAGAAGACAGTACAATGAGGTTACAACATCAAGAGTGGCATGAAAAAAGTATATAGAAAAACTAAGTTTAAAAACAAAACAAATGATGGTTCTTCATACAATGAATGACAGACTGGTTGAATGTTTTTCAAACAAGGGCACACCAGCACCTTACACTTAAAAAAAATTAAGTACATTGAAAGTTACTAAACAAACATACAATATGAGGCTCAGGAATACTGAGCTGAAAAACAGAGGCTAAGAGAAAGACAGGTTAGAAATATCATAGAAGTTTCTCCTGTTCTTATTCTATTTTGCCATTGTTGAATGAAGGCTACTAGGCTAGACAGATCCTTGGCACTAACCAAGGATCATTCTTACAATAATGTTCTGCAAGGTTCCTGTCCCAGACATACAATCACAGTTCTGCAACTTTTGAGTTTTAGTCATCCCTAAAAAGAATTATCTATATAAGAGATTCCAGTAATGCACACACATGCATGGTAGCCAAATGTCTTACAAAGAACCTGAGACATGAGTAGTATTTTGGTAACACATTCTATGATCTCAGATGATTTAATTTTTTCACATACATATTTTTATATAGCAGAAATACAGAAATTAATGTGAAACCCCAAAAGATGCAGCCACATAAATGAGCTTGATAAAGATGTGCTGGTTTATAGGAAACAGAGATATATCTGAGACACAATTTAGATCAATAAACCCACCACTGACTTATATACTGCCACAACAGTAAAAATCACCATAGAGTGTGTACCCAACAAACTTTGTAGATAGACATGATCAAACATGATTAAACACATGAAGCAAGTCAAAGAGATCACAACAAGTACTAGACGTATGCAAAACCAGAGCTCACAAAACCAGAGCTCACGTCAGTTGTGTTAATATACAACTGTTCCCACTTCTATTTTCCGTGATAGTGTGATCAGGCAAAGTTTTTTGTTATAGATGAATAGAGCTGATTATCGTCAATGGCAGATGGACTAATTAACTCAGTTTTATTTGTTAAAAAATTCTCATAATAATCAATTCCAAAGATTTGGGCAAGCATATGCAATCTGACATTGTTTTAGTCACCATCAGAGGAAAATGCAGCATTCCTTTCCAGAAAGTGTTCAATGCCAGGTTGGATGGAACTCTGAGAAACCTGGTCTAGTGGAATGTGTCCTTGCCCATGGCAGGAGGTTTAGAACTCAACAGTTTTTATCTAATCCAAACCATTCTCTGTTTCTATAAAAAATGAAGGGGGGAGGGGAAAATGAACAGGAACAAACATTTGGCAGAGAAAAGTAGTACCTAAAATAGGCCACTTTTTGATCTAAAAGCTTGCTAATCACCTTAACTATCCTGACAATTCAGACAATGAGCATTTAGAGTTCAGTCCATAAAACGATGTTTAAATAAGAGGTGCAAAATTGTACCACAGTTCTTTTATGTATAAGCCATGGAAGCAATAGTTGTGCTTTGTAGAAAAAAAACTCACCCAGATGTACATTGTCCTGGTTTAAGTAAGCAAAAATTGACATTGAGATTCAATCATAAGTCTAGAAATACCTTTACTTCATCTGTAAAAGCAATAGGTAGTGTTGGGAGTTAAACAGGGAATTATTACTTTTCTGTTGTTATATGGTAGTTTGGCTATGCCAGCTTTTACTTTTCAAACACTTATGAGCCAGAGACTTACAGTAGAGCCATAAATATTTTCTCCAACCTAAGACTAAGCTCTGTCTTGAGGTCCTATCCCTTTCACCATTTCTGGACAAACAAACTGGTCAGTTATGCACATCTGAAAAGAAGTTTGTAGCACTGAGAAGCTTTTAAAGACTTTTATCTTGGAAAAAAAAAATACAGTTTTGGCATGAAAAAAGGCCTTTGGCAAGACATAAGCCCATAGTCTGCTCCACTATCTGTTAGCATTTTGGAAGAGAAGCAGTCTAGTTAAGCTACTGAGATTTTTATAATCGCAGTAACATTTTCGTCTCAAATCTTCTGAGGGGAATTCACAACCCAAGATAGACATAGAAATTTATTGCTCTCAAAAAAAGACTTTTATTCTTTTTTTTTTTTCCTTTCAAACTCTCTGTGCAGAAACAGGCATGAACTCTCATTTCTACTCTATCAAACCTATCTATTCTATCAGAATTTAGCAAACCAAGTAAGGTTTGACCTACTGGTCATAGCTCCATAAGTTTTGAGCCAGATATTCATTCAATAAGTTGATTCTGTAAATATCCTTGAAATAAGTAAATACAAGGAAGCAAATGGAAATTATTTAACTTTATATTTACTCCATGTTGTCTTGATTTGGCTTTCACACTAGTTTGGTATAACTCTAGTCACTGCAACAGAGCTGCACTAGGTTTTTTGAAGTCAGCTCTGCTTCTGCAGTGTCCTTTTGTTCTCCTGGTTATCACATAGGAGAAAAAAATACAATGGAATAAAACACTATACAAAATCCTCTCTTCTCTCGATTACCTACAGGACCAAATCCTCAAGCTGAGGACATCCATTTAAAATATCTTTCTTTAATAAAATTACATCAAATTAAAAGAAAGAACACAAGAGACACTAAGCAGTAAATGCAGCTGATGTTACACTATTAATGGGACACAAAGCTGAAGAATCTCACTCAACAAGAGCAAGATCCAGTGCTGCATGTACATGATGGGTAAAATCATGTGGAGGACATGGAAGGCATAGAAACCTATGTCTGCTGGACAATTTACTAATTTACGTCTGTTTAATAATTAACATTACTTCATATATGGAGCAGGTCACTTGAATAAGACACCTCACTAAGTCTGTCTTTCACATGACTAGCCTCTCCCTAAACTGTGCTCCTTCATTCACAGCCTAGAGGAAAATTAATTATTAGGCAACGGAATATAAGACTCTGACACTCTGCATGTTATATCATTGTTCTTAAAATATTGGATTTGGGGGTTTGGGAAAAGATCTGAATTCAGTGAAGCCATTCACATTCTAACATCTACTGTGTACAGACTTTACTGTATAAGTAAAATTATTAAAATTATTAAAATTAAAAGCCATATTATTTGGTTACTTGGAAGATTAAGTCTGTTTGTCAGAAGCTGTTTTTCCCCTTCAGCCACAGAAGTCAGTCAAAATAACACAAAGGATGTAAGATGACAAAAGATGCTGACTAGAAAAATGTACCTAGACCAATGTGCTATGCTTTTAAAAAACACAAACATGAAGTAAAAACACATATAGAAAAGAGGTAAAGAATAGATTCCCTAAGACGTTTCCCCTTCAACTATTATTGTCTCTAAACAATTCAACTTCATTTATATTCTTTAGAACAGCAACCAGAAGTCCTGCAAGTCCTGAAATTCCCTCAGAAGATGATAGAGAACGAGTCCAAGCATTTTCTTTGCAAGTTGGATGCAGAATAGTTCCTCTTCTAGTAATGATTGATGTGGCAGTCCTTGAACTAGAAAGGACCCTGTTGCAACTTTGTCAAAGTTACAGCAAGAATAATGGCTAAAGTAAACAGGAATCTTTGTTTCTGTCATCATTATTCTGTGCCTTTTCACATGAGAGGGCAACACGGATACCTGTGTGACTTCCACTGTTTCACAGACTTGCTGTCCTGAGTCTTTTTGCCAGCCTACAGATGCTAATCCTTTTTAGTTTCATCTAGTCTTATTGTGCTTCTGAGCAGTTGGTGGTATGTCCAGATGGCCCTGCAATTTCTGATAATCATTAAAAATTTTATAAGTGAACAAATGTGTGTTTATTGAGAACCCAGTATTAACGGGCTCTGATTTTGATTCATAATAAATAAGAGGAACAAATGGCAGCCAAAAATGCCAGGCTACAGAAACTAGAAGAATTTTCAGATAGTAGCCAAATTCGTGCCAAATATCATTTAGACACCAAAGAGGAATTGGTGGTCCCTGGATGAATCGGGGCAAACCATCTCCAGAATGTGGATGCCACAGAGTTTCAATGCAGCTGCCTAGTTCAATTGTGAACAGTTTAAAACTGGAAAAAGAGAAACAACACTGTGCTAGCAGTGACTGCAAGGCAGCTTAGACAAGCAAATGTAATCGCTTGTAAATCTGCCTGGAGTACTGGGATGAAATGTCTCATGGTTTACAAAGAACGCCACAGGATCCACAGGAACAGAGTTCCCTTAAAGGCCCTGTTTCACGTGTTCATCACCATACAGAAATGCAGTGAAGAAATGCATACACAATTACTTGCAATCACAAAATTCAGTGATTTAGATAACAAAACATTTACCTGGAAAACTAATAACAGCACACAAATGTATAGGTGCATTATCTTATGTGAAACAAATAAGTTTTACTGCAGAAATGGGTCATTATTGTACCAATGGTCAGGGTTAAAATCTTACCTCTTTTCCAGGTAACTTCTTTCCTTATATTTTCTTTGAGTTTCTAAGTTGCTGACAGAATATCCTGTGCAGAAGTTGGAATTTACAAAACTACATTTTTTGGGTTTTTATTAAAAACAAAAACCAGCTTCACAATAAAAGGTTACACTTTATCTGTCTGCTGCACTGCAGAAGAGGTAATGAGGACTGTCAAGTAAACCATCTAATTTCCCCCATTCTCAGTAATGGTTTATTACAAATCCTTTTCTATCATGAAACAATTCTGTGAAAAATAAACCAAGCATGAATCTTATTTGGGTTACAGAAAGGTCTGAATCATTTATAACTGAATTAATTGCTAGAAAGGCTAATGAGCAGCCAATTAGTAATATTTGTATTTGGATCTGCCAGTTGGCCCAGAAGTGAAAATGAGTATTAGTTTTGACATAAAGACTGTAGTGTTCACGGATAAAAAAACATTCAATCAAAATCAAGAATATCCTTGAGAATTACTGTCTTGAATGGAACATGCCTGATAACTGGCCAGATAATTCTATTAGCCAAAACTGCACAAGATATTTCCCAACTGCTTATTCAAAAACTGATTCTGTATTCCTCACACAACATCCTAAAGTCTTGATTTTTGGTTGCACTCTATATAAAACCCTGAAAAAGTGGGAGGAAAAGATGGTGCCACACATGAAACCTATGTAGGTGCCAACAAATTGTTAATTTGTGTCCATTACATATTAACATGCCTTTAGAAGACTTAATTTTCCCCACATGGTATTGTAAGAACTGTAAGTAAAATCTGAAAATCATCGGGTAACAAAAGCAGCACAGCAATGCATCTGATGTCCCACAAAAGCATCCTCTCAAAGGTTTTTTAGGAAAACACACATGTTCAGTCATCACTGGTTACAGGATGGAAATGTGGGCTTGGATGTGCCTGTAATACATGGTTTCCAGGGGGACAGTGTCACTCAAGTTATTCTTCTTCCCTACACATCCTCTTCTCAACCTGAATGCAGCCCAGCACAAGGGAAATTCTGCAATTTCTGGAAAAGGAAGGTAGTTTTGAGCTGCTCCTGTGATTACGCAAAGACTGATCCCTGGGAACCTTATATTTCCTTTGTCTTCTCACCCTCCCACCATCCAAGTCTGACAAGACTCAGCCCAAAATTAAATACGAGAGGAGAAATAAAGAGGTGGAAAAGGAAAGAAGCTACCACAAGATCAAAGGGAAAGAATAAGCATTGACAAATAACTTCAGTACAATCAGGAAATGTGTATTAGGCAAGCATCTCTTAAGGAGTTATTCTTGTAGCTCCTGGTCAGAATACGTATTTTGTGATGGCAATTTCTAAATTTTTCACTTAATAAAAAAGTAATTGCATAATATGTCAAGACACAATTCTGTGCTGTCCTCAGGCACTCACACTCCTGGACTGTGTGCTTTTACTCTTCCTTGAATTATTTTTAACAGTGAGCTGTATTTTAAATGTGTTTCATGTTTTATACTACAGACTGTGCTCTCTTTTACGTTACAAACTTCAGGAGAAGTTGTATAGCCAAAGGGTTTTTTCAGAAATTCAAAGTAACATATTTTGCCCATGAAGAATACATTCACACTTTTTTGAACTAAATTACAATAAAATCCTATATAATTAGAGTATAAACTTTAATGTATTTGTACCGGTAACATATACAAGAAAAGGAAGACAGTGGAACATTGTGTAATGCTTAGAGTGTTTGAAAGCTTTTAAGTTAAACATCATTTAAAACAGATTTTAATTAAGGATTTTTCTTTTTTTATTACATATTAAGGTCTCTAAGAGCATAACTTCCATAAATAGTCAAGAATAAACTACATTCAGACCTACATATAAGCACATTTCTTGGCACAGACAAATGAAAACTGTGATTGCTGACATCTCTTTGAAGGAAGATTTTCTTTTCTTTTTTTTCATCCCAGCCCTTGTTTTATTTATATGGCTCTGCACACTTTTTTATTTTTAATTATCCTAAGGAAAAGAAGGGGTTGAGGGAAAGAGATCTTTGTTTTCCAACTGAGACAGTGAAATACATTCCAAAGCTGCTTTTGTTTTTAATTTACAGAAGCCCTCATGTCTAATCTACTAAGCCAACAAATAATCTGTTTGCCAGGTTTTACATGAGAGACGTGAAAAGTGCATACAATTGCTGACTTTTTTAGGATACAGATTTGCTTCTGCCATAAACTTGAAAAGCTCCTTTTGGAGAACTTTCCACAATTAATTTATTTTTAACTATGCATTTTCTTTCCCAGGAGGTATTTCATTTTTACCCACTTACTTGAGTATCTTTAGCTCTACTTCTTAATAAAAACAAAATTAGTGTGTTTCCCTATATGAAAGATAACTAGATCTGTACCCTTATTCATACACAGAAAAAAAAAAAAACTTTTTTATCCTTCTGTTCTTTTAGAATAACCTATAGCCTACACTTCTTAATATTTAAGGTGAATCTCAGTATTTAAAATCTTAATGTGTAACCTGAAATCCACCAAAAAATTTCAGGACAGCAACACCAGACTATAGGGTCTCTACACTGCTGCAAATATCTTCTGGGAAATTCATGTGCGCAGGCAAGGCAGAAGCAATGTTTTACAGTGAGATTTTTAGATAGTATGATCTACAGCGAGGAAATTTCTTCTGATGTGGAGCAGTGCACTACCACATTTTATTTACTTCCCTCTTCTCCATTCTGGTACATCTGTCTCTCTACACAACTATAAATCTGGCACAGCTGTATTAATGAACTTGAAAGATGCAAAGAGCACTATAGAACTACCTGCCAGTTTCCCCAAAACTGAGTTTTGCTGGGATTTTCCCAGGCAAGGCCAGGGCTCAGAATTCATTATGTTCCTCTGGAGACGCTCCCTCTCCTTCTCTAAAGAACACAGGGCTTGAACTATACTGAAACTAATAACACAACTAGTACAGTTCTTGTCTTAAAAATGGCTCACTTATTGATGACTTAATTAAGGGTATTTAAACCTTCCTTAGAAGTGGAAAGGGATAAAGATGAAAAATGTTCCAGATAAACTCTTCTGCTTTAAGATGTGCATCTTGCCATATAGTTGCTCCATCTACAGGTACTAACCAATGCTTTCCACTTCATGTGGAAACAATATCTGAGACCACCTTTTAGTTACAGTACACATGTGAACAAGAATTTTGGAAAAGCGCAGAAGTATTACTAAGAATTCAATTGGCACATCTTATATCTATGCTGTTTGTAAATATATATAAGAAGGATGTTCAGAATCCCAGGCCTTGGGAAGCAGTCAGTAATTTACATCAACTAGAAAAAAGGCATTCACAGTCTATCACCTGTAAGTAAAAGGCTTTGGCCACAGCTCCTACTGCAGAATTGTGATTGTAACAAAGTACAGCATTCTTTAGTTCAAAACAAATCAAATTTAGGTATTCCTTTAATATTCTTTGAAGGTACACTAGTAAGTACAACTTCACAGGTAAGTGTTTATTTTAGATAAATTGCAGATTACCCATTTATTTATATGGCTATGATTCTAATTTCATTCAAGGGACTTATTTTATCAAATATCTTTCATCTATTTTGTTCATGTTGAGTTCTCTATTACTGTCCAAGTCAGCTGACTCTCATGCTAGTCAGAAAATAGAGAGAATCTGTGCTAGGGAATTTTAGAATTTAGACTATCATAATTTTATTTTAGCCACCACAAGAGATTTAAGTCTTCAAATTTTGTTAATCAGTATCCTGAGGAAAGAAAAAACACAATCCAGAATTGAAATTTAGTCTTAATTCATCTACTTAAAATACACTTACAAACCATTTTTACTCAAATAAATTTATAATCTGTATTCACTGGGTCCTTCTTGCAGAACCAACAGTGCCTCTTTTTAAAGTAATTCCTTTCTAAAATCTCCATCTCTCAAATACCTCCCTCAACTCTCTTGACTGAAATGAGAAGATGTAAATTCCTGCTTAGACTCACTTTTTTTTTTATAGAGGAAAACCACTACTGAAAGTAATTTGCACCTAGGACAGCATGGAGTCAGAATCAGTTCACCTCCTTTATTCTATGTAGTTTAGCTCCATAGTCATGGCCAGGCTTCACGAACGAAGATTTGAGAAGGGCTCTACCCACGCTTGCGACAAGTGCGCTGATGGCTAAAAAGGCCAATGCGAGACAGACAAGTCCGGTTGCAGAAGGCACAGCAGAAAGACTCTCTGGGTTATATCAACAAGATGCAATTCTTTCTGCGTTGTCTTTTCTCCTCCAGAGTGATCCTGCCTGTGTTCTCAAAAGAAGCAGCAGTGTTATAGACAGTGTGTCTCCAGGCTTCACGATTGGAGGCCAGAGTAGACCAGTGGTGAAGATCAATATGGCCAAGGCTGAGAGATTGTTTCAGGGAGTCCTT
>JAWWLV010000179.1:12527161-12538837 GCA_035041135.1 Platyrinchus mystaceus
CCATGTGGAGCAAGCAGTGCTCTCCTTGAAAAAGGCTGCTTGGTCATTCAGGATGCTGCCGAGTGAGACTGTCATCTTCAGGGTCAGTCTCAGGCAACCAATGTCCTGAGCCACCTGCATGCAGGGTTAGGACTGCGGCTTCCAGAGCTATATAGTAGAGCAGCCTCAAACAGTGCTGATTGCTGTGGTGTAATGAGAAATGGGCAAAAAATTCTCATAATGAAGGAGAATTGTGACATAAGGAGAGCCAAGCTACAGGTTTAAACAACACAAATACATGACATTGCCACCATTCCACATCTGTACTATAAATTAGAAAACTTGTATTGTCCTGCAGTTCCCTTGTGTTGCATCTTTCAGCCAATGTAATTTAGTAAAATAAGATGGAATTATTAAAAAAAAATTGGTTAGCAGAAAAAAATTAGTTTTCTATCACATGCTGTCATTAATGATGCATTTGACAATGTTCAGCAGCTCCCAGGCCATGTTTAGATCCAAAGACAGTTTAAGAAAGTAATGCTGCCTCCCTCCTCCTGCCCACAGCTTCCAGTCAGGCTGCTATGCCTTTCATTTAATTTTTTTTTTCCATCCCCTGCCTTTACATACCCCTTGAGGCACATGTTCTCCAAAGTGAGAACCACTCAAATATAGTTTACATTATCCCACACAACATTATAAAGAGGCAAGAAAATTGTCAAGCAAGGTGACAAGATTCACACCAAAAATCATTTTGTAAATTCTCTGAGATGTTGTCACAACAAACCCAGAGGAAAAATTTTACTGCCTCAGCAGCCAATAATGGAGAAGGTGACAGGAGAGCAGAAAGGGAAAACAGAGACTCCCACATGCACTTGGGAAGCTTTTCAGATCCTCAGCTTTGTCTATACTTAGGCTGCTAGATGATTTATGAACACTAGTCTCTATTGCCAGTGCAACTGTTCACTTCAATTCTACATGTTCCTTGATTGGTTGGTTACATTTTCACAGATGCTATCATCACACTTTAACTGTAATAATCAAGTTTGAATTGTGCTTTTACTATACTGTGCTGCCAGCCAGATTTCTATACTGAGATGCCCAATGCCGATGAATGGTGCAACTGCCTGAAATCAAGCCTAGAAATTCCTTTCTTACAATGTTTCTTAAGAGAGTACTTCTTTGTAGGGAGTGATTTTTCCCAAAACCTGATAAGAAACATGATGGAAAGAATGAGTGCCCAACAAAGTGGTAAATTAGGATATGGACAGACAACTGCAAACTAGAGTTAGCATAGCTCAACAATTTTCCACTTACTAGCTGAACTATATTAATGGATCACAATACACTTCCGATTCACTACTACTGCAAAGAAAAGTAGATTATTTTAAACGAGTTGCCAGTCTGAATCATGACATTCTAATATGTAAAACCACTTGCCTTGGAATTACAGTCAGTTAGAAGTACACAGACAATTAGCAGCAGTTCCTTAAGCTGTGAAAGCTCAATTTCTTGCCTCCCCCATTCTCTAAATTTCTACACCATTCATTGCAACCAGTGCTGGACCATAAGTTCCTCTATTCTAAAAGCACTGACAGTTCTCCTGTGTGCTTTACACAAACAGTAATATATTACAAACACTAATATAATAATAAATTTTCAGCTGTAAGTTGGCGTCCACCACAGTCCTTCATGCTGCTCTCATCTGATGTTTATCTTTCCACATTTTCAAATGCTGGTTTCTCCTCTGAAAGCTATAATGCAAAAAACTGTTCCGAGAAGCTCATGGTTCTGCACAAATTGTCACATGTTCACAATCACCAGCATGAAGTTACTGAGGATCCTATTCCGCTGTGTGAAAACTCATCCTGACCAAGTCAAAAAGGTGTCCCATCTTGACTTAGACTGAAACTCCCAAATTATGAATATAAATAAATGGTTATGAATTACTACACTGAGTAACATCAAAGGGCCTAGAAAGTAAGCAAATGAGGCAGATACTATACAACAATAAGGAATACAATATAAACTAAATTATATAAGCTGAAGGATTGGTCATCTTCTCACAAATATTTTCCTCATTTTAAAATCAGAATTGTTGCTGCTCTTTTAATCTCATGACAGTTTTAGGGGCATGGTGCTCTGTGACACTTAGTGGGAAGGCAACTCTTTTTTTAGCTCAGATCAAAATGGCACTGCTGTGCAACCACTTTGTGGCCCATGTGAAAACATTAAGCAAGGCACCAAGAAATGAGTCTTCCTGATTTTTACACAACATTCTCATCAACAAAAGCATCTGGAGCTCGTCTGTACAAAACGTACTAACAGGGAGATCACACTGCCTATGTGGCACTAACTAAATAGTTCTGTATTGCATTTCTTTCAGAGCTCACAAAAAAAATCCCAAGCAAACAAACAAAAATCTCCACACTTAAATTCTTCTTCCCTCACCCTCAGTTACCAGCCATCATTGGTACCATTACAATTGCTCAATAAGCTAGGTCACTGAAAAGATCTTGCTTTAAATGAGTGGATTAAAATGGAAATGGGACATTTGCTTTGTTTTCTTCTTTAACTGAGGACCAATCCAACTTGCAGCATGGTCACACAAAGATGCATTGACACGGCTTCACTAAGGGCAAATTGTCCCTGACCAATCTGGCCGCCATCTGTGATGAGGTGATGACAAGAGATGACAAGGGGAGACCAACTGATATCATCTACCTAGACTTCTGAAAAGCATTTGACATGGTCATACACAACACCTTTATCTCCAAATTGGAGCAACATGGACTATTCAGTGGGTAAGAGATTGGTTAGACGGATGCAGCTGAGAGTTGTGGTCAATGACTCTATATCCAGGTGCAGGCTGGTGATGAGTGGTGTCCCCCAGGCCTTTATCTTGGGACTTGAGCTCTTTAATATCCGGCAGTTTGAAACTACATGATTTTTAAGGTCCATTCCAATATATATACAAGGAATTGTATCACATTACCTAGGGATAAATCCACGGCAGTTTGTTCTTTTTCAGGATAGCCAATATGAAGTAGTCTGATACAAGAAGGCTACCCAGGCTAGTTTTCCAAGACTCCAAGCAGTCACTTTGACTGTTAAAGTCTGTGTGTTAATGAAAGTAGAAAATACTGCCTTGTTTCCTGTGTTGAATTCCTGCTTTACTAGGTCTTAGAATGAAGATTAAAGACCATGTGATCAGAACTGAAAGGTATAAAATCAAACACCCTCATACTAAATACTTATTATTTAGTGGCCCTGACCACCAATTCCAGGAGCAGTCTCCAAATGCACTTTAGAGATGACACACTGAAGTTCTTGCTGGGGCTGGGGTGTGTGTGCTTCTGGGTGCTGTGTGTATTTTCCAGCCCCTCACACGTTCATTCATCATATATTTAAGAAACAGAACCTGAATAGCAACAAAAGGCTTCATATATTCAGTGGAGAATAAAGGATGCATGTTCAAATAGGCACTAACTTGAGTGGGTTGGTCAAATTTTCCCTTCACTTGTTTTATTCTGGGAACCTCGCAACGGAGAAAAGAATTCTTTTGATATTCACATTTCAAAGAGCACACTTTTGTGAATATTTTCAATAGAAGATGATAGCACTACTGATTTATATAGACTGTGTATAAACCTACACATGCATATGCACAAACATACATGCACAGCATATACATATGTATATGTAGAACTATCTGTAACAGAGGAGGAGATCCTTTCATTTTGTCTTTTGTGCTGCTCACTCCAGGAATCTACCCTTGATCTTGGCAGAACTGATAGATTATAATGAATACTTCTACAGCTTTCATGGTTGGCATCAAGGAAACACCTGGGAGTAAGATTTGTTCACAGTGGTTTTGTGCATTTCCTTTTTAAACATAGCTTACTGTTCTGTTTGCCTCTAATAAACATTTTAATTGTATTTAAATATTTTATTGGCTCAAGAAAAAAACAAAACAAACGAAAACAAGTAAACATGAGGGACTACTGTGCTTCTGCAAGTGGAAAGAGACTCTGGAAGGATAAAGAAACAGGGCCAAAGTCAGGAGATGTGCCATTGACTGTACTGCAGATTAGCTGTACCTGACATTTAATAGTGCCTCATTTTCCCTTTAATTGTCTACATAGAAAGTGAGAGACAGTAAAATGGTGATAACTCTCAGGAAAGCCCTAACACCTATTCAAAGTACTTGCATGGTACTCAGAATCATGGCATTTACTTCATGTTGCATTAATTTCCACAACAACCCTGTGAGTTTCAGAATTTAATATTCTCATCTAACACAAAGACGAGATGTTTTAAGAGGCTAAGTGATCTACTGAGGGTGACACCAGAAATTTCTGGCAAAGCTCTAAGAATCTGACATAGAAGATTTGAAGTATAGCATATTTTGTTACATCAGTTTAATTCAACTGATATTAATTCCAGAAATAATATCTTAAGGAGGATAAAATGCCAGATGTACAGCAGAGTAAACAGAATATTAGAAGGAGAGATTTAGAGGCACAATACCCCATTCATTCTATTTTAAGGAACCAAGTCAGCAGTCAGATAACATTCACATTCTACATTGATGTGGTCAGACTTCCTTTGTTATTGTGACATTCCTTACTCTTTCCTTTCTGTGTATTCGTCTGCTTGAGATTTGAAACATTCTTAAATCTAGGTAATAAACTTAAAACTGCCTATTCTGAAATTTGAATTATTTCCAATAACACCTTCTGTTCTAAATAAGTTTTGGAGACTAGAAAAAGAGCTAGCTGAAAAGGTGTGCTGTATTGTAGGGGATAAGTTTTCACATGCTTTTGACTAGCTCTGTAAAGTGGATAGGAAAAAACATAAAATGGAAGAATCGGATATCTCAGAAAACTAAGATCATCTGCTCTCAGACTTGGTTATTCAATCTAAATAGCAAAGTTATAATCTATAGGTAAAGCCCTGGTTTACCATTTTCTTGTATACAAGCATGAAAAATTCATGTGTACATACAAGAAATACAATCAGTAAACAAGGTCTTATTCTATTACTTCTTTGCTAGGTTTTAGGGTAAAAAACAATGAAGAGTCAGTCCTTTTTTCACATGCAAGTTAGCAGGAAGAGGCTGAAATGCTTACATGAAAGCCCTGGTACTTATGTGGGTAGTTTAAGAAAGCAACAATGGAGTCTGTAAATCTCAATATTCCCTCGTACTCTACTGCTTCAGCTGAGCATGGAGAGGAATAGCACTCTGAGATCTTTTTGCTTCCTGTGATACCCTGCATTTTAGTCTAGCCCATCTCTGGAAAGAAGCTTCACTGGAAGTTCAATCAATTCCACAGCTTCAAATGTGTTTCAAAACCAGCACACATGAAAAGGGGAATAAAGGGGAGCTTCTAATTCTGTATCTTTATGAATACTTATGAAAATATGTGGATCAAAGCCTCTTCCTCTGCAAGTAAATTTCAAGCCTCCTGAAGGACTCAAAGGAAAAGTATTAGAACTCATTTTATACTTTAGTTAGCATAAAACATGTGTTCTTCCAATAGGCTTTTCCCTAATTTGCAGGGCACTGCATCAGAAATGGAGCAAAAGAGTCTAAACAGGGTGTTTTTCCTGCTTCCCCTTTCCAGGGGAAAAGGATATCAGGAATATAACAAGAATGCAAGCTATTTCTGCCATTACTTTGTCAACCAGCTCTAGCCTACCTTATGCAGGAGAAAAGTATATCTAAAGTGAGAAATGGCCCCAGGTTAGATATAACCTCCTGATCCCTCTCCTTACTGAAACAAACATCAGCCAAGCTGGCACCAGCCAAAAGCCTTTTGACTTTAGAGTTATTGATAAAACTGAACATTTGTTCCAATACATTGATTTCAGGTCATAACTCTTCCCAATCACTGCCATTTCTCCTGGAGAAGAGTCGTTCCATTGCTAAGGGACTGGCCACAATGGAAGAGTTCCGTGTTCAATATTTGTCTGTAAAAACAGGTTGTCAACACCAAAAAATAAATATGACCTGAGATTCTCCTCCTAAATTTGGGGTTGCCCAGAACCCACACAGCAACACCTGGGCTACCACAGCCATTTGCCTGAGGGTGAGCTGCTCAGCAAGGCATTCTGGCTCAGGCAAGAGGCTGCACAACATGGAGATAATATCTTCCAAGTCAGGACTAGATCAGGTGTCCTCAGCAAGCAATGCAGGCCACTTAACAAGTCATATGCCCCTTTCCTACACCATCCCTTAGTTTTCCTACTTCCATACCTGCTAAGAAATTCAGGAGCAAAAGGAGATATAAGTATTCAATGTTTGCTTTGTATACAGGAAAGAGCTGTAGTGGCTGCAGATCTTTTGGCTGAAGCTCTCTTTCCAGAGAGAAGTGGTATCACAACATAACAATTAAGAAAAGAACACCAGGAAAAAAAATAAAAATTGATTTAAAAAATATCTTCTTGGATGTTAGGCAGAAGCAAGAAAGAAATTACAATGAAAGAAAGTAATTAACTGAGACCTAAGAAAGAAGAAGAAGGGAAGTTTCTGCTAGTAGGAAGAAGTTAGTTTTGAAAAATGCCTGCACCTGTTAAACCGTTACTGCAAAAGGAGAACAGAACATTGATTTCTGTTGAGAGGGCACCTCACAACTTTCAAAACTTGCCCAGGTTCCTGGGAAAACCACTGATAACAGCGTTTTTGTGTTGGCACAAAACTAGTGCATCTCTTATATTTACTCAAATATCACATAACAGCAAAAATTCCAATAACTAACCAGGAATTTCACAAATCTCCAAACAGGATAATAGTGTATTTTGAATTTTGATGCACATTGGTTCTTTTTTTTTCACGTTCATGGACATTTAATTTGAGAAGAAAGAAATAACTAGGTGGGCTCTCAAGAGAAAAGGGAGTCTGTTCTAGCACAGACTTGATGCTCAAATTAAACATATCATTCAATCTTTCTGAGTCTTTGTTCCCCATCAGTAAAATCTGGGTAACAATTAATTTCTTCTGTTCTTTTATTTATTTACATAGGTTGCAAGTGCTGAAGGGCAATGACCATCACTTATTATGGATTTGTGTAGTGTCTAATACAATAGACATCTGAACATAGCAGGGCCATCTCATGTCTGAACATACATTCAAAAATATACTGCTCCATACTACCTACGTCTCCCAAAGCTTATTACAGTAAGAGCTAAATAAAGATTCATATCATATAAAATAATATAGTGTCAGAAATGAAAGGGTCAAGAAAAGTATCCATAGATAATTGCCTGTCTTCCCTCCTTCCCTACACATATTTTCAACAATACAGCATGATGGAGATGGAAATAAAAGCTACATCTGTCTTTCGTGAATAAATAATAGCCAAAAGCTCCTAAGAAATCTCAGTTCTTCAGCCCTAAATTGTCTATAAAATAAAGTTTCCATAAATTGGTATTAATGAAGAACAATCTTCTTGCTTTGTGTGACTGGAAGATCCACCTTTTCTAAGAGAGAAATACACCACAATCTAGAAATCCTATTAATAACATTAGAGTCCTGAACTTTAATGTATTAATGAATGGACGTGCACCCATGCTGTAATCATGGATTTCAGCATTGCCTTTGATGCTTCATTGGTCACAAAGCTCTTACAAAATGTTTGAAGTGTCTGGCTGTGTAATAATGATTTATAATTCTCTTGAACCAAAGCAAAATTTGCTAGTAAAAATCATTTTTGAAATAAAAAATAAATTGTGACTGGAGGGTCTGGGTTTGTTTCAAAAAGAGATCACCCACAAGCAGCAAATTATTTAAAAAGCCACTGGTTCTAGTGTTTTGAGATAGGGAGAGTACAACTCAGAATTTCAAAGTAGTGTTAATTAAGATCAGTTTATTAAAATGTCAATCTTTTTAACCAAAAATTCTCTACCACGAATATTAGCTCCAAGTTCCTTTATGTTCAGCTTTTCATGAAGAAAACTATTTTTCCTCATACCATATATTCAGCTTTATCCCTTTTCCTACTCTTCCTTTTTTGTCGCATCTCTTGTGTCAGGATTTTCTTAAAGAATAAGTGCTCTTTATATGATTGTTAGATTAATGCTTCCCTCCTCCCCTTGCACTATCAGGAAGGTCTCCCAGTTACATTAAAACAGTTGAAAAAAAAAATCTTCAAAGATAATCTTAACAGTTTCATGAATTTTCTTTCTTCCTCTTCAGCTCAGTCCAACAATCACCTGAGACAATTAAAAGAATAATTTTACTTCAGAAAGTGTGGATCAGGGCCATATTTGAAATCAGTTGCATAGCTTTATTATCACGAGTGCTTCTATTACAAGACTTCTTTCTCAAAAAGTGCAAGGAAAAGGGCTGGACAGAAATGAACCTGATAAGAATAACCAGGACTGGTATATCCTTACCACTCAGAGCAAACATCATCCCATATTCACTTTTGTCTTTTCTTCCTTGATTCTTTGCCACAAAAAACATGAGAGAACATGATCTCACTGCTTAGCTACATGTTTATTTCCATCCCCTCCATCATCTACTCTCTACAGTTTTTCCTGTTATTAGCACAAACTCTGAACCTGTCGTACATTTCCCTTATGGAGACCCATACAAATTCATTAGAAGCACAAGCTAACACTTGTCAACTCCTCTTCCTATGATAAAATAGTGCATGATATCTTGTACTGGCAATGAGAACCTTACTGTTGATTTTAGCAGAACCCCCGTTCTCATGAATGAAAGGTATGCTAAGACTATTTAAATTGTGTCCTGTAATACAAAGAGGCTTTCCTTTTTTATTCATCTGCAAACACAGTTTTTTCAGTTTGTGGAAAACTCCAACAGACCTTTAACCCTCTACAACGCTAACCACTGACTTCTGACCCCCAGAAAAAAAAACTACTATTAATCAACAAGGTGAGCCATAACACTCCTTTAAACTTTTTCATCCAAACGAATAGAAAGATTTCATTAAACCATAACCATACCTGTCCTGTCAGTCAGTAGAATAGTGACAGATTCTATACTCTCAGCCTCAATGAGCTCTGATGTACAATTTGATACAACAAACATCTTCTCGCTAAACTCCTCATATGTCAAACCTTAAAGGAGAATAATAATAAAACTTCAGGGGGAAGATATGAAATGTTATTTCTGGACAAATGAAGCAATCCTTTTAAGGAGTAAGGGAGTAGTCACACTCAGTGCTACTATACTAATTCAGTCAAATTGCAAAGTTGTTTGCTGGTACGGCTACAGTTATTGCTTTCAACAAAGGTGTTTTGAGCAGAAAGTCATCCTCAAAAATGACCTATTTCTTTATACACAACATTTATTATATAAATTATATAAATTATAAAAATATTAATATATTTTATACTCATGCATACTATATTATATTGTGCATGTGTACATAATATTTACATTATCTATTAAACATTGGATACATACACCTACAGATACAATGTTATGTACTAAAGCAGACCAGAGAGGTTTATATTGAGTTCTGTCAGGACCTTAACATAGCCTACTTTCCTCTAAAGGAAAATGTATCACTTTATTTAAAAGGTGTAAACAATGTCTTCATATCCTGTTTGATTACCAAACCTCATCCCTCTTGGCCTTAACTGATCTTTACTTTTTGTACATTTGTGTAAAATGGTTGTTGCTGCGCTAGATTCCATCAAGATTAAAATGTACTTCTTTTGTATTTGAACCAGTCAGACCCAGGTGCATTAACTGTTCCCACACAAATTTCTGGTTTTAATCATGGATAAGCATCACATCATGAAAGAACAAGGTCTCTGGTAATACTGGTTGATACAAGCAAATTGATATATGACAGAAGGCACTGAGGAAACAGTCTTGGATCCATCACTGCAAGGATGTTTGGTTCTCATTGTTATCCTGTCATGTAAGGAACACACTATCCCAGATCATAAATTGTTTAACTAGCTCATCTTCTGACAGGCTGTGCTGGTTTCCGCTTGTAGAAGGAAAAATTCCCTTTCAGCTGATTTCTTCCAGGTTTGCCTATATGGACCCGCTGCTTGCTTGGGCATAGACAGAACAGAGTGTAAAGTAAATATGTTTTCCAAATCTGATGATTTAGCTTCCACTCATTAAAGTCAATGGGATTCTTGCCCAGGAGATGTTCAGTCCTTTTAGTTTGAGGCTAAACATTTCTTGCACCCAGTCCAAGGGGGTTTTTTTGGTAGAAGAAAGTAACTACGATTGACAAAATGCCTAATCAATTTACACTCCAAAACACAACAAAAGATAGGAGCTGAAAAACCAAGTCCCCTTTTACAAAATATGAACTACCTCTAAGCACATTCCCTAAAGTTATTTATCAAGACATTAAAAAACTAAACAAAAAACCCCAACCAAACAAACAAAAAAAACCAAACAACAAAACAAATGATACATCTAAAATCTGCAGAAGATAAATGATGCAACTTCTCCAATCCTTACATGATATTATGAGGGAGGAAAAAGCCAAACCAAACAAACCACATACAAATCTGACAAACATGGTAGGACTGAGTTTTCTGGTACACTTTGCTTCCACTAAAAGTACAAATCTCTGTTGCTCATTTTTCCAAAACTTTCTTCATAATACAATACATTTTTGTTAGCTGCACTTACATTATAATCAATATCCACTCTGGAAAAGCTTTTGATAATAACTATGAAAAATAAGTAATTTTCTGAGATATAGTCCAAATTTGTCTCACTGCAAATACCTGCAAGAGGCTTTATCTCTATTTGAAAAGCTACAAATCCCCTGCCAGTCTAGCAGTCGAGGAGTCTGTTTTCCAAAATTAAGGCAGAGCATAATCAGATAATTTATCCTTTAGAAAGCAAAACTTCAGACATAAAATACTTGCTACAATGTTCCAAGCTGGCAATACTTTACATTGCAAGAGATTGACATGACAATATTCTTGGTGTAAACACAGAGTTTTAAGTATCTCTAACTTTTCCTTTGTATGTCTGTACATTTAGCCATTTTAAATATAATTTTATGAATTTTATATCTTCATATATATTTTTTTAATGTATAAGTATATATTATATATGGAAATAGTTATTGTTATATATTTATACATAAATGTGTAACATTTTTATGTATATATATATATTATATATATATACACACATACACACACACACACACTTGTCATTCATATGTTGGTTAAATGGAAAGAAAATTCAGCATCCAAGTCACTTCTGGTCCTAATATCCTCAGGCAGGAAACTAGCTTTTAATCACATTGAGTAATATCAGCAGAAAGAAGAGAATGAGGACAAAAAGAAATGGCCTCAGGCTGTGCCAGAGGATGTTCAGGTTGGACATCAGGAAGAATTTCTTCACTGAAAATGTTAAATATTGGGATGGCTTGCCCAGGAGGTGATGGAATCACCATCGCTGGAAGTGTTCAAGATATAACTGAATGTGGCACTTATTGTTATGGTTTAGTTGGCTGGTAGTGTTTCGTCAAAGGTTGTACTTGATGATCTTGGAGGTCTTTTCCAACCTTAGTGACTCTATGATTTTAAGGCCATGATAGAGGGATCCCTAATTCTATAAAATACAGCACTGCCATAGTAGTCTAAGAACTGTAACATGTATAGAGGCATGAAGGAACAACCCTGAATGAAATCAGATTTCAACACAAGCATTTTTCACACAAATGTTCCAGTCAATTCCAC
>JAWWLV010000179.1:12538937-12557485 GCA_035041135.1 Platyrinchus mystaceus
GGCTGAGTCAACCTTCTACCAGCTCTACAGACTCTCCTTTCCCTTTTAGGATTCTGTACCTTTCCATGCTGGTTTTTTCTCTTCTAGAACACTTAAGCTACTAAAGTTCCTTTCTTAACAATCATGTTTCTGCCTATGTTTTTTACCTTTCTTAACTCTTTCAGATGTTTATCACAGGTCTGCTTTAGCAGCTACAGTCCAGACTAAGCAGATAGACTGCAAGACCTGAGTCTCAATTCCTTGATAACACAGGCAACTGAAAACACATGCAGGGAACCTTACAGCTGGGTTTACAGACAGGACACAACATATCTAACAAGTCCAAGTCTTCAGTATAAAAAAACCCTATAATTCTGCAGGGATCTAGATATCAACATTGTGAAATTAGCTTCTTGTTGTACACAGTAGCCTTCATGATGGCATGTATGGTACAGTTAAATCCAGGAATTACAATGAAGTAATGCAATGAAAAATCATGTTTCTGACTTCTAAACCATCTTTACTTATTGACCTGGGGCCCACTATTGTTGGACTCTGAAGTTTCTTTTATGATGCTGGAAGTTGAGAAAAGCCAAATAACTCCTTCTATAACTACATATTATAGAAACATTTTTAAATGTTCTTCACTGTTTGTGAAGAACAATGTCATTTTGCAGACTTGCACTATTTCAAGAGCTTTTTATTTAATTGAAAAATGGGAGATTTGTCATATAACTAAGACAATGAAAATAGAGCTACAAAATTCAAGTAAGGGGCCAAAATCTACTCCAGACACACACTGTGAAGGAATAAAGTACTTTACTCACAAGTCCATCCAGAGGTAGTATCAATATACTACTCTCTGGTTGTCAAACTGAGGACAGACTGGACAGACTCTGGAAAATGAGAAAAAATTATTTCCTTTTCAAAATAGATACTCTGAATTATGATACCTTAATATTTTTTTAACACTTACAGATTCTCAGGTAGAATATATCGGCCTTACATAAGTTAAAGTATTATTCTCTTATTACCTATTCAACACCTAATTAAATATGACTTAACCCACTGGCATAAACCCAATACATCCCCATTAAGTTAAATATTGCTAGTGCACTATTGTTTAAATTAAGCACTAGTCTAAGCAGCAGTAAATGTCATTCACTGCCATTAGGGTAAATTGGTTCCCTGGGCAACATCCTGGGAATGCAGGTGTCCTGATTACATGGGTCCTCATTAAGTACAATACACTATGTCTTCAAACATGAAACTCAAGCTGATTGTGACAAAAAACTCCCCTATTCCTTTTTAGCCATAGGGGAGGATGCACAAACATAACTACCAGAACGTACATGTGCCCATCTCCCTGCAGCAACTCCCAGATCCCTTTACAAAACAATGTTTGCCAATTGTGTCATGGTTTAGTCGCAGGCCCTGAGCACAGAAGCAGCTCTACCCAGATAGGAATCTACGAGAGAACAAGGAACTATTGAAGCCAGGCATCCTCCTGCAGACAGCTCTTTATACAACTGAAACCTTGCAGCAGATAAGGCTCCAAACAGATGGAGGTACTGCTCCTATAGTAAATTGTGAGACCAAAGCTTGAGATGATAATCACTTGCTATTTATCAAGAATTGTGTCTTCTGTGAAGACCCTAGTATACCTCAGGGGGCTAAATAATAATGAGATATACTGTATCTCACACACCTGAAGTATTGTAGATCAGTTACGATAACACATTCATGTTCTTATTGCATTTTTCAGTTTACTAATGTGACCAAATAGCCTAAAGTCTATTAGCTTAATAACCATAAAGCCCTCAGAGATTTACAAAAATGTGCTACTTTTCTTTTTAAAAGAAACAGGGACTTTGAAATACTAAAGTACTTTTATTTCCATTCAGTAGGGGATTCATGCACTGGAAGAGTTAAGAAGTCATTGTAGTGCTTAGAGACATATGAACTGCTCCTGTTAGCAACTACCTTATAGAACTGAAGGACAGCAGTGATCCTTGCCTTGGGGTTAGCAATTCAATATCTATTTCAGGGATTTTTTTCATGAAAATCTGAACCCTATACATCATTTACGTAATGCAACACACTTGCATGCTTCTGCTGGGTTTCAGAATTTAGATTAGTAACAGAAACATTGGTTACACTGGTTAAACATTATAAATGTCATCCATTAAAATATTTGTTCTACTCATTGTCCTGGTGCAACCTTTTAAATAGAACATTTTCAGCCTTGAGATGCAGTTCCTTCCACACACATCTTTCTAATAAAAATTATATGTAGAACTGAATGACATAGAGGTATATTGATTCTACCTATTCTATCTACCGGTAATGAAAACAAAAGCAATGGAACCTACAGCAAAGCAAGAACTTATGACTTTAAAACATGGCTATACAAAAAACATTAAAGATTCATGTGTTAAGATTCAACTAGAAAAAATGAAAAGAATGAAAAAAGAATGAAAGAAATGAAAACATTTTACAAAGAATGAAAACATTTTACAAAGAATGAATCATTTTACATGAATAAAGCATCACACAAATACAAACTCACTACCTGTATATGAATGTGTGCATATCCAAAGAGGAGAAGCCTAGAAAAACTATGCTCCTTCACTGGTCATTCCTGAGGCCCACAGATCAGCAAGGATCATATGCTAAGATGGCAAAGTGGTGCTCTTCTCCAACTCCATATCTCTTAACTATCAAAGCAAATAGCCAACAAATATATGGCAAAAATATACTGTAACTTACACAAGAGTTAAACTATAAGCTTTTATACTGGGAAGAGATTCTGAAGGTGACAGTATGAGTAGGTTTAGGTGAATTCCACTAGACTTTGGAAGCAGAAATATATGTCGTTCTACTCAACTCCTAACACCACTTGAGCTCCACCAGACATATGCAGCAAAGCCACAGAAAAACTGAAGAATTGCCTAGTCTTGGATTTTCTTTTAATCTTGAAAAATCATTGTTTCTTTATGAAAAGATTTGCCAACAGACTCTTGAGCAACGCACACCCAATTTTAGATATATCAAGACTGAGTAGGGAGTGACAGGAGGGTGCTGCTAGAAAAGTTCCTACACATTTTGCCAGTGTCTTAATGTTCAAGTAGACAGATATTGGAGGAAGCTCCATCTCTCCAATGCTGAAAAATTCTGCTATGAATTTTAATGCATTATCAATGGAATTGAGCATTTCAAAACACAAACATTTAAAAAGCTTAAGCCAGATCATTATCAAATCATGAGGTTGAACTAGAAATTGTGAGACTAGAAATATACTCAATATGCATTTCTCCTGACTAGTTTCTAAGATTTACATCACATTCAAATCTCATTTTGAGATATTCACAGATTACAACAAAAAACTGAAAAGAGGGAGAGAAACAAAGAGGAGGGGGAAAGAAAGCTTCTTGCCTCCAGGATTAGAGAACTGAAGGAAAGTAGGAAGTAAAGCAGTAGCAGCTGACAGAAGAGCCTACTTTCCCCAACCAAGTCCTTTAGACTAGTTAGTTCACTGTTTAGTGAACCAACACTCTGTTTACAGTGCCAGTAATGGTGCAACTGCAGCTCACACAGACACCAGGGAAACAGTTTGAATGCCGCTAGAAGTTCAATAACACCACGCATTAAAGGCCAGACCAGAAGCATTCAGCCAGTATTCCAATCACAGTCTATTAAACCAAGCTCAGAGATGTACTAGTTTCCCAGTCATGTGTACTTGAAGGTTTTTTTAACCTAAATCTTATTTGACTAAGAGATGCTATATAGAGTATAGCCCATTCAATTAATTTCTTATTATTTCAGTTCTCTATCTAATTTGGAATAGTCCGCTTTTCTCATTTACTTTCATCTGCCTGCTTATTGGAAACTTCTTGGGATGATGTCTCTTTGTTAATTTTGTTTAGGTTTTTTAAATAAGGTATATGGCAAACACCCAAGGTAACAAAGCTAAATCGCAAGTAGTATTTGCAGGCAAAGAGCTCTAACAAAACAGAATACAATTGTACAAGACAGCTGCTGAAATCCAGTAATCAATTGCAAAGTTGCCTTCATACTGAAGCCTCCCACTTCTCTGGAAGGTCCTTCCAAGGAGAGATGTGGTTGGAATTTTCACCCTTTGCATAAAAATTAGAAAGTTTCAGTTCAAACCACAGAGTCTGACACTTATGTTTTGAAAACATCCTAAAGGATCAGTAACAACGCAGCTTCTCTCCACAGCAGAAATAACAATAATATGGGTAAAATGTGATAATATGATTAATTTACTAAGCAGAAATCTTACTATAAATACAGAGATAACCTACAACTTAAAATGCTATTTCAAGCTCAGATTTCTAGAAACAAACTTAATTGAGAACCTGCCAAAATAGTCTCAGAAATTATTCTAGCTGGTTAATCTACCTATAATTTAAACAAAAGATAGAAGAAATAGCAGCAATGTAATAGACCACACAACCTGAAAACAAAAAAAATACTGAAAGAACAGAAATGGGCAAAAGGAGAGAAAGATAAACATAGAAATGTCATTTCTGTAAATCAGAGGGAACATGTTTTTTAAAAAAGTAGTTCCAGTACCCTCTTTCTTTGTAATATTGTATTACTGAGTTGTATTCTCCCACAGTGTGGCTTAGCAACAATGCATCAGCTTGGAATGCATTCAGCCATGGCTTTTTCAGACAAAAAAAAGAAATGGAAAGGAAAAAGAAGAGAGACACAATAGAATGCCACTTGGCACAAGAATGTCTATCACTTCCACTGCTATATGCCAATGACTTTTGTATTTGTGCTAATGGGCAGGAAATCTTGGCACCTTTGCCAAGAAGCCCATCATACTGTGATTACACAAGGAGGTGATTTCCATCTGCCTTATACCCATAACAACCCTGTATACTTCCAGAAATTTTGTGGAAAAGTTAAAAAATACTACACTGTGTGAACATGGTTCCAATTAAATGCAATCAATCTGCACATTTGCTGTGAGGACAGTCAAATTATTCCCATTCCTGGGTTGGTTTGTTGGTGGTTTCTTTTCAGATATACTGTGTCCCTGTGTTTTCTGCTGATCTGAAAAGGTGCTGAATGTCTGATCTCCATGTATTGCTTTGCACTAAAAACCTACTGCATCCCATCAGATCATAAAAATTGATCCCAGTGATTGGAAATCTAGTACTTACAAATATCTGATTGTGGAATGCATTTATAATCATTCAATGTGATTCCAATCAACAATCCTTCAGAACAGTGTAAGTTTTACTGTCGCCAGACAACCCTCCAAAGTGTTGCCATGGCCTTCTCCTGCAACATGGTACCAACAATACTTGTCTGGGCTCTTATATACAACAGTCACCTGTTGTATATAAGAGCAGAACAAGACTCCAACAAATAGCAAAGTAAGTCCAAGAGAAAAAGAAAGCAAATGATCTGGGCATAGAGGTACAAGGAATTATATCCACCTGCACATGCTGAACTTCCCATGGCCTGTCAAATAAGCAGGGACAAGAGAAGGCTTGTGGTTGGAATGTGCTGCACTTCGGCTTTCCTCAGTTGTCATAAGAGAAAGCAGTGCACTATCCTATGGTGCAGTCAGGGCTGGCACGAGGAGAATGAGGGAGCCATAAATCAGTTACCTCTTCCTTGTGCCAAGCAAACTACAGCAGAGAAGAGAATTTGGACCCTTCTGCTTCGATATTCTAGAGGTCCTACACCCTAGCTTAGTAGTTAAGGAAGCCTTGTTGCCTTTCCTGCCCTTTACACAACTTTGGTTGCTGTACAACACAACTTTGGTGGTTATACAACATCGCGCATGCTTTGAAACCTCTTCCTTACTCACTCTAAACTTTGTGCACAGCTTTGCACAACTCTCAAGATGAGCTGAAACCTGGGAATCAAACACTATGCATGACACGGGAAAGCATTAACTGAAAAATAAATAAATAACTTGAGCTGCCAACTGAAAAGAACTCTATGAACTATTGTGTTTGCAATATCCTGCTGCATGTTTCAGTACTTGAAGTCATACAGTATATACTTTACTGATCGATTTGCATACCCTATCGATCTCAAGGGTTGAATAATGCGTTTGATTTGTGGCACTTCTGCATAATTTTCTGATTAAGTTACTTATTTAACCTATTGACCTTTACTCTTAATTAAAGAGCCTATGTAGATGTTGAGCCGTAATCAACCTGCACACTACTGAGTGGAATTTACATCTTGTGGAATTTACTTACTCCTTAAGGCTTTACACTGACACTGTGTGGTACGCAATGGACATTTTTATCCTTTGCAGTTTAAATTTGTGATGCATCCTAGGAAACAAACTTTACTTCCATCAGTTTTCAAACTAAATTCCCATAGGCATTTAGTCTTTAAAAATAAATTAAAAAAATAAATCACACAATAGAAATTCCTACTTTGAAAGCCTAAGAGAGAAAGAGCAAGTTAAATCTGTATCTAGTTGTCTTATGCAACTGATCCACTTGTACTAACACCTGTTGAAGATTCAAGTTCAGTTCAGTTTTGGATCAGATCCCTATTTTGTACACTATGTATACCTGTGCTGCATGTACTCAGAAAGAAGTCCCTGCTCTACAGAGCCGGTAGCACATTATGTTCAGCATTGGTCACCAGCAAAACTTTTAAAGTTATAATAGGACTAGTTATTTCTCACTAACATGGAATCCTAATTTGAGCAAATCATTTGGTGAACAAAGGAAAAAACAAACAAAAAAAAAAAAAACCACAAAAAAAACAACAAACCCCAAAAACCAATACAGCATGGTCATTGCTTTCTACTGTATTCTGTTTACTAATGTTGAAAAGTACAATTCAATTTTAATGATTTATGGCACTTGGTTGTTCTTACAGTGTAATATGGTATTTTACTGGTTCACTGTAAAGCTAGAGGACATCTCAATAATTCAGTTGACAAACAAACTGAAAACGTTTCTGTGTCTGGAAACCATTATGTCAACAGCCTGGAAAATCAGCAGTTTGACAGCACACATTAACTAAGTATTTAGAAGCTGCAGTTATACCTTCCTTACAATTACACATCCCTCATCTCTCCCTGCATATACCCACCAAAAGGATAAAGATTAGATAAAATATGACAAGGAGATAATGTTCAGTAATCACTCTGAGCCAAAGAGTATGACAGTGTTATGCCCCTTGAGACAGTTCTTATTCCTTCACAATGCACAACCAGAAAAGTCACTGACTTACTCAGTTACTGATGGCCTTAAAATCAAATTATGCCAGTGATTAGATCCAAAGCATATAAGTTAGAAACTAACAGACATAAACATAAAAATATAAAACAAGTTGGTGAATTAAAGCTACATGGGTTGCACTCCATGTAGATTGAACAAAGCAAAAGATATTTCCGAAATAATTGAAACTAAATCTCTAACCTTTCTGCACAACTGCTTTCTTTCCAATAGCATTCCATATTGAGGTCGCCTGCAAGGAGGTCTGTGTGTACCCAGATCTTAGTTCTCTTTTTCTTTTTTTTTTTCAAGGTCAGATAGCCTTTATTGACTGGGAATTTTACTTTACACACTTTAGTTCCATATGGACACCAGGAATCACAAACACTTTTTCAAACAGTCAATATTTCCCATATGCCACTATTTAAGCTGCTGAAACACAAAGACCAAAATCTTTCCACAGTGAATGATGTCACTGCATACTGTTGGACACAACTGTTCCTGTGTTAAAATTCACAGGGTGAAGCAAACAAAATGGCAGAAGGGGGATTAACTCAAACTAAAGGAATCTGTTCTTCCCTGCAATACAAGCAAAAGAGTCCATCAGCATTTTGCAAACAGAACAAGAATTCACCTGCAGTTTAGACCCAGAAGACCACTAAAGCTAGAACACATGAACTGGCAACACAAACAGGTTATCTACAGGTCCTTACAATAACATGTGAATGCAGAGTAGAAATTTTTGAAATTATTTTTGTTCTCAGTATATTCTCTTTCCTCTCTCTCCCTCTTTCAGCTTCACTCCCTGTCTATATGCTTCATTTTGCCCTCTTAATTACACACTTTATCATTATTCCCTAAACTAGTTAGAATGCATTGTTTCTTATGTTGGTTCTGTGTAACTTGTGCAGTCCTAGTGTTGAATGATGCTACTACTAAACTTTCTGCATCAACAGTTTTTCCCTCCATTGCTTCACACATTTCCCAATATGTTCTATCTGCTATCAGCAAGTGAGGAAGAGACAAAACCACCATTCCTCTACCTTCGCCAGTCACTTTAGAGACATGATTGAGATGCTCTGAAGAAAGAGTTCAGAATTAAAGTTAAATTATCTGAATGAGGACAATATTCATCATGAGAGGGCCTTGAAGATCAGTTAGTTCTGTGAGGTGTAAGAATCATATGGAACACATGTACTTTTGCTGTTGGTGGGAATTGCTATGTTAGGAATGTGTTCCAGTGTAATCCAATGCGACTTATCAAAGGGAAATAGTGTCATTTGCTCACTAGGGCTAATTCTGATTACTTCTTCCCTAAGCTCCAGTAGAACAAGTATCAAAGCAAAAGCTCACATTCCTTCCATTGTCAGTAATGGAACAGCTCCTGGTGGCTTTCTGCTAGCTGTGTATGTAGGCAATAAGAGGCTTCCAAGACAGTTAACAGAGTACATAAAACCCCTGTATATTTAAAATATTCAGCTTGCTCAACAAAGAATGCACCTTGATTAGTAGAGTCTATTAAATTTCACCTACTTAACTTTGAAGCTTGATTAATGAAGTATGCAGCTTAATCAGCACAGCATGAAACTCAAGACAACATGAACCTCCTAAAACTGAAACTGGTGGTAGGACCCAACAGAATCCCCAGTACACGATGTTGTGTAAAATGTGCAAGGCAGGATACTCAAAGCAGGGTCTTAGGTCTGTAAATGAACAATTAAACTGTTCAGTTCCTGCAGCAACCTTGTGCAGGATTCAGGCTGTAAAGTTTCAGCTGTCCAGCAACTGGAGTAGTCATACAGCAGACAACTTCTTTCAGTGTAAAACCAAGCAGCATCCGTCATCAGTGACCACAGCATCCCTTTACTCATCCATAGCAATACACAGCAAAACCCAGTTTTCAGTATTTAATTTTAAGGACACCTGAGCATCATTGGCCATCTAAAACATGATTTCGTTATCCCAGGGAAATTATGTGGAATACTTGAAGATAGCAACCATGTCAGCAGTTGAGGTAAATTATCATTACAATTTACCCATTAGCAAGATAAACACTAATGTTTGAAAGGAGTTCAACTCTACACAATTAGGACCTGGAGGGATTTCAGTTATGAAGTTTGGATTTTAAATAATCCTAAAGCTGAAGATTGTTCAGGCACAATGTTTTGGCTTGGACCACTTTGCTGCCCAGAAATAAAGACAAACTCTGACATAATTAATTAGCTTCACTTTTGGTAGACTGTAAATACATGTTCTGTCCCTAGAGAACAAAGAATGTAGTTATAGTTGTACCTTACTTTAGCTGCCATTCTACATAGTATTTCCTTAATGATTTTTTCCCCCCATGGTTATCCTATATGCTGTGAACATATGAGATGAAATCACAGTGTTGTTATTTATGGTACAGATTGTAAGACTGCTGCAGTTGATGGAAACATTGTGTGTTGTCTACAAAGGAGTTTTGCAGAATACATGGCATTCACCAGAGCATAAATCTTGCCAACAGAGGTACCTGCACTCATATAATTACTAACCCACACCCTTCCTTTTGGTTACTACACATTCACTTAGAAAAAGAAAAATACATATGTGTCTCAAACTCCCAGATACTCAGCCACTTCTCAGCAGAACTGGATGCCATTCCCATCTCAGCAAACCTAGAGCTATTAATAGGCACGGTTTTGGCATGCTAATTTCTGCAACACTTAGAAAAAGTACAGTATCAAACTACAATTATCAGACAAAGTAAGGAGATTGCATCTGCATGTCCTTTGTCCAAAAAAAAAAAAAAAGGTTCATATTATTAAGAAAAACAAGTAAATACTGAACAGCATCGCACTTTGATCATTGAGGTTTCCTCTTATAGCTCCTGGACAGCAAATATAAACACAGGCACAAAAAACTCAGTCTTTCAATTAAGAAGCTAACCCTCAAGTAAGACTGAACAAAAGCTGTACCCATCTTATGCCACATACCTAAAATCCAGCATAGTGATGGAAGTATGCCAGCATCAATTCAGACCTGCTTCTGAGAGGTGATACCAATAGAAACAAGGAGGATAGAGACCTGTTTGGGAACCTGGACTTCAGCAGCCAACACAAAAATCCAAAGGTTGATTTTCAAACTCCATCCTTTCTATCACACCTTGCTAGACTGGGATTCACATTCTATCATGTTTCTGGAACTAGTTCAAAGATGTACTTAAAAGTCCTGTGTTGGCCTATTAGTCACTATGTAAGGTCCCCTCCTGTTATGAAATTCTGTAGGGAAAATGCTTAAATAACCTTATACTATTTCACTCTAACCATTCAGTCCCTGTGCCAGCTGGTGGTACTGTCCCTGTTTTCATTGCTGTACATCTATACAAATATTTCAGCCACAGCTTTCAGAAAAAGTGGTAGAAACTCCTATATTTCCAAGCACTGCCTATTTTAAGCATCTTAGTTCGAAAAAGAGTAATGTCATATTTTTAGCATCTATATTTTAATTTAAAGTATTTTCTTATTGAACATTCTAATTGGAGAGCAAATTAAAATAAACGGTTCACTTTCTAAAGCATTCCACTGATCACTTCCTGGTATGGTAAAGGCTAAGATGTTAAGTTTTCATTCTGTGAATTCAAGCAGGAGAACTTGCTATAAAACTAGAAGTGTATTTAATGTTAGATTGAGTGGAGAAGGAAAACACATTAGATATATATTATAGGTCTTCCTGAATTCGCTGCTGTCTACAGCATTCCTAATTCAGAATATTCAAAACTTAGCCTAGAAATGTTAGTAGTCTAACAAAGAAAAATTGTCTGCAGGACAGCTGGCTTAGTAGCTATGACTATAGATATGAAGTTTTAACCTGTATTTTTAATCATACCCATTTTATACCAGGCTCTATTCATAATAATACAACTCAGTGAAGAGTCCCACTGTTCTTTTAATTTGGCAGCCAGAGGATTTTGCATAAATTTTTGGTCATTCTGAATGTTAAAGAAAGCATTACTGTTAGAAGGTCAATATAATAGCATTATTTGAATTACACTACTTTTACCGTTTGAAACATCACCAGTTATTCCCTATCCATTCCTAAAACCACAGGCATTAAAACAAAGTATCTTAGTAACTTCTGTTGAAGTAAAGCATAAATATTAATCATTCAATCACCTCTCTCAGTTGTGTACTGTAGCTGCAGAACTTTTTTACTGGACTTTATATAGACACCAGAAAAATCATTTGAAAGTTAATTTTTGAAGAACTATGCAAGATTAATGTACATTCTGAATACAAAATTTATCCTGTTTATGTTGTTTGGCAATATTCTTTTCCTTTAAAATGGTGTCCAAGATGAAGCTTTGGAAAGCGTAGCAATTTTCAGCAAGTTGCTAGTCAGCGTTGCTATTTACATGTCCCCTGAAAACCTGCTGCGAAGTGAAGATTTCTATTCCATCCATTAGCCCAGGACTAGTCAAGAGTTAGAGGTTATTCTAAACTGCCCTCTCTGAAAATAGTCCCAAGGGGTATTTAGAAGCCCAATCCGCTATGAAAATCAAGACCAAACACAACACCAAGATCAGCACAGTTCTGAGACAGAACCAGACAAAGATACATGTACAAGTATTTCTTGTTTTGGTTCAACCTAATTTCTCCCTCACTAAAACAAACTAACAGTTAACCAAAAAAGCAAACATGAAAAAAATCCAATACAACAACTAGCATAATTTACCAAATTTTTCAACATGGCAGCAAAATAGGAGTCACGAGCAGGGACTAGACAAGTACCTAACATTACTGAGCATCATCTAGTCATGGTTATTTCCTAGATATAGCAGAAGAGAGGAGATAAGGGAGTTGGGAAAATCAGAAGCAAGGACTGATGACAACAGAAGCTTGTTTAGGAGCTCATGTAGATAAAGATTTTTCAGATGTTTCCTCTCACACAGGTACTTCCCTTCCTTTTCAAAGGAAAAGCTGCAGTACCACAGAATCCACCATG
This sequence comes from Platyrinchus mystaceus, assembly GCA_035041135.1. Lineage (NCBI taxonomy): Eukaryota > Metazoa > Chordata > Aves > Passeriformes > Tyrannidae > Platyrinchus > Platyrinchus mystaceus. Next base: position 12,551,129 of record JAWWLV010000179.1, read on the forward strand.
TGGTGTCTGTTAGCAAATGTTGACTTTTTCATGGCAACTGGTGTAGGTACATCTAGATTGTGTATTTAAACATCACAGTTTTGTTTTCATTTCTTGCAAGAAGCATTTGACTGAGGTTAATGTTTTATATCAACAGAGTAAAAATAGCTAATTCTGGGCCCAAAGGTCATACACATCAGTACAACTTGAGTTCTGAAGTGCTTTTAACCTTGATTTTTCCTTGCAAGCCAGGTTCTTTAAAATATACAACACATTTAACCCAGTCTCACAAGCATAGGGAGAAAAAAGAAAAAGAAATGCAAGATATTTTTACTGTCTTTGGAAGACCATAATGGTTTAACAATCAGAGAGATCTAATTGTATTTGAGACAGTACTTGCCAGGAAATACATGAGATAAATACAGTTCACTTCACAGAAAGGAATACAAATCAGAAATATCAGCACACAGAGAAAAAAAAAAAAAAAGACATCTTCCCCATCTGATTCATTAGAGTTTTGGCACCCCAATTAAGTTCTGACAAGCTAGTATTCCAGGCACAGTAAAATATTGTTGTTCCACTAGGCTTGCTCCAATGTTTAGTCATAAGATCCATACAATAATAACAGAACAGTGGCCTATCTTGACCAACAGTACATTAGTTATTATCTGCAGCACAAACACCTACCACTTTATACTAACATTTTGGCAGTTAATCTAAACATAGCACTTAAAGCTACATCATAATTTGAGATCTAACTGGGTCATTTTCCTTCCAGCTGGCACCAGTAAAAAGTATTTTATAACAAAAAAGTAAATGAAACTTTTTTTACGAGGTTTTTTTTTTCGCTGTTTAATGGCAGGAGCACAAGTATGATTTCAAGCACACACAACACATTTTTCAAGGCCTGTTCGCAGTGATGCTAACTGAGTGAATTACAATAAGATTTATTGTGCAGTGGTGTATGTCTGATTTTCCATCCACTGCTGGGAGCTTCAGTTGGCGGGAACTAACAGAAATGCCTATTATGTACAGCCTGGTTCAAACTGTGGTTTTGGTGCAGACTCTCAGGGATAGAAACTTACTGCACATGCTGGCAGGGGAACGGAGAGAAAGTTGATGAAAAGAACAAAAAAGGACTTGTTAAAAGGCTTCTTAAATATTTGCTGTCCCATCCCTTCTTCAAGTTGTTTTGTAAGAGAGAAAGAAGAATGAATTGTAAGAGAATGAATTTGTAAGAGAGGAAGTCACAATGAATTTGTCTGTAAAAATTGTGTTATATTCAATGGATATAAAACAAGGCAAATAATAACTTACTGTTCTTTTTTTTTTTTCCTCCCTCATAAGTACTGGAAACACAAGTCCCTCTTTAAACAACTACATGTAGACTACTTCTACAACTACCTATACAACTACTTTCGCTTATGTTCCTCTCCCTTATTCTGGTTTTCTCAAATGTTCCATGTAAACACCCAGCTAGCTGACTTGATACAGTCCATGCAAAGTGAAGGTGGAGAGAGGAAATACTAGAAGGAAGCAATGAGGAGAAGGGAAAACCAGAATAGACACAATAAGAGAAAAGCGAGACTATGGAGCTCAGAACTGCCAGCAAGAGCTACATGCAGGACATGAGAGGTTAACGGGAATGGATAGAGAACTTGAAACAAGGAAAAGTCAGAAAGAAAAATTTTTAAGTGGGAGTAGAAAAGACAGTATGAATAATATAGTGGGAGGGTGCAATAACAGAGTAAATTACTCTTTCAGAGCCGAGCTGGTATCCATCTATCTGAGCCACCAATCACAACACCATTTTAATACACTTAGCACCTCCTCTCAGATATGTTGCTGGAGACAAGCTTCCTGCTTCCTTGGAAACAGCCTGTCAAAGAGACCTTCTTTACATAGTCTGCTCCACAACTGGCACTCAGAAAAGGCATTTTGTTTTAACAATGCAAATCAAGCAAACAGAGAAAAATACACAATAGTCCATAAACCTGATGATCTTTCTCATTGGTTTGCAAAAATTCATATATCCAAACACAACAGTATGCTTCAAGTTTACAGTACAGAGCAATGACTTGGGAATAATATCTTTTCCTATCTTTGTTTTATATTAGGTAGCATTTACAACCCTCATAAATCTGCTTCAACTATAAAATTTCATGTCTTTTCAATTCTCTCAAGAGTGCTAGTTCACTACCTAGAACCTATAGTGTAGTTCCTTAGTCACACATGGGCTGGCACTGTTAAAATCAGTCCTCACACACCAAATTTCTCCTCCATTCTGACTCTGTAGCAGATGCAAGGCCTTATTCCCCAGAATTGTACTTATCCACCACAAACATACACCATGTATTTTTATGTCTGGTCACTCATTATATTTTCACTTTGTATCAAACATGGAAAACCAGTACCCATAGATGTATTAATGCTATGTTATGATTTTTTTGAAGGTTTGGCAGCAAAGAGAAGAAACAAGAGATTGGGTGCGGTATTACATTGTGCAATATGGTATTTCAGTCTCTCCAGAGATCTGTAATTTTATGCATGTTGAAAAAAAGTTCAGGAAACTTAATGTTTGGAACATAAGGAATCAATTTTCTTCCTGAAGGAGAAAAAAAAAATCAAACCAAAACAAAAACACACCTTTGGCCTGTAAGCATTAAAAATATCATTCCAAACTAAACTATCCAGCAAATCAGAATGGGGAATAGAGAGGATAGGCAGAGTTAAAGAATAAGTATTAATTTTTGTCTTCTTTATAGTCACATCTCTTATTTGTCGCTCAATTCATTAGTGCTCTATAATTGTATGGCAATATGACCATAAATTCTATATACAGGCAACAGCAGACAGAGGCTCCCTTGTAGCACATCATCTGATCCAGAATACAAGACATCACAAAATTTTTTCACTGTTGCTAGATAAATGCAGAGAGAGAATAAGGTCCAAAAAAAGACAGCTAAAATACATTTATAGTCAATGTAAAGCTAGGTCTCCAAAAGGCAAGCTTTCTTCAGATTTCTGCTATTACACCCTTGCCAAAAATCCCCTTCTGGTCTCTAATCAGGAATCAGCTCAATCATATGCAGGATAGCAAGAGGGACCCTATAACTGTCACGCAGAAAACAACATGGTATTGTACAACACAGCACTGTTCTGTGTGACGACATCAAAGCATGGCTCCAGAAATAGCATATACCTGTAGGTGATATTTAAAAAGAAAACCCACACATATGCTAAAGGATCTTTAATACAACGTGCACATTGTGTGGACTGTAGTCTGGAACAGTATATTATGTAATACAGTATCAGACAGGCTGCTCAGCACTTGGGTTCAAAAACAAGTGCTCGATATAACACATCCTTGATGTCAGTGCCTTTTTTGGCCAGCAGGAAGGGGTAGGGAACTCAGTGTTTTACAAAACAGTCATTAACCTCTGTCCATTGATAGCAGAGGACTAAAACTGCATATTCTTTAGGTATATCTTTGCCCAGTCTGGTATAAGAGCAAATGGTAACTGCAGCTTTCGTTTTTACTTATTTCTCAACTTAGGTAACCTTTATATTTGAGAAATAGTCTAATCACCTACTGCTGCAGTTGCCACTAGCATTAAATAACATCACCACATCAATAATCCTTACAGATAATAGTCCTTACAGATAACTGGGTAAGCTCTCTGTTGTCTTTTGAACAGGAAGAAATTCTGTACCCTGGAAAAGGAGATATCATTGGAGATCTTTGAGAAATGCTGATTTGGCATTGGTAAGGAGGATTGCCATTTGGTAAGGAGGGCATAATTATATCAAGCATCCAATGTATTAACAAGCACATAACCAAAACAGACAAACTGAGATAATCTTAAAGGTTCCCAGCATTGTTTTCTGTAGACTGCCACCCTATCCATTCTCTACCTATTTTCTCTTTAATGGATGGTGCAACACAAGGACCCAGAAAAGCTGCCCTCCCATGACACTGGAACAAGGAAATCTGGTTCCACTTACATCTCTCTAGACTTTACATATCTTGCCCCATTGTAGTTTTGCCCCCCCCCCCCCCCAAATCAAAAGAGGGGGAAAATAAATGGGTGGAGGATGCTGTCCACCAGCAAACAACCCTCACAAAGCATCCAGTTGGCTAGGAACAGCATTTTAGGGAAATAGTTCAGCTTCAGGAATTCTGCTTCATATCGCACAGGGATTTTAGCAAGGCTAGAATTATTGGCCAGAGCCTTAGTTTCTACTCTGCAAAGAGAGATGCATCAGTATCTGCTGGAAGCTGGACAAAAGTAAGAGTGCAAACCACAAGTTTTCTTGAAAGTGTTCACAACTCACTTAAACAAAACAAATTATTTCCGCAGCTAGTATTACATGCATAATTTTTAAGCTCATAAACCAAAATAAAGAAAATTTTCAAAGGCCATTAGTCACCAAACTCCATCTGCCACTGGCTTTCGTGCTGGAAAATCTCAATGTAATATCCAATACAAACTTTCCCTGCATTTGATTATGAGTTGAATAGAACTTCACCCCCACAACACATACTAGCAGAAGTATTATCACCTTCACATTTAAAATCAAAGGACCATGTCTTTGGATAAATTCAATTCCAAACTACATTGAAATGCTTCAAGATTTTTGAAAAACACCCTACTTTCACACATATTTCTAGTAAGTAAGGAATATTAAAAGAAACAGATATGATTATGATCTATTATGAAGAAAGCAGAATAAAACAACCCAATAAATCAATTTAGTGAGGAAAAGAATTCTAATAACCAGATGGACAGAATATTAAGAGCAGAAATTTACACTAATTCTTTCTTTATATTGACATATCTAACAAACTGATCAATAGGACAGAGAGCTTACCTAGGTTGCTGTAGATCTCAGAAACGACAGTGCAAGGATATGCAAGTGTTTGCTGTCAAGCCTTCTAGCCTTGCAGATGTAATCTCTCCTTCTGCAAAAGCAAAAAGCTGAGTTCTACCTCTTATATAAAACAAAATAAAAAAAAAAGGTGTTTCTAACATGTCTGTGTGTATGAGACCCTCGTGTGGATCAGTGGAGTTTTTCAAGGAGGGTGGTTCTTCACTAAACAGAAATTTGAGACACCTGTGGTAACAGTTTGGATCCCCAGGTGTCTTCTTCCTCACTTACATCCACCTGGACAATCCACAGACAGATTGAGGGGGTTTTAGCCTTCCTGGAAAGCTCTCTGTCAATGCAGAGACATCTTGAGTTTACCTGTACTTTCACATACTGCAGTGCCATCTCAACACCAAGTAGCAAACACCAGAAACATCAAGGTAAAGTTAAGGACTGTAGTGCTTAGTGCTGGCAATCAATACCAATTCAAGCCATGCTCTTTTCCATTGTTTAAGAACTAGGCAGGTATTTGGGTCCTTGCTTGGAGCTGCTACGGCAGCTGATTTTAGTGAAATCAAGGTAGGAGACACTGCCAAGCCACTGGTGGTGCAAGTGAGCTTGTTCATTCATTGTCCACAACTTTCTAATCAGATTTTTCATATTGAAAATGTAGGGCTGAAAGAGAGGCAAGAGTAAGTAAATGAAAACGTCACTTTTGCAATAATGTGAAGGGGAGTCCTGCTAAACTAATGTTTGATGGGGTAGAAAGGCAAACACAGCAATAGTTCTCATTCCAGTGCATCTCTAGGAGTCACATTATCCACTGATTAGCAGGCATGTTTCTCCTTAAGGAAACTATAAAAGGAACCACAGACAAAAATGACATTTTGTAAAAAAGAAAGTGAGAATAATTACTGTGCTGTGCATCAACTCATTACTGATAGACTAATAATTTACCAGAATTTTTTGGTTTTGCAACATAGAAAGTCTAAGGCTTAAGCTGACTCTCCAAAATCATCAAGCAGTCAGTATGCAAGACAGTTTTGTTCTCTGTGAAAGGAAGCAAAAAACATTGCCAGCTAGGAAAAACCGCTCCCAAAAGCTGAAAACTGAAAGTGTTGATTGTTCATTTTCCAAAAACTTCAAGTGTCTGAAGGCTAGGATTTTCAAAGGGGCCTAAGAGAATTAGGTACTTCTAAACCTATTGCATTTCAGTGGTATTTATGTATCTTTATTTTCAAGTCTGCCTTGAAAGATATTTAAGTTGGGATTTTTCCCTTTAATTTACTATTCTCAAGCTCGGTGCCTTATTTTCAATGGGTTACATGGACAGATTCCTCAGTCAAAGCCTTCCAGGGCACCAGGAATTTACCACTGTGATATGGTTTGGAGCTGGCTCCCTGTCAAGTCTCCAAACCCCACCACAAGAAGTTCCCCCCCACCCCAAACAAGGGAGAAGAGGGGAAAAAAGTAAAAAAAAAACCAAGAGAACCGAAATGAGAGACAGCT
>JAWWLV010000179.1:12559361-12592251 GCA_035041135.1 Platyrinchus mystaceus
CGCAAGTGGTGGCGGTAAATGACCCATGATTCAGACCCATATAAAAGAGTAGACAGTACAATGGCCTTGTAAACACTCATCTTGGTACTTTTCTTCAGATGTTTGTTTCACCAAACTCTTTTATGGAGTTTAGCAAAGGCTCTGTATGCAGAGCAACGCTCAGGACATCCTCTATCCGCAGTATCAAGCATGGTTCTGATGTTCCAGCATGCTAGTGTCAAATTGGACACACTTTTGTAGGCAGGTGTATGCCTTTGTCTCTTAATCTTTATTTGACCACAATACAAGATGCCTGTTGGCCACGGTTAACCAACCCGGTGAAGGGTGGAGATGAGCTTTGCTTAGGCCACCTTTGCTAGGCCCCTCTCCATGTGGAGCAAGCAGTGTTCTCCTTGAAAAAGGCTGCTTGGTCATTCAGGATGCTGCCGAGTGAGACTGTCATCTTCAGGGTCAGTCTCAGGCGACCAATGTCCTGAGCCACCTGCATGCAAGGTTAGGACTGCGGCTTCCAGTGCACCTTATCACCTGCCATTTCATCCCTTGCCTGTCGCTGCAGGGCTTTACAAGTGTGGGTATATACTTCAAGCCTGCACAGTGGATTTTTTAGGTGAGGCTCAGCATGCACAGAACTGGTCCCACCCTTTACTCCTGAGGTTCATCTGCCAGGGCCTAGCAAGCTTGGACGGTGACAGCGAGGTCCTCAGGACATAGGTTTGAATTAGAGTATCCTTCTCCTAGATGGATGGCCTTACAGGGCTAACGAGCTCCATCTAGCTGGGTTTGAGATTAGAGTTGTCCTTCTCCTAGGATGATTGCCGGAAGGCTAGTGAGCCCATCCTGCCCATGGACGCATTTTATCTTATCTGGCCCTTCAGTTTTGACCTGTCTGGCATGGGAGACCCTACCGGAGGCATATACCACTGCCAGCACAGCTCGCAACCTCATAAAGGGCATACAGGCTTCTCCCCACTGTCCCCACTGAAATAATTTGGACAAGCCCTTCTCTCCCTGCTTTTCCCCCACAGCCTCCTACACTCTAACTCAGGGACATTTCCTTGCCCTAAACACTCCAAAACAAACCGTTCCTGGGCAGAAGCCGCAGGCAAGCCAAGCCCATCACAACCCACCCTCACTGCAACAATGCCGGAACAGGGGCGGGGCGGGCACACATGTAAGGGGTCCCTGCAACCACCCCGGGCTCAGGCACCTCCCACGGCCCCTGCCCAGACTAAACCCCTCCCAGCCCCCACTGAAACCCACTACCCACCCTAAACCTTACCCTTCCCCCCCTACCCACCGTGTCATCACAAGACCCCCCTCGCACTGCCCACCTGCGGCCCTTCAAACAGGCCTGCCCTGTCCGCCCTCCTGTCGGACTGGGGATACCCCTGCCCCCCCAGATGGGACTATCCCACCCCCCCCCGCTGGTCTGGGGATCCCCCAGGTCCATTGGGCCCCTTCCCAACTCCCATCCAGCCCCTTCCCAACTCCCACCTGGCTTGACCCGGCCCAGCCCGTGACCCGGTGGCCATTTGCCATCTTCTCGCCCATCTCCGCTGCTCCAACTTTGAAACAGAGCTCCCCGATGGCTCCTCCACGGTGACGGCTTCACAGATGGGTGTGGAATCGCCTCCCATGAATGCAGCACGGCGACGGGCCACGGGAGCAGGAGCGGGTCCCCACCACCCACCGCCTGGCTGCAGGAGCACGACAGCCGCGTGGCCACCTGCCCGCCCGCCATCTGAAAAAGATCAACTAGATAATTTAAAATAATTCACTGTTTTTTATTCCACAATATATTTTTGTAATTCCACTCACACAAATTATCAAAAGACAGTGCTAGTGAGCTCTTCTACATCCTTCCATCACACCCTTAGCACTTTCCAAATGCCCTGTGCCTACCAACTTAAACTGCTCAGTTACACCAGAGATCTCCTTTCCTTTTGTTTTTTTTCCATTAGAGAACCCTATGAAGAAAGCATAAGAATATACTCAAAACCTCCGCTTTTTGCTTCTACTGTAAGAAAGACAGAAAAAACCAGTACAAATTATCACACAGTACCCTCACATTCTCAAGTAACTCTGACCTCTTCACCCAGGGCAGGTGAAGGTCAGAAATTCATGTCATCTGGGGGCACTTAGCCCATCAGGTCCTTTGCATGAGCTCACAGTCAAAGAAGAATCAATTGTGTGGTGGAGCCTTAAGGGCAGGGCTCACAGTTATCCTGTTCAGACTGCATCACTGTTAGCCTGTAAGTCTCACTGAAGGTGGGAAGATACATTCAAAACAAATTCCTCAGCAGCAAAGGCTGAAGTAGGAAAAAATGGAGATATTGGTTCAAAATTTCAAGTTGTAAGTTGAGGCATCAAGTTTCCTCTGACTATTCACATCTTCTGACTACTGAAATACATAAGAAAGAAAAACTAAGTTTTCCTATACCCCTTCTTAGGTTTTTTGAAGGCACTTACACTTCCAGCAGCACTATGAGAGTCATAGCATTTGATCTGCACTCCTCACACTCCTTCCCAGTGACACAGTCCCTCCACAGCCTCTCCCAGGAGGCTGCTCACAGCTCTGGCTGCCCAGCACCAACAGCACAGGAGATATGGAGTAAATTCTCTAACCACTGTCTGCTTCCCCTTAAATCAAAATAAACCCAGCACTCAGTCCATTTCAGGGGGACTGGAAATGCCAAGAGGGAATGGAGAGCTATATTTGCCCCTTCTTCTTCTGCTGTCACTGCCCTGTGGGAGGACAAGGCAGAGCGGACAGAACGAATGCCCAGAGGGAAGAGTGATGAGCAGGGAGTCACACAGTGAGGGTCTGGAAGTGTGGCAGCCCTCACCCAGTATATGAAGGGATGCCAGCAGGCACCGCCCTCATCCCTGCTGCCATAGGTTGGACTAAGAATTAGGCAATAATGACCAACTACAAGTTTTCCCCATGGAGGGGTGGGAAGAGCTGGTAATTTCTAGTAGTTATATTAATTTTTGCATAATTTTGTAATTTTAGAAGCCCACCTTAAATAACTGACAACTTGTAGGTAAAGCAAATGATCATTAAGCAATCTACCATAGTATAAAAGAGCCATTAATCTCTTTCAAAGTATTACACAGGCATACTTGTATATATGGGAGAAGGGAAGTGATGCCATTCTTAGCACAAGATTACTACAGCTCAGCACAATAGTATAAAGTGAATATTCATATTTATTTGTTTTCCTTGAAATAAGACCTTTTTTCCTTAAAATAATCTAAAGCTGCTAGGATATCTAATACTTCCCTTTCTGTAGCCAGTATTATACAAAATCACTGCAGTGTTAGGGGGATTTTGCAGGTTCAGTTCACAGGAGAAGCTTATACAAATAAGATCATGTACACTGACTATTCCCCACTTTTTCTTTCAACCCATATTGTAGTTTTCAAAACTAGAGGAGCTTGCTAGTCTCTACAGTCACACTCCTCAAAATAGGTAGTTCTTACCTAAAGGTGTTTCCAAAAGCCCCTTTTCTCTGCATGATCTCTCAATATGTGGCAAAAGACTTGCATTTCTTTTTGGGTGGGTGGGTGGATTTTGAGGGATTTCTTTTTCCAGCTCCAAAACTTAGCTTTTGGTTTTCCAGCAGCTGCAGCTCTTCTAGTGGAATTAACTAAGTCTGCAATCAAGTGCATATTTCCTGATGTTCGAATAAAAGATATTTCATTGTGATTAATTTGATCGTTAAAATCAATGATCTCCAGATCTTTTGAATTAAGTCTGTTAAATTTTAACCAGATCCTACAAAAATTGGGAGAAGTTTAGCATCTTAAACGTTTTGAATTATATAGTGGACTTGGCAATTCAGTTGAATGTAGACTGACTGTTTTCTCTGATACCCTTCAATTAAAAAGAATAAATAGGGCTGTTGCAAAACTCCTTATGAAGGCCCTTCATTGAGAGTTTGGGCTGCAAATGTAACTGTTAATTTGCCCTCAGTCACTTCATCTACCAAAATACCACACTGTGTTCCTGACTAGGAAAGGGTTGTACCCATTAGTAGCCCAACACAATTACTGTAAATGCTGAGGAACATGAGAATGAGACACAGATGTTGGCCAGGCTCAGATGGTCTCGTTAGCTGCTATCTCCTCTTGCAACTGTTGAACATAAAATAACTGGGCTGGGCAGACTAGTAATCTTATCCAGTAAGACAGTTTGTAAGTTATTTGTGATAAATTAGTTGTGAACATACAGTATCAAGGAAGAAATTATTAGTTATTATGGGGTCTTGGTGGCAGAAATACCTTTCCACTTGATGACTGTAGGGTCTTGCAGGCTAGGGTCCTGCTGCATGGCTGTGGATCACAGCAAAGTATTTCTATTTCCTGATTTCCAAATATAATCCTGTGTGGCCAGACTTAAAAAGAAGCTTACTCATGTGTCTAAAGTGTGAGGTATCTTATTCATAAAATTAAGGCTGGATGTTGTGGAAATTAACACAAGAGTCAGGGGGTTTTGTACTTCATGTTTAATGGTTTTTAGCTTACATTCCATTTTTGAAAATTAATTTAAAATTATTACCTGGTTTTGTCTTCACACATCCTGCTAGTCCAGAAGAGTGGCAAAAAAAGACCCATATAATCAACATGCTTTTCTTTTGTAATTTGATTATTCAAGGAGAATTATTTAAAGCTCTAATAATTGCCCTTTTTTTCTTATCCGGTGATCCTTTGCTAATAAGCTACAACAGCAAACAAACCGCTAAGTAGGTTTTAATACAAGTAGAGAAGCTTTTAAATTTTGTGGCATCAAAATAAAGTATCCCTAAGTAGTTCTTAATGTAACAGTGATTTCTACAGGGCAATTATGTTTTATTGTGTCAATCATCCAATAGGTATTAATATAAAACAGAACAGCTCTGAAGAAGTTTGTTATGGACTGTCATGTCAAGAACCCAAATGCTAACCTGTAATGGCCTTGATATTATTAGAACTACTAAGGGTCAGAGTCCAATTAATCCACAGATTTAACAGTCTTCCACTGTAGTGGGTCTTGATACAATTAAGAAATAATAGATGACAGGAAGGATACTTCCTGGCAGCTAATGACCGATGGCAGTATTTGAAGGCCTTTAACCCAGCTGGTCATTAACTGCTCAGAGACACAACCTGGAGCTCATATTTTCTATTATAAACCATATATTAAAGAAATAAATCAACTACTATTATTTCCCCTCCTCCACCCTCCTCCCAATCTCCCAATCCTCCCAATTAGCTGCTGGTATTGGACTACTGTGGTAGTAGTTAACAGCCACAGGAAAATCCCAGTGCAAGTAACCAGTGGGGAGACACACTCATGCTGAACCTTGGAATCTTCAAAAACCCTAACTGCAGCAGTCCTAATGGCTTCCAAGGAACCTGAGGCTGATGAGCAGAGTTTGTGCTCAGTCAAAGGGAAACCCGCATCTGAGTGAAGGAGAATGGACCTGAGCAGCAGAAGCACCTCAATTCTCATATTTGTTGTGCTCTGTCACTCGTTTTGTGCCAAAGTGTCTTGGCTTCCAGTGCAGTAGAGCCTTCCTATGATGATTGGAATAAACATGGTTACTTAGGAGCTTATTTATTACTCATCCAGCACTGTGCTACCTTCCACTTGCAGTGACCTGACTCATACATTGTATTATTAGTAAAATTTCTGTAGGCTAAGATGACCATTTAGAGCAGCAACCAGACTAGCACAGAGAAGACAGCATGACCAAGTAGTTCAGAGGTGCTGCTCTCCAGAGAAGAACACTAGATGATGCCTGTGCACCTAGTCTACCTATCTGTCCCAGGCATGCTACTCCTCGGCACCAGGAACAACATATACACTGCTCTTGGTACGGGCAGCTCCCAACACACTACTTTGTCCAGAAGATTGTTGGAAATGTGGAGACAGCACACTGTCCTGCATTGCATAAATGCTTTTTTTTTTTTTTTTAGATTGACATCTAGAAACGTTGCATAAACATTTTGTCTCTTACTGTGGCAGGAAGCAGTTATTTTTTGTATGCCATTGCTCAGCTTGCTTTTCATCATACCTGTTTAACAACCCAACTGACGCCATCAGTGTGTCCCAGATTACTGATCAGTATTCACAGCTGCAGTTTCCAGTAAGAAAAAGGAGTGCTATGGGGTGGGGTAGGGGGGGAAACAGAGAAAAAAAAAATTGGATGGCAGGAGTTGATTTAAGCAGAGCAATATGAAAATGCAGCAGCAAAACATTGGACCCCATTGCAGATGTACTGCAAACTTCAGTAGCTTCAGCTGGACTGATAGCGATCTAGTGTCCAATTCTGTTTTTTAAACTCTTGGTATGGCCATCCCCACACTTGGTCAAACTGCTGTTGATTATGCAGCAGAAATACAGGTTTTTTGCTGCCTTCTCCTCAGGATCACTTTAGTGTTGCTATTTGACTAACTAGGTAATCACTTACCAGAAGCCAAAGTTAAATTGCACAAGTCAATATTTACGTATTTATCCATTATAACACATTCTGGTCAGCAACTTCCTTACTATCCACTTTTGACCTTGAAGTATTTCATCACACAGATTCATAATGCCATATGTGATTTTTAGTAATTTCATGCATGATGCTCTCTCCAAGGAGGAAAGGATTCTGTCCCACCTAGATGTTTCAGGGTGGTTTGTGCAATAACTGAAACTTGACTGACATCAGATGTAATGTACAATCAAAATGTTCTGTTACAGTTTTGCTACAGTACAGTATGCTTCAATGTAATTTATTCTTTTCCAATGAGAACCATGACTAATTACTAAGTCAGAAGCCAATCCTAATACACAAATAGCAGCAGTTTATAGACATGGCAACATGGCAACTATAGGCTTTTTTGTTGTCAACTTTCGTTAGTTTGTTTAATGTTATATACAGAGGAAAAGGAGAAGGCAGAGAAAGAAGAAACATGAGAAATGTTTTGTCTCATTTCTACTGAATAAAAATCCTTCTGAGATTATGTTGCTACCAACAGCACTTCCTGCACACAAAATTGACAGTATTCAGTGAATATTATAAAATTAGGTTAGTTATCATCCATGTCTTTTACAGCATATGGTGTTAATGGATTTCAGAGGCTGATAAATGCCTTCATAGACTGGAAAGGCATGGGGAAAACATAAGAGCTGGAAAATTCAGTCTCTACATTTAAAGGAGGCCATCTGAACAGTTCCTGTCCATCACCTTTTCATGGTCAATCTTTAATACTAATCTCAAAGGAATGATAAGGGATGCATAGAAGAAGTCACACGCACATCTCTTAAAACAAAATTTATCTTTAATTTGTAAGTGTCAACAGCAGTACAAAAGATGGAGTGATGGTGAATAGATTAAGGGTAGAGAGGACAGTCTTGAGGTAAATGAGCATAAATAGGCAGTCTTATAGACACTCCCCTGAGGGGTCTAAACCCCTATCATGGCATATACTGTATCTCCCAAGGATGACATGTTTAACATATCAGGAAAGCACCTTGTGCAAAAAAAAAAAAAAAAGAAATTAAAAAAAATCCCTCCCACCCGAAACATGTAGGTAAGGTGCCAATGTACACCAGAACATACTGTATATGGACAGTGTCTTTCAATTTTGTCTTTTCCATTAATAACTGAGGCAGAGGAGGAGAAGACTCTTAAAAGTACCACTGAAAGATTATTTAATATTTACCTCACGTCAATACTGCACAACAAAATCCAAGAAGTCTGTTTATGCAATGAAGCAGAGCTAAGAATAAGTATTCTCTTCTTTAATCTGAGAACAGATTTATTTTTTTAAATCAGTATCCTTAGCAAACTTTTTTCTTTCTTTTTTTTTTTTTTACTGTGTCAAGAGGAGAGTGTGAGATGTGATGGCAACCTTTAAGTTCATTTAAAAACTTTACACTGGACTGTACAAGATTTTTTTTTGATAAACTATTTACATTTTCAGACTTTAAAACATATTCAAAGCAGCAATAGACACTAGTTTATCCTCTAAACGCCCAAATAATTCCCGGCCATGGGCCCAGGTAGGTACCTGCATTGTATATAGAATTTCTACAAAGAAAACCTGCCCATTAAGTTAGCCAGTGGGTGTTCAACAAGCAGCCCTCGCCATTAAGAACTGCACCCACAGTGTTGCTATAGGAATCAAAGCATAGTACCTTGACAAGAGAGTCTCAGTTGTCCCAACAGCTCTACACAAACTTTACAATTTGAAACAGCAGCTAGCATGTCAGTCCAGCATGTCAGTGAATTGTGCTGATTAAATTAACATAGAGTACAATCTCACAATATACATCACAAACAAATTACAATGTCAGGAAATAAGAGTTACAGTAAGATAAGTTATGTAGTAACAGCTTATAAGCTTGTCTTAATGAAATAAAAAAATTTTTACATGGGAAATACATAATGAATGAACATAAATGCTAAGCATTCTAGTTTGCTACAAGCTGAAGAAGAGTACAAGAAAAAAAAAATTGCTTTCTGGAAAGCAAAACACAAATGACAAAGGAAGACAAACGGAGAATGCACACTAGCAGGTCTGCAATGTGCAGCATACAAACAGTTAAATATTTGCACATTCCCCATACTCCAAGAGCACCAAGGACCTCACTTGTGGTTTTTAGAAAGCGGAAATTACAAAGCAAGCCATGTCACTAAGTTGCTTTATAGCTTTCATATTGCCATAAATACCAATTTGATAAGTTTTCCTTTAGCCCATTTCACCCCACCCCACCCCCTTTTTACCCATCATGTGAAATCTCAGAATACTTCTTTGTCAC
Source organism: Platyrinchus mystaceus (assembly GCA_035041135.1). Lineage (NCBI taxonomy): Eukaryota > Metazoa > Chordata > Aves > Passeriformes > Tyrannidae > Platyrinchus > Platyrinchus mystaceus. The sequence goes on from JAWWLV010000179.1 coordinate 12,568,156, forward strand.
CATTTCCAACAAATCTGGTAGTTAAAAAAGGGCGTAGGATTAAAATTAAATGTTTTTGCATGTACATTGTTTTTTTCCTCTGTTGCAGGACATTGCAGTATATCAAAAATGTAGCTTGATCTGAGAAAAATCACAGATTTTAATGGGTTGTACCAAAAAAAAAAAGGGTTAGGAGAAGTTTTTTTAAAGGAAAAAGAGTTAAGTGTTTTGTGAAAGATCAAATGAGGTCATATAGTATCAGTCTTTTAAAAGAACATGCTTAAGTGCCAACTTGAATCTTAAAAAAGCATGCAAAACACCACGGGTCCAAAGCCCATTCATTAACTTCTCATAAAACCTTGAAGAACTCTATCATACATCCTGCTGGCTGCATCTTCAGTGCAGTTGTTTGTACTGTGGCCCTGGCTCAGCAAAGTTCACCCCGCTTAATGCCAGCGCTTAACTGGTCCTTATGACCGCCACAGAAGGACTAATACACTTAATATTAAGCAGGCAGAAAAGTGTTTTGCTGGGGGAGGATGGGGTCTTAATCTTGCCATATGTTTTGCTAGGAAATTATTTTGAAATGCCATGCCTTTGATATGAATGAAAAAGAAAACCAGAAAGCCAACCTGGAGAGATTAGATGGCATGGAGAGGTGGTTGCTTTGTATTTATTTCAAAACAGGAACTCCCCACAGCTGACTGCTGTACACTCTGCACAGGCTATCATATTTATTGGGGCTAATGTTGCTTTTTGTTTTGCATTCCCATCTCAGAGCAATCCCACCTTTTGCCCTCCCCCTGCCTCACACTGCACCTGAGTTTAGGAGCACTGATTTAGGAGCACACTGTGATCCTGTGAATTCTCAGCATGTGGTTTCACAAACTTGGTGGTGATGCCCAAACACACAGGCAGACCAGAACTGGGTCACTTGGTCAGTTATTTCTCCATGTAAACCTCAATTCTGGAAAGCAGTTCTGTTTCCATTATGACCTTTATCTTCCACTTCTATAAAATATGAAGTGAACTATTCTAGGTGGTATCAGACTGGTTTGGGAGTGTTCTTCTCTTGAAAGTAAGTATTTTATAATTTTCCAGAAGAAAATATATTGTATCTGTTAATTAAATAAACTGCGCGTTCACAGAGAAAATAATATTACTAAATTTGTGCTCCTGAATGGAGTTGTTATTTGTTTCGGTCAGTTATAAGGGAGCCTCAAACACAAATGCTTAAAAAGCAATTCCATGAGTCCTCTTTGTGTATTGTGTGAACAATTTCCCTTGGTATTATAGCCTGATATGACAACAACAAGATTAAATGAATATAAAATATAAAGATTGTATATTATTGAGTTCTGCCTGCATTTCAAGGGCCCTTTCAGTCATTATAATCTTTCCATGGATATGCTTTTGACTTTCAAATGCCATTCTTGTTAAAAAATAAAATGTCATCAGTTTTACTTGGATTCAGAGGACTGTGTTTCCTATAAAACGTATCAGAAATTTGGCATGTTTAATGTATCAACTTTCTAAAGAAGAAGAAGAAGAAGAAAGTATTCCCTCCTTGTGGAATATGCTATTAAAAATCAGAGAGCACAAGTGAGGCATCTTGCTGTCCCAGCTACAGGTCCACAATACTGCGCTCACACTGCGGGTGTAAATTCAGCATCTACATGAGGTACAGTGACTTGTCAGCATTTAATATGGACCAACATACACTGATATAGAACAAAAGTAAATACATAACTTATACTTCACTAAGTATCCATGAACAAAAAATAAAATTCTATTTCCTATGTTATATTTACACAATTTAAAAAAAATCTAAAATGAGATGGTAAATTCATCAAAAACTTTGTTTTGAGCTCCGATTAATAAAGTAAAAGTGTTGGGGTTTATCCTTATGATTGTCCTTCCTTGATTTCTATGACATTTTAGAGCCAATGTCGGCTAATAAATAGAATAATATGCTCACAGGCACAATTCAGATTCAAATCTGTTCCTCCCACTCCCCCAGCCAGTAAATGCAGTTTTTACCAGCCGGCAATTCCTGAACAGCCAGTCATTTTCAAGAATGTGGCTTTAACAGACAGAGCATCAGCAATGAGGCAGGGCTGGAGCTAAAACAAAGTGTTCATACATACATGTATTTTGCATAAATAAATGAAATAACAAGACATAAAAATGACTCAAATCCGGCAACTGTGAGGCAGGCCCACACGAGTCGAAACAGATGACTTTTGTTCATGTAGTTTTCGTACAACAGTTTCACATTAGTCAGAAGTGATAAAAAATACCATTTATATCCAGTGCTTATAACACTTACGAAACAACATCTGTGAGTGTGTGTTTTTTTTTGTACTACAAGCAAAATCAAGTTTCAGTCCTAAAGAACAGTCCTTTGTTCTCCACAAGCCTGCAGAATATTATTTTGGCATGGTCATAAAATAAAAAAAAAAAAATTACCCAACTAATCTAAATGTTTGCCTTTGTGCAAAAAAATAATTACATAAAATACAATGCTACCAATACAGCATTCTACCTATGCAACAAAACCAGAAAAAAAGAGAGCAAGAGAGAAAGGAAGTGACATGGGGGGAGGGAGAGATAATTCTAACTGGAGAATTATGTAAGACATTAATAAATAGTCTTTTTTTTTTTTTTTTAGGAAATAATGATGTCCTCCCCCCAATCTGAGCTGAATGTATTAAAACCAGTTCAAATTCCCAAGCAATTATAAGAACAAAAAATCACTTTCTATCAGTACCTTAGCCAGCTTAAAGAGGATGCTCACCAGCTAATGACACAGCATATGCCTTTAAAGTCTTGGCTAGACCAGCTTATTGCTTATTAGACATGGACTCAGAACACATTTAAATAAATATTAAAAATATAGGGGTTTTTGTTCCAAATTACAAAATGGGCAGAGAAATTTGATCATTGTGTTTCTATGCCACTATCTTTATAAATTGTCCTGTAAATTGAACAATCTTCTTTGTCTCAGGGGTAGTTCTCTCGCATTGAAACGTGATTCCTACAGTGGCAAAAATGGCTGTTTCTGATCAAACAGGTAATAGTGGGGCTATGAGGAAAATGACTGCTCTTCCATAGAGCATCGTGTCATTGCAGCTCAGAATCTCTGCAAGATGGGATGCTAGCACAAGGATGGCCAGCACTAACACCAGACTTCTTTTGGTGTCTGGGCCCTAAACAAATCCTGTGCAGCTCTGGGGAAAGATGCCCACACACTTCAAGAGGAGCTGCTCTAGGCCCACTCAGACCTCTCAGCCTGAGCCTGGATTTATCACCAATGTGCTGAACACATCCAATTCAAAATAAAAGCTGCGGGAGTTGAGCACATTTATTCATCAGGCCTATTGGATCTGCATATATATACAGTGATATATTTGTGAACAGGAGTGGAGTATGAGGGAAAAGAATAAAGGCAATTTCTCCTCTGTCTTTGAAATTTAATAGATTTACAATCTTTGAATATCTTTCTCATATATGCCCCAGAATTTTCCCCAGTAACTGCATTGTTTCTAGAAGTAATACAAATAGAAATTTTAGTTTCTATAGCACCTAACGTCCAAAGATCCCAAAGCACTTGACAAACACTTGAAAAGTCACATTCCCACATGACTAATATTCAATAAATACTTTTGATGAACCATTTTCCCAGCTTTGCAATTAGATATTTGGGTGGCCTTCCCTCCCCCATTAAGAGTCTCTCATACAAATCACTGCATAAATACTTAAGGTATCACACAGTTCCTTCAGGTAGCAAAAGGAACATAATGTATGGAGCCATGATTCACTGCAGGATTCCTCAGGCCCTAAAAATTCATCAGTGTCATTTGGATTTAACATCTGCCCTTGCTGTCTATGTATAGAGGTTTATAACTATAAACACTTTTTTTAGGAATATTTGTACTCTATGTGCATATAAAAGTACTCACTTTATTTTGCATTATATATAGCAGTGTTTCTAAGTGCTCCTTGAATATACAGTGTTAGAGGAACAACTGAATTTCTCATTCGTAAAAGTCATGTTCATTTTAGTAGCAGGTGCACTGTTACTTTCATATACCTGTGTGATTTAGGGGAGGAGAAAGAAGGGGCTGTTAAAAATATCAATAAGGAATTGTAAGTGTAATGCCACCAACTGTACCTTTAAAAATAAATATCACGTATTTGGACCCTTGACATTCTGGAATGAATAAATTATTTAAGAGAAAATATGTTAAGACTGAATGCAAGGGTTAAAAGCAAAGGGATAGAGAATATAATCAGAGGTGGCCTCACACTGTTAAGACAGGCCGGTCCATAGCTGGTGATCTCTCTTTTGTGCTTACTTAAAATTTCACACTAATGGCACATCAAGAGGCAAAAGCAATTGGGCACATGCACTATGGCAACCATGTTCACTACTTAAGAGTATCCTGTCTCCAGATTCCTGAGTACTTCACCATATTCTGGAAAAAAATTAGGGTTTATATATAATTTTTTTAAGATGCCAAAGGATTGTCTAAGACTTTACAGTGTCTCCTTTAAGACTTTTTTTTTTTAAATGTTAAGATTCAAAAGTTATGAAAAGTTTGGCACATTAGAAGTTCAGCTATACATATGATAAAAATGGAATTCAGAGACTATTTTTAAAGACAAGCTATGAATGCACAGATGTGCACACTTGTGGACTTGTTCTGTTTCACAACATGAAATCTGCAGTTTTTGCTTTTTAAAATAATCCAGAATAAAAACACATTCACAACCTGTAGGCTGGCACAGCATACCTGAGTGAGAATGTAAAACCCCCATCTAAAACAGTAACTTAAACCTTTATCAGCATCCAAACAGAAAAAGACAAAAGGTAAGACTTGTAAGACAGCTATTGATTCATATAAGTTTTCAAGTCCTGATGTCTGATATTTATGTCATCTAAATTAAAAAAAAAAAAAAAAAAGAAAAAACAAAAAAAAAAAAGTTCATGAAAAATTAGGGAAACAATCTGTCTCACACAATAAGAAACATTTAAGACCATTCTGCTGATGTAACTGTAGGAGCCACACATGCATGCAGGCTCTTTAAGAACTTTTGTTCAAAAAAACCCCCAAAAAACCCAAATAAGTCTGAGTACTTTAATTCTGTGAACACTCCTCAGTTGGCACTGACTGCCTCATGGGCTTCGTTTTCACTACTATAGTCTGATTTGGGATCATCCTCATAGTCCTCATACATTTCTATTTCATCCTCTCCATTTATCATTTCATTTCCAGCGAGGCTTCCGCTGTCCGTCTTCATACCATAAGTGCTCTGGATGACGGGGATGCTGGGCTCAGGGCTGGCAGAGGTGCTCGAGCAATCTGATGTCATCTGAGGTGATGGCGTGGTAGTCGCCATAGTAATAGCACCAGGGTAGACAACTCCCGTTCCCGTGGTGATTGGAATTTGGGGCTGTTGTCTGGAAGGAAAAACAAGAGGGAATCGTGATTTCCCGTGTTTAGAGGAGGGAAGACCTTCTGCAAGTCCAAATGAAAGAAAAGCAGATGGTTTCCTAGAAAGGCTGCACGTATTTCTCCAGGGCTCACAGATCGGTGCTATGTGGTATTGGTTCATCTCCTCTCTCCCTAAGGACAACTGGAGAGTAAAGTGTTTAGTAACTACCAGACATTCATTCTTTCATGTATTTTATGTGTTAATTTCAACCATAATGTGAATTAGCATTTGGGTTTTTGAAGCAAAGTACTCATCAAAAAGAACAGATGTTCTTTTTTCTATGGTACAGACAATCTACAGAAATTCAGAAATTCATCGGTTCCTGAAGACCCCATGTCAGATCTGATTTATTGTGACAACGCAAATTTTTAGGAAGACTCAATTAAGGGTACAATGCATCTACTTTTAACACACCTTACCTTTCAATATCTAACTTTGTAAGATGTAATGCTGTCTTTTTTCATGTGAGTGATTTTAAGCATAGCAGAGCAATATCACACATGAACTAAATTTGACTTATATCACTGCCGACCAAGAAATTCAGCACAAGCTTTACTGTAAGCATGCACACAGCTGTACTAAGCGATGTGATGTCTCTTCTTACAGTAATATTCAAGTGCTTTTCTGAGAAAAGGTCAGTGTGGTGAACCTGTTCTATGGTCAAGCCCTTGTTGGCTACACATTAACTAAATCTACTTCTTACATTTGGGTTAATTAACTAATAAAATACTTTCTATATTAAACTACTCCTACAAATATTCTCATATTGTTTCTGGATCATTACCTTTAGTAAAACTAAGAGAAAAAGAAGGGATATAAGTTGTATGAAGCCTCTTTGGATAACCTATTTAAAGAGTCATATATTTCAATCTATTCCCAACCTTCTTTAGAGCAAGATTGACCCAGTGAACTATTATAGATTTTTAGTAGGAGAAACAGTGTCAGATATGATTAAATAGTCTAATGAATCTGCAACTTCTTCATCACAGTGTCAATTATATACTAAATTCAAAAGGACATTTCATAAACCAACGTCTCAAATTCTTAATAATTGGCTAAATCGATACATAAAATAATGTAAAGCTTATTTACAAGACCCTAAATGTTGAGTATTTGTTGTTCATTAATCAAACTCTAATTTTGAGAAGTACAAAGTTACTGGGCAACTGAAGTCCTTCAAGTTTGAGAACTGAGATCGTCAAATCATGAACACTCTGTGTAAGATAACACTAAAATAGCTGATAGTGCTATCATTGCTGGTACTTCTAGCCTGACTCTTAAAGCCTCTGCACAGCTTGAGAAATTTGAACATCTGTTGTGTAAGTATGGTATACCTGGCTAGCAGCAAGCAAAAACATTGCAGTAATTCATTTGACACAGTCATTGCACTCCTGTTTGCAAATGATGATTTGCAGATGATTTACAAACAGCTTGGGATTTTTCACTAAATTTTCACTTTTTAAATGGTCTGATAAATGTTCTGTGAAAACAATTTTCAGCCAATGTATTTGCTTGCAAGTGATTTTTCTGCAAATATCTTTCAATACTTTATCCATAAAATTGAACACCTACCTCACATGGGAACATTTCTGGTTTAGGATTGCATGTTGTCAAGAGTATAAACTATTACTGCTAAAAACCCACACATATCTCCTCCACAATTTTTAGATACAGAAAATGTTCACGTTAATGAATGTTTCCACAAAGCAAAGGAAAAAGAAACCCACATATGGTCAACAGAAAAATTCTACATAGTTGTGACCAGGCCATACATTCTTATCTGCCCATCTAACAACTGCTAGTACTAATCTTTTTCTGGTATTAGAATAAATAAATTCACAAAACAAAGCATCGCCAGTTGTTCATCAAAGAACGCCAAAATATTAATGCCAAAAGATGCTTTGAGAAAAGTTTTCACAACTCCTGTAACAGAAGTTGTAGAATATACTCAAAGAACGATTGAGTGTAAGCCTTCCTTTTGTTATAAATGACATTATCAGAACGCTAATAACCGCCTCTACCCCTCCAACCCAAAAAAGTTTGCATTTTTTCAGAGGCAAATTGCCTTTTTACAAGCAGCAGGAACAATAAAAATGTCTGTTTAAGACAGTGCTGTGAGTTATCTTGATAAAATAGTGAATGTCAGTGTTAAGGCCTAAAGGACAGATTAAAAAGTTCTAGCATTCTTTCAAATACTTATCAAAACAGCAAAACTCTTTTCCATATCCACATTTCAATGGGACTGGGTACACTTGTCCAAGCACCACCCATTTCAGAGTATAAAGGGAGCAGGTCATCTGAGCATAAAGAAGCCAGTTTTACAGGGATATATTTTACTTGAGAACACAAGTAAAATGCAAGACAAACTATAGAAGGAATCTAATAGTTAAAGAACTTGATTGGTGTAACAGGGAAGTTAAAGGCTTACTGAGTTTGTCATTTATAAATGCAGTCCTTTTTTACATGTTAAACAAAAATTGGACGTGCTGTGCATGCCTGCTGCTGGCTGGGTAATAACTTTAAATTACCTATATCTCACTGTGGAACTGTAAACATGTGGTAACTGTACCACCTAATTGGAAAGGCTCTCAAATTTTTGCTAGCACTTACATATGGGCACCTACACACCCCCGGTAACTGGACACCTACCTCTTACTTAATATCTGTTATTACTTAAAGCTGATCAGGCTGTCACTGTAAATTCTGCTCTAGTTGCTACATTTCATCCCAGAAAGCATTATTTTAAGATATCACAAACTATATGGATGGCACACGTTACTGGAGATGAATGTTATCACTTCTTAAGCAATTAAATTTGGGGGGGGGTTGGGGGGGTAGGCAATCAGAGCATTTATTTAAATTCCCACTACTCTCCCTGAAAGGAAGAGTTGGAGTTTCTAACCTATGACTCTGGCAATTTAAAGGCATTTATGTTAATGGTATAACATTAATTTCCACACACTTAATCATTGTCTAGCTATAGTTTTGCCTACCTTGGAGTGGAGAGATAAAAATATACTTTACTGCAGGCTACAGGTTACAAATCAGCTCAGTTGCACATGGTTGTTGGCAAGGACATTTTCTGTCTGGTTAAGATTTCCAGAATCCAACTAATCCAATTAATTCCCAAATCCAATTAATCTTCTGTTCTCTTCAGATCTGTGAGGAATGGTGACACATGGCTACGTACCCTGGCTTCAAACCACCACTGTCTCCACAATCTCGTCTTTGACAAAGAAATCCTTATGTGGCCAATTACTAGATGTCACTCGCCTCTGCTCTGTAAGAATTGCTACTATGTCTGTCCACACAGGGCCAAAGATTTGGCCAAAAATTGTTAGGTAAATATAAAACCGGAGATAAAATGAACATTCACAGATTAATAATTGACCTGCTCACAATTTTGTGGCATTAATATTCTTAGGATTTTCCTGGAGAATGTTCCACTTTTGACTTTTGCAAAACTATCTAAACATTTAAATTGGCAAATTACCATTGTTTTCTGATCCCTTCCCAACCATTTTTGATAGCTCCTTAAATGACTGAAGAAAAAATTGACTGCATTAAGGAAAATGCTTATAAGCTACACACCCCTGAAACTTACATTCCCATACGGAATGAAATAACAGTAAATCTCACAAAAGCACCCATTGTGTACTTGCTTTAAGTTCAAGCTACAGGAGTATAATATTACAGCCTCATTCAAAACCGTAGTCTAGCAACATTCAGACTATGTGTGTACAGTAGTTATAAACACTATAAAGGCTTTATTCTAAACATCTTACACTAGTAAAACACAAAAAAAAAAAAAGTTACTGCTTACATCATTTTTAGAGAAATGTATATAGCATATACTTGGATTTAGAGTGTATTAGACTGTAAAAATGACTGAGATGAATAATTTTTGTAAGACAAAGCACCAAAAGACAGATTCTTAACTTAAAATGTCTGAATTTATGGTTTATATATGATTCATTTGTTGGTTCACATTTATTTATGCACTAAAAAAACTACTACTGAAGATAAACTGTAAATCACTTGAAGTCTGTTCAGGGATTAACTTATGCTGAAGTTATCATTCACAACTTCCATTAATAATTTTACTATTAAAAATAACTCAATTATTTTAAAGACATATCTGGCTTCAGATTCAGCTTCCACTAGATTGAAACCAGCAAATTTTTAATATACTCTGCATTAAGCATGAATAATTTCAGTATATTATCTGCCTCACTGGGAACAAAATTCATTCAATGTAGGGGTGCAATAAAAGGCCTCTGCACATTTTAAGTTCCACTCTGTTCTTTAAAATACTTGGAAGTTCCTAGATTTTTGTGCTAGTCTATCAAATATGTGATATTGATCTCAAAACATTAATTTCCTGCCCAATCTATTTCAAGAAATCTTCACTCTCATTCAATTCCTTGGAAGCTTTTCTTCAAAATTCAGAACAGAATTTGGCCATTCATTAGCTTATTTCTCTGTTTTATTTTAAAGCCTGGCTAGTTTCTGCACCTTATCAATGTTTATGAAAGAGTGCAGCTCACTGAAGTAAGCAGTATGAGTTTTTTGCATCATAAAAGTTCAAGCAGTGTAAAACTCCATGTTTGTGGTGGGGGTTGTTTTAGTTGTACCCATAGTAGAATTATTCTATGTTAGCCACTGGCTCACCTAAAGGAATCTGGTAGGAACCAGCCTTGAAGGGATAGCCTAAGACATAAATGTGCATTTGGTATAAGAAAAATGCAAACACAAATATAGAAAAAATATAATTTTTCTTGCTTTTTACACTTTCCTCTAGCCACCTGTTTTGAATGTTTATCTTACTCTTCACACATCTATTTATCTATTTATGTTTTTATTCTGTGACAGCATTTTGTTGCCATTTTGACATACTCAGTCCAAACTTAATTGGTTTGTTCTTTAAAAAAAAAAAAAAAAAAAAAGAAAAACCAGCAGTATTTCAAGCAGCATGAAGCACTTGGCACGTTTCATAGGAGTTTATTTTATACTTTTGTTCTCTATCTTGCACTGAAATATTTGCTGTAAACACAGAGTATATTCTATCCAGAAAACCACATTTTTCTCCTATTTCATTTTGAGAAGGAAGCTCCATCTCAACTCTCATGTCTAAATTCCGAAGGATGATTTATGCTGTTCCATCAAAACAGTGGAAAAATGATGGGTGTGTGAGGTCAGCTAGGAAAACTGTTCCAGCTGATGTTTTATGTGATATTTACGTTAAACACAGGGAAGAGTAAGAAGTTAATGGGCTCACTTACCATGTTTCACTTAGTTATAATCTGATTTGGATGAAATGTTGCTTTCTATTACTCAGTAAACTATTCTTCTGAGACAAATGATTCTGTGTTTTATGTTTCAGTTCAAAAAAGCCGTTAGTCTGGTTTTTTCACTAATTTTGCTTGGTGTCTTCCAGTAATTTTGTTCTAAATTTTTCTTTAGGGAAAAGGGGAATTTGGGGCAACAGTGGGAAGTCACAGAAATGCATAATATAATTTTCTAAAATCACAGCCTGTGATTCCTCAGTACCAAACTCTATATTCACATTCAGTGGCAAGGTAGATCTCATTTCACCTTTATTGAATGCATTCATTGGATTTCATACTCCTTTTTCCATCACTTGCATAACTAAAAGTCATTATTTTCAGTAAAGTCCACTGCGCCATTGTATAAGTGCACAAAGGTTATTTACTTTTACTTTAAACTTCTTCAACATGAATAGATCATGGTGAATGGAAAGTATACATAGAAATTGGAACAAATACTTTCAAGAAAATTATGACCATCTTCATGTTCTTTGTTATCACACTGTTTGATCTATGAGGAAGATGTCACATTTAGGTTACACCAGTAATTTAACTTTGAATAGTTTCCATTTTTTTTTTATACGTATATATAAATAATACAAATATCACTCTTTAAGTGGGCACTTTTGGAAGCTTCTTAAATCCACCCTCTATATTCACCTCCTTATTTAGACACCACTAATAACGTGTAAAATGCTACTGCTTAATACTGTTTTGAATTAGCAAACAATTCTCAAATCGTTCAGACTGCTGTTTTGGCATTTCTCTTGCATTTCTTGTCTACATGTGATTTGATCTGTCAATCTGCTTTGGAAGACATAAGCTAAAATTTCATTCCCTCGATCTGAATATAATTTGTGATGTGCTGTATAAATTCAGATTTCTATTTAGAGTTCTATGTGCAATTTTGATGGAAGCCTATTAGTAAACAATTTCCCTTAGATTGAAGAATAAAAAACAATGTCATAACTATATACTGGAAGGCTATTTCAAGATACCAAAACCACTTCTATTTACTGATTGAAGAAAGAGCCCACATTGTTGCAGGCTGTACCACAAAATAATTGACTGCAACAGGAGTTCTGCATCCCAAGCCAAAAATGAGGGCACATAATCGACGTCAAGGTCAATTATCTGGTAGTGAAGTACCCAACAAAAGGAGACTATTGTGATTAGAGAAATAAGCAGAACATTGTGAATTTGGAAAGGCTGGCACTGGAGATAGCTTTTAGACTCTTTGTAAATCACCGAAACATTGTGTTAGAGCACTAAGCATCACAGATTAATTCATAAAAAAATGGGAGAGAGAAATCAGTTATGGTGCAGTTGTTTCACTGGATTTGTGGTATCTTTAGCCTGTAGATCTTTCATACAGCTTCTTTCTTTGCTGAACACTAGAGGAAATAACCCTTAAAACATACACAATGTTTTTAAAACTCCACCAGTCTTTGTTTGAACCATATATTCTGTGTTGTAAATCCACCCGGTCTATATATGCACTACTTGAAAGAGTCTTCCTAAAACTGATTTTTTAAATTTTTTTTTTCACAGTTCTAGATATGGCAAGTTTCCTAATAGCTTCATGCTATGATATCATACATTCATGTATATTCCTAATGCAACTGCTATTGCTCCTCTCCCTTTTCCCCCTTCCCTAACTCCTAATTCTACATAGGAATAATCTTTTGCATTTTTCTCTTTGTTCTTTTCTTAATTTAGGAAATGATCCTGGAGTCATTACTAACCCAGAATGGATTAGCTTACTAATAACTCACAAAAGACATGATTCAAACCTTTCAGGCTAATGGGAAACAACTTCTTTTGACTTTAAAGAATTCCACAATCAGTCTTACAATCAGCATTCAGTGGCAAGCTGATAGCTCCATATTCCATCTTATGTTTTTAATAAGGTTTTACTGGTTCAAATCCTTACCTTCTAAACAACATTAGTCAGTGACTTAAACAGATAAGTCTATTTGGTTTCAAACAGCACGCTCTGTCTTTGAAAACAATTACAACAATTGTACTTACCCTACAGTAAAAAACTGCCTCATCTCCTGTCTTCGAGACCTCATCAGTTGTTTGTATTCACCAATACGCAATTTCTTTCCATCAACAATGCAGGTACGTTTTGGTCGAGGTTTGTATTTGTAATTAGGATACTTTTCTAGGTGGATTTTACTTAGCCGTGCCTGCTCTTCATAATAAGGTTGTTTCTCTTGATTTGACATGGACTTCCAGCGAGATCCTATTAACACAAACTAGTCGTGAGTGCTCAAGCAACGCAGGTTTAGCTTTACACATACACATTTCAACATGCCTTTTCATGACAATAAATTTTAATTAATTGAATAAACGGATTTAGATTTAAATCAGTCTGCACACATTTTGGCTTTCACAACCTGAGACACCTTAAAAGAACCTTGACTGTCAGATATTGCTGCAGACCAAACATATGTAAATCTCCATTAAATAGGTTCACTTAAAATCAATAGTTAAGTCTCAAAATCTCAGCCTTGTTCTGCAAAATAGACTATTTAATTTTTTACAATATAAGCATTAATCTGTGAATAATTCCATACCTCTGTAATACCACGCACAGTATGACGGTTAAGGAAGGTCTACAGCCATACTTTTACTGTTGAAAGCCTAACACATTGCCTAGGGATACATGCTTCTTTGATATTTTTATGAGAATTTGGTTTATACACTCCTGCTAAGAGATATTAATATCCTGCTACATAGCAGGAAAAAGGAATCAAACCTTATAGATTCAGCAAAACTATGAATAATCCCTTGCTGTCTGGGTGTCTTAAATTTACTAATCTTCTGATGTAAGCCTGGCATAATATTGACACCTTACCGTATTTTAAATCCTATTATGCATATTACTTTCCAGCCAGATGTAATAAATACACAGAACTTAATTGAGAAAGTTACATTTCAAAAACTTACATTAAAAAGATAAAAAGTAAAACTGAAAGTACATTGTAATTATATACACCACTTCAGGTACTGTAAACTCTCACTGAAAGCTGCACCAATAAAAAAGTTAAAAAATTAACACAGTGTACACAGGAAGAGGAAAAAGTATTCAGATCTCTTGTATTGTTTATAAGGAGCTATCTAAACACTTGAATAGAGATGGGATATTTTTTTACAGGAAAGAAGAAATGCAGAAAAGCTTTTTAGTGTCTTTTAGATGAATAAAATGATTACAGCTGTGGTAAACGTGGGTGGAAGCTATTCTTTTACCAAAATTTTTCATACATCAACAAATGGAAAAGTTGTTTAAATATTATCCGTAGCCAGCAATACCCTGTGTCAGTTCTAATATTTCAGTTTCTTTTCTCATTGTCCTGGAAAAGTTGCACAGATATTATATGGACATAGACTTATTTGTGGCAGAGCAGATACTGACAGGTTAATTCCATGGTTAACAAACACTCAGTTGCTGGCACTTCTGAAATATTTATGCTGGAAGTTTACATTTTAATGAATACAGTTACTATGCTCCTAATAGTTTTTTTCACAGAATGCACACAAATAATATAGATTCCCTACAGCTGCCAACACTGAAACAGTGAAGGTTTTATACAAAACTGAAAGGCTATTCATATAACTTACTTATATGGCAGACAAAAATATGAGAACTACTGAGTTAGATTTTGTAAGTTTTAGGACAAAGTAACATTTATTTGTATGTATTCTTGCCTCTGATTGAACTAAAATGAAACAAACTTTGATAAGAATGTATTTGAACTAAGAGTTTACAATATAATGATTACAGAGGAAAACTGATTTTTACTTTCATTTATTACAAGTTACATTTGGAATCTGTCTTCCACTTCAAAGACTCAGAAAGCAAATGTAGGTTTTAACATTTCACCACCCATTCTCACGTATGTTTCTAATTCTCTTGAGGTGTCTTAAAAAGCAAATCAAAATTTCTCAAAAAGGAGTCCATTTATTTGCACAGTGGCAAAATGCAATCCATGTTATATTCCTCAAATGTCCCAATCTATATAATCTAAATATTAACCATGGTGTCTTTTACCTAAGCAATATGTTAATTGCATGATTCTAGTGGTTAGCTTTTTGAACACTGTAACACTTTTGAACCAAACATCATTTTGCATGTGGGAAGGTATGCATGTACAGTTCTTTTGAACTGTGCCAGATTTCTTTCTTTGACACTGCACTGTCTGACAAAAACCTTCGATTTTGATTTTGTACTTTATTAACTTTTTCCCTATTTATTTATTTACCCTAGCAAGTACCATTTTGCATTCAGGTGATTTGGAGTTCAGATGCCTTCTAAAGGGATCTTGAAATTAGACCCTTTATCAGGATACACTTTTGCAACAGATTTCACAAAATGTTCCTTCTGTTTTAAAGCGTGTTGTGACTGCTGTTGAGAATAAAAAGCATTAGGGAAGGGGCAGAAAGGGAAAAAGAAGGGAATTAAGATGAATAGAATGCATGAGTGTTCATTTCTACAGGTTTCTGTAATTCCAATTTCAGTGAAAAAATACGTATGTCCTAAAATTAGAGAAGTTCATATAGGACAGTTTGGATTGGAAGGTCAGGGACACCTTTCACTAGACCAGGTTGCTCAAAGCCCCACCCAGTCTGTCCTTGAACATTCCCTGGGATGGGCCATCCACAACTTCTCTGGAAAACCTGTTCCAGTGCCTCACCACCCTCATAGCAAAGAATTTCTTCACAATATCTAATCTAAACTTGCGGTCTTTCAGTTTGAAGCTATTCACCCACATCTTATCACTGCATACCCTTATAAATTGCATTTCCAAATGGAAGTAACTAGCCTGAGTCATCAGTATAAATAATCTCAGCTTTCCCCAGCTCCCAGAATCCCTAACCTCTGCCAACTGCCACTACTACAGCAGAGTCCTCAGAGCATCCCTCAGTTTTGGTTCAGTCACCATCACGACTCGTTGCCCACTGCTTTGCACTTACCTAGGATTTTGCTGATGTTGGAGTTGTGCATGTCGGGGAAGGCCTGGAGGATTTTCCGGCGCTCGTCCTTGGCCCAGACCATGAAGGCGTTCATCGGCCGCTTGATGTGGGGCTCGCTGCTGGCACGGCCCCGCGAGTCCCGGTAGACCCGGGCTTCAGCCACCGTGGCACCTCCTGTTGGCCAACAATAATACTGCTGTAGTTTAGCGGCAGAGCCATTCACTGCTTTACTCCCTGTAACATCAGGGCAGGAAGAAACAAGATGGATGCAAAAGATTATTATGTGGATTATGCAAGTGCTTTCAGTGCTCTGGTTATTTTAGCCCCTTTCTCTCCCTCTTTGCTGCCAGATTTACGTGAAAGAGAGGCAGAGAAAGATAGGCTAAACAGTGGTTTCAGTGTAATGGATCAGGCTCGCCCATTTGAGGTGACCCAACATCAGAGCGAGGAATTAAATCATACTGGTATTTCTCCAGTTAAGGTATGGAGACTTGATAAAGACTTTAACATAAGATACATGCTTTGAATGCTCAACAAAACTCACATAAAAGTTATACTTGAGAGTCTCAACAGATGTAGACTTGTTCACACAAGCCATTTGCAACGACTTTGCTGCTTCAGTGGTGAAGTACATGCCAAACATTTCATAAAATAAATTATATAGTACACCAGGTACATGCTGCTAGTTTTATGGATCTGATTATATTTAGAGCTGAACATTTTAAAGTTGCAGCTGCCTTGGTTGAATATTAGATGTGCCTTGGAGCATTCGATCACATATATGTAATAAAACTCTCTGCCTCCAACAACAGGTACATGCACAGCATCCTGGAGCTTCCAGAGTGGGAGACAAGCACTCTGGCTTCAAGCCTGCTGTGCTTTTATGTACCTCGGGGTCCTGTCTTTCTCTGCCATCAATTCAGCTTGTATGTGCCAACCTTAACTGTTTTTCTGAATGCATCCAGACCTGTTTCTTGACCACAAACAGCAAAGCTTCATGGGGGTTTAGAGTTCACAGAGCTGAATGTGATGTGTAGAACTACTTATTATAGAAGAAACAAATAACCAAGGCATGCTTTTACCGGAAAAAAACTTGTGTAATTGTGATGATGACATATGTTTTTAGAGTTATACCTTAGCTATTAAAAAAAAGGCAAAAAGTGTTTACGATGAGAGGGTGACATACTTAGTCTTAGACCTCGTCAAACTGTTCATATAATCCAATACCTTGAAAAAGCAAGATACTTTACAAGAAATTAGCACAGCAATAGGCCTCCTTTTTTTGTACACTATTACAGCTCCCAACATGAATTTATCTGCTAAATAATATAAGATTAATTCT
Organism: Platyrinchus mystaceus; assembly: GCA_035041135.1. Lineage (NCBI taxonomy): Eukaryota > Metazoa > Chordata > Aves > Passeriformes > Tyrannidae > Platyrinchus > Platyrinchus mystaceus. The sequence continues at coordinate 12,585,283 of JAWWLV010000179.1, forward strand.
TTACACTAAGCAAAACACTGCAGTTTTACTGATTCTAGTGACTGACTCAAGTTCTTAGTTGTGCAAAAATTAATTTTATAATTCAGAGTAAAAACATTGTATATGTCAGTATACCTTTTTAAAAATTCTATATAGGAAACTCATCTACATGAAAAAAGGGCCTAAATTAGAGGATGCATAACTAATACACTACCTGTTTGCCACCAGGTCCACAGTACATTAATTTCATTTAAAACGCACTGACCATACAGGATAAATTGATTTTGTTTTATATGGTGTTGACAGCCATGTTTATTGTGCAGTGAAATGTAGTGTAGTTTCAAGCTGACTATATCCATTAACACAGGGCAATATGCTGACTACTGGGCCAGATGAAGACATACATTACCCTGAGAGCAAAGCACTCATTCGCATACAGCAGTGTCTTCTCCTGAGGATCACCATGGTAATTTATGATGCCTCTGATGCCATTACTTTACAACTGACACCAATTTGGCAATTTGTATACAAACATGCATGCACGTAAAAAAAAAAAAAGGTTTGTGGCAAATGTGAGATGCAAAACTATTTTAATACTATTCTATAAGTTAAGTACCATGCTACAGGTGTTCTGCATTTACAGGAGTCTGCAGTCAGCTTTTTACTGAAAAAGAGAGTTTTGTTGAGCAACCTGCAGGTAGGACCAATTTAAGAGTATGAGTGGTCAATGAGTTTTTGTCAGAAGGCTTGGACCACAGGCATATCAAAGATGCCATCTTTTGAGAGAGGATATATATTGTGAAACTTCAGCAAGTTACAAACATAGTAAGTCAACACTGAAATATTTATTGAGACAATATGAGTTATATAATTTGAGTTATATAATTTGAGAAATGTCAAATATGTAACGGTTGTTCTATCTTTTAAAATAATATTATAAAAATGTGTTACTAGTATGTGGGCATTTAGGAAGTTGGTGACAAAAAAAAATTAAATTACTGATGCAAAAGTTGTCATTTGTTATTCAGCTACTCTGCTCACAGCAAAGCAAAGAAGAAATATTTGAAGCCATGTGATGTTTTTCCATCTTTTACTTTCCCAAAGGTGCTTATTCATTATGGCTACATTGGAGTTTGTCTTTAGCCGTTTCTAACACAATTTTGGCCTGACTTTTAAGTCCTAATTCAGGCAAAGAGTAGTTTTACTGAGATAAAGATTATAGGTGGCTTTTTAATCCAGATATAATTTAGATAGAATGAAAACAAATAAACAAAATCATGGGGGGGGGGGGAAGGAAAAAAAAACCCACCATAAATTATCTGTTTTCAGAGAAAGGTTATGTTAGAAATCAATTCATATTTGGAGTGATAAGTTACAACCATCCCAAGAAGGTCAAGTTCATACTTGAAGAACTTGAAAAAGCAGCCAAAGAGTTGATATTCTTTGTGCTTGATCGCTGGGGAATATTTGAAAGTTGACCTATAGGCCATCACAAAAGCATTTGCAAAATTAATTTCTGCAAATAACTAAAGTAATATAATCTCCAATCTGGCTTCTAATGCTCTGAAAACTACAGAAATATATTAAGTATATAAAGCATTACAATAAAATAGTTCATGTAGGGGAGTCAGAAAGTTTCAGTACCTTTTTAGCTTAGCAATGAGGTGCCAATGATACAAATACACATACACTCAGTGAGGTCTTACAAGTTGAAACACCTAAGAACAAGATTTCAAACTGGTTTTTCTTAATGCTTCATCCTGTCAATCAGATATTTTGACAGTATTGTGCCCTATAAAAACAATTTCAACAGATTTAAGAAAGTATGGGAGTTTTCCCTGTTGTGATAATTATATTTATTAATGACAGAGACCAAAAGATACCCCTGAAATTTTAAAAGTAAATATATATATATATAACTGCAAAGAATAGGTGTCTTTCTGAAAATATTTTCAGGAAAGTTTAATAAATAATAAACCAAAAATAAGAGATAAAATGGAAAAGTACTACCAGTGAAGGGCGAGATGAAAGGAGGAAGTTGGTAATTGTCTCTCTATTGCTCTATCTGCTAGTTACTGTTCATAGTGCAATCACAGGGGGGAGGATTTCCAGAATTAAGAGCTTGGTTAGAATTTATAGTTACTGCAAAAGCAGTACAGGTTGGCTGTTCTAGTGGCTTAGTTGGCAAAGAAGTCTATACTTTGGCCTAAAGACAGGGGCTGTTCTCAAAGTGAAATTTTTAGCTTCTGAATATGCTCAGTGCCTCACTTCCTACATCCTTTGCATTTTCTCAACTTGTCATGACTTTAATGATTTTCAACTAAAGGCAGATTAAAGGAGAATAATCACTTTTTGTGGATATATGGCAGGCAACCCCTTTGTGAAAGCTGAATTCCAGACTACACTCTAGGGGCAATACTGAGACCACCAGAGAATAAATCTAAAAATGTTACAGCGTCATTAAAATAATTTCAAAAAATATTTTTATTCCAAAAGGGATTGCTCTCTAATCAGATATCATTAGAAAGATAAAAGAATCTGATCATCATCAGGAAAGATATATATTTTCATGTGAAGTAAATGTTAAGAAACATACAATAACAATTGTTACATTGCTTATGTGTTTATTCCTGATTTTATCTGAGTTTCTTACACTTAATAATGAAAAGAATTTTAGGACAGGCATCTTCTCTTAGCGTATTTCCTGAAATCTTGGCCAAATTAGGGTTAATCCTACTGCCTTTAACAAGATATGGTTTCACCTTCCATTTTAAACATCATCTACAACAAAACCTTAGACTGGGCTTTTACATGTTACCAGAACACAAACAATAATAAACGTGATAGAATGGAGAGAAAAAAAAAAACCTGTGAGAAAAAAGATGAGGAAAAAAGAGAAAAGCAGTGACGACAAAAAGAGGTTTTTATCAGTCACTCTGTTATCCCTTTATTACTCTTCACTCTATGGCCATTGATTCATGGTTTGAAGTGCTACATTTCTTTTGACTCCCCCCAGATAATGAATCTGCCTATCTACAGGGCATACTGAAGAGCATCTTCCATGGACATATACCAAGATAGGATACATAGAAATAAAGACAATCTTTCTAGGTTCCTAGTGTGTAAATGACTGGTTAGTAGTAAAGCTCCTAGCATCAGTTATTCATTAAGCTGAAGTGACATATTTGTCTACTTTGGAAAAGACTGATGTGACCTCCAAAATATCTGGCCCTGTCTGTGGTAATACAACTAGCACTGCTAGCAGCTTGCATTCCAGAGACCAGAACCTAATAAACATGCAAACAGGAATCACTCTTTTATTGCAAGAGATGGGTTACTCATAAACATGGAAATGCCATAAAAAAACAGGGAGCATGAAAAACCGGCTTGGCGTTTCCCTGTCCTGTTCTTAACCTGTGCTCAGACAGATGCAGCCTTTGTGAAAAATACAGCAATATATAAAAGCTCAGTGTTCCATTTCAGAGAAAGTTGCAAAAATTACTACTAATAATGCTTCACTATAATGAGACATATAGCAGTTACAGTGTAACATTTACCTGCTTTGCCCCTTGCCTGCCTGTTACTTCTTCATCCCCAACCACGTTCAGACTTTCTCATTCTTTATTATCAGCAAGAGAGGCAATATAAATGGCTACCCCATGAACTATTGTAAGTGATGTCTTATTATCACTGGCAAAACACCCACTTGGAAACACGATTGGGTTTGGGACAGGGGTGCCTGTGGTCACACGGTGACACAAATGTTCTGTTTGTCAAATTCCTTTCATTCGAAATGGTAAGCAAATATTATTCAGCTGAATTTGAGCACCGACATTTCTTACAGGTTGCATGTCAGTGAATGAAAGGGGAGAAAAACTGAGAAAGACACGAGCGATTCATGAAATACTATTTAAATGGCCACTAAAATTTTCACCTGCAAGGGTTCTGAAATGTGCTAAGTAAATACTAAGGGGTGGGAATATACTGTAGCACAAGTTAGCTACAACCACTTGGTTATGATAAGACTTCTATTTTTCCCGTTAAGAGACTCCATTCTCTTTAAAACATCAACAAGAAGAACCAAATGGGAATTCCCTAAGGTCAGCTCTGAGGAAACATAAACCTCTAATTCAATAACTCCGCTACTGCACTGAAAAAGGCCTTATTATTGCAACATCCATATGGAGTCAATTGGACATTAATGACTAATCAATCCCTCCCCTTTCTATTCTACTTATAGTGTCACAAGCCATGTTTAGATTAGCCCATTTCCTGCTTAGGATCGCTCAAGATGTCTTTTGTTCTTTCAGGGCTGGCCTGATGGAGGCAGCTTAAACAAACACACGACCCAAGTGGTGCAGGAGTTATAAACTGCCATATGTGAATGAACAAAGGGGCCATACTAAAGCCTTTTGTGGTATTTGTTAATGTTTTTCATCTGAGTTTAAAAAGACCTAATGACTTTGTGGTGAGCTGATGCATGTGGCTCGTGGCTTTGCAAAATGAAGGAAATTCTAGCCAGTTATATATCAACATATATTTTCCAAAGTGCTTTGTTTTCAGTTTTGGTGGCAGAGAGCTTACTTTTTTTTGTACATTTGTTTTACATATGCAAGCAAAATTCTTAATCTCAATTAAAACACAGCACCGTTTTTCACAGCCATCCTCATAACCTGCATATATATCTTCCCCTCTCTGAAAATCTAAAGCTAAAATTAATAGTGATATATCTTCTGAGCGTGATAGTAAAGCAACTGTTCTCAGCTGCACCAGTGGTAGCAGTTCACTCACCAGTGTTTAAAGCTGAATTGTTAGTTGGGCCATACTAAATACTGAAACAATGCTTCTGAATCAGCTACGAGCACATCCACGCCCCACAGCCAGCCATGCCCAAATCTGTATTAGTTAAATAAATTAAAACTGCTAAATGCAGCTACTTGCTTGATGGCTTACACAAACAGTTTAGACTTCTTGACCACATTTTATGGCAAAACTAACCCTCATGGAAATTTGGCATGGAATACAGCTAAAACAATACAATAATGCTTTAAATAACATGGAATATCATTAGTGCTTAAGGCCTGACTTAAGCTCTTGGTGGCTGATACAGTTGCACATGTGCTCTAACATAAGAACATAAAAAGTTACTCTGTGAAGACTCATGAAACATCTATGCAGAAACTGGATGAAGAAACAGTCTCTTCTATAAATTTGGGGAGGTGTTTAAGTGTCATCAGATTTTTCAATCATGTGCCACTTGCAGACTTCAAGACCCTTCACAGATAATTAATTAAATACTAACAACCCCATTCTGACATAGATATTATTGATAGAAAAGAAATGTGAAACATATTTAAGTTGAAAGTCAGTCTAAGTAATGATGCCAGAAGCAAGGGATTGCCAGTCATCAGATCTAACGGCAATCAACATTCCCACAAACAGTACAATTGTTTCCCTTTGATATTTTATTTCATACTCAATTGAGGAAAACAGAGGCCCACAGAAAGGAAAATATGGACTAAACAGCCAAGCCCAAGAGAAATAATTGTAATAATTATTGTTAGGTGTCTGACAAGATCTATTTATTTTATTTTATTTTTCAGAAAAACTGCTGTTCTAACAGGTAAGCAATTATTGTTATTATACTAACCATATTCCAAGTAAAAACAATAAAAAGAGGGATGCACTAATCTATTTAACATAAAAATGTTTCCATAAAAGTAACAACTTCAATGCCAATTGAGCTGTTATTCATATCCTTTCAAATTTCTCATGACATGAGTGTCACCTAGAACATTCAGAACATCCAGATACTGATTTAAAACACAGGGATTGGTTCTTCAGTCTTTAGTCATCCCTAACAGTTTTTTGTTGAAAGAAATCCTGCCCAAACAAGGGCCACAGGACATTATCCATTCATATTTCAGTTAATGCTTTGTTGGGTTTTTTTTAAGATGGAGAAATGACAGACAGGAATTCAGCACAGAGAAAGAAGGCAGTCTGGTTTCGTACTTGATGGATGCATTGTTCAAGGTGTGACTGAATGCTGTTCTTTGCTTGCTCACAGGTTTTTTAGCAAAACAATGAATTTTAGAAGCTTAAATACCATGTGGTTTGTAAAAGGGAACTACATTTAACAATGGGAGAGAGCTTTACAAAAACACCTCCCTCAAATTACCTGATATTAATGAAATGCAGAATACTTTGCAAAATATTTTTAATGTGTTGTAGTCAATGTTTTAGTGACCTGTTTCTTACATTCAATCTTCAATAATTTTTCACTTTCTGAATGATGCACCATCATTCTTTGTATCAATATAACTAATTCCTTCCATCCAATGTTTACTGTTCTCACTTGTCATATCACATCAGTAATTAGATGGCAAGGACCTAGGGCTAGGATATGCACATGCCATTTTTCCTTGCCTTTCACATGGGGTGTTGATTACAATATTGTTGTTACAATAATTGATAATATAATTAGTAAATAATTATCATGAGGGGAGAGAAGCAAAAGCAGCATGATAACAGGAGCCGTAAATTAACAAGTATTAATAAATATTAGGAAAAATTCTTCAGGCTAATACTTTAAAATATGGCGCACCTGTGCATTTGGGATTTGTAAGTGAAATCAGGAAAATATTTTTACAAACATGGTAATGCCAGTATGTTACCACAATAACACGGTTTGAATAAAAAATGGAGGATTTGCCATGGAATAGAGTCTTTCATTAGAATTTAAAAATCGTTCTTCTTGTAATTCCTGCGAAGCTATCCCTGCCCAAATTGAAAACATAATCATTTATTATCTGCAGAATCTGTGAAGATACTGTAATGCTCACCCCACACAAATTTTGGACCACTGACTCTGTGAAATTAAATCAACGTACAAATTAACAAAAATATTTTCCCCTTGCTACCAAGTTCTGCACTAGACACTTGGATACCTGGCACATCTACATGGAAGAAAGGTAGATGCTCTTAAACACT
>JAWWLV010000179.1:12592351-12669368 GCA_035041135.1 Platyrinchus mystaceus
TTGCTACCAAGTTCTGCACTAGACACTTGGATACCTGGCACATCTACATGGAAGAAAGGTAGATGCTCTTAAACACTCTTCTATTGCTGAGATACTGATATTCTTGAAGGAAAAAATCATACACAGTATAGACTTAGAAAAATAGAGAGTTGTACAAAGAGGACCTGTTTGAATCTGTACCAGTTGCTCATGTTTAGCCAGAATACATGGTGTTCTCTCAATGCATTCATATTTCTGCTCCTCTCCCTGTGGTCATGGAAGCAAGGAAGAAGAGCAAGATTCTTTCCTCCTTCATGTAGTATGATATAATGGTGTCTTTCTCCATCAGCTGAAAATTCAGTTGTGCCTAGAAATTTTACACTATTTTACAGAGCTTCAAGCTTCTTTTGCCATATTGAAGCAATACCAAGAAATGTACAGAGCTAAGAATCAGGACCATGGGGTGTTTTACACCTGGTGACTGTACATTCGTGTGAAAAACTGTTTTAAACCACTGAATTACTATATTTAATTTTTCACTCAGTCCACCCAAAAATAGCTATGCAAACTGACTGATGCTTTCAGCATTTGTGACAATTTTCTCATGGGTGAAGATTTTCTGTGTAAAACTGCAGCCCATGGTTGCTTTTTACAGCTGCCTTTTAAATTTCTGAAAATAATGTTTTACTATATAATGGAAATTGGGACAAGGCCTTAGCCTAACTGTGCTAATAGGCACTCCTATGTAAAACTCAGGGCATTGTAAGTGTGGTTGATTGTACAACATCAGAAATTTTAACTATAGGGTTTTCTTAAATAAAGGTACTATTCTCTAAGGACCAATTACTGTAGCTTAGAACTGCCAAATGAGAAAGCCTCATATTTAACAGAAGGAAAAAGATATCTGAGACATTTGAAAATCAAAAGTTAACAGTTGTGGAGGACATCCAGAATTGTTATTCTGAATGTGAGAAGCCTACTATATGCTAAATATTAGTGTCTTGAGAGGAAAAGGTTTCAATGTCATGAAAAGATCAGTCCACATACTCCCAGCTCGGATTTTTCAGTTCCCCCTCTAGAATGTTATGGAGACATTGGCAACAATGAGATGCATGAAGTGGTTGCCATAAGAAAAGTGATGGGGTGGTTCTTAAAGACATCTTATTCCTATCCCATGTGCAGGTGTTGAGTTACTCCAGGGATGAATCTCATCCAACACAACTGAAATATTGGGCCTAAGTGCTTTTTCCCAGATTTGTGATCTGTTATGAGTTATTCTGAAAAATTCAAGCATATCACTCAAGTATCAGGCACAATCAGATTCACAGATGTTAAAAACGGCAATTCATGAAGGCCACCTTTTAGCAACTGGTCTAGTTGACGAAGATAATAAGTTATTTTATATTTAAATAATAAAGATACAATTATGGGATTTTACTTTTGCAATCAAAGACCTATAACGTGAATTCAGACGACTAAAAATTCCAGTACTTGAGCTTACTGCACTCTCTCTGGAAACATTTCTTTGTTTTCAGACGGCTTTCACAGTTTTCTGATTTTTGTCTTTCCCCTCTCAACTGCCATAGCAACTATTACAAATATTTATGTGCAACAAATACTGGAGTGGAGAGGCATTCTTTCCTCCAGTATTTATGAAGTTCTGTCACAAAAGTAGGTGATGCTTTATCATGCATGTACTACCTGCTGTTTACACCTCTGCATAGAAAGGTGTTAAACAAGTTACCTCACAGGTTTGGAGTGTGTTGGCAGCCTGCCAAGACTGATCTGCCTGCAAATATATCGTTCCCTTTCACCTGCTTCTTCAGCTGCTCAAAGTCAACCTTTTTCAAAGTAAAGAAGGAACTCTAACCCTTTTGTATAAGCAATTATTTACTACTGGGCATAAAGGAGATTGTTGAGGCTTTGAGCATGTGGTAGAGGTGCTCCTTTGATAAAGTGTTGATCTGTTTCTTACCCAATAGATTTTAAAAACCCAGGCACTTGTCATGATGCCTGCTCTGGTGTCAGGAAGACAGACTGTTAACTGCTGCAAATATTGAGCTGTTCATTGACTGTATATGTTGGTCAACAAATCCATCATCTGAAAAGCTGCAGAACTGGTTTCTTAAGCTTTCTGATAAATTGAAATATATTTTTCTAAAAGATAAGGTGAGTTTGTGCTACTCCAAGCCTGGATTCAGGTCCACAATCAGATTCAGACCAAAAACTGTGCATCTCTGAACTAGAATTAATAAGATCAAGCTAGGGCTTCCTACTGGAATGAGTCAATTACCAGTGGTTATCCAGCTTGCAACTGGCTTGCAATCAGCCTACTTGGAGCATTGTTCAGACATCAGGAACAAACCAATAAGGCTTAAAGTTATGGAATCTCAAACAGTGACTTGGTATATAGAAAACCACAATCTTTAATCCAAGGAATTTACAAATTGGAGTAAGAGACAGCAAGCAGGTAAAGGGAGGACACAGGCACTAAGGAGGGCATTTAAGGAGAATGGGGTGGTGCCAGTCCCATGCTGAGGACTCTCATGACTGACCTGACAACTAGGTTTCACAGCAAAGATTATCCTCTGGGAGACTTTGAAAAGTCTCATTAGTCTAATACAAGAACAAATTAGTACATAGATAAAGTAGATAGGTCCCACCATATTATTAAAAATTGTTTCTACCTAAACTAGCAGGCCTGTACCTATCCTCAGAACTATGGTCCATGCTTAACACACACTGGTAGAGTATTATCAAAGAAAGAAGCAGCAAGTACTAAACACAAGATTTACAGAATCAAGAAATCTACCATATGAAAAATGTGAATGAAAACATCAAAACAGGACTCAGGACTCTTTTGTTGTCCTAAATGGCAAAGTGTGAGACCAAATATTTAACTCACAGGCTACTGATTCTAATATACTAACATCAATGAACATAGAACTAAATATGAAGTACTAATAAGGCATTTTCATCTATTTCTACATGCTTTATAAAAAATAATTTAGCTTTGCAACACATTCTATTTTTCACTTAGGAAAGAAGGGCACAGAAAAGCTATTTCAAAATCACACTGTGAGGTAGGGGCAAAACAATAACATTCAGATGTTTTTGCCCTGAGTCTAGGATTCAACCAAGACAATTACATTGCTACAGATTCAGTTCTTTGACAGGAAGAAGATCAGGTCTTGATGTAATTTGAATCCCTGAATAAGACTGCTGAAGTAAACCACATTGCAACCTGAGCTAAGGTAAAACCAGTATTTTCCAAAAGGAAGGTTAGGTCTACTCTGCATATTTTTATCTACTACAAAACAAAATCTTAACACGCTTCTTACAAATTTCCAAAACATTTGACCACAATCCCAAAACCAGAAGGATCCATAAACATAGAGCTCATGATACAAGCACAGGATCCATAAACATCAAGCACACTGTACAATTCAAAAGAAGCAGCACTATCACCCAAAAGTGAGCATCGGTGAAAGGAAAGTCTTTTTTAGAACTTGAACCAAAAAAGCATGTTCAGATCATCCAATATTCTCAATAACTGAGACCTAAATATTTTAGTGTTTATTATACTAAATACTTAGTATTACATAGGTTCCCTGACCTGAAATTTAAACAGGGCTCATCTATGGCTTCTGACTACACTCTATACACTCTAGTCAGCTGATGTATGTCAGTCACGTTCAAGAGAGGTTTTAGCTATAGCTGGATTCAAAGCTGTCTTGGTGTGTCCATGCCAGGTAGCTGTATTTTGGTACTGACAATCTCAAATGTTCAAAATCATGAAGCCACCTACAGTAAGACTGATGTTTCCTTTAAAATGATAACATTTGGGGGGGAAAAAAACAAACATCCTTGTTTAGGTCTGTAAGTGTCTGTTGCTTATAATTTTAGATATCAGTCATGGAATGTTTATGAGGCTCTTAAATCATGTTTTTGAATTTTGCTAGCTAAAAATGTATCATGTATTTCAACTGACAACTGGGATTTCAGGAAATTATGTAAGTCAAAGAGCTGTATATTATTCTTCAATAGTGTCACAGTCAGTGGCAATGTTTTGAATACAGTTTGAGCATGATTTGTAATATAGTTAGCTCAGTCTTGCTGGTGGCTAAGGAAGTAATAGAAATGTTGGTTTATGTCACATTGAATATAAAACTCTTGTTAATGATTTTCAAGCCTCCATACAGATGACTGTTAGCTCATTATGAGTAACACAAACTTTGAAGAAGACTTCATACGCTAAGTCATCTCTGAAAGTACATCTAGTTACCATTAATTAAATCTTACCTTTAACCAATCTTAAAAAAGTTTTCACACACTGGGCAGGGGCAACAAGTTAAAAAAAAATTATTCCACAGTTTTCATATTTGTCTAATTGTTAAGTTTGAAGAATTTCAAGATTTATCTTATAATTCATTAATCAAGAAAAAAAACAAATGTAGCTTCAGGTTCTGATCAATGAGCCAGTACTTTAAGCACTCCTAAAATTACAGGAAAACATGACTCTGATCCTGTCAAACTCAGATCATTGCCATATGTTATAGAAAAGATGCAAGGTGCAGAGAGAAATCATTGCTAGATACTATTACAAAAGCATTCCATAAAACAGAAGTCAGCTGATACATCTCATAACAAATTACTTGAACCTTAAAGGCTGTGTCAAAACAATGGGAATCAGGAGGACTTCCCAGATTTGGTCTATCTCAAATGCCTGTTGGGCATTTTCCTATGGAAACGCAGGTGTGCAGGTACAAATGTAGGAGTGGAATTACACTTCCACAGCCCCTTTGGTCTAGGAGAGTGGGGGGATCAGAATGCAGCCCAAACTCTGTTTCCCCCCAATTTATGACCAGCAGTGGGACTAAATTTGGAGTCCTTAGCTCAGGAAAAAATCTGCTCACCATTGCTCCATCCCTACGCCCCTCACCCACCACCACTTTCAAAGAACCCTCTACAAATTATTAATCTCTTCTCTAAATCTAGTGACTTTCATAATTCTGAAGTTCTAAAATTCTAGTGATGAGAGTATAGCCACCTGGCAGATCTAACAGCCTTACACCCACTCTATCACAACTGCACTTGGGCTTCTGAGATCTGGATCTATTTCTGACAAGAAAAGACAGGGCAGCAAAAGTTGACCATCAATATGTCACTTCAGAAATCTTATATTCTCTATTTGACTGTGTATTTGTGTAAAAACACACAAAACATACAGAAATATTATCTAAAGATGTCTACATCAACCTGCACTCAAATGGTATCTAAAAAAAAATTGGGGGGGGGTGTGAAAATTTAAAATAACAATGACAAAACAGAAAGGAAGGTGTGAAACGTACTGAGTCTTCAAAGAATATGACTTTGCCTATTAGGAACTTTTGACATTCAGCTGACATTGTGACCGTGGCAACACAATAAAATGCAACCAGGTACTATTAGAAGAGGTGAAAGAAGAGAAACAAAGCTGGCAAAGGATCTAGAGCACAAGTCTGATGAGGAGCAACTGAGGGAGCTGGGAGTGTTTAGCCTGAAGAAAAGGAGGCAGAGGGAAGACCTTATCTGTTTCCACAACTACCTGAAATGAAGCTGTAGCCAGGTGGGACAAGAGGAAATGGCCTCAAGTTGTCCCAGGGGAGGTTTAGATTGGATATAAGGAAACAATTCTTCACTGAAAGAGTTGTCAAGTATTTGAACAGACTGCCCAGGGAAGTGGTTGAGCCAGTAGCTACTGAAAAATGAATATACTAGAAGCCTCACATCCTGGATACAGTGATTGCTGCCTTCCACTCTAAATGATGTCAAGCTAGAAGTGTCATCTCTTAGCCAGCTTGCCAAAGATAAGGGGCAAAACTTGGGTGATATTTTGAATGTCTTTTTCTTGCATCTGGATGATATCTCAATTCACCTTGTCTGCAACTAGAAGGACAAATAAGCAGCTCAGTTTTGATCTTCTGCCAATGTTTTTTTTCAGATCAGCAGAGGTATGTATCCAGCACCTCTTTTCCAGAGATATCTCTTGGCTGCTAAACAAATTCTGGAAATCTGAATCCATTCATGAACTCAGATTTCTAATGTGGCAACGCACCATGCCTCAAAATGCCCCACTAGATCTAGAAAGACATGTACACTGTCCTTTACCTGGCACACATCACTGTAGCTTGGGTTACATATGTTAAAGCTTCGCTCTGCACTATCCAGTAACAAGGGGGAGCTGTCACTACCACGAGGTGTATCAAGATACTGAATTAAGGACACTAGAAAGAGAATGGATGAACTGAAGGAAATGAGCTAAGCCAAGAGTGTGATCAGAGACCTGATGTCATCTAAACCAGTAACTGTGTATCTGTAAGTATTCCATTGCAACTTTTCGCCCAAACTGACAAAAAAATATTCTTCAACGTGTTGAAGTATGTGATATTGCTACTGGATGGAAATTGCTTTATAAAGCAGTTTATAAATAGCTCATTAGTCAAAAAGTATTTCTGAAGTCCATATATCTCCCGATTCCTTTTTTCTAGAAAACAGAAATCATTGCAAAACACCTGTCTGAAAGTTTTCACTTACATTCTGTTCATTACTTTTCTTTTTCCAGACAATACAACAGTGGCTAATCACATTCAATAAAGGATGAATTAATGAAGCTCATAAATAACCCCCTCCCTAAAATTTACTGGTTCTATTCTTTTGATCAAAGAAAAAAAGGAGACTTTGAATCTGTCAGACGTTTGGATATCAACGGAAAAGATCAGAGGTGTTTTAACCTTTTCAAGCCATAAGCACAATTTGCCCAGTTTAAAAAAGAGTGAAATGACTCTCAAACAGAAGTAAATTGAGGAGGCAAAATCATGCATAATATTCTATCTCAATAGTACATTAAACTTACTACATGACTGGTAGGGTTCTTATGTATCTACGTGTTCTCTTCTATTGTATGATAGGCTAAAGAGACATGCACTTCCAGAACATGCACAGTAATCCTGCTGGAGACTCAACTCCATCTTGATAAACACCGATTTCCACCTGTGGCTTAACATATATAGAACACATATAGAAAATATAGATATATATAGAACCCTCACTGAAATGAGCACGCTAAAGGTTGATATTATGAAAAAGACCTTTCCATACAGAGAATGTGAAATATTTTCCATCATGATTTTACAGCTGCCTGTGAGTAGATTTTACTTGCTTTATCTTGAGTGTACTGGTGGGTAGATTTCTTAAAATGCTCTAACCTTCTTCAAAGCTGCTAAATCCTAAAAAAAATTGTGAAAATATATTTATACATATATATATGCATATATGTATATACATATATATTTCCTGAGATAATTTTCTCAATATTTCCTAAAATTTTATTAATAGTTTAAAATATAAACACTTAATGGGTAGCTGCTTGGGGGAGAAATAGTGTTGCAGAAGGGCAAAAATGGCTATATAATCCTTTTCATGTCTCCACCCTTCATTATGGACTTAGCGAAATGTCACAAATTCAGACAGAAATCAATCGTTACCCTGGGATGTAAGATAGGCAGTACTTATGACACTGGCAGTGTTTCAGCCATATCATTCTGTTATGCAGTGTTCAATAACCCATGGTCAAAATTGCAACTCACCTTCTGCATCTTCTGGCCTTGTAAGATCGATGACACCAGGGCCAATTTTTCCATCTTCATTGGGTTTCCCTGTTAATTGTTGGCCTAAATTTTCAAATCTTGTTCTTTCCTGGAAAAGAACAGAAGGAGCGTTAATGCTCCACATAGGATAGTTCTCATTATATGCCTGTGCATATGTGTATGCATTGATACATCCCTTATTTTTTAAAACTGAACAAATAATGAATGCATCTAATTAGAATTTTAGCTCAGGGACAATTTTTTTTACAGATTTTGAATGTTTGCATTTATGAAAATCAGCTTTAAATGTGAAACATATACAGAAACTTTGAGATTATTTTGATCTGCACTGCCATAATGCATAAGCGATTGTACATGCAAATACAAAACACTCTTGGCAGCACACAGTGCTGATTGATGCTGCTCACTTTGCCTTTCCACTTATTTTCTAACTTAAACTGAAAAAGACAATCAACATTTGAAAAACATGAAAATTCAGAAGTGGAAAGAAGAGTTTGTGTTAAAATGCAGTTATTTCAATGAAAAAAGCACTTTTTCCCCACTATGAAATTTGAGTTTGCATTCATACCTCTGTGAAAACACAAGTCTGAAATTTATGCAGAGATTTTCAAAGACATGTATTTGAAACAATGAATATTAGAGGAAAGAACTGATATTATTTTGTATAGAAGTTTAAATTGTACCTCAGTGAAAAGGGAACTTAGGAAGACCAAAAAAAAAAAAAGGGAAAAAATGGACTTCCCACTCCTAGGAAAACAGAAAGCTTTTGACAGCTGGAGATCTCCATAGGAAACCTGAAACTAGAAAGTGGAAACTGAAAGGTATTTTATTTGTTAACCCAGCTCCTCAGTCAACTACTGGACAAGGGTATTACAAAAGACAGTGTAATATTGTCTCTCAATAGTAGTCTCTGTAGTACTGTGTATCAGTAGCAAAGTGTTCAATGGTTATCATTAATTTAGCATTCTCATTTGGAGGAACATAGCATGTTTTCCCTCTTGCCTTGTTGTTACCTCTTCAGACTAAACTTGGCATTATGTTGTACTTGTGAATGAATGAAACCCTGTTGTTCATTACTATGAAACAATATTAAATGTCATGTCAGCTTGAATTTAGAGACATGAAATACCAGCTTTCAGCTCTATGAACAGTTTCTCCATGTTATACTTAATGCATTATGCAGAAGTAGAGTGCTGATTGCTGTTCAGTCTATTGTTCAATGACCTAGTTCTGTGCTGTGCATACTAGACATAGGAAGAAAACATTGTGAGCTTCTCTCCTAAAAGATGGTTGGAAACTTGGACATGTTTTTAAGGACAACACATACTTGAGGGCCTTGACTCCTCATTTGCTCCACCTCCAACTACTCCTTTCCAATGTGATTATTTTTCTATTATCATTATGTTGCAGCAATGAAACCTCACCAGGACAAGTGAGGAATTGTTTTGATTCCTCATGCTTTTGATTCCTTCAGCCATGGATTTTTTTTAATTATTTTGTGTTTAATTTGCAGAGGAAAAGAAAGCACAATCTGACACTGGATTGGCAAAACATGCAGCTGAGGCATTTCAGGTACTAACTGCATTTCTAAAAGTTCCTCAGAATCTTCCAGTTGTCCAAAAAAACCCCCTGCATTTTATATTTTTTAACTTCTTTGCTTATTTTCTTCTGTAAAATCCACAGTTGATGAAGGAGCTTAGGTATAAAGAGGAAATCATGAAAAAAGAAAGGGTTACAAATGAAATGTGACTGCAGAAAGGCACTGCAATACTAGAGGCCCAATATTTTACTGAAAGATGTTGGGCAATGTAACAATACACCTGAATCATCACGATGGGATAGGTTTTACTGGTAGAGAGAATAAAAAATAAGTTTGTCAAGGATTCTGTGTTCCACTGCAAAGGGCTGATTTGCAGTTGAGATAAAAACAAAGATCAGTGCTAAGAAAACAGCTTTTGGCACATTTATTTTCTCTAGCAAAATATTTGCACTAAAAGCTTTTTCTTAAGGATGTTAATACAGCACCTGCAGTATTCTTGAAAGAACAGCCTTTAAGTGTGTTTCAGGAGAAGGAGAAATACCTTTCTGCTATACAAATCAACAGACCCTGCTACATATCAATATGCACATTTGGAATATCTTTCTAGTCATTCATTCTCTTTGATTTTACCAGAAAATATTCAGTTACACACACAAAAAAAAGAAAAAAGAAAAAAAGAGAGAAAATAAAAGAAAAAAAAAAAAAAGAAGAAAGTTTCTGAAAGAATATCAATATTTTGACATGGAAGGAGAAAAGGGAAAATTACATGATAAGGTTCAGAAACAGTAAAATGAAAGCACTTATGCCATAAAAATACCTGCTCTTGTCAAACAAAGGAGATGTACTTATACTTATTTCGTAACCCCCTCCTTCTAATTCATAAAAAGCTTTAACAAAGCTAGTTGTATTTAAGTCTCTGAAGTGCCTTTTGAAGTAATTCCTTTGCTTGTTTTTTTTACTGAAAATTATCATCATAGGGATAGAAAAAAATGTTTGCTATTTGCATTGGTTTTATACAAAATTCAAAAACTAAAAAAAAAAATCAAAAATTCTTCTTCAATATTAATGATGCTTTTATCAAGTAGACGCCCTTACATTTCCACAAAATAGAACAAATTCATATGAAATTTATTATTAGAGAGGAAACTTGTCCCACCCAGCTCAAATCGTTTTTAGTGGGATTTGTTTTCGCTCCTGTCTTGAATTCATCCTGGAGAGAATAGGTACTAGCACTAAAAATCCCTTAAAAGCACACGTTTGCCTAGAAAGATCAAGAGGAAGATTGATTCTCTACTTCATCTTCCTATATGAGAAAAACGACTTCGTTAAAACTACATGGTTATACACAGCTGCACTAACAAATATGCTACCTACACATGCATTACATTTGCACACATATACATCAATTACTGGATAGATTGCTGCCTCCCTAACCAATATTAGCAGAAAATTTTGGTGAGATTGTAATAAAGTCTATACTGCTATGGACAGTGCAGGTGTTTTCTTTCCTGTGAGAAAGCATTTTGGACCCCTATTTTGAACAGATTTTTTTTGGTTGATTGGTTTGGGGTTTTTTGTGCTGGCTATGGAGCTTATACTGTATACTTACATAAAGTTTTCCCATTTCAAACTCAGAAAAAAAGGTCTAAGACATGACACTGACAACCCTTCCTCATGACTAGACCAACATAGTCAGCTGGAGTTGGCATTGGAAAACCGAAAGCACTTCCCAACACAAATCAGATCCTTTGTGCTTCTTTATATGTTGAACACACAGTAAAAATAATTCTTCCTTTAAAATGAGAAAAAGAAGAGAAAAAAGAACCTTCTTTGCAGCCAAATCTTAATTTTCCATTCTGTGATATGATTAGGCACTTATTTATGCGTTGTCAGTCACAAACATTCAGAAAACGTAAAAGTTATTGAAAAAATTAAAGTCTGCTCAACTGTCTTGCAGGACTGTTGGTTCTCTAAGTGCTTTGAAATTATGATGTATGAGGTAGATGTTGCATATTAAATAAAGATATTTAAATTATAAAGCCCCCGTTAGTGAGAGCTGATGAATGTTAAATGTTATGAGCCACAAGGCTGTGGCATCCATCATATTCACATATTATCACAGTCAGTGATGGAGCAGCCCCAGTGATGACAGATAGACTGCTAGATAGTTATCCCTTATTTCCAGCGTCGCCAAGCAAGCCTTTCAAGCCCTTTGGCATTATTTTTAGCTTTGCATTAAATTAGCAACTTTTCCGTCACGTCCTGCCAGAAAGTATCAATTCTTTCTTCACGTGTGGAAGGTAAAAGAATGATTCAGTGAGGCAAGGAGTAAAGCAAAGGCGAGCTGTAGCCCCTACCTCCGTAAAGGCTGCAAACTTCAAATGACTGGAAACAAATATAAAATTGTGATCTTGTGAAAGAACAGCAATGAAACAGTAAGCACACAATAATGGCTTTTCTCTGCACTTAGATAAAAGCTGAATTTTTGATGCGCACAGTATATTTTCATAAAATTTTATATACTATGTTTTATACACTTATTGGCTATTCCATAATAATGTGTGTGCTAACAGTAAAATTGCTCTTAAATTTATGTGTGTTATTTATACGTTCCCACGTAACAATGCTTTTTGTTGTAAAAAATATTCTGTTTATTAATGTAACTTTACAACCACTGCATCCAGGATCCGTGGTAAATTAATGACATTTTTATTATTTTATAGTGTCATTAAATTTTTACTGATCACTCCATCAAACAGAAGCAATAAAGGCCATAATGCAAACTGGGACACTTAGATCAGGGGAGCAGGAAGGCATTCCATATAGTCTGAAGTAAACGGCTTGCCATAAATGATATTTATACCATCTTTAAGGATGTGAGAATACTTGGACAAGTTTGGCAAAACTGTTTCTGTAGTACCGTGGATTGTGTACTTAAATAACAGTTTACTTGCCAGCAAGACAATTTTTTTTCAAACCATATGCGAGAAGATGACTGATTGCATCCATCTCTTGAAAAATAATATACGAAATGTAATAATACACTAGGCACCCCTCCCTTCTGGATTACCAAGACTGATCTGACTATACCCATGCCTCAAATTATTTCAACATGCTTGCTTTTTCCACATCTGAAATGTATGCTTAGTCTGAAATGGAAAATGGCATGCATGCTGATCTTTGTGTAAAAGATTTAAAATGCATATATTTTTTGCAAACAAATACTTTCATTTAAGTAGATGTGTTTGGACAATGATGTAATACCTTTATTTCAATAGTCTAGCATGGAAGCAGTTACCAACATTAATTTAAAGAGCCAGTTTCTAGAAAAAATCAAATTAATATGGGTCATTCACAGAAGCCACAGAACATATGACTGAAGGGACATTATTTCTTCTGAGGACAGTGCCTTAGTTAGAATGACTTAAATAATTATCACAATTATTTATGTATGAAATGTATTTCAATTGAATTATTCCATACTAAACATTCCAGTAGCTTATTTGCTAACTGTGATCTATTCCCTTCATGTACCATGGACAGTAAACAACAGGCAAACAACTTAATGTATTCAAAACATAAAAAGGACATTTTCAGCAAAACACAGAGAAAATCATTCCCAGTTTGAATAAGGAGGAACCAAAACTCCTTTTTTCTGCCCCCTGGAAAGTCAAGATAGAAAAGTCCCAAGCTTTTCACCTTGTTCCTACTTTTTAACAGCTAGGACCGAGAAGTTAAATTACCCTCCACTTAGAATCTTTTGCAACGTCTTGGCACAGCAGGGATAATTACAAATTGACTTTCAACCTTATCTCTGGATATTTTAGTTATTACGGGTGGGAAGTTTAAACATTAACCTTATTACAACAATGTCAATCATCCTACTGGTGTGCAGGCATGCAACTGCTGGAATTCTTTGGATGGCAAAGTAGATAAATACAATAGTGGCATTATTGCTACAATTAAAAGCAAGGCTTTGGGCTTTGCAGAACTGTCGTGAATGTCTAGGACTTGTTTTCAATGTCATAGCAGTGGAAGTTGCTCCAAGAAACCTGAGAAATTCAATTAGCAAAGCAGGTAAACTTACTGTAGGAATGCTGATATTTTAAGAAATTACAAGATACAAGGTGCATCTTTTCCAACCACTGATTTGCAGATTTTAAAAATGAAGGATATGCAGACATCTATGATGTTGACATAACCTTCCCTTACTTAGTTTTTTATGTAAGTGAAATACCTGAATTCAATGATCTCGGGAATCAGAGGGGCAGTTAGTGAATTTTAACCCTGATATAATGCTGCTTCCAGTTTTGGAAGGTCCCTATGTTCATAAACTGTTCCAGTACTATCTTTGCATGCTGAACATACAGCATGGACTAGCATCCCTGCCACAGACTACAGATTTGTGTTACACTGCAGTGCCTCAAAGCAAACAGCTTGCTTGAAAAGATGTGGGGAGAGAGAAGCCACTAGGTCCCCTTTTAAATATATTCTTCCATCTTAAAGCATAACTGAAAAGTAAAAGGTTAAAAGCAGATAACAGGGAACTAACACTAAAATTTCTTTGCCTGACTGGCAAGCCTCAGCTGGTTTCCACGTGACAATGTGACATATGCAAGACCATCACAAGCAGAAAATACTCGAAAGTTGTTCAGCAACAGAACTGCATAGTGATTGTCACTTTCTTAAGACCCAGGTTCTGGAGACAAAATTGAGATTTGTAATTTCATCAAAATTTAAAATGTCTAGAAAAAATTTAAAACCAGAGGGCTAGGGGCAAAAAAAAAAAAAAAAAATCATCAGATAAGTCAATGTTGATGCAAATAGCCTACTTGTAAACACTCTCTTTAGCTAATTATTTTGGAAGCCTGATCTTAAGGATTAGAATTCCTAGAGCTTTTGCTTAGTTAGTGTGAGCAGTAGCCATCTTGATTTTGAAACACAAATAAGAAGAATTTAAATGAATTTTCTGATTGTCAGGAGCATTCAGCAGATACTAAGTGCATATAGACTTCAGTGCATTGAAGCTTGCTTTTAACAGTAAGCATCTCAATTCAAAAATATTTTTTGAAAGCAGAAAAAAAAAAGAACACATAGCAAATCTTTCCACCTAAGAAGGATATTTTGCCCTCCTACACATGAAATATTGCCATCTCCATAACTATTGCCATGCTTGCAGGGACTCCTAAGCTATGGATCTACCCTGGTTAGATTACTTTCAACAGGATTACTACACTTACTGAGCCCCCTTAACCAAATGCTTTATGTCTTTGTTCATATGGTTTTAATATGATTTTAACCAATTGCAAGGTTATTTATAAGTTTGCAACTCCCCAGTAGTTAGAGTTATGAAGCGTTCAGACTTAAGCATATCCAGTTGTGTGGTAACCCAACTACTGCTTTCATGCGGTTTCCAACTTTTTATTCATGCACAAAGGCATGATGCATGGCAGTATCTGAGACCTTTCTGACTAACTCTTTGTTTCAGCAGCAAAATCATATAGCAGCCTGCAGTAAAATTACACATCAACTAAAAGGTAAAGATTAAAAAAAAAAAAACAAACACACAAACTGTGAAATTCCACCTCAGACTGATGAGAAGTCATTAGTCCTTGAAAAACAAAGGGACAATCAATTAAATTAACAGTTGGTAAATGAAAAGCAAACAAAAGGAGTTACTACTTTACACTCTGTATAATACAGCTCTAGAATTCGCCAGAGGTCAGAAAGAGTCCAAAGCTTGGTCTGTCACTTGTTTTTAAAAGAGCTGGATAATTTTATGACTGTTAATAACATCTGTAGTAACACATGCTAAGATAATCAAATCTTGTGTTCAAGAGTGTAAGCCGTTCAACTGTTGAGTTGAAGAGAAATTCCCTCGTCTCTGCTCCCTTCCCTTCTGACCAACATCCACAGATGATTAACTGAGAGCCTTCTAGGGAGAAAAGTTAATTTTCTTTTATAACATCACTAGATTTAAGGGAGAACTGGTAAATGGTATAGATCAAATCTATTTACCTTGTAATTAGAAGGTATCTGAATGCAACCAGTAAAAAAACCCACCATGCTTTCTTTTAATTAAACACATACATGTGCATTTTTGAGAGACAGACAAAAATAAACACAAATTACAATTGACATACACTTCGACTAGGAAACAGCAGAACTGTGGCTTGGTTTTTTCTGGGCTATAAAGTGACTAATGGAAGCAATTTAATAGCTACTCTTGGATTTTCAGAATGCTCATTCAAATTTTTAACATTTTATTTACAAGAGTAAATGTGTAACGACATGGCAAAACTAAGAAGGGGTTTTCTCCTAGTAGACTAAATACTACAAAGGAATAATAATATATATACATATTTCAGTTTAATTTAGCAGGCGGTTGGACCTTGTTAGTTATGACCTCATTTTCACCAAGTAATTCTAACTATTTAAAAGCAAAGCCATTTAAATATCATAAAAGTGAACAAAAATACTTTTACCAAATTTAGACAATGTCATGATACTGTATGTATATCTGCATGTTCCCCCAGGCTTTTATGCTTGTGACTAAAATTCATTGAAAGTATTATCATGCATTACAATCGGAACAGAATTCAGAAGATCAGAGATCTGGTTACTTGCCTCAAAACTGTGAATCTCCTTCTCTCTCAATCACCTAGTAATATATTACAGGCTGAAAACCCAGATTTAGCAAGAAGCCACAGCAGTGTAACAACCAGCAAAACTATTCTAGGTTCAGCACAACAACTTTTTTTTTTTTTTTTTTTTTTTTTGAATGGAAAAAAAAGGCAGAAAAGAAGTCACCAACGTCAATTTCCTTGCGGTGTTCTGCAAACCTCAACAGCACAAAGCAAATTCAGCTGCTCTCCACACAGAGTTGGGAAAAGAAAGGTCTTAAAAAAAATCAAAAAAACCCACACAGAGACAGGCACACACATGTGTCACTGGTCAAACATATTGAGAAGAAATATGATGTTCTGTCATGAACAGTATGGAAATTTAAACACACGTAAACAGACACATATATATGTTTAATTTTAAACCTATAAAAGCTAAGAGAAAGACAGATGACATTCTCATAAATACCTTCTTTCCATCATTTCGACTGTTCCTTATGATAGGCACATGTCAGAGTTTTGGACACTATCAAAAAATCCTGGAAAAACTTTGATAAACTTGGACTACATGATAATTATCAAATAGCAGTAACTGCACTTTTTCTACTTGATATGTGGGTAGTAGTTATAAATGTTCAAAATCAAATATTTCAAATACTGTATTTGACAGTGTTTTTACAATTAAAGAACTAAATTTCAGGAAAAATCTGACTTTGAGTTTTTTGCATTTTATTACAGCAATCTTTGAACATGAATAGTATTGTATATTGTAAGTGTAAATTCAAGTAGCTCCATTAGGGTAAATCTTCCCAGGCTTTGGAAGTACAGATATCTAACCCAGATATTGTGAATGAGTCACTGGGGGTACCTACCCCTTTTGTTTACATCTATAAGCCTCTAGATATGTCTGTTCCAAACCGTGTTCAGGGAGACACCTGAAGTAGTTTAAATTGGTGATGCAAAAGACACTTGGGCTTAAATGTTCATATTCATATTTAGAATTAGAAATGCAATCAAGGCAGTTAACAAAATCCCACCAAATGCTACTGTTTTCAAGTATATGCCTTGCCTTGTGCTGGATGTAAATACGTAATTGCATACCACGCATATAAAGATTAAGTAGACTTTTTCTGTATTTATCAGGCTGATTTTTTTTTAGCATTTTAAGTATTCTTTTTCAAGGTTGCATTTCATCATTGCTGCTTATACATTGCTCTGTTTATACTCGGGCCTCTTTTGTTATGTTCAGAGAGAAAAGGAACATATCACTAAGGCATAAGGATGGGTGACAATGGAACAATGATTATAACATCATTATGCAGTGTTTTGCCTCTTGTACCTCCATCACTGCCATGTTTTTCTCTGATTATTTCAGCCTCAGGAAAAAGTGCTGCTTACTGTTTATGTCAGGAAGGCAAGATTACTGTTTGCATGATTACAATATCAAGTATGATGTACGTAATGCCTGTGATAATATAAATGTACCCCTCAAATACCTCCTGTCTTTAATCTTCATGCAACAGGGAAAAAATACAATAACAAAGAAAACAAAACAGTGAGTTGCAAATTCTTGCAGCCTTGTATAGGCCTTAATCTTGTAAGGTGACAAATACTTTCACTCCTGTCTAGGAGAGGCCTCAAGGACATGGATAGTCAGTACTTAACTCCAGGGGAATATATTAAGAATGGACTAATGCACTTTACAAAATAAGGACCAAAGAGGGTAGTTCTTATATGTTTACATGGAGTCCAAGAATAAAAATTAAATAAGTTCTTTCCAGGTTGAAAAAGATGCTTCTTCCTTCTTACTGATTATTTCTTTTTCCCTTTGAAATGGGTAGGTGGAAGGCCTTCTAGTATGAAGAAGAATTATTCTTGTTTAGGAATAAAACAATGCAAAGCCAAGAAGACAGTTCTATAAGGATCCATGCAAGTGGACAAGACCTCGCATTAACAATGTCCTGGCTGAAGACTAAGGGGTAACTCTGCATCAGTGAAATTGCTAGATTTACTTATCTTTCTAATACAACCAGAACTAAATTTCCCATAATTTATGATTTTAAGGTTAATTCTCAAGGAAAAGCAGCCCAAATAGGATTTATGAACAATGTAAGTTCATAGAATGGTTTGGGTTGGAAGGGAGCTTAAAAATCATCTAGTTCCAACACCACTGCCATGTGCAGGGACACCTTACACTAGACCAGGGTGCTCATTCACCAAACCAAAGAACAAAAAAGCTACTGATAAAGTAAGATAAAAGTTCCATTTGAGACATCTGACATGCAAATACAGGTAAATATATACTAGTTGGAATTTGGGAGAGATTTACATCTCTCAGGAGTAGCTCTTCCATGCATGTATGTAGTATGAATCAAAATAATGCAAGAGAGAGAGTACTTTAATGGATAACTGAAGGCTATGCATTTCTTCCGATGCAGAATCCAGGAACCACTGCACCTGAAACCATCTTAAACACAAAATGACTACCTTTGGGTGGAAAAAAAATCATGTGGTTTCTCTGCTGCAATATACAAAGAGAAAACTGCTAGTCATCTATAGCTAATGCTACTGGCAAAAATTCACTCTCTAGCTTTTCTTTTGAAGTGGAATGATTTTTTAAACTTTGTTTTGTTTCTACCAATAAAAATTTGTTTTAAGTTTCCCACAGAAGATATCCATTAAGTACTCTTCAGTTCAAGGCAATGACAATTTAGAAAATGCTTTTATACCTTAACACCTTGAATGGGCATTTCAAAAATAGTGGTTTCACCCACAGATAGCCACTTATGTCCCACTTAAGACGATTTTTGACCTCATCTTCAGGATAAGCAAAAGCTACCACATCTCTCTGCATTTAAAATGCACTTTTTCTCTCTTTTCCCCTCTCCTCATTCACTGATTCTAGCTGACATACATGGAAAAGTTCATGAGATTCACTGAAGGAACATTCCAGCATCTCATTCCAGTGAAAGAGTTTTTTGCTGCTGTGGACAAATACAACCTGTGAGTAAGAGGGAATTTCCTGTCTCATACCTCCCTTACTCCTTTGTGTACTTGTACACTTCATAACTATGATCATATTTTCTAGCTATGTCTCACAAGAAAAGGAACAATAATGTTCTGGGGAAGCAATCAGTATTTTCAAGCTTTTTATGATGATATATGTAGACAATTGTAATACCTACCACTGCATGTTAGTAGTACCCAAATAATTTTTAAAAGGAGATTGGTAACAGTATCTTCAGGCACAGAGAGGGGAAATAATTATCTTCTGGTTATCCAGAAAGTCAATGATTAAGCTGAGAGCTGAACCCAGGACTTCTGAACATTAGGCCGGTCCACTGGCTGTTATGCCACACTGCTTCTGCCATAAATCTGTTTGATGGATTTTTCAGTCATGGAACATTAAAAGCTCTGCCCTTGTCTAATGAATATGTTTAAAGAAAACAGTACAAACAAAAGCAAATGTAACACTTTAATTATCTGAGGCATCCTGCTCTAATGTCACACTTGGATAAAGGATTTCCTACTGGAGACCTATGTACACTTATACATACTGAAAAATATTTTATCCAGGAGCACTAGCTGGCATACTGGTATCTATTTATGCCTGAAAATGGAATGTAATCAGTTTTAGTTGGTTAAGAACAATCTGAGCCAACTTTTACATTATGACCTAAAGCTTGGCAGTGCAGTAGCAGTGGCAAGTAGCAGAAAATTGCCTACAGTCTCATTTGCCATATTACTTGAACAATTTACACTGGGTTTTCAAGAGTCTGAAGTATTAAAACCTTAAGATTTGGAAAAGCCTTGGACTGTGGATTTTTTTTCCTATTAACAACAAGATGCACAGAGGAGGGTTATGATATAGTAGAACTGAGTAAATGAAGCATTTTTTAAGATAAACCACCTGAAACATTTAGGAGCAGTTCAGTTTGAAAGGTTAAGACATTTTTTCTAATTGAAGGTATGGAAAGTCAATTGATTTAGATTAAATTACCAACTTTTCACATCTACTTGTTTAAGGTTCATGTTGACATAGTACTAAATACAGCCATGTAGTTTGTATTCCAGATAAATTGATCTGACTACAAGCCTCACTCTTTAGTATGATTCTTACTCCAAAATAAATCAATATTTAATATCTCCTGCAACAGCCCCTGTAGATAATTTTAAACCTCTTCCCCATCCCATTAAGTTACCTTTAAAAATTCTTTATACAAGGCTTCACAGATGTCTTCTGAAAAACTAGTTTATGAAAAGCAGCCTGAAATTCATTAATTCAGGTGGAAAGGGTTTTTTAATCTTGCTGCATTGTGCTGATCTCTAAATCCGTCTCTGTTTAGCTAATTCTCCTGCTCAGCTAATTTGAAGAATAAATAAATACTTCCTGAAAATCTATAACACAGATTTTAAACGTAAAGAAAAATGTCTTTTTTCTGCTCTCTCTATAGTACAAGATATCTCTAGGGTGTGGGCTACTGCAAAACCAGGCTGAACAAGGCTCCCTGACTCCCTGAGAGGATGGGCACTCTTCATCATCAGTACCAACCTCCACCCAGCTCCAACCCCACTGCCACATCAGCTAAGAAAAACAGTGACAAGCAGCAGTACTTCAGGCTCAGGCATCAGTCACATCCCAGCCTCCATTTTGAATATTAAAAACTATGTCTGCTCCCTCTCCCCTTCCCACCCTCCAATCTGGTGCAGCAGCTAGGAAGGAAAACATCTCTTCCTCCTCCCTCAAACCTCTCCTATGGCTAAAGGCCCCAGTGGGATAGGAGTCTTTGATATCAGAAGAATGCAAACAGCAAGGCTCAGGTTTGCTGCTTCTTAGGGTTTAGAAACAGAGACATAAGAGGAATTTCAAATGATTATATATTGGGAGAACTGAAAGGGATGATGCCAAAAGGAAGGAAAAAACCATATACTCTGGAGCTATCTGGTTGTAAATCCACCATTTAAACTATAGGATCTTCACATCCTCTGCTCCATTGAGATGCTTTCCCTTACTCTCATTTCCTACTCTGTGTTACATTTAAAGTGTGTTTTCATGGACACTGTATGCAGCAGTGAAGTTCTGTCCCATCCCTCACCCTCCAACCTACTGGTCCCCAACACAAACAGTCCATGATACTTTAACTCTTCTTGTTCAGCTATTTGTGGGGTCATGCATAAAACTCAGTGAAATTTTTCAGTTTAATAAAAGGGGAGGGGAAACTTTTTGTTTTCAAAGCCATGTTTTGCAGCTTTTACAGTAGAATTCCTCAAATAGTTATGTATTTGAGCAGTCAGTGAGGTGCAGCTAAAATTGCTGAGAACCCCTTTGCACTGGAGAGGCAGCATGCTGAACTGAGATAGCTTTTCCCTTTCAAATCTGTTAAAGACCTTCATTTCAGGAACTATAACTGCTTTGGTTTGTATCAAACCATAGCCTAAAACGGTCTGATCCTAAATGAGTTCTGTCATCAGTTACAAAATAGAATTATTAAAGAAAAAAATGTGACTGATTGACTCACAACGCAGTTCTCAATTTTTTCTCTATTCCTTTGCTCCTCTGACCAATCAAATATGTGATAAATTGTTTATTTTGCTTATGGAAAGTGGTCAGTGCTTAGCTTAGTCGTGAACTAAAACGCAAGGCAGATTTAGCAACAAGAATGCAGTTGTATAGAGAAAATATCCACAAAATAACAAAAATAGGTGAAATAATACTATCACTTCACAGTGTAAGAAGTTAGTGGAAATTCTAATGTGGAAATTGGGTACTATTCTATTCATTAATTGAGATGTGAGACACATCTTAATGTGGACACACAGCAACGGGAATGTTATTTTCATGAGGCTCTACAAGAGCCTCCACAAAAACAGGGTGAGGTCAAGCAGCAGGGAAGAGCAGCAGAGGGAAAGAAAGGAAAGGACACTTGAACTAGCAGATCATTGCAAACAGACTTCAACTACTTAAATCATAGTCTGCACCACATCAGGAGCATTCCTAATACTGCAGCAGTGAAAACTCAGAACAGCTGAAGGATGATTAAGTAATGCAGGTCCTGATTCAGAGAGGCATATCTGCTGAAATGCATCCTTAACATAACAAAAGCTTTACATTAGGAGAACTTAAATGAGGCCACAAAGACAAAATTGGGTGCTTTTTTTCCCTTTTAACTGGATTCATTATGTTTTTATAACACACATGGTAGCTACAGTAACATGGCATGGATGGAGATAAAGGGAAATCACTTGATAAACCAAGCAAGTAGTACACTTCATCACCTTCCCTTGAAGGATAACTCACATATGCAATACAAATTTCCCATACTGCAATTCATTACTTTTGCCTGTCTATGCTAGTGAGTACATACTGATAAACTATGGCTTTTGGACTGAATAGAATGGAAACCTGGAGTAGCAGAGCATGGTGGTCAGTGCAGAAGTAGATAGGCATCCTGGTCTATATAGCATCAGTCTATAACTGAATATTCTAACTCAGCCTGTTCCTTGCAATGAAAGCGGAAAAATAAACCTTGCATGAAAGAGGTGGAGAGCAAGCTTACAGGAAAACATCTTCCTTGTATTTCTAAGATTTTGGTTATTTCTGAATGGAAACTAAGGGCTGACATACATTTCATCAATGAGACATTTACGATGATATAGTGTGATCTGTAGTGTGACATTGAAGAATAAAACAATGGAGTTATGCAAAGGTCATGCAGGTAATCCCTTGATAAAGGGGAATCCCTTGGGAGGAAGAGTGCAGCCATACAATCTAATCTTATTCATGAGTATTCAAAGAGCTTGAGTACCATCAGGCAAGGAACAGAATTCTGGCAGGGAGCTGGCAGCTGAATACATTTTGGCAAACTGCAGAACCTTTGACAGACCAAGAAGTTTACAGTACATGATGTGTCAGTGACTCACTTTGTGTACAGCTCTAATGCACATCCTCCCAGTGATGCCTTCTAAATAGAATGCAATACAAATGTACTGGCATCCAAAATACAGCAAAGAGTGTTCTTGTGCTTTAGAAATGGAAGGAAACAAGCACGTAAAAGTGGGATGCAGTAAGCAAGAATCTCTATGTGTATAAAATGACAGTTCATCTGAATAGGAAGCAGATAATGAAATTGGTACTTCATAATTGAATTCGAAGGATGTATAGAAAATGCCAGGGTGATAAGAATGTATCCACTGCCTGCTTTCTCAAGAAGCCCTTGGCAAGATAAAAGTGAAATCATGCACCCAGCTACTGATCAACATGGGTCTGACATTAAACCACAAGTGTCCACTTCTCTTACTGGCTGTTTAATAAATTGCTTTGGAACGGGTGGAGGTAGAGAGGAGATCTTTCCAAAACCTTGTCTCAGTGTGCCCCCTCAGTTAATGAATGTCAGCAAGTGGAAAAGAACAGAAATTTGATATGTTTTTCCAGCCTTTCTTATAGAAGCATTTCCAACATATTAGAGGCCACAGGCATAAAAGTGAAATACTGGGAAATTAATGTTGTCTGTAGATTTTCAGGATGTAAGCTGGGCAATTTCAGCTTGTGGGTTAGGCATACTTTAGGTTTTAAGTAGTGTTATAACAGCTTACTATGACTTGAACAAGATTTTAGTATGAGTAATCTGATGTTGAGTATCATTTATTACCCTGTTACATTTCCAATTGAGATAGACCTGTTTACAGAGTTAGTGTTATGTGACTACAGATAGACAAGCTATGTGCAGTGAACAATTTATCCAAAAAATAGAGTATTTCTTATCTTTTCAAACTACCCCTGGAGGATCATCAATTTTTATATGTGTGAGTGTCAGTGTTCTAACAATCCAACTTTTTAAAGCTATTCATGAACTATGCACTGAAATGCTTGTGATTCATGCTCTAGTTGGTCACCTAAGACAATGATATTGTTTCCAATGCCTTACGCAATGATAAGTATTGCAACACTGCCTTAATTTACCTGACAGTAAAAAAAAAAGGCAACTGGGAATTCTTTCAGCTCAAAGACCTCCCAGGTAATGAAAAGCTTTTACTTCAATCTTTCAGCTCCTGAGTCCAAAAGCTTCAACACCACAGAAAAGCAACGAATCTGCCTCTGACATACCACTGGTAGGAAAAAGATGGCAGTGGTAAGTGATAGTGCAGCAAGGACTTCAGCACCCCTAGATTAAATTGCTGCAGAGTTTAGGGAGCTGCTGTAAAGATCTATAATTAGCACTGATACTTTATCAGGGGCTGGAAGATCTCCCTGATACTGCATTCCTCATTTGGTCAGTGCGTGCTGCATTAAAACCTCCATTTCTTATTAAGAGGGGGTAAGCAATTTGGGCATAAATTGCAAATGCCTAATTGTGCCCTAATGTCCATCTTCACATGTAAATACACCCATAGAAATAAAAACTTATTTGCATTAATATTTGTGATAAGAAACAAAGTAAGGAATAAGCATGGTCAAACTAATTAATCAGATTTCAAACAAACATTTGCATTATGGCTCAAGTCTTTTCGTGAGATAAGGGATGACAATTTTACCTGTTAGCATGCTTATTCTTTTGTTTGAAGCAAAACAGTTAAACCAGCACAAAATAGTGTATAATCCACAAACAGACAGATAAGTAAATAACCTTCCACAACAAGGAGTGTATTTGAATTTATCATATCTTTTGATGCAGCCTAATGACACTTGAGAAATGGGAGACATTTTTAATTTTAGAAAGTAATGAAGTATCAGAGAAAGCAATCCCAATTTATCCTTGCTATACTTTATCTGCCACAGTAGAGAGTTATATTGGCAGTGTATTTGGTGTTGCAAATTTGCTGAGAGGAATACACAGATCTTGGGAAAAAAATGGCAGCAACTTTTGTGGATGTCTCTGCTTGTATCTAAGTGTGAAACAATATGCAAATGTATTCTATAGTTCAGGACAATTGAGGGAGTGATATGATAGGATTGTGCAGCTGCCATTCTGACCCACAATTTAAATCAATTAATATATTCCCATCCTAGCAAATTTATGTTTGAACAGTAATTTTCAACCTATCTTTATTTTTTTGTGGAGAAGCATAATAAAAAAATCAAATAAGTTTTGGTATATATCTGTAAAATCTCCTGACTAGCTTGGGAAATGTATTGTATATAAGATAAGATCGTTATGCTGTTACAGTCAGCAGAAAGACACTATCCTTTATGGCAGAAAAACATCATTTGGAAAAAAAAAAACATCCTTGTTGGTTTGTGCAAATTTTTCAACATTCTTGCTTAAGACACGTTTTAATCTAATTCTGTTCCTTTGGGATTTTCTGCTGCTCCAAAATTTAAGGAAGAAAAACAAAACGGGGCAAAGTTTTTATCCATTTTACAGGAAATATCTCATGTGAGTGAAAAGCAGTGTATTTGGCATTTTTTTCCTAAGATGGAGAGGCAATAGAAGAAAGGGGACAAATCCCCATCATTACTATCATCATCAATGTCATTAACATTATTATTAATTTGGTCTACAACCTGCAGCTAGGCAACCCATTCAAGTAGCCCTGACAACAGAAATAAGGAACCATAAATGTGTTCAGCAAGCATACCGTTCAGCATAGGTAGTGGCAAGACCTCTAGTAGCCAATATTCGAAGGCAAAAATAGCTCTTGATAACAAAAGTTTGTGCTGATTTCATTCCTGAAAATAGTATTTTGTTACCAACTGCTCTTGTGATTGAACTGAAGGCATGAAGAACTTTAAAACTTCACCTAATATGGAAGTTTCTTCAGTATGTAGAGTGTGTCTGTGTGTGTGTGTGTATATACACAAATACACCTCTATATATATGGTTATAGTTATTCAAATAATAATGTTTCCCATAGGTTGTTTATGTCTAGGTACATTTCCTTTTAATTTCTTACATATGTACGTCAGTATTGGGTTGGTCAAACTTTTTTTTTAATTTATGGTCCAATAAAGTTTCCATTATTTATACTTTGCAAAGATTGCATAATTCTCACTTAATTGATTTTGATAATTTAATCAATAGAAAAAAAATAATTTTGATTTTATTTTAAACAGCCTCCACATAATTTGAGGGTCTAAGCATTTAACTGCACATCTAATGCATTGGAACTGAAATGCACAAACTACCAATTTTATAAAGACAATTTTGGAAAGTAAGGTAATTGAGCAAAATGCTTAAAAACAAAGGTCTGTGCAGCAAATTCTTCTATAGGTGTAAACTGGATGCATAGCAAGCTGGCGACAGAGCTAACTTATCTGTAAATTTAGATGACCTACATATGCCAGAGATTTTGCACTGTTTCTTTTTGTCTTTTCACTGTCAGTTCCACAGTTTCAGTGAACATGTATTTTTAATGTGCAAATTTCAAATACATTATTTGTATGTCTTTCTACACATAGCATACAAAGTAAATCTGAAAAAAAAAATTAGTAGATATATTGATAGACATGAGTGTGAATATTTAGGTGTAAATAGTATTTGAGCCATAGCATGATCAATTAAAAGTTGCATCATATGTTACAGACAGAAAGTTAACGATTCATGAGCAGCTTTAATATTTCTATCTCTTGAGTAGGAGGAACAGATCTGACAAGATTTCATACCCACAGCCTTCTGCACCTGGTTCCCATTATAAACCTGGCCTTGATAATGGAGCTGTGTTCTTCTGCAGAGGCTAATGTTAGCACTGGTATTTTCCTCCCATAACTCTTATAACCTGAGTACTAGTATTATGGCTGGTTTTGACCCCTCTATGCATGTGCAGTTACAGCTTCCATCACCTTTCTTACTAAATACTTAGAGATCAGATAAAATATTTCTCTAAGTATGGGCACAATTTTTAAACTTGTTTTATTTCCTGTGATATCTACAAAAGCCTTACAAGCCTCAGAGTTATATCATATATCGGATTAGTTGTTTCCCTTCTTTGTTTACAGCTAAAACATTTCTCTTTAAAAGATATGGTTGGAGACACAAGGATTAACGTTTTTTTCCCAAGATGCTCTGCTTTGAATTTAACATCAAACTACATTTAAAGTTGTAATTGTAAAGTATAAGTTCATTGCAATACTGAGTCTCAGAGATATTAAAATCATTCAGCTATTCACAGATACATCTAATTCCTAATAAGACCTCACAGTAGAAAAACAAAACAAAACAAAATAATGCTCACTGTACCCTACTGTTATCCTCTGAATACACTGATTTAGAAAACCAATGCAAGCACAAATGACAAAAAAATTCATGCAAAAGCCAAAATCATCAACACCTTGAGCTTTTTGAAAAAATAGCAGGGAATTCCCTGAAGGGATATGCTGCCTAGGAAGTCCAGTCACAGCATACACAGTACACCCTGCAAAATGTTGCTTGGAATCATATTAGTATTTTTCTTCCCATTTAGTGTTATAAATGTATATGGACGTCATGCTTTACCTTATCTTGGCATGAAATTTCAAACACTGGAAGCAACAGCATAAATAAACAAATTCTCCAGCTACAAAACTAAATGTTTGAAGTCCAGCATGTTTTCCAGTTCTAATAAAAGGGGGCAGTATTACATCAGCTGAAATTCTGAATTGTCCAAATTATCATAAAAAGTGCTAGAGAAGGATACAAAACTGCTGAATTCCACTGAAAATAGACTGTTACTGTGTACGCAGCCACAAATCAGCTTGTCTGCCTTGGGGTAAAATTTTCAGAGTTACTTCAGTGAGACTTAGGCTTCTGCATTGCAGCCACTTAAAAAATTTTGAGTCACTATTTTCCTTTCAAAATTATTAAGAAAATATTACAGTTGATATAAAATGAAAACACATGTTTTATGTAGCTAGGACAAGCCCTAAGCCTAAAAAGGAAAATGTAAAATTATTGCAGTTCCAAAAAATTTTGGAAAAAAATATCTTTTCTCTTTTTTTCTTTAAATTAAGGTTTTCAAAATAAAATACTGTAAAATATGGCTTTAGGAAGCTAATTTTGAACACCCAATATAAAAAAAAAATCATAGCTTACATATATTATGTACAGCCACAAGTAGATTACTACATAGAGCAGTAAAGTATGAAGTATAAAGGACATTTGTTTTGTAAGAACTATGAGCACTGCTGGGATCTGTATCTGAAACTTTTCCCAATTCTAGGGCATCTAACTTAGACCAGTCATTTATCTGTTATAAAATGATGGATCTGTAAAAAGGTTGTCTCTATGCAACGTGTCCTTCTGTGTCTCAGAAACTCCCCAGGGAAAGGTTTGTCAACTGAGCAGAACGACATACTCAGGAAAATCAGTTTCCCAATTGCAGTGTCTCTTTGCAGAAATCAGAGTCTTCATTAGACAGATGGAATACACTCCCACTGAGCTGAATAAATTGCCTATATTCTTGCAAGAAAGTGAGACCACACTAACAGTTCCTTAAGTAAATCTCTTTTTTTTTTCCTTTCTATACAGTTTCAGGTTTTCTATTATGGAAACTAAGTTCTTAAATTACATTATATCTAAATGTAAGCTATGGGGGACAGGATCTTTCTTAAGTTACAGTGAGAACAGAACTTGCTACAATGGCTACAGAGACAATACCATAATAAAAGTAATAACTTTGCAAATCTAATCACTTGCTGTCATTATTGCTATACACTCCCTCCCTCCGATTATTAGGCATTGAACCTTTAATTATGAGTAAAACTAAGATTTAACCAATAGAAATAAGGATCCAATTGAAAATGCTTACAGCTTCTGTTATGTCTCACAGCAGACTGAAATATAAACATTGACCTCTTATTTACTAGGTACAAATATTCATCTACAAGAAAGTAAAGGGGAAAAAAAGAAAACGTAACTTTTACTTAAAAGACAAAAGCTGAGAAGAACAGATCACTACCTGCAAATCTAAACCAAAGATTTATAAAAAATCCACAAGGCCCTTATGACCAATTAATTCTTGTTCTAAACGTAAAATGGTCAGGACTAGTTTTAGTGAAAGGAGATAATATAATTGAATGCAGAATGCACTGGAAAAGTATTTTCTTAACTATGTGTTTGGGGTTTTTTTTAACTGAATTGAGAAATGACTAATAAAATGGATGCTTATAACAAGGTGATTCTCTTTGTGATTGTCTGAGAAATACCCTGCACATGCAGAACACACAGTGTGACTCCTGCCACTGCAGTTGTTCTGTCTCTAATTCTGAATCTATAGGGAGAAAAAAAACTGGTAAAAAACTGGTGGCAGCATAATCCAGTACTGCTTGCCTTTAGAAAAAAGCAATACAATGCTGGAGCCATTGCAGAGCTGTAGGCAGCCAAAGGAGATTATGCATAACTAGTCACTTTTCCTACAAAGACTTCCTGAAGTGTTTTTATCAGGCAAAGTTTGTACATATGTGCAGTAGCTTCATATACATGATGAAGTGGAACAGCTCCAGAGGAGTTGTTACACTTTATTTTCTCAATAATCCACATATTTAACAGTCCCTAAATACAGCAGACCGTAACACCTCCAAAGGGATCGTTATGGCTTATCAAGTCAAATCCAAGTGCCTAAATATGGATTTGATCAATAGACTGTAACATCCCCAAGGGTAAATACTACACATTTTTAAGAATGTACACATTTTGCATACAAACTGCAGTCTATATTAGGATAAATTACGTGGATTCAGCTTGTAAAACTTTAATTTAGAAATAAGAAAGGAATAAAAGGCTCATTAGAAGAGGTGCTAAAGTACCATGGAAGTAGGCAATGACTCATGTCACTTATTTTGGGGTCTAGTTCTGTTTTCCTACTGCAAATACACAGTTGTCTGAAAATCTACAAAAGAGTAGGAATGGAATGTAAACATAAAAATGATATATTAAATTCTGCTTCCTCTCAGATCTTGAATATGCTTCATGGTAAGTAAATGGAGAGGTGGGGGATACATCCTTGGGTCTAGCAAATATGTTGTGATTATTAAGTATCTTTGTCAAAAGTATCTTTGTTAATGTTTTCATGCTTTATATACAAGAAGAGTAGGATCTGTTTTTTAAAAGATGTCAGTTATATCATAAATTATATAGCATTTTCAGGTTCACTAACTCAAAACAAATCTTCTAAGCAATGATGGTAGTTTGAAATACTAAAATAAATACAAGTAGCTCTAGCAATACAAATTTTAAGTACTTTTTTTCATTGAAGGTAAACATGGCTTGACTGGAAAAAAGTCATATCCTCTAAACAGACGTGATTTTAGTATGATTTTACTTTTGCTTCTATCACATGCCAGAGGCTCTGTGGCCTATTTTCTTCATTTTCCTAATTCTCTCCCTTTCTCCAGTATTTCTGTTTACTCTGTGAAACAGCTGATGCTATTACCTCTTCCCTTTCTTCAGTCAGACTCCACCTGAGTGCTCTATTCTACCTGAGGTAGAAAAATTCAACTCTGTTATAATGATGTTTTTTGCCTTATGTGCACCGTACTGTTTTAGGCTCAGAAAGTCAAATTTAGTTCACATGGTGCTGAGTTCTGGATTTGTGACCAGCTGATAACCCACGGGATGGTTTACTGCAGCTGAACTATGCTTCTACAGCAAGACTTTTTTTGGTTTTGACTAACCAGGGAGAAGGCTGGGAATGCACAAAGCAGTGAGGGGCAACGCAGACAGACCAGCTGACTCCAACTGACCAAAGGGATATTCCACACCATATGAAACCATTAACAGCAATAAAATCTGGGGAAAGGAGGAGGAGGAAGGGGAAACATTTGGAGTTTTGGCATTTGCCTTCCCGTGTAAATCACATGTGTTGAAGGCCTGCTTCCTGGAAATGGCTAAACATCTGCCTGGCAATGGGAAGTAGTCAATTAATTCTTTCTTTTACTTTGCTTACATGCACAGTTTTTGCTATACTTATAAACTATACTTGTATCTTCTCAAGATACAAAGACTGCCTGAAACAATCTCTCAGCCTTGGCCGTATTGATCATCACCATTGGTCTACTCTGGCCTCCAATCGGGAGGCCTGGAGACACACCATCTATAACACTGCTGCTTCTTTTGAGAACACACGCAGGATCACTCTCGAGGAGAAAAGACAACGCAGAAAGAATCGTGTCTTGTCGATCTCACCCAGGGAGTCTTTCTGCTGTGCCTTCTGCAACCGGACTTGTCTGTCTCGCATTGGCCTTTTTAGCCATCAGCGCCCTTGTAGCAAGTGTGGGTAGAGCCCTTCTCAAATCTTCATTCACAAAGCCTAGCCATGATGAAACTATACTAATCAATCCACATTTTTTTTCACTTTTACCCCTCTGATTCTCTTCCCCATCCCTCTGGAGGGGAGTGAGTGAACAGCTGCATGGTGCTTACCTGCCTACCCTAACTCAAAACAGCATACAAGCTGAAATAACTCCTCAGAATGGTATCATCTCAAAAGTGTAGAACTAACATTAATGTTTTAGCAAATGACAAAGCTGGGCTGTGCCAGAGTGCTTCATGTTTTTGTTTTGGTCTTTCTGATGAGTGAATCTCTGTGAGCACTTTAAAAGCTTTGTAGAAGATTTTTTTTCTTTTGAACAGCAGAATATGAACAGAGGCAATTTTCAATTCTGTGTCTGTAACCAAACACAAAGCTTTCTGAGATTTAAATGACACGTTTTCAAAAAGGCCTAAACCCAGGCTTTGAAGTTATGTACATAATTTTGTGAGTGCAATCATTTGCACAACAAACTATTACCAACTATCTGAACTTGAAGACCAGTAACTGACCAGAACTTAATAGCTTTTTTAAACCAGCTGCAGGCAATTAATTTGTCATCTTTTTTTGTGCCAGCTTCCAGCCCCTCATTTCTACAAGTCTAATTACCTGAAGTCAGTTTTTGAAAATTTGGTCCTGAAAACATGGGGTTCTGATTCTTCCAAAGAAACCAATCCAAAATTGCAACTATGCTATCAAAGCTTCACTGGGATTATTAAAAAAACTGTACACAGCCTTCTTAGCATACAATTATTTCAAAATTATGTTTTTTTAATTGAAGCGATCCCGCATTCCTCCTTCCCCACCTCCATTTTGATCATCCTGCTCATCATTTTTAGAGTAAAAGTAACGTATCATAATGTAAAAATTGAAAGGCACAGGGGGAAAGAAGAGTATTCTAGAATTCTGTTTTTGCAAATGATGTTTCTGGTTTAAATGTATTTTATGTTTCTATAAAATATAAATGCATTTCCTTAGTATTCATGACTGAATTAATAATTTTATTTTCTTTAGGATGAGAGTGGGGATATATCATCATTTAAAATCACTAATTTATATCCTGTTCTTTTGTAAACCTGACCTCTTGCATCTATGGAGAGAAGATAACAGACAAGTACACCAACTTCTTCCTGCCTTAATGTAGTACCTGCAACAATAAATAAAGGCAGTAGGATTACATAAAGTCATTTGAGAGACTTACAGATTTTCTTGCTGCTGTTTTATTCTTAGTTCTTAAAAGTTGCAAGTGGCAGCATGAAACGTCTCCTTATAAAAAAATGGCATTTGAGAATGATGTTGTTTGTATCTGCTACAGAGTTCCAATTCCCTCTGCCATATTTGCAAGCAAAAAAAAATTTTTTTCCTCAGACTGCCTGATGTATAACCTCAACCTGGATGCTGTACATCAATCTGTGTTTTGCTAGTAACTGCCACAAAATAGAAATTTCAGATTATTCACTGAAATATTTACTGACTCTACTTTAAAAGGTGAAAAATTAAATAGAAACTTGTTATGTCAAATGCAAGACATAAATATGATACTGAAAATACTCAAGGAACAGACTCAATAAGTAAGCGAATGCCATTTTTATAGTTATTTTTCAAAGTCAAATCAAATGTTAAGAATTCTTTTAATAGCCCTTATAGCATATTAGATATTTTTAAATGTCAAGCCACTGAAACTCATAAAATATATTTTAAAATAAGCATAATTTTATAAACTCTTAATACTGATCATATCTGTGACATTTATTTTATTTTTATAACTTGGGCTTTAGTATCCTGTCTCTTGATTAGTTAAGACAAACACTGACTTTACAATTAGACTGTTGTTTGAATATGGCCTGCTTCATATTAATTTCTATATTTTTTTCATAGTAACTACCTGTATTAAGCGAGTTTTCCAGTTATGACATTTAAACTAATACTAGCAGAAATAAATGTTTATTGGACTCTGAATTTGACTTGGAAAAGTGTTGTTTATCCCACGGACAACAGTTTAACAAATCTTTTTAATGGACACTAAGCCTTTCTTTTGTTTTGAGTGCTGTAAAAAACCTATCAAGCAAAAATATAAAATGTAGATTAAAAGGTATGTATCAATCTTTATTGGATCTGTTTATGACATTTCTTTGCCTTTCTGTGCCTTGTTACAACCCACTTACTCACCAAGAATTCCCTTGTGGGTTGAGAAAAGATCACAGTATCATCAAATTCATGGTTTAAGTTATAGTTAATACTCTGCTGAGTCTTATACTCAATCTGGACTAAAAACTCCTATTAGTCTTTGGACTATAATATAATGTTCCCTCCCTTACCCAAGAAACAAAGAACCTACCATCTACTCTCTCTCTCTCTATATATATATATATATACACATACATAACAGAATTTTTATAGGTATTGAAACTACATGTTGTTTTTGGTTTTTTAGCAAATAGTCTGAAACACTAGTTGTTTTATAGGCTAATAGTGTCAGTTTTCTTTCCATTCATTACTAAATTGCATCCTAACTGTTCCTATTTGCCAATGCCTTAGTGATAACCGGGATAGTTACCTTTCTAGTTAACTGGAATAAATATTGTGGCCTGGAACTGATTTTGTGTCAGTGGTGAAAAATAACTTGTGTGTTGTATTTTTTGCAGCATAAGCCACCTTTAGAGAAGCTAACAGAGAAGCATTCTTCATCCAAGGGCTGCCTTATAGCTCAGCCAATTACCCGATTCACTGTTCACTTGCTCTAGATACATACAGAGACCTGATGATGCAGCAGACCCTGAAGCCCTTGGAAAGGCCACAGAACAGGACAACACAGGTACAAAGAATTTTCCAGGAGTCTTCTTTGTTCTCTGAGTCATCCTTAAAGCAGGTGTGATAGAAGCTGTTCCTCACCTTTCAGATATGATCTCAGCTTCCTACTTTGTAAACCAAATCACGTCCTGTACATTCCAACGCTGGTCCCATTCGCTCAACACTTTCTCTAATTTACCCTTTTATTGTAGTGTGACATTTCATTTCAGTGTTTGGAAACTATAGCCAAGATTCAACAAAAAATTTTGATCTCTAATTTTCCATTGCAACTGAGGACCAAATGTACTATTTTGAGCCTAAATACTTCATTGCATCTGAATCATAAATTCAAGCACACTCAGATACATAAAATAGTATTGTAATATTCAACCATACTAGTACATAACTGGCCTTTTTGCCATATTTATCAATCCAGTCATTCTGAAATGCACAATTCAAAATTTAGTGACCACAAACAATGGTATCTCCAAACAATTTACTTCCCATGTTGCTATATGCATGCTTACAGCTTAATCACAAATGCACAGGACTGTGGTTTTGAATGGTGTCACATAAATGAAGTTTGTAGCACAGCACTGTTAAGTGACAAGGTGTATTTAACATGAAATCAGAGATGGCTAAAAGCTCTAAAAGGAAATTTCATATAACAATGAGAAGCTATTTACAGGGAAGAGGAGAGTGAGTGACAGACAGTGGGGAAATGAGAGATATTACCTTTTCATTCCTGCAGTTGTTTAGACCCATGTTATTCATGGAGGGCAATTTTCCATCAACACCATGAGGCTGCTGTTGCTGCTGCTGTTCCCTTTGGATTTGCTCTCTCATTTTTCGAGCCTCCTGAATGGCTTTCATTACTGTGTCCTGGTCCCCAAATAGGGCAGGTGAATTAAGACTGGAAAGGATATCTATAAACAGAGAACACATTTTATTTAGGTAATTATCCAAATTGAAATCTAGGGTAAGAACTCAGCTCTCATACTCTTAGAGCTGCACAAAACTAGCATCTGCAGGAGGAGGAGTGTCAGTTGTTGTCTGTTTGAAATCTGAATTACTCTACAGAAGTGATTGATAAGCCACTTCTTTTGATGTTAGAAATACAACCACTGAAGTCTTGGTATTGCCTGATATGGAGCTATCTGAGCATACTCATGGACTCAAAGTTAAATATGTGTTTAAGACAACAGTCTTATTAACCTAAAACTGGAAGCCTCTGAGGTACTAAATATAATTAATAAAATGAACAAAGGAGAAAGCAATCCCACTTAGTTGGCCATGAAAGTTCAAGTCAATTCTTAGAATTTCTGGAGAGAACCATCGGTCCAGACATTTAGCTTTCCATTTCAGAAAGGGCACTCACAGTTACTTTTTGGGGACAAAGTTAATCACCATAACATGAGTATATGTAGAGAATCTGTAAAGAAATCAGTAAAGAAAAACTAGTTTTCTTTCTATCCCTCTGAACAGAAAGAAACTTTAAAACTTGCATCAAACTCATGCAAACATTCCTGTTATATCTTAAAATGCACGCATGGAGTACCCCAGAAACTGGTTCTGACCTGAGATCACAAGACAGCCATTATTTTGTGACTGTTTTTTGTTGCTGTGATGAAACTGTGATCCACCTGTTCCTACATGGAAGTATTCTCTATATCACACATGGATAGGTTGATGCATATATCTTCTAGCTAGGAAATTTTGATCAATCAAAGTTTATGTGTGACCTGTGCATCTCCCTGATAAGCAAATGTCTTTTATAAAAGTTCTGAATTTGTTAAATTTGTGTACTTTCTGACAGTCCACTATTAAAAATTAAAAAGAAGAAAAACATTAAAAAAAGAAACCCAAAATAACAACCAGAAAAAACCCAAACAGGCTAGGGCTAAGATTTGGAATTCCCCTTCAAAGATAATTTTCCTATCCTTTTGATTTTTTTGAAGTTCAGCTCAGTAAAATACAGCAAATTCAACCTTCAAGGACCCTGAATTATTTTAAAATAAAAATCATCAAGATTAAGGATTTTTCACACTTTATTCTGGTAACCAATAGTTAATTTAATACTGTGGCCTACCTAAGAAGAGATGCAAATTGGGATGTCTGAGAGGGAACTGTGGCATTTTCTGTCTGAATGAAACATCCCTCTCCAAAATAAAAATGTGTTAGAGAACTACCATTGTTCTTTCTGAGTAAAATTTCCAGTGCTCTGAACTGTGTCAGCAACTAAGTTCCATTCTGGACCCTAAGAAAGCTGGGATCCATATTTGCATGACTTTTAAAGAAACTTAGACTCCCAATCATCTAAATGTATAGTAAAAAGGTAGCAAAAACTCCTGTGTTGCTTGCTGATTTTTGACAGTGTTTCCCTCTCTTCTTTTATACTAAAGAAATGAGACAAAAAAGTTTTTATGACTTTACATGAAAAATATTTACACCTTGGACACTATCTATGTTAGGCAGTAATTTCTCTGGAATGGTCTATGACTTCAAACTGATATGCTACTTTCTAATGTTAGATAGTGCAGTGATAGTTGCAAATAAATTGACAGGTAGAATATCTAGCCAATTGCAAAAAGTGTCTTTCAGAGATCATGATGTTCCCAAGTGTTTGGGAATGGAAAAAAACCTGTAATTTTTATATACTTAATATATGTATTTAATGTATCAGTTCATTATTCACAAGTGTTTCCATATATTTTACAAGTACACTTGAGCTACAGATTGTGAATAAGTGGTCTGTAGTAAGTATTTAGTCACTGTTAAAATGTACTATTTGAACTTTAGGGCTGCTCATCCACATTTTGCAGCTCTTGATTCTGATTCTTGACTGGCTAAGGTAGT
Organism: Platyrinchus mystaceus; assembly: GCA_035041135.1. Classification (NCBI taxonomy): domain Eukaryota; kingdom Metazoa; phylum Chordata; class Aves; order Passeriformes; family Tyrannidae; genus Platyrinchus; species Platyrinchus mystaceus. The sequence continues at coordinate 12,629,008 of JAWWLV010000179.1, forward strand.
CTTCATACATAGTTTTCAGGACAATTTTGTTTCAGCACTTAATAGGCTTAAAGAACCTCGAACACAGGTAAAAAAATTCCTTCTTGTAACCACATGAACTAACAAAATCTTCATAGATGGGCAAACAAATAATAAAAACATGATCAAATAATAATATAAACTGTCTGGACTGAAGCCTTTCTGTCTTCGTTTTAAAAAAAAAAAAATCTAATATCTAGTGAGACTCTATGTGCAAGCAAAGATAGTTTTTTGTTTGTTTAATCCAGAGGTCAAAATTTAAAAAGTTAACTTTGCCTGGATGCACCCAGTAGATGTCCTCAGGAAAGATATTCATACAAACCTCTTTTACAAGTTTTGTGTATGCATATTTATTTACCTATGTGCATATATTTGTATGTATGTTTATTTTTTAGGTTATCTATTTATTTGCTGTATTTCTTGATGAATATCATTGCCACATCATTTTATGTACCCTTGCAAAACCTTGGCATTCAAGTGTTCTTTGAAAATCTTTACTGTAATTTTTTTTTATTTCAATTTTAAACAGAAATGTAGGCCCAAGTATCTACTTAATTCAAAAGTGTGTTCAGGCTGAGATTTCATGCAGAAAACTTGCCTGTTTTCTCCTTTCCCCAGGACAGATTAGTTACCTAAAGAGGATCCTCTTCCCAGAGATCCACTGAGCGGGCTGGGGATGCCACTCTTGTTCGTCACTGTCACAGGACTGCTTTTGCTAGCTGGGAAGAGATTCTGTGTTGGAGATGTTGGGGATTTGACAGGTTCAGCTGTTTTGGGTCGGGCTGAAAGATTCAGTGGCTGAGCTGCTTCATCCTGCAAGAGTTTAATGTAAATAATTATTAGGAAAAGACAAACGAACACATAATTTTGCGAGCAGCAGTTACTTTACACCTCGAAGACAATACCACATTCTCCAGCAATAATAACAAAGGAAGCTAATTATCTGCCTCCTTTAAGATTCAACGAAAGGAAACCTCATTAATTTCTCTGTGTTATGCTTCTTATTTACATTAACTATGTGGCTGGATCGTTCTTTTTGCCAAATTAAAATCTGAATTAGCTCACATTACAGCTTAATTTCCTAATGTGTTTTCAGAGATCTAAATTAACCTAGGGCATTTACAAAGAATTATTTAAAATTTCCAGCAGCTCAGTAATGCTTTTGCATGGTTCTATTTGAAAAGTTCCTGGCACTATAAAAATAAGTTATGTAGCTTATTTTTAAATGTATTAGAAACTAAGGAATCAGAAGAACTTCTATGAAAGGATCATTTTAAAACCCTGACAGTTCTTTGGCCCACATTTAGCGCTACTGCTAACTTATACATTCCATGCATCTTATTCTGTGTGCATGTTTTGTTTAGCAAAATAATCTATGCTCTCCCCTCATAAGAGAAGACAAGAGTTTCACTGAATTCAAATTCCTTTACTTACTAGGGTAATGACTGCATACTATATGCATTTCAAAATATATTTTATTTTCTACTATTTAATTTTGTATATTTTACAATATTTTATTATATAAATGTCATGTCTTTTGACAGATTTATGTAAAATCAAGAATATTTTCAACATAAATGCTATTCTGCTTCTTGTTTGATACTTCCATTTTATTTCTGTATTCTGTAGTTATTTCTGCTGCATTCAACATTTAGTGTATTTGTTTGTTTTATTTGCATAAAGACAAGGAATATTTTTTAAGGGTATGTAAATCTAGTATCAGCACCTTTATATCTGTTGATACTTTTCATATGCAATTGTGGAAGAAATTTTCTCTGACATATACCTTGCTTCTGTGCTGTAGGAGAATAGGTCCATCTAAAAAAATCTTGACTTTTGGAAGAAGAGTTATTCAAGCAATAAATTTCTTTGATCAGTATAGACATTCACAATGTAACCTTCCTCCCATTCTTTGAGCTTGTTCCTTCTACTTAATACGTTAAGCAAGACAGAGCATTTGGAAAACTGTGAAACAGTGATTTCCTGTACTCAAAGAGCCCAGTAAGACAGATCTCTCATTTAAATTATGCCTAGAGCAGAATTATGCTGGATATAAGAGAATATCATCCATATTTTAAAACACTGCACTGATCGCTTCAAAGCTTAGAATTATGTCAAAATACAATAATACACAACATTATCTCATCTTTTCCATTCTCCTTACTGTCAAGCAGTCATTTAGCAAAGTACATCTGGTCATACACAACACATTAAACAGGAAAATATAACAAACAGGTATTTATAATGCCATCATATCTCCAGTTTTGAACTTTTCACATACAACTGCATAACATTTTAATTCTTCCTGACCTTGCAGTGGGCACAAATGTCCACACCTGTTTGGAGTCCAAGTGAGAGCAAAAACTCAAAGGTATAAGGGGCATTGTCCATTCTTGTGTTTTGTGGCCACATTTACATGTGAGCTGTTTCCTTGCAGAGATGTAAAGTGGCTTCAATAAATTTCTCCAAGAGTTCAGAGCCCCATTCAGACTATGAAGTTTGTCAGACCAGGTACTATGAACATGTGTGCATACAAATCTATGCTACAGTGTTCAATTTTTAAATCATTTTCCACCTAGTACTGGTACAATCATGAAAAAGCTCTAAACACTGCCAGAATCTGTTTGTACTACATAGATAGCATTCCCATTTCTGAAAAGCTGGTCACTGACTTAAGAAAAACCTATCATTACTTTTTGAAAGACCTGACTTCTGTAAAAGTATTGCATTAGTTCTATAAATAACGCATGTAGTTTATAGAAACAACTGCTTAAAAACAGAGAAAATATCGAGGATTTGTTAAGCAATGCATGACTATCAAAACTGCCGTGTCCAACAAAGGTAACAATTTGTAACCACTGAATACAGGTACTGCTTTTGTGCTAATAATTTCTTCATTAGCCATTTGTGTTTGTTCACACAAAGCACTTGTAGTTTAGTATTTTCAATGAAATAGTGTGCTTAATAAAAATGAGAATAAAAAGGCTTCGTTTTTACTAATGTATACTTCTGTCCATTCAAGTTACATTATGTAGGGAAACCCCCAAGAATTTGCATGTGGTCAACTTTGTAATAGGACTCAGCTGGCCACAAACCTGCAATGGTATTGGCCTTGGTTCAAGAAGATATGTGCTTGAATTTAACCAGGGAAAATTTTACTCATACAGTAAAGGTTTGGTTTGGTGTAGATCCATCTGGCTCACTCGCTTACAAAATTACTTTTTCACATTAAAGTAGTCAGTAGTATATTCTCAATACCATAAATCATTGGTGTTAGGTATCACTATACTATGGCAACTTTGCTGAAACAGTAGGGCTTTGCTTTTGGTGGCTTCTGTACTGACCGTAACAAACTCTGCATATGTGGTAAATTTCCCTGACTGCTCTCAAGCCTGGCATTGGATTACAAGAGGTAAAATATTAGACTAATACACATCCACAGCTAAGTAAAGTGAACGCTTTGCTAAATAAATGTTAGATCTGGCCATAATGGAATAGTTTTTATTTATTAGTACTCTCAGCCTAGCAAAAAAGTGTCATGGAAATTTATCAGTACAGGCAGAAATATCTACTCACCTACACTTTACCACAATGATTGATGATAATGAAAAAACAAATGATATTTTACTCTCATGTCAAAAAATGGAAAAAAAAAAAAAGAAGAAACCCTCACCTCAAGTGAGTAAAATCTTTCCAGGCTTGTTTGAGGCTAAGGACTGTGTGCCTGTAAGGTGTTAGCAGCCAGCAAAAAAAAGGTATTCCCCCTCTCTCCCCACAAAGTCACTATATGCCGTCTCCAGATTCATTTTAATAGTTCTGCATTTATAGCACCATCATTAAAATTGGTAAAACATGTGAATGTTGATGTTTCTTTACAGTTTGAAGTAAATTGTTTCTGAATTCTGGTCTCATGAAATTCTGAACCACAGGTGAGCACAACAATAGGAGTCAGCCATTTCCCCCCAAAGGTATTGGCGGCACCGCAGACTTCGCGGGGCACACGACGTTCATTTCAGGCTGCTGGCAAATGCCATGTTGTAGCTGCCTGGTTCCAAGGAAGTGAGAATAAGCAGGCACAAGCATTCAGCAATGGCTCAAAACCAACAAGGAGCAGCCCGGTTGTCAGCAGCTGTGTGAAATCAGCAAAAGTCAAATCAATCTGCAGCGACATAATGTTTTCCCCGGAGTCCTCACTTACATGTTATTTTTATGTGAGGCTTTTCCAAAATTGTAGGATTAAGTGCAGATAGAGATTTGTAAAATAATTAGAAGCCTTACAGTCTCTCTCTTACCCTAACCATATAAGCTAGCACCACATTTTAAGATACTCACAAGTTCAGCGTGAAAAAACTCAAGAAATGGATGCCATTTATGCACATCACTAGATTACAAACTGAAATCTTGAAAATATCACATTTTACCGATGAATCTGTTATGCTGCTTTTGGTAGGAAGAGGGACGCCTGGTATTTATGGAAACAAGAAGTGAATGCTTTCTCTTCCCTTCTCTATACAGATAATACAGCACTGAAACTGAACTTTTCCATTTGAATATTGAAGAACTGTAACGTGGTTCAGCTTCCAACTGTTAAACAATTAAAAAGACCATTTGATTTTACTGTGCTTTTCAAACTCCGACTATTTTCTTTACTGAAAAATACCTTAACTTGAGTTACCGGGCTGGTCCCTCTCTTCTCATTTTTCATCCCAGTGGGTGAAAGTGCCCCTGTTGTATTTGGTGGCTGTGGAGTAGATGGCATTTTGGCTCCAGGAGAAACCTGCATGCTTGCCAGCTGAGCTGCATACAGTTGCTGGAAGACAAGAAGATATACATATATTCCTGCAAAAACTCCTAAAAAAAGAAGCTGTAAATGTACATTTTTTTTTTTTTTTTTATCTCTGGTGCTTCTTCTCTTAAAGGAGTTATAGGTCTTTTTTTAGCTCTTGTTTGTGGCTTTTCCCTTTTTGTTATTTGCAAAAAGAGAAAAAAAAAAAAAAAAAGAAAGACTAGAAAACACTCAAACACCAATATCTTTTTTCTTGACTTTTGCTGACTTTTCTTGATTTCTTTTTTTTCTTCTTGCTAATGATGGTCATGGTATTGAGCAAAAAGTTACACTGTGCCTGAATATTAAACACAAAATTGATAATATTGTAAAACTGTTTATAAAATGGAGGTAAAAAACAGTCAGAAAAAAACCAATACTCCGAGTCTTTCTGTTCTTACCCAGAAATTACCCACACACGCCAGAACCTCTACTGAGAGCTGACATAGGAACAGTTTCCTACCAAAAGGCAGTGCTGCATCTTCTCTAGACAGCAGTGGAAGTTAAAGTAGGCAACAGGGTATGTATCCATCTCTGTGTGATATAACTTCTATAAATGCTAATAAGGAATCTAGGCCTTAAAAATTCCCATAAATAGTGATGAAAATACAAAAACTTTCTAGTGGAACTTTTCAAAAAGTTCAATGAAAACATAATAAAAGAAACATAATAAAAGTATATTATAAAAACCAATTCCTACCAATAAAAAGTGTTCACTGAACAAAATCAAATAGGTTTAATTTCTTTCCAGTGACCAAATTTAAATCTCACCTTGAATTAGCATCATGAGTAATTCTTCTACCATAAACAGGGAAGATTCCAATCCCTCTTCTACCCATAGATCTATATAAACTCTGCCTTATTAGTGAGAAAAAAACCCAGGTGGTTTGTATGTAATTTCCAACATTATTATCATTCAGATGGACAAATAAAAAAAAATTACAGTAATCAAAAGCAGACCTTTCAGCACATGTAATTAAATGAAAGCTTAATAAAGAATAATTTGCAAGAGCCAGATGTGCTTATGTCATAATTGTTGCTTTCTTTGGAACAATTTTTCTAATATAACAAGCCCCCACAGAAATGAAAGTTACACAATGCTGTAAGTTCTGTGACTCAGTGGCGAGACAAGTGTGTGAAGGAGGGGCAGAGTCACCACTCTGGGTGACAAGTGAAAACTCTTGTTTGTTTCCTTCCACTCCTTTTCAATTCCACACAGATACTACAAAAGGATCCCAGATTAATGTTTTGAAATAGATGGTGTTTAAATATTTTTGCCAATGTACCCAATTTTTCCTAACCTGGAAGTTAAAAAATGAAAATAGAAAAAATTCCCAGCTATTGGTGATGTTTTGGAGAATGAAAATGAAGCCTTTTATACAATAGTAAGTGGGTTTTCCACATACTACTTGGAACTTATCTCTTTTAGCATAATCTTCAGGTCAGTCTATGCTTGCTTAATAGGATGGTCTGCTTAAATGAGAGTAAAAAGCACATTTCACAAACTTTTGAAATCCTGCATATTCTCAGCTCAGAAATAATCAGGCAAAGCACTATGAAAGAGAAGACACAATAAACTTCAATACAATTCAAAGACAAAACCCAACAATTATAAAGCCTTTCTCAGTGTTCTGTGCTTTGTCTATCAATACTTTTTTTCTTTTTTTTTAGATTAGGAACCTATTTGACATCTTCTTCAACTACCTGAAGGAGATTATTTATATTTTACTAGAAGTATACTAAAACTTTAGTACTTAATGTAGTTTGTACTGCACTTTCAAGAGTGTGAAAGGAATTCTGTGTAAAAACAAATCCAGGTTTATCAGCTAAGGTTCAAAAGAATTGTCTTCTCCCTTCTCAGGTAAGCTATCAGGGTAAAAAAACGTGGAGTATAAGTTATTCTTTCTAGAGAACTCCATTTTTCTTAGAAGATAGAAGTTGATTGTCAATTATGGCAACCAGCACAGTGTGGTGGCTTGAGCTATGCAAGCTGCCAGCTGCCCAGCCAGCCACTCTCTTCCTGCCCCACTTCAACGGGATGAGGGAGAAAACAAGATGGAAAAGCTCATGGGTCAAGACAAAGACAGGGAGATCCCTTACCTGTTACCATCACGGGCAAAACAGACTTGGCTGGGGGAGAGTTAGTTTAGTCCCATTTACACTGGAGTCAGCTGGTGCAGGGTGGCTATTTCTCACCCTGGGCTCACATGGCAAGTGGAACTTGTAGCCCAGTTAGCCATGGCAAGTAAGCAAAGATGTGTCTGTGATCTCTAAAAGCTGCAGCCCACGGTGTAGCTGTCACTTGAACAGATATTTCAAGGTCAACGCAAAGATAGAGACATGTGACACTAGTCAGAGCAGGACTTGTCAATGACCTGATGCCTTAGTCCTATCAAGACTGGCAACAGAAACACCTACAGCACTTTAAGGGTTACAGAGATAACATCAAGAAAAGTGGGCTGTTCTAGTGACTATCTAGGAAACCGTTTGATTTTGGAAATGCAAACAGAAAAAGTAGAATAAAATTAGAATTTTTCACCACTCCCCTCCCAGGGTGTTGAGGGCTGTATTGGCTGTTCTGCAAGTCCTGTCAGGCAGAAATGTTTCTAAAGACAGAGAATAAAAGAAATTTTGTCATTTATGTATCTGTGTGTATGTATAATTCATGACAGGATTATTCCAAGGTCTTAGTACTGGCTTTAGTCTGGCGTTTCTATAAAGGCATTTTAAAACATAAAAGCAAATGTAAAAATAAGTAACAGTAATTAGCTTTCTGGTCTGCTTAAAACAAAGCTGTTCTGCAAACGAGTACAAATCTTGCAAGAATCCGCACCGGTGCTAGGAACATTGCTGTGTGGACTGGGAGGCTGTATAACTTTTAAATATCAGTCTGTATGGGGAGCTAGGCAATCTGGAAAAATACATGCATGACACCATTGCAGGGATAGAATGGATATTTTTGCAAATACCACTGCTGTGGCTCAAAATGGCAATTTAGGATCTTGCATTGGGATGGTCAGGTTGTGAAGCTTTTATTTGCAAGATTAAGGAGAGGAATAAAACCCAAATATTGAATGAAGGTTGACTGTTAACTTTTAAGGCTCAAAAGCAAAAGTTTCAATGGAATTTTTGCAATTGAAATTCTGATCTACCAACTATTTTACTACCAAGTAAAAAAATTAAACTACCTCAAACACTGAAATATATCTCCTTTTTGATCTATTTATGTCCATCACATAAAGAGAAGAGCATTTCACAATCCTTTTGCTAACCACTGACTCTCAAGAAGGCTCTTGATTACAAATTAGATATTCAAAACCATCAAGTATTCATGATTGTTTTAAGAAGCCTTAAAAATGTATAGCCTGGCTTTTAATTTTTTTTAAGAGGTCACTAAGTTAGATTCTTACAATCCAGTTCCCAGCATCTAAATATAAGTAGGGCTGATTTTGAGTTACTGAGTGTTCCTGAATAGTTAACAATTTTAAAAAACAGCTGGCTTAAGGTACATGAACAAGGATGTAGCTTTATAGTTTTCAGAACCAGGTTTCTTCTAATGTCATGCTTTGATGCTGAAGAGTGGGACTTTGAAATGCCACAATTCTCAAGGCAACGGCAAGTGAAGTCTCACATTTAAGCACCTTTGAATTTACAGGCTTAAGGACCTAAGCACTTATTAGTGAAATCCTATTCCAGCTGTAATCAACTAATAATCCAAAAGTTGGAGGTCACTATGAGTCTGAATGATGTTCATCTACTCTAAAAAATTACCCAACAAGTGGGAAAGTGCCGTACTCGGCATGTGCACAGAACAGCACAAGTGCACACTGATTTTTTTTACCTGGAAACAGCAGAATTCACACTAAGCTTTTGTTATAGCTTAGAGCTACCATTCAAGAAGAATTGAATAACTAACAAATATAATAATCCAGTGGTGATGGTGATGGTGTGTTCTGCTTCAGAAATTGACTATAGAATTGGATTAATGATTTCCATTTCACTTTTCTTATAGAAGTATTATCCATGACCTAAAATTTGTCTCAAAAGCTATGAACTCATAGTAGCCATCTTGACTGATCCAAATGTAAAATCTTTCTTAATGTCATGTAAGTTTCACAATGCCTTTGAGAGATATTTTCATGACACAGTAGGAAAACTGCTTTGCTGCCAGTGTTCATTCATGCTTTACCAGAAGACAAAGGCCTTAGGCTCACACATCCCTCCCACAAGTTTCAACATTTTTTCAACTAGATTTTCCAGCTAGCTTTCGATAATCAAAACACTTTCACTGGCTCAGGCCCCTTTCTCTATGACTTTTCACTTGCACATAGGCCTGTGACATTCCTGGACGCATTCTCTGGTAAATGACACTAAGCACAGAAAATAGGCACAGAGCAAAGCTTTCTATGCACCAGACATTTCCCTTTCTTCTACAGCAGGAATATTCATACCTATCTCTTAGGCTGCAGCATCTGTGTCTAAAAGAATGAATTAAAACGAAGAATTTTGAGAATGAAATGTTACAGAATTGACACATGAGGAGGAAAACAGAATGGGCCTTAAATTAGCAAAGTTAAGGGTGATTTGCACTGACAGCTTGTTAACTTTGTGACAGGCTGTTTTACCACCTGACACAGAATTATGATTGTCATAGAATCATAGAATCACTAAAGTGGAAAAGACCTCTACAATCACCAAATCCAACCGCTTTGCTCTCCCGTGTTCACCACTAAACCATGTCCCCAAGTGCCACATCCATATCATAACCTTCTTACAAGGGGTTTGTCAGTGACAGGCCCCGTGCAAAAAGTTTTTTTGAGAAGATACTTCAATATAGAGAAAGTGATTAACTTCTGCACAGAAGAGAGTCAGCTTCTTTAGATGTAAGATCTCAGGGAGGAAACAAGAGAGAACAATTGCTCCCTATACAGAAACAAAAAGTCAAGGGCTAGAGACATTTCAACCGACTGTGCAGTGAGGGAGTATTTGGTCACAGCATCAGGGATCTAATTCAGATGTTATTCTTTGCATCAGAATTCTGAAGAAACTATAGTAAAGCCATATGTGAAATACGGAGATAAAAAGAGTGGTTGCAATACTCAGTGTAGCAGATAATCTAAGTGTGGGTGATGAGACCTGGCCTAGTATGATAAATTGCAATGGATGTACCTGGATGATGCATCACAGAGAATTGCAATAGAAGGTGGTTTGATTGAGGGAGAAGGCAGGGATCTGTTCTAGAAATTTTTACCCTTTTATTTTCTTTTCTCAGGAACAAATGTTAAATTTTATGAACCCTGATTAATTCTAAATTCTTCCATTACTAAAAATGGAAGTCCTATGTTACATCTTCAAGAAATACATTTGCTACAGTAAATGAAACTGAACAATAAAGCTACAGAGAATCAAGTGAGAATCCCTATTTGTCAGCATTTTAAATGAATTGTGCAAAGCTGAAATATCTTATTTATAGAGATGAAAGTTCAGCTATTTAGACAATGAGTAATTTGGTTTCTAAAGATGAAAAACTCTAAGGAATGACTACAAGTGCTGTTGAAATCCCGCACTACAAGAGGTAATGCAGTTATTTTTTCCATAGTATATTTAGTAAGTAGTGTTGCAAAGCTATAATACCAGAATTTTCCTTATGAGTATGTAACATGCAATATTAATACTTAGAACTGTCTGATGACAAAGAGTTTTTACAAGTTCACCAAAACCAGCAACATCTTCACTATTTCCAGCACACATTTCTGAAAAGAAGCTACCAAAAAAATAAAAATAAAAACTTCAGTGGGACTGCTTACTTTTAATTTTTGGTGTAGTGGTGTTTAAAATAAGGTTGATGTCAAACAGATTGAAGGAAAGAGAGTCTCTGTTTGAAAAAGCTTTTCTTCTGTTTGGAGGAAGAGCAGATTAGTGTTCACACCCATGTTTTGGGTGTCACAGATAATAATTATGGAAATAAAGGTAAAGTACTGTCCTGAGACTGATGTCACAGGTATAAACTTCAGCAGTTCAGGAAAGGTAAACTTTTCAAAAAGCAGTGTAGAAGCATAAATATCCTACTCCAAAATTTCAGACGCATCTTGATCTAAGTGCAAGAACTATTTCTAAAGCCACATTAATTGTACACATTCCTTTTTATACTTGTACATAAATATCATTTTTTTGTATTGGTATGTCTTTTGCACTACATACATTCCATGGCTAACATTTTGGCTGAGTGCTCTACTGTAGCATCAAGGTAAGAAATGGGTTTATAGACTTCTGTATATACATAAAAAGTAAATAAATAAATTAATAACATACAGTTACTTTTCTCATTATTTTAAGATGCCTCTCATGTAGATCGTTAGAGTGAAAGGTAGGTTAACAGAAAACGACATCCAGAAACACAAGACAGCCTAAGTAACTCATCAGCAGCTTAACCATGTGACAAACCCAGGGGCAACTCGAAGGCAGCTCCGGCCTTTGGAGTCTGCCAAGAAGCCAGATGCCATCACCAGAAAAACACCTTCCAAGGCTCAGCATCTGTGTACTAGCAGCACTCTCTACACAAAAGGAAAGGAGGAGGAGAAGACAGACATAGAAAGGTGCACAGAAGATTGTTAAAGAAATGTACAAACACAATATAGCAACTCTTATTTGAATCTGAAAAATCTAAAACTTGGAAAATCAAAGCTTTTGCTGAAAAAAACCCAAGATCTCTTCAAATCAAAAGAATATTTGATGCCAAAAGTTTTCCTTTGTTTCTGTTACCTGTTAGAACAGCGTATTTTATAAATTTATTATGACAAAATTTGGATGTCCCTAGAATTTTCTCAGGTTTTCTAAGAAAAATGTTAACAAATCAAAATAAGGTGAGTTTTACAGATTTGCTATGACTATGGCCAGGCCCTCCTTTCAATTTTACACGTGCCACCACACAGACAATAAATAGTATCTTACTATTTAAGAACTAACAAGTATTAACAATTAACTCACAATTTTATGCTAAATAACTGAGAACTACTTAGCTTTACGCAGGTATATCTGAAAGGGCACTGATCAAGTACAGCTACATGACATTGGAATGACAATTAAGGAAAAAGTGTTTCATTTAGAAACGATAAATAATAATATACTGAAAATATTTCCTTTTCTCTACAGAATCTATATCCTATAATATATGTACATGGTTTCCTCATAACAACGTCACTTTTTTCTTTTCCCTGTTTGCACATGCCTAACGTGTCCATGGCAGACATAACATTCTAATGCTAAACACCCATATATCACCCTGCTGCAGAGTCTGCTCATCACTACAGAGCATGAATATTCTCTACATCTTCTCATAATATACCAAATACCTTTGCAAAAAGGCGTTAAGGTGCAACACAAGCAGGCAGCTAATGAATTATCATAACTAATGTCATAATAACAGAGATTGTTGCAGTGATTATTTATGCGCTTGCTGACTAATGTGCTCTCCGATTTATTAAAACCCAATATGTGCAAACAAACTAACTGTATTTGTGAAAATACAAATAATACATTTTGTAGTCACAGATGAAGTTAGAAGTGTTCAGTTTTCCCTGTACTTTCATGAGTGCATCTACTGAAAAAAATTCTTTCTTAGCTAAAAGAATGATTTTTACCAGTCATTCATATTCATTCACTTCAGGCTTGGAGTTTTATTTTTAACTATTAGCACCAGTAATTTCAGTGTTTGTCAGTTGCTGTTATATATATTGTCAAGGGAAATTTTTATGTGGCCCTAAATTCCACTCAATTCCTGTGTTCTTAGGAGACACACATGCCTGTATTGTTTCACTCTCAAGCAGCAAAGTAACAGTTACCTAATTTCACCACTGAGAGTCTGCCTGTTCCAACTTCTTTCACTGACCACAAATTCATTGCACTGGTTCAGAAAAAGAAAAATCACTCTCATCTCTTCTGCTGCCCTGCTGTGGCTAATGGCCAACCTATACTGAAAATAAAAGAATCTCTCCACATTTCAGATACTGCGGCTTGTATTGTTGTAGTACTGCAAAATAACAGCTTTATTTTGTTAAAAGGGCCTAACTTTAAGTGGACCATGGAATATTTATGGCTCTCAGTAGTCCTTTGAAAGAGTTATCTTATGTTTTTATGCCGATCATGGGTCAGAGGTTCAAATCAGCACTTCTTTCTGTCACTCCTTATATGTTTTACTATAATTTACAGCTCAGCAAGAGGACTCATAAAACAAAAGTGTCTATTTTACTTCAGCAACTAATTCTAGCTAATCAAAGCTTTCCAGCAAAACAACCCAGCATGAAACTCTGCGTGGAAAATATGCAGAGAACAAAGCGTTTTGTCAAATAACACATCTCATGATGTAAACACATATGTCTCTTATAGGAAATTTTATCGCTTCCACATTATCGGCACACAAAAGGAGCATTCTTGTCGCAGACCTGGTGCGACTGCGGAGCCATCGTCATTGGAAACAAGAGCCTGATTAGGTTCCCACACAGATATGAATAGATTTTCTTTTTTTAGTGTAATGCTGCCTTTCTTATTTCTTAAACAGACTAGTAATTGTGGCTGTAAAAACAGTGAATTGTGTTTGGACCACATTTGTTTCTTCATATTTTTTTTAGCTACCCAGTGACACCAATTATCCCATATGGTTGTCCTCTTCTGGAAAGTCTGAGTTAATCCACAGCTGTGAAGATGAAGACGCACCCAGCAGGCTCTAAATCTGGTGGGTCTCTTGTCTGTTAATAAAGTCCACAGTCTGCTGGACAGATGTTAGGAGGATCTGTTAAATAAGTCAGTGACAAAGACTCAGACTTCTGCTGGGGAAAATAATTAGCAAAACCATATCTATTCTTCATAGTTTTTCATTTCTTCATCTTTTGGAGAAGAAAATTTTCCTTACTTGACAGAGGAGTCCTACAGAACATACGATAGGTCGTGCTCAAAATATGAATGGACTAAAGCATCACATTGACATGAGTTCTGAAGAAATTATAGATTCTTTTTGTCCTTGACTTATTCTTGCATGCTGTGGTTCCTGCACTATTATTTTAAGTTTGGGTTCATTCATCATATTATGGGGGGGAGCCTGAATAGGTATTTTGAGCTATAAAATATCTACTTAAATATTTAATGTAAAGCGAAATTTAAACTGAAGATGAAATTACCATGTGACTAATTTTTGTTAAAAGTTATTAACATTACCTTTTCTTAAATAAAGGAATTACAGATTATGCTTTTTGTCCCCAAGGCTCATGCTAATGTAAGGATGGGGGGAGGGGGAGGCGGGGAGGAAACCACCATGGAAAAATGAGGAATGAGAAGATACCTGCAGTAAGATCCACGTTTAGAACCTTGTTCACTTTTCCCGATCCCCACCTGTTTCTCATCATGGCCTAACAGCACAGACATCCAACCTCAAAGTCTCTCTCAGTTACAGTCATGTAAATTTAGAGAATTGTTACAGACCTAAAATATATGCACCAGTGCAATAAAGAACTAACTTGCCTTCAGGCACATGTGCATTAAGGTGCTCTAAAAATCACTTCTGTTTCATTTGTAAACTGTATTTCTTGTTCTTTTGACCTCATCCTGTTTTGACGTAATGAAGTAGAAGTGTTCATCAAAACAGGTCTCTCTGCTTTGCTGCTTAAATGCAGGATCTTTCATGTAGGTATCATTCCTGAGATCATGCTCCTTAGAAATCAAATGGTCTTGATTCCACTGAATTATCACAATTGAATGCAATCTCTCTGCAATTGCCTGTTCACGATCTGTTTACTGTAAAGCTGTGGACAAAGCCAGGAAAGAATGTTTAGAACCCAAATAAATTATCAGTCACTGCAAGTAGCTAAGACAATGTATATAATTTGGCACCTGGCAGTTGTCTCTATAATACTGTGTTTGTTTCCCCTTAGTAAGTAAAGCTGCTGGTTTATTAGTTTTACAGCACCTTGACAAGTTTTCAAGATGTAAAGTCACCCCATCACCCTATAAGGCTTCTGGGAATTTTTAATGAGACAGCATGAAAATCATGAAAGAAAAGTTTGCTCTCTGCAAAAAACATTAATTCAAAAATATATAATTTATTATATATAATATAATAGCATGGAATATATGAAGCATTTTGTCTATTAAAAGAAAATGACTACTCAGCTCACAGTGTCTGTGATATTTAAATGAGACGTTCAATTATTTTCAATGTCACCAAGTCAAAACTCTAACCCTGTAAAATATAGGTACTGGTCCTCAGGCCCTCAGAGAGAAAACTATATTTCTGACATGTCAGAAAAGAACAAAGGGCAGTTCAAAAGCTGACAGGGGGAACAGAGTAAAAGCTACTAAAACAAACAAAACCAAAACAATTACAAAAACCACGACACACACACCCCCCAAAAAAACCCAAACCCACACATATATACAAAATTGAAAGCCTTCTGTAGAAAATACGGAGCTCTTACTTTCTGAAGAACAATTCCCTTGTGAAGCCACTGACTGGAAGGAGAAGCAAAAATCCTCACTGACTTGGCGGCTGTGTCTCACCTCATTTCACTCTTTTTATTTTTTTTTCCCCTTTCCAAACAGACTGAGTGTTGGTCTTCTGAGAATATGATGCTAAGCCACTTTTCCTGTAGAGTTTTTAAACTGGGCCTCTGAGAAAGGGTTTGATACAATTCAATGACTGAAGTAATACCTTTGTCCATCTGAGCATTAAATGGCCCATTGAAATACAGCTTAGTTAGAATTTCAGTAAATGGTGCTTAGTATTTTTTTTTTTATTATTATTATTATTATTCCTTTCCCAACAGATTCCAGTCTGTATCTGAAAATGAAGTTCAATCACTTCTGGTTGCCTCTCAGGTCAGGCCCTTTAGCCAGTGCTAATTAAATATAACCCCTTCAGGGCACTGGAGGTTAAATGAGAGCAACAAACTGGTCTTCTTCAAGATATTACTTTATGCTCTCCAAAAAGCTGTAATCTGCTTGGGAGGGCCCTCATTTAAACACGTTGGTCTTAACAATAAAAATTTATTGAGGGTGGGGAGGGGGGAACCATGCTAAATGCTATTTTATCCAACAGCTAGTAATCACAAAACATTAAGCACCTATTTCCATGCAATATACTATGTCTATTGTGTTTAAATAACACACATCATAAAGGAAAGTGCTGCAGCAGACAATTTAGGCTGTAGCAGCACATACAGCAGAAATTTCTACTTGATAAAGTGAAACTATAAAGAATCAATGCATAAGTCAGACAGCTTCCTTACCTAATATTCTTCCCTGCAGCTATTAGAAGTTCACATTTTTGTCTCTAGTAGGCATGAACATCAGTACACCTTCAATTTCATGTATTCAGTCACATCTTGTTGTCTGTTCCATACAATTTGACTAGAGCATGAAATTGGAAAGTAGCTGAAGTTGTTTTCTTTCATTGTAATGATTTTAAATGAAAAAAGGGAGGGGTTCGTGTAAGCTATTTGTTTGCTGCTTTGTAAAAAGTTTCCTGAAGTATTCATAAGAATTTTACTATTAAATTAGTTGAGAGAAAGCTTTTTAATCCATGGTAATTAGTCTTGTCTTTCTGAACATGACTTTACTGTAAATACTCCTCCTTGACTATCCCTTTGTCCCAAGATTCCTTAGAAGAACGCAACCAAGCGATAATTCAGCATTATTGCTGCTTCAGTGCACTAATCGCTTAAAGAGCAGCAAGGACCCTATGTTTACTGCCACAAGGCTCCTACAGCCTCCCGGCCTAAGGCAGGCTTCCCAGCCCAGCAGCATCCAGATGTCAAGAGCAATATCCAGGTCCTGATGCAGCATGCCGCTCCATTCCAGTATGGCCTAAACATCTGTTTCATCTGCTGGCGTACAACCTGCTGAACACACTGAGACTGCCACACAAAGTAGGGAATTGAAGGAGGGTGGGAATGAAATACTGCAGTTTGCAGAGCTCAGCATACATATCACTAAAAAAACCCTATACAGACTCAAAAATTGACACAAAATGTTTGGAACCCCAAAACCGGAGTTTGATAGTTTGCTCTCCAGACTGAAAATCTAGACAAATATGAGGATCATTAAAAAAAAAAAAAGCCTCTTTCTACACAATATATGCTTACCATTTTTTTCCTAATGGGGGAATAGACGATAACACATTAGCATCTCATCTTACTAACTTTACTCTAGTTTAATTCTTTATGGTGTAAGTAAAGTACAAAATAAGAAAAAGCACGGAAGCATGTAACAAAAAATGCTTGTTGTGTTTTTAGAAAATGGTCTTAAAATAAAAAAAAAGCACAACAAAAAAACCCATAAAGAACTAGAACTTAAAAATAAGATAAACCTAGGCATCTCTTACATATTTATGACTTCCTATAGATAGTAACTCAGGAGCTCAAAAACAATAAGCATCTTTTGTCTAAAAGATAGGAGTATGTAAACATTGACATTTTATCTTGAGGCATGACAAAAGCAGCAAACATTTTTAGTTGATCTAGATTAAGTTCTGACAAGGAATAAAGGAGTGCTAACTGTTCTCATCTCTTCCACTTTGTGTATCTATTCTCTCATATTTTTGCTAGCAACAATAATGGAATAGTTGCCTGCTCCCATGCAAATTCTTTGAGTTGTTTATGAAAAAGCAAGATCAAAGCCACTGAGAGTGCCTCTTTTTTTGCTCTTTTTCCTCAAGAGAAGGACCTAATGAGAGGCTGTTAAACTTGCAGTCTTGGTCTGCACTTACAGAGCAGGAGCACTCTCACAGTGCAGCCTCCCAGCTTACCCTTTTCTCTGGCCAGCCTGGGGACATGGTTCACCTCTGTGTGCCAGGAAACAGGAGCACAGAAGGCACGAGGGACTAAACACTTCTGTGTCCCACCTCCACACAGGGTGAGCACCTGTACCCAGAAAGGAGGAATCATCCCTCAAACCTTCCACTTAAACTCGCCCACCCTCTGTGAACCTGAGCAAGCCAACATTTTCTCTGTGCTCCTCATGAAATGGATACACTGCTGCTGCATTACTACAGCATCTGATCTAGGTATATCTGAATACAACCATAAAGTATTCCTAGTATAGATAAAACGTGAGCATTAATAAAACTGCTATTGTAATAAAATATTGTAAATATCAAGTAAAAAAAGATTCTAAAATCTTCATCAAATATCTATAGCCATTCCCTCTGCAGGAGGATAGCAGAAACATCAGTAAAATCTTTCTCGTAAGCACAAAGGTTTGCATTCCTTCATTTAATGCTCTCAGATTACTGATATGCTAAGTTTTGATCACAATTCTCCTGTTATTTACCATGCACAGGAAAGAAACACAATATCTTTGTGATTCTCCCAGATTATATATTGTTCTACACATCTTAGTTATTCACACAAAAAAATCTTTAACGTTTTTTATGATTTTACAAAATAACTGTGACAAGCTTTGCTTGTCAAAAACAATTATGTTTTTGATATGGAAGGAGACAGGCAAGTATGCCTAAATACCTTTGGTAAAAAGCCAGTCACAGCAAAGGACAACTGCACTTGCTGGAAAAAGTAATTTCTAGTTTCCAGTGGATAATGGAAAGAAAAAATGTGAAATGTTAAATCTGTATGTGATTTTTCTATTAGAATTTGCTATTGCCATTTTCATGGCATAAATTCTAACTCATAAAAATTGTGGATAGCACCAAAGTTAACAGACTAACAAGCCCACCTAGGAAAACAAGCAAGGACCACGTAGCATGGCTCCAAAGATAAAAACAAAGGCTCTAGTGTTTTAAACTCCTTCTCTTGCATACAAGGAAAGCGAATAAACAGTGTTTATTTAAACAAAAAATATTACCAGATCTATCAGGAAAATACGAAAATATAACCACATGGTTGCATAATAGTTCAGGTTTTTTCATTCACTTTGTGCTATTATAGTATTACCTTCTCTGAGGATGCTGTAAATCAAATTATTCATAGCAAGAATTTAAATTGTATTCTGGTATTTTTTTAGAAGCTCTTCCCAAAAAATCTGGGTTTTATTCCTTACTGCTGATATAAAGAATTTTTAACAATAAATGTGAGAGGTCTGTATCAAAAAGCAGTTAAGTCACAAATTCAGACAGATTCACACATTTTATCTGTAGAAATGTGTTCTGAACTAAAGCTAGTGTAAAAAGAAGCTCCTTAAAAAGGACCACTGTGATAAGGGAAACAAAATTATATGATTGAGAAGCAATTAATTACAGTAAGTTTGCTGAAGGGATGATAGCTATCAAAGCTTATCAAATTCTGCATTTCAGAATTTCAGATATTTATTTTAAAAATGTTCACACATAGATAGGCTTTGTGAGAGAAGTCAGAAGTTTCAATCAGTCTCATGTCAGCAGGATTACAAGCAATTATGAGTAACTGCTTGTTGAGCTGTGTGAAATGAGTTGGTGAATGAGTTTCCTAGTAAGCACATGTCCATGTCACTGGTACGATTGCCAGTAATGTAGACAATCTTAGCTGAAGGGGTCTGAAAACATAATTATTCTTCTAATCCTATAGGAGTTAAAATCAATTCAGGACAGAAGATGGTTGTGCAATTGCTGCTTCTAGTGTACACATTCTAGGTCTGTCAACCAGGCAGCAGAGAGAAAAACAAAGGCATAAATAAGAAAAGAGGAAACCAGGATGTGGAAAAAATAAGTGGCAAAAAATATTCTCTAGAAATATTTTATAAAATCTGGCTTAAGTTGGTGGATTCATTCACTCCCTGACCATCCTGATGGAGAAATTGTCTAATGTAATGATTGTAGTATTTCCCTTGGTAGAACTGTACAGATACAGAATACTGAGAGGCAAAAGCACTACAATTAAATTTATATGTGCTCCCATGACAGAATAATGAGACACCATCCTACTAATAAGTGGGTGCAGGTCAGAAAAAACAAGAGTCACATTTAAACTGCCTCTCTCAATTTCCACATCTGAATCCCCATCTTGCGAGAAGATGCCAAGGCAACCCTACATTTAAGAGCTGAACATTTGAAAGTGCTGCTTGGGATTTGAAACTGCAATGTTTTCTTACTTTTCTAAGAGACATGTGGTAGCTCAAAGCCATTCTATAATTTTCACTAGCAAAAATGGACAGAAGACAGGGCTATAATAAATATATATTGGCTCTACTGATCAGGAGAAGCTTTATCAGTCAGCTGGGGCACATCTGGGAAAAAAAGTCACTCAGGTGCATCTCTAGCATCCCATTCAATTAACATATCATTAAAAATGGTTTGTCCCTGTTCAGCCTGCTGTGTTACCTGATAAGTCAACATAGCTAAAATGTATATTTAAATGGAGAAAACAGTGAAATGTTTTCTTTGTGAAGGAGAAAACAAGCCCAGTTTATGGGTATTTAAAAGCGTTAGAAATAATTGTGCTCTGCTGGTCACTTAGCAGATAGCTCACACTGATGTTTTGCTGTGTATTTTGAACTTTCATGCACCTTCAAGGAAAATTAAATAATGTCCTTAAAGGAAATACACACAAAATTATGCAAAACATATTCAAATGGGGTTATAAAAATTACATCTAGAAAAAATTTCACATTTGCACCTCAAAACCAGGTAACTGGGAACTTACTATTATAAATTCATTGGAAGCTGATGTATTTCATCACAATTCACAAGAAAATGTGAATTGGACATAAGATTGCCATGCTTTCTGAACTGCAGTGGGTGTGATGATACTTCAGCAACAGCGCTGGGACCAGGTTAAATAGTCTATGAGGCCTGATCTTAGCCCTCTCCTGAGTTTTGAAGACTGCAGCAGAAGAGATGCCCTGTGCTGGATGAATTACTGTGGATAGTTCACAGAAGTGTTATTTAATAATGCTGTAAACTAGTTCAATCTGGTGACTTGTTCTGTTTCTAGTGTGTAGGACAAATGATTCAACTTTTTTGAAAGGACTTTACCTCTTTGATTTTTCACTTCCAAAAATGCCAATGGACCTGAAAGCACACCCTCACTATTCCTACAGCTGAAATACTACTTCATTTTTCATGCTCAGCTACTGGCCATAATTCACGCACAACACCAAAATACGTGCCCTATTATAGTGACTTCAATAGATTTTGTGAATGATTCCATTAAGTTTCAAATAATCCCATAACATTTAAGCATCATGTGTTTTCTTCTTGTACACCTTAATATGCTCCTCCCTCCAGTCTTTTTTTCAGGACTGCCTTCTGATGTGCCTCCAGCCATGTGTAGCCTGCATGCTAAGTCTTAAGAACAGACAGATGATTCCCATACTTTCTAGGTAGGACACTTTTCTAATTTCTCAATTACATGGATTCTAAAAGCATCACAGACCAAACACATTTTAGACAAGCAGGGTGTTGGAGGCCATACGATTGCTGTTTCATCATCCATAAAGACTCTTGTACTTGGTGACAGCAATATCTACACACTGGTTTGATGAGTTTTGTCTCATCTTCTATGAATTTCCCTTTCTTTCTGAACTGGGTCAGTGGGAAGGCATATGGTCTTACAATCAAACACCCTCAGAAACGAGGCAGGTGATTATATCTTTCCAGTCCATGCATCTTTAAGACAATTCTTCTGCTTCCTTTGAGCACGTGTGTGTGTCTGCACCTAGAAGCTCTAACCTAACCACCTTTGTTCTTAGAACTTTTAGTTCAAATGATAAATGAGTTATTAAGTTTTATTTTTTCTGCAGCAATTAGTCAGGAAAGAATGATACTGAATTGTATTATTTTCCTTTGTGTATAAACCTGACTTAAAAGACATTTTTATTTTTAATCGGATTCCTGATAAGTTCCTAAACAACCAAATACATTAACACCTTGCACAGGAAAAAATCCTTCATGTCTGTAATTTGTAGTCAAATTAAGCAGCTTGCTCTATGGTTATCGAAAGTATAATAAAATTCCAGAAACATATTCACTTGCAGCTAATTCCTGTAAGGCATACACCATATACGTTTCTAGAAAGCTTGAAGGAATCCAACTGCCAGCTCAGAGTATGCCTCACAGTCAGCCTATTCCCCAAAGAGATACCACAGCTTTAAAAGAGCTTTAAAAAACGTGCTCGTCCCCTGACGGCACTCTGTAGTACTGGTGCCTCTGGTGCTCTGCCAGTAAATGCAGCAGTAACTTATTTGCTTCTTACTGGCTTCTGAGTGAATACATACCCCAGGGAGGGAGCTTTGCACAGCACAATGATTTTAAAATGGAGCCTGGGCTTTCAGCAAGGGGCAGCCAGTGGTTAAGGCAGCAAGAACATCTTGTTGATGCTGGGGGCTCAGCCTCTTCCAATCACTTGGGCTCTAGCTTTTGCCTTGATATAGACTGAAGAGATGCAAAAAACCTCCTGCAATCCAAGCTATAAGGATGATATCCTTTTAAACATACAAGTTTCCTGATAAGTGAGTTGACGTCTCTGCCATTTATGATCTTAATGGTAAATTCTCTCTGGAACAGAGCATATGGGCCTGGAAGGCAGCTGTCCTGCCTGGTAAGATCTAAAGGTGCAAAAGGTGGGAATCGTGCCAGAAGCCTGATCCCTAGCTTCCAGATTGAAAAGTCTTCCCTCTTGGGAGAGGAGAGCAAGAGCAGGACAGGAGCACTTCCCAAGGTGGAGGAGGGGTTGGGCATCTGAAGGGAACAGAAAGAGAGAGCTGTGCCAATCTGGGTGACAGTCTGGTGGTCAGGGACCTTCCTGCAAGTGGGGAAAACACCAGACCAGGAATGGACTTAGGCTTGTCACCACCAAGACAAGTACTAGAACTGCTTCAGATTATAGAAACAGTCTCTTTCTTAAACATTCCAATACATTTTTTATTAAATAATGTGGCACTGTTCCATTAAGCAAGAATGAATATAAGAAACACATTCAGTTTAGAGCAGTTTTTGGAGGTAACAGAGCATTAAATGGGTGTAGAAAGCCCTCTTGCAGCTGCAATGCTGCTGTGTCAGGCTTTGTTTGTTTGTTTGTCTTTCTGTCTGTTTTTACCAGCTTGAAGAGAATAGGGAGATTTCCTCTCCTTTTGATCGGGGATGACATTACTGGGGGAGCTAGGAAAATCCTCCTGGGCAAAATTTCCTCACAACTGACTTTTCTGCAAAAATTCTCAATTCTGATGGGCTGTCCTTTCCTGAGGAAAATCACTTTGCCAAATAATTCAGGGCTGAAGATGAGAAGGAGTAGGAGAAGATAAAGTATTAAGAAATTCTGCAAAGAAAGGAGGTCATATGGTAAAATATTGACTCAATGACATCATTTTCATTGATACTGCCACTAATATAATTCAACTTGATAACATAGGTATTACACACAGAGACATAAACGTTCAAGTAAGGAAAGGCACAAGTATAACTATTTCATTGATTTTAATTAAATTTTCCTAAGTATTGCAAGTTGGCATATTTTTAATTTTATTTTCATTAAAGGACGTGCTTGGTGTCTCAGACCCCTAATAAAATCTTCTTTTGACCTCTTTCCTTTCTCTGCTACAACTTAAATTTCTACATAAGAAAAGGAACAAAATATTTAATTTACTACTTCCATATACTGAAATTTGCACATACCATCCCCTTAATTCAGGCCACTATTCACTGTATCATAATAAGGAATATTCTGTTTAAAATATGTCCACCTAGAGCTCAGTCGTCTTTGAATGCTAGATAAAATCATTCTATAAGGCTAATGAAGACAGAAACTCTGCCTGTAACAATATTAAGTTTGTTTTCTCTAGTGATTCGAAGAAGTGAGCAATCTGTCAGTAATTCATTGAGGGAAATTACTTGTCTTGTAGGAATTCCCGCTGACAGTCTCTCACTCATAGTGCTGACCCAACCATCTACCCGCTGACAAACAAATTACAGTGTCTTAACTTTGAAAAGGTAACTAGCTGGTTTTAATTTTGATTGGTCTAACCAATTCTCTTTCACATTTACCCAATCCTCATTCTTCATTGTGTTAAAAAAAAAAAAGAAAGAAAAAGGAAAACCCCACGGTTTTTGCATTTCAAAAAATTATTATTGCCTACATCCGAGAGTGTTATGTCAGATAAAACTGTTAAACTGTGTCTAACCAACATTAAGACTGGCAGCCCTGCCAGTGACTGACTGGGTGAGTGAACACATTACTGAGACAGCATTGTAGAAATTAATTTTCTTCAATAAAGTGATTTTTAAGGCTCATATATTTCACAATCTAAACATATGTCACTGTTTCATAAACAAAATAAATGGATTAAAATAATACATTACCAATATGCTGACACATGGAGATATTTTAATTAGAAATACTTAAGCTGCGTGATATTTAACTGCTATATTTGTTGAAGAGAAGCATGCATCATTTAATAAAACATAAGGCAGGTACATCACTTTGCATGATGTGGTACCAGAGTGGGACCAAATCACCTCCAGTGTGAGCTATCACTATCAGATCATATTAGCACCACTGAAAAATTGTGTTAAGGTTACAACATACAGAGGAAACTTCATAAGAGCAGCAGTCCACTAAAACAACTTTTTCATTGAAATAATAAGTCACACAAATTCTAGTTCCTGAGAATAATATTTCTTCATAAAGGGCCACATTTAAAAACTTAGCTATTTAAAGGCCATATTTACATGACTGTCGCATTACATTGGCCTCTTTCCTGCACATTCTTCTCGACTTACTTTAAGGACCAGCACTAAAATAGCTGAGGAAAGCAAATGTCAACTATGTCCTGAAATTTATATGTGTGAGAGAACTGGAATAAGTAGAAATGTAATATATTGTTTACTGTACCAACTGCCCTCTGTCCTCTAAAGGTCAAAAGCATTGTAACCTTGGAGTTACAGTTTCTGATTGTTCCCAGGGTTAAATACATTATCAAAATTAATGGTTCAAACCCCTCAACCTTCAGATATATGAGTATTCATGCCTCCATCTGCTGAACTGTTCAACTAAAAATAGCATTCTTTGGCCTTCTCTCTACTAATATTGTGCCCCTGAGGCAGGCTGTGCAATGCTTCAGCAGTACACCGGATCTGCACCCAGCAGTATAAAAAAAAAGTCATTTAATTTGTTTGCAATTGGAAGAGAATATTGAGGAGCAGGATGAGATGGGAGGACAGAAAAGAAATAGACAAATATGTGTTTAGTTAATTTTTTTTTTTTAAAGAACGGATTATAAAAACTTCAGGTTTCAAGAACACAGCTGCAACTATAGTTAAGACTTGCCAAGGTTCATTAGCGTTATAAGCGATAAATTTCGAAGGACAAATTACACAAATAGTTTGGGGAAAGAGTTATGAACGAAAGCTTTTTTGTTTTGCTTTTTTTTCCCAGAGCTCACTTTGTTTAGGAATAACTCCAGCTAGCATCATTGTAGTGCTTCCATTTCTATCAACAGTTTATCAGTCGTGGTTGAGAGAGTTGCGACATTTCCTTATTTACCACATAGACAGCTTTGTAGAAATATGTAAGAATGAAGGCAGATTCTTTTTAAACAATAAAGAGCATATAGTAACATGCCTTGTTTGAAAGTAAGGATACAGGTGCCGCCTCTGTGACCACTATGACTTCCCAGTAACTAAGTTACTGCTGCCAGCAACATGGGATCTGGGAAAACGCATTTCATGATCAAGTTCACTCATTCAGCAAGACTGGTGGCCACACATATCTAGAATCAGTTAATATCAATGCAAACATTTGACAAAAGATTCAAGGAAACAGAAAAGGGGAGAAGCTCCAGAGAAAATGTGTATAAAGAGAAGCAAAAGGAAAATTATTGACAGGTTTTACAGCTCACACTGATTAATTAAAACAACATGCTTTTGTTATACACGCATCAGAACTGTTTCATACACCACTATGCACATATGCTACAAGTGTATTTGGTAATATAGCTGTAAAATATTTAGCAGAAGTTTGATTTGACCAGATTCACTCACAGCTGTTTGAAGCTGGAGAGGTAAACAGAAATAGCTTGGTTTTTCCGATTAGACTATACTTAGAGAACTGTTCTTACATCAGCAAGATCCTTCCTCATACCAAGAGTCCTAACAAGGCTTGGTCCTACCAGGCATATTATTTAAATCTTTGGCTGAGTTGTTGAGGAAACTGGTAAGATGTGGCTGAGACAGCAATGGGAAGTGTGGAACATAGAGTTTTAAGTCTTTTTTGTCAACAACACCTTCCATGACACCTTCATGAGATCACTATACAGATTAAAAGAAGCTATCTGATATCCACCCAAAGCAAGGCAAGCTACCAGTTCGGGAACATGGACTGACATAAATGTGTGGTAGTTACTATTTTATTTCAGTATACTTAAAGCTACAACTGAGTATTAATGGTATTTACCATTACCTGATTAATGTGATTCAAAATCTAAAGAGCAGATGGGTCAAACAGGTCTGTTGCTGAAGGAGAATTTTTTTTTTCTATTTTATTTTTTTTAATGTTGCACCTTCGAGAGTGAAACTAGTTACTTGAGGAACTTCTGTATATGATTCCAGTAAAGTCTTTTTTTAACTCATGGAGATGCATAATTCCCTGGTGGACCCAAAAACAGAATTCAGAGAAAGTACATTTTGATAACAATGTGCTAAATAGCTTGAGTAAGATAGGCAAATCATTAATTACAACTTGCCCTCTGAAGAAACATCATCTGGGGAATAATTGCCATCGTTACATGATGTACCTGTGAGTAAATGGTTCTCTGTACTGTTAGATTCAGAGCTTGCATAGAAGTTGCCCTATCACACAGGAACACGAGAACACAAATTTGCTGCTAGCCCCCACCTGGAGCATGATCATCCGAAAAAAACCTCATAAGTGGAAAAAAAAAGGAGGGATTACAAGTTTGAAGCCGACAGAATTTCCACTGCAGCTGCATATAGATGATGGAACATAATTTTGGAACTAATAATAATACCCTGGTAAATTGAAATGTTAAAGCTACTGCAAAGCTCTTTGACTTGACATAGCTTTACCTCCCCAAGTTCTCCAAACATGTATATTAGACATACACTCACATGTAGAAACAAAACCAAACCTGCAAATGAATTAGCTATTTCTCCCACTGGCTGAAAGGAACAGAGATTAGTTTTGTGATCAGTATTTTTAAGCACTTGGGA
Organism: Platyrinchus mystaceus; assembly: GCA_035041135.1. Lineage (NCBI taxonomy): Eukaryota > Metazoa > Chordata > Aves > Passeriformes > Tyrannidae > Platyrinchus > Platyrinchus mystaceus. The sequence goes on from JAWWLV010000179.1 coordinate 12,655,992, forward strand.
AATACTCAGATACCATGGCCACAGCATTCATGTAAATAAATAAGTGGGTGGGGTGCGTGCAAGAAAGGAAGCAGAACAGAGAAAGAAGGGGGAAGGGAAGCCAAGATGGGAAAATTAGCTGAAATTCGACACCCCTAACAGTCTTTGTGATGCATCAGGTATAACAACAAATTCCCTCCAACAAACACACCCAAATAAGTAGCCATTTAGGGTACACTTAGAGAACTGACACAAAGAGAATATTAATAGAATATTAATAGTAGGAGCAAATAAAATTTAGTTTCTCACAATTTGACAATCTGATGAGCAGGTATCGACCTAAAGTTAAGTACTCTATCACTTAAGCTCTTATAACCATGAAACTTTAAAGGTTGTGAAATCCCCTAGAGGTGAAATTCAAACAAAATAGCAAGGGGGGAGTGGAGGAAACAAACAAAAGAAGTCTTTTACAACAAATACATCAAAATGGAAATTCAGGTCCCTCAAGCCTGAATGTTTCCAAATTTACTAGCACCACTTCCTTGGCTGGTTGTTTTCTCTCTAATTCTTCTCATCAAGTTTAGCCACTCAGTTTATCATTTCCACAAATTAATGAAAGTGCACTATTGTTGAAAGTTCAGATCAAGTCTAATGTGTAAGTATGTGGGTCAAGTTACAAATGGGTCCTGTAAAAGGAAAGAATCAAAATGTCTGTCGTTTAGATCCTGTTTCTTTGACAGTTGAACAGTTTTCATGCTTTCCTGCCTTGTGTAGGCACAGTATTTGTTTTAGTGCATTTCAAAGCAGCAAAAATAGTCTCTCTCTATTCACAAAGCTGATTTCTGCAGTATTTTCTCTACTAAAGCTAATGAGACATTCACTTCAATAAATAGTCAAATACAGACTTTCAAAGGATACCTGCTCACTATTTTTCCTTTTGAGAAACTTCCCTTTGGTTTGAAGCCTGTACAAGGTACAGTCTTAACATCACATTATCATGTCCCAAAAGCATTTTTTGGAGATCTTTGCCTGCAGAGTCCGGGTGTTCTGACAAATTTTGATTGTCCGTTAGGTCAGACTTAAGCTCAAGGGGTCTTTTTTGCCAGCTCTGGACTATCAATGAACAGCAAATTCTGGTGCCATTCTCACTTATGCTGAGTCAATTTGGCAAGAATATCAGCAGAGGGTAAAGACGAGAGGGTTTTTAATTTGCTTTGGTCTCTCTGGAAAACTATATAGTTGCAGAAAGGTAAGCAAAGTAGATATTTGGATATTAACATGCCAATATTTTGCTACTCTAGGCACAATTTATTCCTTACTCGCTTCTGAACCTGACTCTAACCTAACTCAAATAGGGGTTTCAAAGGTTTACTTGCAAATAGTTACATGCATCTTTAATGGCCTTTCCTCTCATGTTCACTGTCACTTCCTTTCCACACATTTTAACTCTGAAAGCTTTTGACTGTTTCTTCATTATTTATGACATTGTTGTGTCTTTTCTTGTGAAATTAAAAACTTCTTGTCATAAGAAGCTAGCTAATAATATGGCACATAAATCTTTCTTTCACAACATTTCATTCCGTATGTGCCAAAAACAAATAAATGGCCAAACTAAGGCTCCTAACCATGCTTGGCATCTGACCAGCTTAATGCACAGAAAGGTTGAGATTACCTAAATACAGAAGCTAAAAGAGTTTGCAATTTATTGTGTTGTCAACACCACACTGTCTGGGAAAAAAAAAAAAAAAAGGAAGAAAAAAACCCAATAACATACTTTTGTTTGTTTGGATACACTGACTGCTTCAATTAAAGGTAGTACATTGCAGCTACAGGGGAGAGACCACATGAAAATAAAGTACAAAAAGATCCTTGAACTTAGCTCCCATCAACTGGTCATATAAATAAAAAAATACCATTAACTGCCAATATAAAATACACAGAACAATGTCTTTCACTCACAGTATCAAGGTTGGCCGCACATTACTGTATTTGCTGTACTGTAAGTACATAAGGTGTTAATCTTCCTGGGCTGTGCTCAAAAATTATTTAACATTCAGACTATTATTTAGCATACAGCTGGTTAGCAGTTTTCCCCTAAAATGTTGGCTTCGATCCCACATTTTTTTGTTCTGGCACATACCTGGAGCTGTAAAGGGCTGAGTCCAGAAGCAGCAGCAGCTGCCATTGTTGATGGAATGAACTGCACAGGGTAGTTATCACCTGTCGGGAGAACAATGCGTGCAGGTTCAGACAATGAGCAGAGAATAGCAACAGACAAGTGCAAACAAGGACCTAGGATTGCCTGTGCTCCACAGCACTCCTTTAAGCCTAAACATCTGCAAAAACAAAAGGCTTCACTGGGCACAGACTTGCCATGCTCCGTTGGAATTTTTTTTGTTAGCAGATACCTGGTAGGCAAACTGGCAAAACATAAATACGATACTCGTGATTTTCATTTTCAAAAGCAAATGTTCAAATCAAGCGTGTAAGCCTGGGCACAAAATTGTCCTTAGAGCCACAGACATACAGATAAGATACAGCAGGAAACCCCAGTGGCTCCCAGAGGAAAAAAATTTGTTTTTACCACATGTTTCTTAAAACAAAAGAAATTTGTTGTCACCCAAGAATTTTCAGTCCAGTTTAACATTGTCGAGTGGCTTCCGGGAAAGCTACCCAGTTGGCTCAACAGAGGTTGAGCTTTCTTATTTTGCTCTGGGGTTCTCTGTCTTAGGACAACTCCTTTAAGGTAGTCATAGAGAAAAAACCTAAATGACTTCTTAAAATAGCTGGAAATACATCTTTAACTTTCTCTGAGATCTGGGGAACTACTAAAGTTGGTAGATTAGACAGTTTCTCAGTTACATGAAGATTAGGGTTCTAAAGTTTGTATGTTCTGTTCACTAGAAACTGAAAATGTGTGCCATCTGCATTTAGGGGACAACAAATACTCCAGAAAATAACAGATATTATTATTCCAGATAAAGCATTGTAACATTGTGTCTTATAGCATCTATGAGTGTTCCTACACATACGCATCACTCAGTGCCTTTGGGACTCTTAGTCAATGTAAGGAGCGAAGGAAGGCTGAAATAATTTAGCAGTGTAATCTGGGATATAAAAATTGATATAGTGATGGATAAGTTACACAGTAAATATGATTTAATGGAATATCACTATGGCTCAAGCTACTTATTTAAAGTCAGCGTTACGTACGTTCTGAAGTCTACATTTTAACAGGCTGCTCCTCTGTACATTTTTGAGACTTACAATAATCAGTCTATTTTAAACAAACTCTTCCATGCTGAAAGCAGAATGTAGCAATGAGGGAAAATACAGAAATCCAACATAATATAATCTGGACAATCCAAGAAATAGATTTTTTTCTGTCAACCCTCTTAAATAAATAACAATAGCTGAAATCTTTGTAGTCACTGGATTCCTCGGAACTCTCCTTTCTTACCACCTGAAGTTCTATTGTATTCAGCTCAGTTAAAATGTTCGATTGTTTCACTTTTTTAATAAATTGTACATGTCTAATCCACAAGGTCTCTTTGCATCATATCCATAATACCTCATCAGGCCATTGAGCACAGTATGTGCTTGTACACAGTCCAGTAACAATTGGATTCTGATTGCGTATGGAGCTCTGCTACAATGCATTCACTAACACTATATTGTACTGGTGTCCTATGGAGTAATGTTCAAAATATCTCTTCTTATTTTCCCCATTCTATGAGGTTGATTTTGTTCAACAATGATGTTGGGGTTTTTTTCTTAAAAAAAAAAAAGGCAACAAAAACCCCTCGATTATTTTCTAAAAGTGCTAAAGCTGTCTCTTTATGGTTAAATAATTCCACTCATCTCTTTGATATTTATATTAAATTATCTGAATAAATAAGATCCTAATCTAAGTTAAATAATATTTCTTTGAGAAATATCTTACAAGGTTTTTTAAAAAAAAATCACAAAGATGTTGAATTAATGATGCTTTAAATGGGGGGGAAAATAACCATCCGACTTATCAGCATGGACTGCCTTGCAGAACATTTCAGAGGCATTCTTTCTTTAAATATCATGAATTATTCATTCCTGTTCCACACAGCAATCTCTTCTTTCTCCCTCCCCCTCTGCATACACTTTTTAAGTTCAATACCAGTTGCTTTATTTGTACTAAAACATTTTCCATGTCAAACATATTTTAAAAAAAATCAAACTCTAAAAGAATTCCCTGCGGCACTCCTTTTTCACAGCTGTCATGCTCCTATGGTTTGAAATAGCCAGATATTTTATACCCACAAGCACACACGCACACACACACAGAGTTTTTGGCTTCACAGTTAATTTAATAGTATCTTCACCACACCCTGTAGTCTTCTCTTGCTCACCTGCTGGCTACAGTTCTTTCTTTCATTACAGGAAAAATAATTTTATAGTTATGCCATTTACTTGTATTAAAACCCAATCCTGTCCCTCTTCCCCCTCATTTTAATGTGTTAAATTATGGCTAAGTCCTGGTATGTTAGCAGCATCTTTGTGCTGAGAAGAAAAATTAATAGTCATTTAGCTCTGTAGTACTTCACTGACACCAAGCAGTAAAAGCAGAGCAAAGGTACTTGTTTCTCCCTTGAGCAAACTGAACATGCAAGGAATGCTCTGCTTTTCATTTTTAATTACAGAGGTACATATTTCCCCCTCTCATTTTCTCAGTGCAAGAATGGATGAAGAAGCTTCTTCACAGCTGGCAAGAAATCAGTCAATGTATTCTAACATTTTTTTTCAAATTTGTTTCTCGATTTGGAATGCTTGCGTGAGGATCCATTCTTTTAAATTTGTACAAAAGGCAGCAGAACATGTTCAGACAGGTCTTCCTTAGGTACTGGTGTGTGCTGGTCTTTGATAAATAGGAGTGAGAAGAATGTTGGAAGAAGAAAATCTGTCATGTTTTGCAAACTGATCTGTTCAATCTCCTCGCTGTGCTGATTGTCTATTTACATTTGGCTGCTGTTGTTTATATATAAATTGGTGTTTACAAGCCATGGAAAAGTATGCCAGACTTCTGTTTCGTTTGTCAGGTTGAGCAACATTTCCAAATGAATAAAAGCAGTGAGCAATTGTGCTGTGCTGTTCTACATAGAAATAATGTAAATGTTTCTTTTTATCTTGGAGGAAGAGATGAAGCTTAGTGGACTTTATTTATAGGATGTATAGACTTACCTTCCAGATCAAGGCTTTGTGAGCTGTGAGGAAAGAAGGATGTCTGGCTCTTGTGAGACCCAGAGTAGGGGGAAGGTGTTGCTTTATTACCCGTCTTTCCTAAAACACAATTGTAAGACATAAGCTGACTCCCCTCATCTGAGTTACAAAGCTCATGGTTTGACAACATTTTCCCCATTCTGGGATTGTGACTTAAAATCTGTCGCTTCACACGTGGAACTCAAACTGCCACTTGCACACTCTCCGTGTGTACTCACAGAATGAGAGGAAATGGAGGTGGAAGAGATCACCCATTCCAGGGCCCTACCCTTCCAGGCATAATGAACAGACAAGAAAAGCGCACCTCTCCTCAGGGTGCTGTCAGGATACAGCAAGGACACAGATGCCTACTCTCACAGCACACCCACACACAGGGTATGTATTTTGCTTGTACAGATCCATTAGGATTGAGGAATATGTTAATAGAGGTAACTGGCAAAGGGAATACTATGAAGCATCACCCCTGTCCAGTGGTACCACTTCAGTTATGCCTTTTGTTCTGAGTAGGGTTTGCCACAACTCTGCTTTATCACCATTCACATGTTGCAGCAAAATCAGTTTCCCCCACAATTGTCTGTCTGTGGGTAATGTTTACAAAATTATGAAATCTGCAGATTTCCATGCAAAATCCCTCCTGACAATACTGCCTACTACCACTTCCAGCTTTTACCTCAGCATTTAGGAGTGAGGCATATATAGATTGCTACAACAAATCCTGAGGTTACAGATTTCTTGTTCCAACCAGTAAAACCCAACAGGGAACACATGACAGGCTTTAACTCATTCCTGGGGAAATTCCATTAGAAACAAGACTCAGGCAGCACCTCTGCCATGCAAAGACACACGGCCAACTCAGTACACAGTTGATTTGGTGTGCGCTTTCTGTTCTCACCTGCCAAGAGGAACAGCAAAAAGAGTACTGGGCTATGTAAAATCTAAACCCCCCTTACAGCTTTAGGAAAAACTTCTGAAATGCCTATTCCAAATGGAAACTGGAATGCTGGATATCAATGAAATCCAGCACATCTAAGATTATGTTAGTTACGTGGATTACCTACCATAATCAAGGAGTTTAATTTGTTATATGACAAATATCTCACAGTATTGGAATGTTCTAAGGTCCAGTCCAATGACAATAGGCCTGACATTTTTGTTTGTTGTGCTTTGTCTACTATTACTTTCATTGATTTCAAAGGATTGGTTTGCCCCAGTGCAAGTAGAAACAGAACCAGGCCAAAATGTTGGCTCTGTTTCTCACTATTTTTGCCACCAGCCTAGAAAAAAAGTCTCCATTTTCACATGGTATTGCAGCATAGCAAAATCTCTTGTAAATTATTTTTGTGTATAAAGCTGAATGACCTAGGTAGGCAGACAAAGTTGTTTCTTAGCCCTTCTAGTCATGGTCTTTATATAGTTTTTGTACGAAATATGAAAAAATGCTTTGAAAATAGGCTGCAGTATATCACTCAACAAACATTTTTAAATAGAGTTTTACTCTACTCAATGTCTCTATTTTCAAAAATCCTTTTCAGAGATACTTTCCAGATGTGGTAAAGAAATGATATAACACAAAACATTTGCAGAAGATTATCAAGCAAAAATGATCACACATTTTCAAGTCACATGAACTGCCATTATGCAGACAGCATAGAGACCACCCCTCCCACTCTCTGCTCTGAGCAAACCATAGGTCTTGTTTGAGCTCAGTTCAATGTACTGTCTGGCTCCTGCCCAGCATTGCTTCATGTCTTTACTCCATCGTCATCCTACTTCCCTGTTCCCTCTTAGCCACAGAACTTGAGGGAAGTAATACTTTAGTCACCTCAAGATGGAGGAGAAAACCGTCTTCCTCCTTATTCCACTCACTCTCTTCTCCTCTTGTCCCAGGGCACTAATGGGGACATTCTAATCAAAGGTACTCCAGCCCACTAAGTTTTCCTGGATGCACGTGGTTGGTTAAATGAAGGGAAATTTGCACTGGGAAAGGAGGCATAATGGTACCCATGTTACCTACCAGTTACAAGCAGTAAGTATAGTGGTCACAGTCAGAAAGCCAGTGTAGTTGCTTTGCTGTACTCAGAATGCAAAATAATTCTATTAACTGCGTAGCATCTCTGGGCAAGTATTAGCTTCCTAACAGCTGCCACTCTCAGCTTCCCACTGGAAAAAGTGGCAACCCCCACAACCAGGTACTCTATGAGGCTCGTCAAATGCCTGCAGGTCAATAGTCACAACAGTCATTTGAGATGCACAGCGCCCTAAAGTTTTAATTAATCCAGTATACAGTATAAATACTGAAATATGTATAAAAAATTAATTAGGTGGTCTATGCAGCTCTGATTTCTCAATTAGTACTTACCATGCCGGAAAATTATATTACATGACTTTGAGATACATAAGGAAGCATGGGACTTTGGGGATTTTTTTTCTAATGTAATTATTACTTGTCATCAGCACTTGCTAACTTTGGCCTGTTTCACCTCCTAGAACTCCAAAATATGACAGGGGGAGGGTTACAACCATCACAATGTTATAGATTCTGCCAGGCAGTAGGAAACTCTCTCCTGTCAGGCTTTATCATAGCTGTATATCAGCAAGTCCTTAGGTTTTCTGTTCATAATGATCTTCTGAGCTCAGAAGTTCATGAGCACCCAAGGTATGCACTGGAAGGGCCTCAGTACCTAATAAATTCTCCTCTCTTCTACAGGACCTTCAACTGAGGGAATGAACTAGTGTATTTTGCTAAATAATATCATTTTATTTCTTCTAGGCGTAGAGTTTTTGTGCAGATTTGCAACAGTACTTGGTAACTGCTATCTTGGCACTGAACTAAATAGCCATGAAATTGACTCCTCCTTAGCCCATGAAGACATTTCTGCATGGACATGCACACATAATCATACCCCTGCTTGTACACCGAGGCAGGACTCATCTGGGCTGTCCTGTCACACTAACACTGATACGCCGCTTCCACTTCGGAGCTGGCTTATATCTAGCCCACTTTGCAGGCAAAGCAAATTAAGTGACTGTGCACACAATATTTGACATTCCCTAAATGACACAGTCAGTTTCAAAAGTACTTAGTTCCCACTGCTCCTATTACTAAAATTCCATCACTGCATTTTCGGAATGTCAGGGAAAACTGGCAGGGTCAAAACTCAAGAGTTGCCTACATCAAACTGCAGTAAAATGAAATAGAATCAGGCAACCTAAAGGGAAATGGTGAGTGTCTGAAGGGTTAATCCATCTCCTATCTTCCCTCAGAGGTATGAATGAGTTTAAACTGACAGTTCTAGAGGTGAAAGTTTCATTTCTCACAAAAGTAGGAGAGTACAGGTAGTAGCAGTCAAGTTAATAAATATTCCTCAGAAATTACTTTGAAGAACCCTCTCTATGAAAGAGTATAGCTTAATCTCCAGTTTCATTAATTCCTTAACTACTGTGCCGAGGGTGCCAAAAATAGGAATTAATCAATACGAAGTGTAGTTACAGCATTTTTTTTTAATCATGATGTCTCTCTGACAGAAGCTACTGACCTGCCCAGCTACCTTTGTCACATATGCTGTAGAATTTAATAAATATATTGAAGATATAAATATTCTCCTTTCCTTAAAGCCACTAGGTATGATCAGATAATTGTAACTTCTGCTCTTTACTGGCATCATCTGGACATAAAACAATAACATGCCAGCAAACAGCTTAGCTATGTTCCAAGACATCTAGGCCTTGGTTTCTTCCTGCACTTCATTCTTCTAACATTTTCATACACCTCTCTTTCTGAATTCTGGCAAGTAAAAAAATGCCATAAAGCTGTATCACCTCCTATTAGAAGGTCAACAGGATCAAATTAGAACAGCTGAAGCCTGATAAAGTGTTAGGATAGGTATTATAAGGGACACTTTAGAATAAGTGCAGAAATTTGGTCATGTGCAGGAAAACATGCTGGTACTCTTCATCCTAAGTTATTATTGTACCCAGAAGCCTACAGAGGCAAAATTAACGCAACATGATTTAACATAACAACTTTCAGGCACAACCAACAGCTAAGTCATTAGTAGTCACTATACAGAAAGCATGTCAGATTAAAATGGGAAAAGCAAGAAAAGCATGTGCTTTCTCTTGTCTATGAGAGAAAGATATTAGCCAGTGCTGTAGACAATTTCCACAACTGGCAACTCTTTGTCTTTGGAGACAAAATATTCTTCACTTTGGTCCCCAGCTGTTGTGAATAGCCATCATCCTGTGCCATCTAGAGCTCTCTGCCTTTCAGAACTCTAGTAACTGGTTCCTGCATCCAGTGCACCAGTTTGTCAAATGGGAAAAGAACTTTGGGTTTTCTAAAAGTGAAAATAAGATAATATCTGGACAAAGATTCTGGTGTTTTTAAAGAGGAATGTCTCAGACTAAAGAGACAGAAGGAAGCGGAACAAACAGAAATACTTGCTGAAATCCTGCTTGGCCTCACTTCATCTAATATTAAGTAAACTTGCTAGAAAAGATTTTAGGTTCAACCTGGCTTTTAATTAGCATGCTGTTTACATCATCTATTATGAGGCTTTACTTTGGATTTGACCCTGTTCCTATTGCAGTCAACAGCAAAAGCGCCACTAACATCAGTGGGAACCGGATCAATGCTTTACTTTGTACATTTCATATCTAATGAATAAAAAAGAAACTGGTCTTTATGTTTTGTAGTTATTAGTTATCAGGTTAATATGCTAAAGGCAGCTTGACAGGGAATACTATTAATGAGCAAAATAAGGTTGCTGCTTCTGGACTGAGGTCACTTACAAAGAATGTACAAATGAAAATAAGGTTGACTTTTATTTACTTAACTATCTTCCTACATTGAATTCCTTTGGCAAAGTATCTTTAAACATTTAAAGCCCTGTTTACAAGGAGACTCTGAAAGTAGCTTCAAACCATTATATCCCTAATTGAATTCCCCAGGAGTCCTGTAAACTTGGAGGAAAAAAGAAAGAAATCATAACATTTGCTAAATCATCTCAAAACATATTTCACTGCAAGGTTATGTGACCTGTTATGAGTCTGAATGATGACTGGAATTGAACTACTGAAACCTTTTATTAACCAGATTGAAATCAAACAAAAGGGTGAGAATTTTGGCACAAAAGACAAATATGGTGAAGATAACAGGATTAATTAAAGATGTGTAGCTTTTGTATAATAACAGAGGGCAGACCAGATGCTAATTGCTAGCTAAGTGGGGCAATATATTTAAAGCAAATTATTTAGTGGGAAATAAAGGTAAAAAAAATCATTATGTTCAATAACCAATAGTCCATCCACCTCCTTAAATCCAGAAGTTTTTTTTTTCAAGTGGAGTTGCAAAAGCTCCATATAATTTCTAACCAACTATGCCTGCTGTGTATCATCTATATAAGACAGATCACACAAGAAGATACAGTTAATGTCTTAAAATGTGCAATAGCTTCACATCCCCTATCAGCTTACCTGGTTTGTATGTTATTCCTGGGGGGAAGAGAAATCCCTGCTGGGCTGCAGCAGCCGCTGCCAGCGTCCGCTGGTCGTGTGGAAAAATTGGGATCATGAGCGGAGGCATGTGACCCTGAACCTGCTAAACAGAAGAGAGCCTCTGATCAGAAATAGCACAAATTTGTCTTGACAGGTATTTCTCCAGTACTGATAGTGTTCTTGTGTTCACACAGTCCCAAAGAACCTTCGCCTTAATGCAATCCCTGCCAACTTCACATTATCACATCAAAGCCCTCACTAACATTGTTTTCCCTCGATGTCAAAGGTGTAACAGTCTCAGTGAACTGCACGTTTTCCTACTTCTTTCTGGTTCTCTTTTTTTTTTTTTTTTTTTTAATTTAAATTCCCTGTCATGGCACAAGGTAAAAAGGTACAAAATATACCATAGGTTTTTTTAAAAAGTAGAGAAGTACATATACCTATTAATTTTTCACACATTTTCTCATCTTTGGTCACAGACAGCAGAGTGACAAGCATTTAGAAGTAACCTAACACGGCAGTATCTGCTTTAACGATCAAATTTTAGTAACCTTAGGGTAATTTTAATTCTGAGATCTTACATCATTGTATTTTTCACATATATACCAACAACTCAGGTATGTTATTTCAAAACCTCACCACAGTACTAAATAGTTTTCTAGTCAACACCCCTACTCTTAAAGTCTAAGGCTCCAATATCTTTATTTCTCTCCCAAATAAACTAACATCCTCTGCCATACACACCTCAAAATAACATAAAAATTGCTTGTCTGTCTGAGCAGTTTTATAGCTTTATGCACTATCATGTAGCTTGGTAATTATAGAGCTGTATTCAAAGACCATTTCTGGAAAAAAGCCTACTATATCAAATTTAATTTGACCTTAATGAATGTATCAAAAACCACAAACAAGCCAGAGGAAATTCTTCATCTTATACCATCCTTTGTATTCAACATATAGAAAATCAGAGATGTGATAGAATCGTGTCTATTAAATCTACATGTTAATGTCCTAGTTCCTTAATTTACACTGCCTGTGTTTCAGAGACAGTGGCTAGGATAACAAAGAGTTTTTATCCATGGTGCCTTAACCCCAGAAGTACCCAAGGGTTTGACTGTGATTGTTATGATTAGTAGTTAAGCAAATATATAACGGTTTATATATCAAAGCAAGTAAATGTAGGAAGAAATTTGGGGTTTAGGCAGAAAAGAAATTTTGCCCTCATCCTACCATAAATCAGTGGCATTAAATACTATTAAAAAGTTAAAGTACACTTCAAGCAATTTTTTTTTCATTTAATTTCTAAAAAACTTTTTTGGTCAAATCCCATATGTTGACCTATGACATTGTTTAAATAGTGCCAAATTTTCTTGTCATATCCCCATTACTTTCACAACCATTGATGCAGTGCAGAAATGCTACTGTGTGTGTCTGTGAGGGTTAATTTACCAACAACTCTTCTCTTGGGATAGCCCTAAGTTGTAGGTTAATAAAGGTCAAGCAAAAAATAAACACTTTACAGTATTTTTTGAATCCATTCCTCAGGAAAATCAACTTATAATAAAAAGGTCTTTGTGCAATTACTGCTATGGCACTGGGGCGTGAAAGAAACTAGCTTTGCACAGCTATTTCTCTCATTTTAGCTGAGGTAAGCCTGGCTGTGTGTTTTAGGTTATAAGCTAAACTTGATCAGATTGGAGTTGAACCCCCATGTGCCCAGAACAGGCATTTACCTCTGATAAAATGGTGCTGGTTTTGCTGTGTGGTGTTCCTACACACTGGCTCTACAGGAGTATAGCAAACAAAAACCACAGGCTTTGTCTGATAGAAGCAACTCTATTGGAAGAAATTCAATACAGTACAACCTACAATCTTCAGTAGTTCCTAACTAACATCTAATCAAATGGCGCTAAAACCTTAAGAAATATCCCACAAACATGAAGTATTTCCATTGGGGTTGCAAAGGTACAAGACACCAACACAATCTCACAAGACATAGGAGAGATCAGAGTGAGTGCTATAGTTCCAGTGATGGTGCATACATATCCATAGCAATACTTCACTCCACTGTACCTTAAAAATAATTCAAAACATATAATAACCAAATCCTACAGTGGTTATTTCCCAATGCAATCCTGTAGATTTGGAACCACTCGGCTGTTTGCAAACAGAATCTGTTTAAACTCTCAAATAAAAGCAATTATTTAAGTGTGGAGAATCACTATTTCATATTCTGCCTATCTGCAATTCTTCCTACTCTGAATACAGGATCAGGTCTTTAGTCTATATAAAACAATGTAACTTTGACTAAAGGTTACATTTAGGCTGTAAGTTTGAGTTTACATTTAAGAGAGTCATAGAGCCAGAAAAAGCCTATAATGAATAGCAACCATTCCCTCTGTCTATTCTACTATTCCTACATAAATGTTTGTTTCACCCAGAATTATTATATTCATAGGTGTCCATTTTCAGAATATGTCAACTGAAAAGAATAAGCATTAAAAATTAAGAGATTGCAAAACTATCACCAATCATATAATTATAAAATATATAAAATAACTGCAAAAAAAAGCCAATGAAATCTTTAATTTTTTACAATTTTTTTTCATGAGAGTTTTATTATTATGATGATTATGATTTTGATTTTAC
>JAWWLV010000179.1:12676170-12708561 GCA_035041135.1 Platyrinchus mystaceus
CCGGCCGAAGCCGCCGCGAAGGGCTGGCTCCTCTGCAAGCCCAGCACGCTGGATGGAGCTGGTGCGATCAAGTGCAGCATTACGGGGCAATAACAATGGCCCTTTGTCCAGCTGTGGCCGCTTCCCCCTCTGCAGCCAGGCCTTATCTGCTCAGGAAATGCCTGCTTTAACTGACAGGTAGGAGATTAAATCTACAGCTGCCGAAACACAATCTCCGCTCTGTTAGATAGGCTTTCATTGAAAAGCACTACAAACACATAATTTGTTTATGTTGTACCAGCAATCTTTGACAAAGCAGACTGTCTAGCTGAGACAAATGTGGTTAAACCCATTTATTGTATTATTTCTGCTACACAGAACAAGCTCTTAAAATGTAGAAACTACACAAGGCACAAAGCTCTAGCTGTCTCAAGAAATCAAGAATAGATGACTTCTTGTTACACTAGCCCCCTTTACACAGCATAGCATGTTCCCTCCTGGAAAACATCCACTGTGATTTCTTTCTTTTCTTTTTCACTCTCCCCTGCCACCCTCCCCCTTTTTTTTAAAGGGGGTGGTTCAATGATGTTTATGTTTCCAGGTTTTAAAGTTTCTTTTGTTTTCTCTAGCATCAATAGCTGTAAAATAACTAAGTCGGTCAAAGGATGCCTTTAGATTTAAGAAACAAGGGGATATTTTTGAGAGTCTACTTCTCAAAGAAAGAATCATTTTCCAGACACACTGTCTGGTCTTCCTGACTTAATGCATGCTCGAACTGAAGTTTTGCCTGACTAATGAATGCCGGACTGACACCCCCCACCCCTTCTCTCTCTGTTTTTTAATCATCAATCACCTATTTCTCAAAACATTACTTCATTTTTGTTACACCTTCTGCCTTATTTTAAAATAATATTGCTGGCTGTTTATTTCAAATGAAAGGCGTGGGGAACTGATGAATTAAGTGTTTATAAATCTGAGTTTTCAGATTGAAATCAACCTTTTCCATAATGCAAAGGCTTTATAATTAAAGCATGTCCTTTAGCCCTAGTTTCTTCTGGCCATACATTACTCCTAGTAAACTTCCTACAAGAACTAAACGAGTACTATATACTAAATATGAGAAGGGTAATATTTGTCTCTCAGGAGGAGAGGCTCAGAAACTCTTACTCCAGTGGAGTAGGACAGCCTCCTGGGAAAAAAGTGTGGCCCATACCATTCTCTTCCTTCTATACTTAAGACTCCATTCTCTGCTGATTTGCATATGCGACTCCATTTAATGTTACTGGGAGTTGTGTGCACAGAGATGTGCTCAGCGACTGGCATGTTAAAACTACAGTGAAATTTAATAAATGAGCTTTCCCAGTGTTATTTCTATAGATGCTCAATAAGGAAAATCTTGTAAACCATAGAATTGTTGCTCTAATGGTTAATCATAATTAAAAGGAAAAGAAATAGGAAGAGTAGTCAACATCTTAATGTTTCGTCATTCGTATTACTTCTAGAACCCTCCTGCCTCTCCTGGGACATTCTCTTCCATACCCTTTTGCAGCATGTTAGTTTCCGTATTATTTTATTTAACCTTAATCACAGCATTCATCTCTGGATTTGAGAGGAAGCTGTAATGGAGCTACCATACGAGCTGCCACTCAGAACATTCAGCTTGGCATAAAATTAAAAAAGTATGCAATAAACTGGCTGAATCCATAGGGAATCCCTCAAACAGCATGGATAATGAGGGGAATCCATAACAGACATAAACAAACCCAGAAAGATGTCTGGGGCCAACATCATTATGTAAGATATATGCCCAAGATGTATGGGCATACATTTGAATGTTCAAACTCAGCCTGTATTAGATTGATTGAATCTCAGCATGGGGTTCAGTTAATAAACAAACCTTGCCTTTGGAAAATATTTGGAGCTGAAATCATGTATTATAGCCAGGCACCTACAACATGTGGCACTAAGATGCCCTTCTACCTTAAAGCTTTGTTAAAACAGGGTGGTAAAGGAAATTAGAAATCCGTACTATCATAGAAAAAGATACAATTTTCAGGTTAAGTGGCACCACTCTGAAGATGGTAATTACCCACAGACTGTATTTCAGTCTATGCACCAGGGGCATATGAATAGAATTCACATTAAAAATTAGAGACCGGTTTGAATCTTTGGGCTTTGATTCACACTTCCCATGTTTTTTAAACACGTTACTCATATTCTCATAAAGGATACAACAATAATGCTAGCAAATCTTTTTGGTAATTTTTAATTTCACTGTAGAATAGCTTTTTTGCTATGCTTGGCTTGTTAAAAAAATGCATTTTGCTCACCTCAGGGTACACCATTAGCTTGCACATTTGCTCTTTTCCTTTTTTTTCCAGGTTTTGTTTAAAAATTCTTCTTAAACCTGTATATTAATCACTGCTCAGAGGGTGAAAGAATTTGCAGGAGCAGCTGAAGTGCTACTATTTTTCCAAAGTACGAACTAGTTAGCACTGACACTTTTTACTCATTGGAATATGAATAAAAGAGAGACAGATAAAACGAAAAAAAAATTAAGACTAAGGATGAGGGCTGACTTGGTGGTACAGAGTCCAACGTATCAGTCTAATATAACAACATCTTTCAAAACCATGATCTACAATGGCATGTCCTAGTGACAGTCAGACCCAGAAAGTTACTTACCCTTGTCATGATTTTGGTCATTGGGTCAGATAATTAGGAAACAAGAGAAGGAACTTTACAAAAATGCCCATCCAAATAGAATTCCAAAATCAGAGGAGAAGACAAAAAATTTCTTTCAATAAATCTGTTCAAATTCTTAAGTAGACTGAAGATGGCTTTCTGGAAATTTGTTTACTCACTAGGAGGAGATTACTCTTAAAAACAACGCATTATGGAAGTTCATGTGTAGTACATGCAATGATAAAGTCACACATCTTAACAAGCAGAAACTTGCCTATTAAACATTTTCTTAAAATGCAAGTAAATGCCTTTTTCTCTCTGTACAGAAAAACATAAGTGCTTATGTTTATAGATTTTATATTATAAAGATAAAAGCATATTCTACATATATGTATGTACATATAGAATATACAGATCTGTGTATATATGCATAATACATATTTATATGTATATTTTTACAAATAAAATATACAGAGGTGTGTATATTTATATTTATATATAAATATACATAGGGATATATATATATATGTAGATATGTACATATACAGACGTAGAACATGCTTTACTCTTGTTTCTCAAATCCATCCTCAGGATTTCTGTGTCCTTAGACCCATTTGGCTATTCAACTCGCTTGTTGCCCTTCTGGATAGTCACCATTTGAATGGCTTCCTTAGACACACAAAACCTGTGTTTCTGTAATGCTTACTCTGGGAAGACCACCTCTGTCTGAAGATGTACTTTGAACACAACACATTTAACAGGTTCACTGCTGAGTGAAGAAGTCAGCAAGACAGCTGGGCTAATCATAGTGTTAGACAAGTAATAAAAAGAAGGTCTTTTTGAAATTATCACTCATATCCAGTACTGCTGGATTTCTTTCTGTTTCTTCTATTTATCAAACAATTTATTTTGCTCCTTCGCTTAATCTTTTCACTCCTCACCCTCAGTCTCCTTGCAAAACTCCTAGCATTCATTCTCACTTTGTCTCTTTTGGGAGTTATTTATTGTGTATGCAAGGTAGCTATCCAGCAGAAAATTCTCCTTTTTAGGCCATTCATACCAAGAAAGTAATGCCCAAAAGTTGCCAATAAACTTTCATCATAAGGAAGGAGGCCACAGTAAAGTACATTTGGCTTTCTTGCCTTTAGGAATGCCAGTTTCACAAATACAGGAAAAGCTTAGACATAAGAGTAGCACCAAATCAAGGAAATGAGGACACCTACAAACATCTGGTTTTTAAGGTAGAAACATGCAGTTAAAAAAAATTAAAATTGTGATTTTTGAAAACCCTCCTAGTGCACTCAAGGGTTTTCAGGGTAAACAATGCTTGTCCCCAAACTCCCTGTTTTGTTAGCATGTGCTTTTCTCCACTGTCTTTTCAGATAAATAGGACTTTTCAGGATGTAATTTTCTATTTCAGTTTAGGTACTATTTTCAAAATATTTTTTAGGTTGTTGGGGTTTGTTTTTTTTGTTTTGGTTTTGTTTTGGTTTTGTTTTTAGTTTTGTTTTAGTTTGTTAGTTTGTTTGGTTTTTTTTTGGGGGGGGGGGGGTCTTTTTCTTTTATATTTTAAAAATAACTCTCAATCCAAAATTACAGAAAAAAAAAATAGAAGAAAATAGGATACCAATATAGGATTTCCACGGTTTGAGGGCAAATGGACTGAACAGGATTAATGTGAAATGCATAGACCAGTTAATCTCCATGTTGATTTTTGAACACACTGGTACTGTATTTTTACGCGATATGGAGGGGAGAGGTGTGGCAATGTATTTTAAGGAAAACAGAGGAAAATATTTTGCTTACTGTTGGTCAGTAATGTCCTGAAATTATTTAATGCTTAGGCCCCCAAATGCCCATCCATGCTTTTTAAAATAGATCAGATGTCTCTGTGATATTGTTACTGTCTATCTGCTTTATCTTGTGGCTGAATAGTGTAATACCCAGTGCATTTTCAACAGGATGTGCATCCCTGATATCACCGCCCCACAGTTGGCTGGTGCATGTGGTACTATACTGTTTGCAGCTCTGTTACAAACAGCAGTGCCCACCCAAGTCATCTCAGCATTCATATTGTATTTTTTCAGCACACATCTCGATTCTCGCTCCTAGAAGTCTGGCCCATGTTCAAATCATTCATTCGTTTTCCATACTCACTGTCTGACTGGCTTTTGCTGTTACCAGTCACTGCTATAACCTCTGTGCTATGCATAGTAAAAATCTTTCCCATCTGAGTTGTCTGCCATGGTTACTGGAAGTCTGCTGTATCTAGCATTCCCAAGAGCAGGAAAGGAAGGTACCTTTACTGCGATTGGATAAATATCACCTTCTCTTTAAAAGGAATGTTTACTCTTACTGAAACCGCATATAATGGTGACTGCTAAGCTACCCCCACCTCTGCAATAGAATTCATGTCAATTTGCATTTTACTCCTTCTCGTATTGACATAAAAACTGAAGTATATGCTCCTCTTCACTTTTCATCATTTGCATTAAGAAAAAAAAGACCAGTTCCCTAATATTTCACAAAACTTCACCAGAAAACATAGCTAGGGTAAAAACTATCTAAACACTGCCTACTTATGATGCTTTTTAACTGAGTTTGCATGTTAATTTATTGCATGCTTTGTTTGTAAATGTGCTTCTGAAATAAATGAAGCATTTACAAATATGATTAATCTACAGATTCAGAAGCACGCAATAAAGAAACAAATTACTGAGTGCACTTGTCCTTTTACATAGAACCTAAAATACAACTTTCAAATGTCTAAGACTGCCTAGCTTTATTTTTTCTTTCAATAGTGTTGTCTCAAATGGAAGTTTTCAGCAATCAAATTTTTTCTGAGTTCCTGGTTCCAGTTTCATTTATACCAGTGTAACTCAGAAGCAACTGCAACATATGTTGTAAACCAACACCAGTGTAAACACTGTGTAGATGAGGTCAAAATAAGGCTGTTATTGTATGACTTTTAAAGTGCTCATGTAGATTAATATTCTCACCCTTTAACAGATTTAGATACATTAGCATGAACATAGAAATGCAACAAGTTGAAAATTCAAAGTACATTTACTAGTGTATTTTATGCCACTCACATTTTCAGTCAGACCACCCAGAGCAAAGAAAAGAAAAAGCCACAACAAAAAAAGCCCTCTGCATTGTTTGAAATAATATGGAAGGAAATTGAGTGTATATTCTCTTCTTCCTGTATTTTCCAGCTAGATTAAGCTGTTGTCTTCACAATTGCCTCCCAGCTGCTGTGACTTGTGAAAACAACAGACCCTGCTCTGTTGTCTGCAGAAAGCCTGGATTGTTATGAGTAACTTTATTGCAGGCACATGAGTGTGTTAAGACTTTAAAACACGCTCAAATGTCATGTGCACACCCAGTGACGGGCAAGAATAATTATGAAAAAACAAGAATTCTATGTCTACGAAACAGTGTCAGACAAAATGGGCCATTCATTGTGTTCCTTTGGGAATGCTTGGACTCTCCAGCCAGAAAACAAAAAAGGCACTTTTTTCCTGCCGTAGGCTGAATACTTAGCTTTGCCATCTGAGCCCTAAGAAAACATGGGCCCCCTCTCTAACTACTGGCTGGCCCGCACACAGTAAAAAGTATTAATGTCCCCCTTTTTTCCAGCAGTTCCCTCTGTGTAGGCTGCGGCCAATGTAAAGTCAATGCAAAGACAAAACAGTTTGCCTAACATTAGTAAAAAAAACATAACTCTTGTGCAGTCTGAAAATCCCTCTGACACACAGAGGTTTTATTCTAAGGCATATCCCCTCTATCCTTCGTCAAGTTACCGTAGCTACCGTTAATGCTTTTAGCAGGTAATAACCGCTGCCTGCTGCTCCATTTCAAGATTTCTGTAAGTCTACAGATGGATCAGGTTGTGTACAATTGTTAAAAATTATTGTCTAATTGCCAAATTTACTACTGTCCATTTTCACAGTTGATCTTCCTAATCAGAATCTGTCTGCCCCTGAAAGGACAAATAGAAATCAAACCATAATATGGCTTAGTCAACATCAGGTCATTTTGATATCAGTTTTTTTCTTCACAGGGGGACTAACTCCAGTCTCATCTGAAGAGTGACAAATTAAAAGCAAATCAAAAGGTTTTTATGCTATTTTTCACCATAATTTCTATCTCAGACACCAACTGTCCAGCATACGTTTTTAAGCTAAGGAATCACATTTCTCCACTTTTTTTTTGATCTAGAATCTACTCAACATATTCAACTAAGTGTCTTTACATCTTTAAAAGAGGTGACCATATCAATTCACTACTAAATTGAAGCAATGTTTTACTGAAACAGAAACAACCCACGACTTGAAAAATCAGTGTGCTACTCATACAAAGACGAGAATTGTTTTTTATGAATTTGGACCTGTGTCTAAATATGAATTTGTAGGCTATTACTTAAGACATCTAGCATGGATTTTACCTTGCCACATTCAAAGCAGGCTAGGAAATGAGTAAACAATGGAACCACAATTCTGAAGGCCTCTAGTTGCATCTGAATGTTCATAAGGAGCAAACAGAAGGAAGAAAGAAGGGTGAATTGTACCTCCAACAATTTTCTGGGTTGCTATTTTCTTCACTAAGACTTCTTACTCTACTTAGATAACATAAGTAGATTACCTCTACAGCATTAAATGGGTTTTGAAAGGATATAGTGCTTTAACGTTAAATTCTTCCCTTCTTCAGGGCACGAACTGTCCTTTCTTATTTGTACAGTATATAAGCAGCACCTAGCTTAATACCACAGTGATTCTGACCAGGGTCTCAACCAACTGTGCAAATATTAGTACTTGTAATATTATAATAGGAGGTCATTACAGTTAATACTGGGTCATGCCAAGATATCCCAGGGGATGCATCAAAGATGAATGTGCACAGGTAAATTGCCTTCTCCTTTTCTAGAATCTAAGGAGAAAGGTTTCAGACCACTTCTTGTCACTCCTAATATGAAACTACAGGCTTACCCTCAAAAATTTATTTAAATCAGAAACATACAGTGCTATGAAAAGAACCATCAGGCCATCCAGGAATTTGTTTTAACAATCCAACAACATCACCATTTCTCATTCATCCACTTAGCTTAATTTTCCTACCATCACTTTCATTGCTGAGGTTGTCTCTATTAAGCCATTTTTTGTGCATCATTAACTTTTAACCAGGCATCGATAGCTTTATTGTTTAAATTGCGTATGACTTTATTTAACGTCAGCATTTCTTCTGGCTCCTGACATGAAGTCACATTTTATAACTAATTAAATTGATCCCTGGGAAGCAGAAGCCACTAAACGGAATTATTCGTACCCAAGTGTCAATATATTAAATCAAAGGGCTAATGAGTTGGGTCACTGCTTCTTTTATCTGAAAGCTACTGCAGAATAGAATTCATACCAACCTCTACTTTCTGCTTTAACAATCAATTTTATTTAAACCAAAGGTAACTAATTAATATATTTTGATATAGCTGTAAATAATACATTTAAGCCAGTTTTTACCACTTGCACACATGCTAAGGTCACTTTTTTAGGCAAAAAAAAAAAAAGTGCTTTGTTGATATAAACTGTCTAAAAGCACATTTTTTTGAACTCCAATGTGTAAAGAACATTACTTCTAGGTCATAGGAAGCTTCAAAAATGACCTAAAAGGTGTTTTGTAAGCAAACAGTTTTGAGAACTTTTCAGTTTTCAGCCATTTCTATTATAGGCGTAAATCAAGATGAAAATTTGCCTCTTGGAACTGACAATACCGCCTAACGAAAGTGATTAAGAAATGACTAAATTTGTCATGTCAGCTTTTCCTATAGCTCTTGCAGCTGCTGAGTAATATTTTGGATGCTTTCACTATTTACATCTGGACACTACTTTTAAAATTCATCACCTAATAATTCATACCATTCACAGATTTAGTCATAGTTCAGCTTTCTTTGACAAAAGGTTTGTAGATGGTTCAAGAAAGCTATCTTTACTGAAGTTGTCTTCAACTAATATGTTTACGTTCAGATTGTTTAAAAATACATTCTGAAAATCTCTCATGCCTCAGAACCACATTTTAATGCCTATTTGTTTTGCTTGAGATCCAATCAACTTCTCTTATTTTATAACCTTTGGAGAGTTCACTTGTATGGAAACAGCAAGTGCACTTCGACACTTACTAATGTTTATAAGCTATTTATAAGCTACAATTATGCGTGAAGTCAAAGGCTATTAAAAAGAGAAAGAAAATTAAAGAAAAATGGGTTAGGTGTCATTGCCATGCTTTGCTTGAACAGGGAGACAAGGGTGGGTGTAAATACACCTTCTTGTAGCAGCCCTCTCAAATCATGACCTCATGCCAACCCCTGTGAGCATGCAAGAAGGCAGACGGTAGAATGGAGACTCTTGGATGATACAAGTAACTAATCTTTTGATGCAGCTCGTCATATATATAAGGAGATCAGAAAAGAGGGTGAAATAATACTTCCTCTCATTCATTGATCCTCTTCCCCACAGCAAATACGAGTCCAAAAGGAATGAATGAGGCACCACCAGCTCCCTAATCTACATCTATGGCTTCACCCGTTATGCAAAACAAACTATGAAATTATAAACTGGTTTAAAAGAAATACCCGAGCAACCATTGAAAGCAAGGCTGTGATTGTTCACTTTAAACTAATGGTTATTTTAACACATAATGGTGAATTAAAAATAGGATGGCAGCAACGTCCTTCTAAAACTTGGTTTTGTTGTTTTACCACTAAGATCAAATGCAACACAAGGAACACCACAGATGTTTTTAAAAAATGCATGTTCTTGTACCCACACATCATTTGCTTTTTCAAACAGTAAATTAGGGGTTTTCGACCGGCACAGTGGTTGCCTTATAAAACAACTTTAAATAGTCACTTTTATCCATTTATAAATGGATATACTTTGGAGGGTCAAGTATGTGCTGTTGTTTCACACCACAAATGTTTTCTTTCAATTCCAATAGTTAAATGTCATGAGAGCGCTTGACCCCACTACAGAACATCATTCAGGATCTGGGGGAAACCACAAATATGGCTGTACCTGTGGCTGGCACGAGATCATTTAAAAATAAAAGATCATTTTAAAAGTGGATTTTGTAATAGTGAGACATTTACACCTATAAATGTTTATTAAATATGAACTGTCTTAACATAAGTTCTGTAGTCTTCATACTTCTCTAATGTAATTTTTTTTCAAATATATAAAATATTTGGAACTATAGCAACACTGTCTCATAGTTAGATTAATGGGATACCATGACTGGTCACTGAATATATGTCAATTTTTTTTTCCCATTTAAACTGCTCAGGAGAAAAATATCTTTTTAATACCAATGGGAAAGTTTTATATAAGTGTTCAAGTCTTACATAGAAAGGAAGAGTAATGCCTTTAAAGAAAGACTTAAAATACAAAGGTGCTACAATTGTGTAGCCACTGTCAGCCAGTTTTTGTGTGCAAAGCAAAGAGGGGGTTTTGGGTAAAGAGTGTTTCAGAACTGTGTTATGGAATTATATTGTTGCACGAGTTCACTGAAAACAATTTTCTAACATGATGCTGGAGATGCACTGGAAACAAATGCTATAAGATGGACAACTGTAGCAAAATCTGTCCATAGTAGTCCAAAAATAATGCTGTAACTGCCAGTACCAGCACCATTTAAAAATGTTTGAGCACAGTTGAAACAAAAAAAGAAGTTTGATATAGGAAAGGTTCAAATTCCCATCACTTACAATGGCATCAACTGTTGGTAAAACATGTGGGTAACTGAGGGGAGGAGGAAGAGAAAACATTGTTTTCCCAAAGCAATATGGTTCATTGCACATTACCCAGCTAATGTTGTTCAACCAATATTATAGTTAAATCATAGAAATCTGTTTTTTCAACTAAGCTACCTAGCAAAGATCCTGATGATGTATTTGAGGTTCAATACTACCCATGAGAAAACAAAACATGGGAATAATGTAAAATCTACCACTAAATATTTAGTATCAGCCAAATAGACTTGCTGGGAAACTTATCTGTCATCTCATTCAAAAATTGGTTTATCTTATGGTTTTGGAGAGTTTGCAAAAAATGGAAAAGAATGTCCTTTACTATGGATGTTTCCAAATTCTTTTACATGGTGTTTTTCACCAATGATTGCAGAATGATCTAATTAGTTTATTTAAACTCTGAAGATTTTTTTTTATTTTTAGAAATGAGCAACCTGGAACACATGATCAAGAAAGAAATTTAATTTTTAATTGTTTAAAACAAAATCACTCCTTTTTATCTAATCTCTTCAGTTTTGGGGGGAAAACTGTATAAACACTGGTGCCAAATAACTTACATTATGGGTATTAGAAAATATTCTAATATCAGTATTAGAACAAATTATTCAGAGTCCATAAGGGAGTTGGAGATAGACACATAAAATCCAGTTACCACATCACCAATTGGGTTTTTGGGGGAAAAGTGGGAAGGGAGGGTTTGCAGATGTTAAATGCAAGCACACACATTAATAACCATTAAAATGGAAAAAGAATTGCTCACTAACATGCTAATGCCAATATTTTAAAAGAATTTTTCCCCTAGTTTTTGCCAGAGATTTCACTGTTATGCCATTGCTGTTACTATACTCCAGTGGAAAGTGATTTGTTGATATCCCCTTAGGTCATTCAAAGTTGTATGGAGCCTACAGCAATTAGCTGCTCAAGTTTCTGTCAGTTTTCTGGTACTAGACTTTCTTTTTCATGCAATTTTTCCCCCTGCTCATTTATATTAGATGCTTGTGGTTCTCTTGCTCTGAGCTATACAGATAACAATTAAGCTGAAATGCTCAAGACCAATATTCTTTGTACAGTAGAGTTAGCACAACAATTTCTGAAGGCATCTAATATTCTGCATGAAGAAAGGCAGAGGAAATATGGTAAGAAACATGAACTATTTATGTAAATTTTTATGATTTATCTTGGCAATTTTTTGCTTATGATTTTCTCTAAATGTGAGCTCTTGAATGCCTACATACACAGACACAACTAGCCTACATGCAAATTTTGTTGAAGCAAAAGGACAGACTGTCTTTATCTCTTCACTCCTTTGGAATCTGTATTTTAAATTCTGCCTATCTACATATTTGCGTGCATCTATTAACTTTTCTCCACAACATTTATAAAACCAGTATTTTAATATGATTAGTTTAAAATGAACAAACTTTTAGGATCCCCATGCTTTTGGTGCAATAAAACAGAGGTTCATTTTTTTAACCTAAACAACTTGGTACCTCATTCGCAGGTGTATTTTGAAATTATATGTCTAAATTATTTCCACTTCACCTGAAAAGAAGTTGTTGGAATTAACTGCTCCTGCCATAAGCTGTGCCCTGGAAGTTGGTGGAGAAAAAACAGAGTAGTCTGAGAAGTATCAGGACCTTAAAATATGTCAGTAAGATGCCCAAGATATTTTAATAAAATTAAGGAAGCAATAATTGCATTAGATTTCTGTGGCAAGTTGAATATATATCTTTCTAAAATATACATAACAGTTATCATGCATGAAATTTATTTTCATCCATTCCCTGAGCAAAAAGGATAATTAAAACGCAGAGCTCTAGGAAACTTGATGATTTCATTTTGCAAGGATTTGTACAACCACTTCTTCGTTTTTTTGTTGAATTACTCAAAGTGAAGCAACAGCTAGAAGATCCAAAGTCAGAAATCATGCCAGCCTCACATGAAAATCACTTTCCGGACATTCAAATACATTCTAGTTATGTTTGAAGCATGTAAATTAATCTTGCTAAGGGTGAAATTAAAAGAATCCCAGTAACAGATTAGTATTACTGGTTGAAAGAGTTGTAGTGATAAAATATTTCTCAAGTACTACAGAAAATCATAGAAAAGAACTGAAGGCTTAGACACACTCACTAACAGACAGAATTTGGGATTTTGCTAGTGCAAACAGCCATGCAAACAATTTTTCCAGGCCACTTTCCAAAAGCCTCTGAGAATACAGCCTTAAGTGAGTATAGTTTTTCATGAAGGATAACAAACTGACAGCCCAGAGCTGGAAAACTT
The DNA here is from genome assembly GCA_035041135.1 of Platyrinchus mystaceus. Taxonomy (NCBI): domain Eukaryota; kingdom Metazoa; phylum Chordata; class Aves; order Passeriformes; family Tyrannidae; genus Platyrinchus; species Platyrinchus mystaceus. The sequence continues at coordinate 12,688,916 of JAWWLV010000179.1, forward strand.
ATAGGCAGGTACACAGTAAAAATACTACAGCTAGGGGAAAAAAAAAGGCATCAGTGATACTAAAAATTAAAATGAACTGATGATATTTCATCTCTGTGTTTATCTATCTCTGTAGCATATGGCTTTTGTACTTTGTGTGAATCACAATGAAGCATCAAATCCAGAAGTCGAGGCAAGTTCACTATATGCTTTAAAAGAATTCATAAAAATGACTCTCTTTCTGTCGACTTCTCCCATTCAAAGGCCTGAATGAACAGGCTTTATAAATATGGGGTACTCATGGAAGCCTGCACAGCCTGCAACCAGATATTTCCTATGTGAATAACTAGACAGGGAATTTTCAAAGGCTTGTAGTAAGCAGTTTCAGCAGCAAATTCTCTCAGCCCTTAGTCACATGTTCCTTAAAAGGAAATCATTAGCAATCTAAAAACTCCCTTTCTTTAGTGTTTTCCAATGTATGCTCAGTGTACTGAGACACACTGTAAGTGATGTTAACCTATGCCTGAAACAGCAACCAACAAGTTTATACTCCCATAAAATACCATACACTTCCACTGAAGATCTATTATGTACCTAGCATGTTCCCCAGTTCATAATTTCCATGTTATTCAGACCCTACTTAATAGATATTAAAGCCACATTCTAAAACATTTTAAACTGGTCTTCTGAGCCCAGCACTCAGGTTATCTGTGTTCAATTCCCAGCTCCACCCAGGCTTCCTGCGAGACCTTGAGCAACTCACTTAAGTGTCTGAGTTTCTTGCCTGTAAAATAGAATAAATAAAACTTCCTTTTTATAACCTTTTTTTGAGTCTTATCTAGAAAGACTTTGCAATTCTTCAGGGAGAGGAACGTCCTTACTTCTTAGAAGCAATTGTGACTGAAGAGTTTAAGATCGCCCATACCATGACAAAATCTCCAACACATTTGAACAGGACTGACTCTCCTCCAATACCATTCCAATAGCATCAGTTCAGCTCTATCAGTGACTTGCAATTAATTGTGGTCAATATCTGATATTTCAAGGAGAAAAAAATTAATTCCAGGAAGGAATGGATGGCTTTTTGCTGAGTTTTTAAACAAAAGGATTAAGTGTTTTAAAAAGAATTCAATTGCTAATTTTAGCAGTGATCTGAACTCTTTCCCCTGCATTTCCTACCAAGTGCTCAGATTTTTAGGTATATTGAAAAGAATCTCAAACCTTTGCTTTTTATTTCTATGTCCTTCTGTGGTTCCCAATCACTAAATATAACCAGCAACACCAGAATTATACACTCTTTAAACTGTATTTTTCATCTTGTTTTTCTGGTGACATGTAGAAACCTTATGAATTTCCCTCTTTCTCATGTTTTATATTGTCACCAGTTATCCCTGATAAAAAGCACAGTCTGATAGAGTACAGCTGGGCAGAGTTTATGCAGTGCGTGTGTATGAAAGCAATAAGACTGTGACTAGATCTGAAGTTTTACCACCCAGGATACCTAGGGTTTCTGGCAGAGGTAAACTGCTGGAATTTGGGCATGATTGTATTAATTAGTTGTAGCCATTTTTTAAATTCAAAAAATAAATTATACAATAAAGCTATTTTAAAATGAAAAATCATTAACAACGTATCTTTTCAGAACATCCCTACTGTACAGAGATTTCAGTTTCTTCAGTTTTCTTAGATTTTGGTTATTCTTTTGATTTTTTCAAAGCACTTTTAAACAATGAATGAATTAATAACTGTGCACTAACCACCTTTTCCATAACTGGGGCTATGAATATTAACTTGGTATTATTTCATGTGCAGAAGTGGCCTTTCTCATCAGCAAGGAAGAAATGAGAGGAGTGTAAAAAAAAACCAAAAACCAAAAACAAAAAACCCTGCATAAACAAAGGAAAAACAGCAGAACGAACTAGTAGGCAGAGGAAAGAGGATTTCTCAAAGACATCCAGCATAGACAGACTTGTCATTCACACACATCTGTTTCCCATCTTCGCACTGTCTCTATGCATTGTGTAAATTTCTCACACTATTTTACCTAAAGTTTGCCTCCTATTAATTATAAAATTAGTCAGAAGAAACTCATGTTCTTGTAACCATATAAGACTAAGACTAGAACTACTCCCCAGTAAAAATTTCTGTCAGCATAAAGGAATGACCTATATAAATACTGTATTTTTATTATTCAGAACTTTCTTCGTTTTCCCACTTTTTCCCACCACTCTACTTAATATTTCTGCATGTTTTTTTGCCAAAACAAATTCAATATCTTTGATGGTATGATGTGTGTATAATCCACTTGTGATTTTTCAGTTAAAGAAGCTATCCCAAACTCAAGGGTGTTATAACTTTTTTCTACTGCTATTCCATATTTTCACTTATACCCCTGTGTATTCGCATATGCATTTTAAATACTTCTCTGAAACACCAATAATCCCTCTTTGAAGTACTGAATGGAAACCAAAAGATCAGACATTTTTAGTTCATGACTTTTCTCTCACTACAGGAAGCACTCTGAGATCATAATTTGACAGCAATTTCCCTTGTCTTCCAGTCTTGTTTTCCATAGCCATATTTATTCCAAGTACACAGATCTTCTTTGGAGGTGCTATCAGGTCACAGTTCATAGATAAACTGACAACACTGAATATCTCCACGACTGTTTGCTTCTGGAACACAAACTGTTAAAATAACAAGTGAAACAAGAGGTTTCACAAGTTTAAGGGCAAATATGATTGTGTGCCAACGGATTTGTGACTTTCAGGCCTTTGACTTCACTGTCTACTGAGGTAAAAGCTTCAGCCGAAGCTTTTCCTGTGATGGGGCCATTAACAAGGACTCTCTCCTGTTCTCTCATTCAACAAGTTTTTACACAGCAACTTTTTGTGTAAAGGTACATGTAAGAAACCCAACCTTGTCTGAAGGAGTATGGAAAAAAATCCCTCACCTCAGTCTAGCTGACTACTTTCACAGAGATGGGGAACTTAGTTTTCTTCAAAACATCTATTTTTCTACCAAATTCAGCTGAAATCAACCAACAAGCTGAAAAGTCAGTGGCATACTGTCTTTGACACACACAACAGACTTGCACAGAGCTCATTTCCAGAGTCAATCAGGCTAACAGTACAAATCTGGTGTCTTTCTTTTCTACTTAAATTGCAAAACTGGCAGCTCTAGAAAGTGAAGTTCCTTTTGCTCTTGTTGCTGTGTACTGCAACAAAGACTCTTCACAGCGCTGACTATAATACCACAAACAACATTTGAAACAGCAAATTCACAAGGAAAAAGATTAGAGCTCCTACAATTCTAAATTCCACTTCATAGTGCAGCTTGCAGAATGCAACACCTCACTCCTCAAAGTTGAAGGTCTTCCCACTCCACTCTCCCTGCAATCCCTCTCCTTGCCCAGGCACTCATTCCCATGCTTGCTCTCCTGCCAGCCCTGGTGCCCCCTTTTCTGTGAACCTACTTTACTCACTAAACTGAGAGTGAATCAAACTGTGTACCTACTGATTTCTGCACTTTCTGCTAAGATGAATGAAGATTTCAGGGACTGTAGGGCTTCCTTTCGCCAGAAAGATACCTCTGATCTTTCAGAGTATCAGTCGTATTTCAGACATATCAGTCCAGGAACCACAGAAAATGTAAGATGCAATAAATGGCTGCTGCGTAAAACAGCAACACACTGTTTAAGTCAGGCCTCGTTTGAAAACCCTAGTGAGGGTTTAAACATCCTGCTGTGCCTCTGTAAACCTGGGCTTATACTCCTGGATTCAGGCTGCATCCAAGCTAAGTTTGAATCCTATGACAGGTGGAGACTGGGCTCTGCTCCACTCCTTTCATATCTAGGTCTTCCTTCCAAGGGAAGCCCAAGGAGCTGAGCAGGATGGAGTCCATGGTGCACACGCAAGCACCCCACAGTGCACCCCTCTTAAGGGGATAGCAACACCACCAGGCTGTGGGGGACTCTTGCAGTATAGTCCCATACATAGGATATAAATCCTGAAACAGGACTGGGAAGCATATAAATTCAAAAAGCAAAGAGTCTAGAACACCCCAAGAGAAGAAGCAAGTGGCTTCCTCTGAGAGCTGCAATATAGTTTCTAAGATTCTTTTATGATATTGTGTCATTTTAAGCATCATGACAAATGAAACAGGTAGATCTCCCAGTCATTCCTCAAATACACTACACTTGTCTAACACTCCTGGTTAGGAAGTTTTCCTGGCTTCCCTAGTACAAGAACATTGAATGCATTGAGTCATTATGAGTAACTGGACTGCTGTGGTTATAAAACTACATAGCCTTTTACATTAGAAACAGGATTGATCATAAACCTATCAATGAACACATGGGAAAAAAAGTACAAACTGTCAGGAGAAAATTATGGGCCTGAGATAAAAATTAATAGTGAAGTACTTGACAAAGTGCCAGATTTTGTCCAGGCACAGTTGTACCCCCTTCCTAAAATACACGAAAATAGCTCAGTATATTTTAAAGCAAATTGTTTCTAGCCATGAATTACTGGAAAATAATTTAAAATTTGAGGATTAAATGTGAAAACTACAAATCTCTGTCAAACCCTCCTACTATAGTGATACTCTAACGAAATTAAAGCACTTATCTTGCTGATATGTTAGATAGAACACTTGTTCCCAGAGTATGGAGCAATATGAAAAGAAATAAATGAGGCAAAACTTATTTAAAAAAACATAATTCAAGTCCCCAGTGCACCTAAACCTTAATTATTTCAGTTTATTTCCATAAATTCATATTATTGTCAACAAATTCATAGTATTGCCACCAAAAGTTCAGAAAGCATTAGTTTCACAAAACCGCATGTGCATAAAATGGAAAGCATTTTAACTATGCCTCAGCAATGAAAACATAACAAAGGGAAGAACTTGAGATCTACAACAGGTGACAGACTGACTGTTTGTTTAGAGTAAAATCTCCCAGTAAGATCTTTCTTCAAACTGTGCAGCATATTCCAAGTAAATCACTGAAACTCCACACAAAATTCTAACTGGTAAATTTGCAGAAAACATGTAGGGTGAGATGAAATACATCACCAGAAATTTTGCAGCTTTTTCATTCTGTTTTCCCTGACATGTACAGACCTTATGCAAAGAAGGAAAGAGGACATTATTTTGGTCAGTACACAAGGCTCTGTTTCCAGGGGAAGCATGTGCATATCCAGAACAAGTAGTTTGGTAAGCAATGTGATTTATGAATGCTTGCTTTCCATGGTTGTGCATGAGATACAAACTCAGAGTTCTGTTTCTCTACTGTCTATTAAAGTACAAGCCCAGACCAAAAGTTTGCCTGAAGTTAAGGCATTTCAACATCTCTTTCCCATCTACATCATTCAAGTTCTAATATGGGGAGAGCTTAGTCTAAAGCCTTTACTTCCAGGACAACCTAAAAGCTTTTATCAGGGCAACTAACTTTCATGAGACTTAACTGAATGCAGTACTTTTTAGGTTTTTCCTATATCTCAAATGTGGTTACCTAATTACCTACTGTGTCCAAAAACTCCTCAGCTGGAACTCTGACAGACAGATTCTTAGATGGTAAAAGTAAGCATTAGTTCATCTTCTTTTTTTCTCTTGTAAAAAAACTAAGTTAAGTACTGTGGAGCCACAGCTTTAGTACTCTCTGCAGCTCTTCACAAAAGCCTCAGTGAAATCTGGGTCCTGTCATAGCATGACAAGAAGATAATCTGTGTGGGACCTTCCTTTCTGATTAGGAGGAGCTTTCTCTTAATCAGATGGAAAGAAAGTCTCTTGGTAAGAAACCCCTTCTCCCCCAGAAAATGAAAACAAATCTTTAGAGAAAGGCTTAGTCAGAGTCTACATGGAATCCAGGTTAAACCATTTTCCGTGGGCCTTTTAACTACCAAGCATCCCTGCATTTGTGTAGCTCCTTAACTTCAGCCAAAACAGAGTTGTAATCCAGGCAAGATTTCAACCTGCAATATGGGTCCTTGTATTAACATCTGAATGTTCCTGGATGCTGCAGCACATCAAGTCTCATCTCTATACTTGGTCATCTCTAGGGAGAAAGGAAATAAATGGGTGACTCTAAGACTTGATGATTGTAAATCTGTTACCAGGATGAAGAAGGCCGATAAAAACCTGTTTATTTGCTCAACTAATTCTAGGAGGATACCTACATATGTTGCCTAGGTTATGTAATGGATATACTGAACGGAAATACTGAAATTAGGAAAAAAAAAATATTTCTCTAATACTTTTTGAATTACATTTTTTAATGTAGATCTAAGAGACTCTAAGTGTCACAGGAAATTTCAGAAACAATTCTTATAACTCTAACCAATTAATAATAATAATAATAATAATAATAATAATAATAATAATAATATATTTGTTCCAGAAAAGGGGCATTTGAACTGAAAATTTAAAGTAAGGTTATCCTACAAAAATTACATGGCAAAGAAACCATCCAAGGGAAGACAAAACATTCCTCTAGTTTACCTTCCTAGACTTGGAAAGTTTAAATCTTGCATCCAAAGTTAAATGGATGCTTAATAATGGAAGTCAAATTTGGTGGGTTCCATTTTGATTTGAAAATGCCTGAATATTGACCTACAACACTGTTTAAAAAAAATAATAATTAAAAAATAATTTAAAAAAATCACAAACATATATGAGGGATCCAACTAAAAAATATATCTGTAACATTAGGCAGTGAATAATCTCACAAAGATTTCACAAGGCCTATGACAAAGACACAATGCTAGTATTACCTGTACAAACTCTATATAATGTTGGAAGCAGCACTCCATTAGTTGCTCTAGTTTCTACATTTTATCCATTTCACATTTAAAGGCTTGTCCCGATTCAGGAAGCAAGCTACTTCTACCGGGGTCACTCTGTATTTGTTGCCACTGTCTCTGTTTTCACAAAGGTATATGCACCGTGTCCCGAGCACAGGCATCGAGCTTAGATGCCACATGTCCAAAAGTCTTCTCCTACAAAAGCCTGTTCAGCCCATGACCTCACAGAGCAGTGGGAGAACACTTCTTTCCACCTGTTCAGGTTCTGATATTAAGAGGGTCAGTATGTTCCGATTGAGAAGAATCAAATGGGCTGCCTGTTTCACAAGTAAGTTTCCTGTTTGTTTCAGGAAATAAGCCTGAAACCATGTAGTATTTCTTGACAAAGAGGCTTGCTGATGGTGACCACGTCATTTTCAAACCTGTTGCACTGGATTGGTTCATCTTTGTTTCAAGGGTAACAACACGGTTTGCTAACACTGTCCAAAGAAAATAACTGTTTTTTCCACATTAAAAAAAAAAAAATGACATCACTCTGTCCACCAATTGACCTATTCTCCACAGAAAATGCCAACTGCCAGTACACAGGAGGGACCAAAGGACATTGGAAAAATGGAGTAAAAGACCTACTTCTTGTATGGAGTAGCACCATTAGACTACTTGAAATGCACCATAAAGGTCTTCTGGGTCCAGACACATATTTATATATGTAGTGAGAGGTTAATAAAAAGCATACCACACTAGACAAGTAAATATTAAAATGCTATATATGCTGAATCATTTATCTGGACAATATTAATTATCATATTTACATAAAAACAGTAAGCACTAAGGACAACTCCTACTACTATTTATGAGACAAGGAAAGACTGAAAAATAAGAGGAAGACATTGGAAAAGCAATTTCACTGCATATTGTGAAAGAAAATCTCTCCAAGAGCTTAAAGAGATGGTGATTTTCACTGCAGACTCAAAATTAAATAAGTGCACTATTTTTTTTTAATTATTATTATTTTTTGTTCAGCAGGACCTTTAAAGGGGCTATTTTGTAAAGAGAAATAACACCTTTGTAATTTTAATGTATGGTTATGTAAAATAACAGCGGCAGTTCCAAGTTAATAAAATCTGTTTTAAAAACAAAGTTGGGGTACTCTAAGTTAAAAAAAAAAAAAAAAAAAAAATCAGTTGCTGAACTACAGTGAGTAATTAGCCCCTTAGCATCCCCTTAGCATCCCCTTTCTCCAGGAATGCTTCCTCCTGAGCTGGCTCTTTTAAATAGCTCCAGTCGTGGCTGCCTTTATTGAGCTTGGAAATTGTGCACATATGAGAGAAATTAAGCCCTCATTTAACAGGGACACATGCCTGTCAAGTCCAGAGGAACAAAGGCTGGTCCCTGGGGGCTACTCAGCTCCCTGAGGCTGTCACTCATTCTGTTAGCAATGCTTATCCTTTACAGATTGTGTATAAAACCCAATAAATCATTTCATCTGCTCTGGTTAATATACACATGAGCCCGGGACTTTCTTCAAAGTATTTTTTTCTTTTGCTCACTACTCCATTCCTTTATTAAGAAGTGACCTCTGTTTGCCAGAGTGTAGCCAGGTCTTTACCTTTATGTAATAACATTAATGTCTGTGAAGTAAACCTGAAACATTTACTGTCAGAAATAAAGACATTTGATGCTACATCTATTTCACACAGGAAATGTTTTATTACTCTTTAATGGTCAATAATCATCAGTGTCTATTGTATAAATTACTAGTAATTCTGCTCCTCCTAAAGTTACATCTAAAATATATGCATATTTCAACTGACAGCAAAACAAATAAAATTACAAGTTTATAGCCTTGCCTAGGAAGAGAGTCTTTTCTCAATTAAAACAAACCAAAAAGGAAAGTTATGTAAAAAATATATAATTTCAATTTTTTTCTTTACAAATTGTAAAGAACACATCTATGTTGTCCTGAATAAAATAAAAGGACTCTGATGATTAAAAAAAAATTAATTGCACAAAGTGATAACTGAAGTAAACACATGCAAGATAAAAATATTGATACACAGTATATCAGCTACCTCCAAGCACTCTATGGTGGATGGACACACTTATCCCCAAATATAAATGCACACACAGAGCAGAGGAATATTTTACAGTGAATAAAAAAAAAAGCAAAATGAAATGCTGTCATTTCCACGTGAGCTCTTCTTGTATTTAAAAAGAGGACCTAATTCTGTACTTCTACTATTAGACTGACATAAGAGGACAGAACATGAACAACACCAGCTGAGGAAATGGCACCCTGCACTGCATTCAATGAAGCAAAACTGTCACTAAGTTGAACGTTTTTCCTTATACTTGAGTGTAAGATTAAGCCAATACAGACAAGTTAGTGGTGTAGAATAAAAATAAATTAAAGTGCAGAGCTGTATCTTCTATCCCTGAAATGGTGAAAGCAATATTTCAATGCCTGCTATTAACAGGGACTTTTTTTTTTCACTTTGTCCACTCCACAACTTTCAACTAACACATTGAAAGCATGACGTTTCTCAAGCAACAATATTAAACTTTGTATTTAAAACCACAAAATAAAGAGGGCTGACTGTTCTGACAGCTTTAATCCTGATGATACTCAGAGACCCAAGTAAAAAGAAACTGGTGCAGCATGGAGTTTTCCCTGCTCAGCAGGCAGAGAAAAAGCAGTTCTGGATTTGATAAGTAATACCAGATATAGTCGATGGTTATATGCTAAAGCCTTGCAATTAATGGAAAACATCAACGTTCCAATGAACTTGCATATCAGTGGGGTCTTTGAGAAGGCCTTTTCTCCCATCTTGTTAAAAAACTCATCAACTATACAACACTCATGGCTTTTATTTTTTTTGTGTGTGTGTAAAGAAACGTGCACGGTCCACTGTTGTCAAAGGGGAATATGCGTAAGATATCAAGACTCCAGGTCCCATTTAATATGTTAAAAAACCCTGAGCATGTTGCTATTCCTCACTGCAAATTTGTGCCATTGTAGCAATGAAAAGCACCAGACAGGATTTTGACCTCAACATGAGATGCTTTACAAATACGAAGAGGTGGCCCATTTGTCCTGAAAGATCTGACAGCCAGAAAAAACTGTTGTTACTGTATATTAAAATCAAGATATTAACAAATAATTACCTTATAAAAACAAAACTTCTGTCAAGAAAACATGATACTATTATACCATGCCTCTGCAACCTTAAAAGTGACAGAAATGCAATAAATAACGTGTTTCTTAGTAAGAAAAATTGTACAATTGCAATGTACATATCTACACTGTTCAACTTAACAGGGATCTATAAGCACCATCTCCACCATATATATATAAAATGCACTTCTGAATAAATAACTGAACAGAAATAAAAAGGGAAAGTGTGCCTACTCTGCAGTCACAGTAACAGTCAGGAATGATTCAGTAAGTATAAGTAAATGAAAAGTAAGCCATTTTCAGCAAAAATAAGTGTGTCATGAAAGTAGTTATCATTCTGGAAAGAGTCTGGATAAACCTGATTTGTGTGAATAAGGATCAGGTTCAAATTAAAAACCCTAACCCAAAAGTCCCAAAACAAAGTAAAGACTTTCATTTGGGCAGAATTTGTTTCATACCTTAATGCCAATATCAGCTTTACCTGGTTAACAGAAGACCTGTTTCTAGAGGAGGCCATAAACAAGCATTACCCAGGCTGGATTTTTCCGCTTGAGCAAAAGTGATCAGAAACTGAGGCACTTTATCCACCTACTCCTTACACATCAAAATGCAAAACGTTACCGTGAAAACAAGGGAGAATATGTAAAGGTGTTATATGCTATGTATGCCACTGACATAATACTTTAATAGGATATGCTGTAATTTCCTGCAATTAATATCTTAGCAGAGCTATAAAGGCTTTTTTCCAAAGTTGTACCATTGCATTTACAACACTAAAATTAACGTTGTGTCAACCTTTCCATTATAAGCCCCCTTTTTTGGAAGTTTATAACTTGGCTGTAAAAATATATTCTGACTTAAAATGTGGCATGCAAGATTTCTGTTTAAAAACAGCCATTTTGGTTGAATAAAAAACAGTATTTGATGTCTGTTTCAAGTCTTCGAATGCCTTACAAACTGTGCAAGGGACCGCCAAGAAATGTAGGCATTCTTTGAATAAAAAACTGTCTTCTCTCCACAATAAGCCACTGTTCAAAGGATATTTCACAGCCATGGAATTTGCTCTCCACCAGTAAGGGAAATACATGGATTTGGGAAACTACAGAATTCACTGAGCATAGCCTCTCCACTTGCCTCTTTCTGTATGACCGTGGTTGTATTTCTGGTCAGCAGTTTGGCCACATGAGAGGCTCAAGCCAGCTAAAATGATTTCATTTGAAGCCGGGCAGTCGGTAAGAGGAACAAACAAATATTTCTCTGGCTGAGGAGGATTCACCCTAGCTAAAAGCTCCAACAGAGTAAATTAAGGCAAATGATAAATGGACAGAAAATCATGATAAAAAATATAATCAAGATTTTATAGAACCACCCTTCGAATTCTGAAACCAAGGATTTCAGGTCCGTCAAATTTCATACAAGAACTGGATCGAGTCACTTCGGAAATTTAACTAAGGTGCTTAAATTAGGAACCTCGATGTCTAATCAACAGAAGGTAATTCAGAGCACCTGGACTGCTTTATATATGGAGCCAAAAGTCCTAATTCAGTCACCCAAATTAGATATCTAAAATTAGATGCCCCCAAATATCTATATGCTTTTTATTCTGCCTCAAAAGAGTGTTGTGAGGATAATACACTTCAGCTTATGAGACACTCAGATATGCAGTTACAGAGGAGATGAGTATCCTGAAAATATATCACCAATAAAATTCAATGAGATGGAAAAGGCAAAGCTAGAAATGTGATAGTAGCATTCTTCATACAAATCACTTGTTGTCAGAGCAAAAACAAGTGCCATACCCTCTCTTCTGAGAAAGGTTTATTTCTGTATTTATATTATATACATTGCTTTGTCAAATACAGAATCTCAGTCTGTGCTTAGGCTATTAGGTATATATTGCATTATTTTGTTACCTGTAGCAAGTACCACACTATTCATTTTTCTACTTGATCTAGATTTTGAACTAACTATATATTCCTCCAACTGGTTAATCTCTCATTTACAAAATAAAAATGACTAATATATTACTTTAAAATAAAGTTCCCTAACTCAGAAGTGCCCTTCCATACTGTGGGGTGGTGATGTGTCTCAAGATGGATTTCACACTTCACCATCAACTGTGATTTTCTTTTCTTTTATTATTTAGTGTTACAACTATAATGTTTTCTTATACTGTCATTTCAGGTGGGTGAATAAGATGAATTCAGCATTTCATAATGCACCATTGTATACTGTTTACATCATTTATTTTCTTTTTACTGAATGATTACAAATTTCAATTTAAAGTTAATAACATTTTGTGGGAGTTACTGCATGTGAATTAAGCATGGTGATGTCAGTGCATCCCTCTGGAATTTAAAAGATATTTCACTGCGTTATATCATGTGGCGCACAGTATATCAATTTTTATTTCCCATCCCTCAAGTATGGAATGCACACTGTGTAACTTCTAGATTCTCAATATAGACATAATTTACCCAAGCTGTGCAAATGCCCAGCTTGCTGAAGATGATATATACAAGATTTATATAAAAGACTAGTTCTTTCAAGGAAGCAAAAGCCTTGCATACAACACAAGCCACTATATTATCTAATTATTTGGAGAGAGGGGTTTCTAATGCTAGAGACAAAAGGAAATAGTGTGTAAACTGCAGGCATAAACCAGTTTTTCCTTACTTTAACAACAACTTTAGGATTAGATAGATGAATCCCAGGCAAGGCCATTTGCCTTCCTTGAGAATTATGCTTTGACATTTTTGTGAGTGTCTGGATTAGCTGGTTGCACAACACAGCAAATATTAAAAATATTCATTCACTTCACTTTTACTTACATACCATCAAGTGTATAGCAAATGTTAAACAACATCTAGTGTGCTCATTTGCTGGATTGCACATACTACTACTTTTTTTATGTGAATTCATAATTCCTGAATGCATTCAGAGAGCAATGCACTTACTTATTCCTTGCTGTCATGACATTAAATATATTAAAAATAAGATTTTATGCTCAAATTGCTTCAGTAATATGCTTACATTCTGGAACATTCCCACAATTACAACTAAAAAACACTTTGATTCCTTAGCCTGGGATTTAGTCCATCTGATAAATTTAAGTTTTTACTGTGAGATTTCAGAAAGTACTTTACAATTTATTTGCTAAATGCTTTTGGCCTTTTTATGTGGGGCTATACTTCATCATTTTCCTCCAAATACCTGCTTCTGCAGACAGAAATTTTGACCTCTGATATCATCGCATTCCAGTCTTGCCTGTATATCTGAATATCTTCATAAATCAAGTAATTTCAAGACTAATTTTTTGTTAACTATTTCCTTTATTCAGTATCTCCTGATGAGTGTGTTAAATGTTGGGGGGGAGAGCGGGCTGTAAAAAAAACCCAGAACTGATTGTTTTCCCTCTTGGCCATCACATGGTTGTCAATCACAAAAGTCGTCACTGAAAAAGTAACTAATTAGAAATGAGAGCCAATATCCCAAGCAGTTTCTGTCAGTCCTGGGATACGTTTCAATGTAACACTGATGTAAGACATGAAAAAGAGCTGGCGTGCCCAAATGGTTGCCTGTTTTTTCCACATACATCTGTTTGTCTAATAAAACGAATTACATTCCCTAAAATCCATGCTGCATTTATATCTTTGATATTACAACCACAATGCTAATATCCTAAGTCCTTCCTTGCATGAGGTGCTCAGTTCTGAAAAGCGCACTTATATGACTAACATTTAGTATACAAGTCATCAAATACTAGCTGTGGAAGTGTTTCTCACGCAAGTAAGACTTCACAGGATCGGTCCTATTGGATAGGCTGCCAGTTGGCACGATTTCCACTCCCAGTTATCCATTTTGGTTTGTGCACATACCACTTAGGAAGGAAACTGGTTTTCTGTGCTGTAGTGAATAGTGTATTACTACTACATTATTCTAAATATTGCAATATTGCAAAGAGTACATCATGAAGACTGACAGAGAGGGTGACTTGGACCTGCGCTACCAGAGAGGTTCAGAGCACAATCTCTGCCAAACTCTTTGGGAGCTAGATCAGGGTGTCTGGCTCAGCAAGCACTGAGGCTGCCATGGCACATCACTCCACACCCTGCTGGAACAGGCAGACCACCAGCCGAGAGTGACCCCTGGGCAGCAGTACAGGTGGGCAGCAAGTATTTGCTTGATCCTCTGCTGGTATTCAGGAGCTGGTTATAACCTGCCTCTAAATTAAAAGGGCTCAAATCTGAGGCCCTTATGTAAGCAAAGGCTGTAGAACAAGTGTCTGGGCTCAATAGAATCAATGAGATGTTAGCCTCTGGCTTTGGCACAGGCACAGCTGAGAACAAGCCCTTAAGCCACTGGCGAGAATGCAGCACAGCATGCCCTGAGCAAATGAAGCAGCAGGACTTGAACTGGGAATGCCTGTGTCTTCATTTCCAATTTTAAAACACACGTGGGTGAGGGAAAGTGGGAGGACAGCTACTATCATTTTCTGCACCAATATGAGCCTAAGAAACAATGACATTTACTTTGCTTTAACTAATTTCCACACATCAAATCATGTTCAGCTCCCATGTGCCGAAGTCCTATTCTTCAAGTCTGTTGAAATACCACTTTTCAAAACATGTGTGCTAACATTTGGCCAACACCACCACAAGATCATTTTATTAACTTGTAGCTCATTTCATAGACTGCTGCTCATGTTGCTAACATATGCTATTCTACCATTTACTGCTCTATAATTAGAGAAGTCATATGAAAGAGATACACGAGGCTTAATTTTTGCATTAAATACAATTTGTTTAGACTTGGGTAGATGAAATAGGAAAAAAGAAAAAAATGCCAAATGGTGAATTAGAAAACTACAAGATAGTTAATTTAACTCTTAAAAGATCACCGTAAAAATTTTTAAAAACCCAAACCCCCCTAATGACTGCATACAGTTTCGAGGTAAGAGTCAAATCCAGAGGTACATTCTGTTTTGCCAGGATAAAACTTGTTTCCAGGGACAGAGGGCCTCAGAGGCAGAGCAGCTACTAGGATCCTTGCAAATGGGGGAGTAGCACAGGGGCGAGAACCTTTTGCACAGTGTAAGGTAAGGATCCTACATCACTTCTCTTTCCGTGCAGCTGACAGAGAAAATGTCAAGCCAGCCAGCCACAAAGATGTCTTTTCTTGGGAAAAGCTGACCTATAATAGATCTTTTGCTTGAGTAATTATTACATAAGGACTTTAGAACTCATTAATAAGCCAGTACGTAATAATAAATAAAATATGAAACATTTGACTTTGATATTTAACATATTTGTCTTTTCTCCACTGGATCAGCTTCAATTTACAGCAAGCAAGTTCTGAGCTGGACAGAAGCTGTGATTCCACTACTACAGCAGAGCCCCATGAATTTGAATCAGTGCTTCAGCAGCCAGCTACAAGTTACAGGCACACAACAGCATTTCTCTCATCCATGTGCACACAAGTGCACTGCAGAAGCAAGTTAGACACTTATTATTTTTAATACTGAGCTGCTTAAAAACCAGTAAAAATATATACCAATGATGGCTGGGAATCAGTTCCCAGGCAAACTGGAGTTTAAGGGAAATGCATCCTACTGTAAGTTAATAAACTGCAGCTATGGTTTATTAAGCCACCGCAATATTTTACATTTTCTACTGCCATAATCTTGACTGCTTATAAATTACAGTACTTTTACCTATTCTTTAATCCAGAAACATCATTATTAAAATGTTTGATGAAGGCTGCAGTGCATCTATCATTACTTGTAAAAGTTAATTAGATTAGATAAAAGAAATAATTAGATTTGCATTTTTATCCTGGTTTTAAACTTCCAAAGAAGATCACAACAGTGTGCCTGTGGGCAATTGAAAACAGCATACAGCAGTGAAATATAAAGGCAAAAAGGTCTGTTTTTCCTGGCTAATTCATGATTGAAGATACAATTACAAAATATTTTAAGGGTTTGCTGAAGCTGGGGGCTATTCCTAGACTTCTAAGCTTTGTTTATAACTCTCTCTCTCTTTCAAGGGAGTATCTGGTCTGCGTACCCTGCCAATAGATGTATCAAATTGCTTTCAATGGCTTTATTTGGTCCTGTGCAGAGCTTGCTAGAAGAGGATCAGTTTCATGATCAATAAAAAAAAAATAATAATAAAAAAAAAAAAAGGTAGGGGAGAATATTCCCTAGTGCTGGAAGAGTAGCATCGCCATTGCTTTTGCTTGTCAATGCTAAATAGAGTTTACAAAGAAAGACAACCTCAGAGAGCATAACTGAACTGACAATAACTAGATTCCAGCTTGTGCACTTTCAGCAAGCTCTCTGCAAGAAGCTTTAACCTGTCTCCAAAACGCAATAAATGAAAGGTTCAGCTCTTAAAATTGGAGGTCAGTTACATACTTAATGATGTAGCATATCTTTAAATCTATTTCTACTATTATTATCCTAGCAAAAAATTAATTAACCAGGTCAGGGAGGCTATGAAGGCTAATGTGGAATGTAATTATTCCTGATCTTTAGACATGTACTTCACATAAAGAGATAGTCCTTATTCAGATCACCAGGTACCTCAATTGTCAGTAGTTAATCATAGATAAGAAGAGAGACTCATTGGCTCTGCCTCTTAAGTTTTACTTATGATTCACATGATTCCTATTCAAAGACAGTTTAAATAGTTGTAATTTTATGTTACTAATCTTTTGTCTGTTTACTATTACAGTAATCATGTTCACTCTACTTGACTGAAACAAAATGTAAGAACATTTATATGAAAGTAGAACAGCACGAATGTCTAGATTAAAGCTAGAAAAAATTACTATTAGGAATAATTTCTAGTGGCTGAATTAAAACAGAATACTGATGAGAGCAGAGAAAACCAGTTTTGCTATGCAAAGAAAATCATACTGATTCAAACAGAAAACTAAATGCTCTGCAATGGCATTGAGCATAGTACAGGGGAATAAGGTATGGACAAAAGCAGCTTAGATAGTCTGTCAAAGTAGTACTCATCACAAGTTTTTGCAGAAAAGTTCAACAACCACTGTCCCTTTTAAAGATTTCAGCCACAATCTACGACTTGCCCTAATGAAACCTGCCCACCAGAGGCGGGAAGCCCTCAGACTTTCATCCCTTCACTTCACAAACCCCCCCAATTCCCAGAGGGAAATCCTGGAGCAACACATTCCAAGCAACAGTAGGATCCACCTCCCTTGCTCAGATGGGCATGGCAGGCAGGGCTCAGAAGAAGTCTCCAAGCCTCATTCTATGAGGACTGAATTCTGGTAATGAGGCACAGGGATTTCAGGCCCTCAAGAAGTTTTTGGAACCATCCAAGAAATTCAAGTTTCCCCATCTGCCAATCATGATTATCATATCTTCATGATTTACCACCAAATTCCTCCTTTAACCAGCTTTTTCACTTATTCCTAGAGATTATTGCTTTCATTGCACAGGCTAAGAGATGTTCTTGAAATAGTCTTATTTTGCCTCCTCTACTTTTTTAAAAAAATCTTAACCTGGAGACTGATCTGTGAGCTCTCACTTGCCCCGCAAGTTGCTTCTCAGCTTTAATTTGCACTGAAAGCAATGATTTCTCTGCACAGCTCTGCGGAACGAAGAACCTAATTTGGCATACTAGATTTCCTCCCATCTCTGTGGACTCCTCTGTAGAAGAGTGTTTATGAACATTATGAACATTTGAGCTAAAAAGTAATAATACACTGCATTTATTTGAAAATTTTCATTTAGGATTCTCAAAACATTACACTTGAATTGAGGAAAAGGAAACAATTTGCAAAATTTCAGATAATCAAAGACAGGACTGAGGACAAGTCCAGATTCTCACTCCCTTTAGCCAACAGGCAAAACTGCTTTCCCCAACACGTACACCCTGAAAGAAACATTAGCTTCACTCAGAAAACATGAGATGATTATGCAGAACATTTAATGACCTCTGTACTCTTAAACACCTAAGTTGTTCTCAGACACTAAGCCTAGCTAATGCCCTTTTTGCTCACAGATTGTTGACAAAGTTTTGGATGTATAACAAGTCTGGAGTAAGGTGCTCCAGTAAATGGTCTTAAAACTGAAATAAAACAAAACAAAAAATTCCTCCACCAATTAAAAGAAATAAGGTGTTAAAATTACTAAATAAATAGATAATATACAGCACAATATAAATAATAAATACCAAATAATGAAAATTGTAAATTAAACAAGTAGTTGTCCAGGAAAATATGTGTTTTACTTAATATGGATTATTTTTTTACATGTGGTTGACAAAAATCTTCTAAGCTTCATCTAAAGTAATTTCTAATTGTTTAAATGGTTAAATAAACTGGATACATGTATTTACAGAGACTAGTGTTTAAGAATGAACTCTGTACCTAAGAAGATGACAGTGTTCTCATGATGAAAACATTGCATCAGCAATGCCCCTCTCCTGCATCCTGGAGAACATACTGTTCTTGCTTCAAGTAGCTGTGCCATGAATAGGTCCATGCCCAGATGGAACTGGCACCTGTGCTACCCATATTTTGTAATCTCTTCAAAACAGGAGTGTCAGGGAACAACACTATTGTTTTCCCAAGCACAGAAAGTACAGATAAGAACCCACATCAGTCTACAAAGGTAATCACTTTTTCTTGAAAATGGTTACTTCAAGAGTGTCCTTAAACAAACCTTCTAAATAAAATCAAGTTATTGGGGACAGTTACAAATTCTACCAAGCTCAAAATCGAAATTAAGAATGTAAAAATATATTATAAATCTTGTTTCCCCCCTCAAGCCACAGAGTGTATGATTCACCTAAATGCATTGGCACAATGCATTCTCTACAGTAAATGCATTGGCATAAGTATCCTTCATCGTCAAGAGAGAGAAACAGCCATTTTAGGGAACAATTTATCTGATACATTTTGAATAGCTACTTTAGGACAAGGCAAATTGCATCCTAAAACTTTTCAGTTTGCTCCTCTTTGCTCACTATAAGCACAATCTGGATAATTAATTGAGATAGAGTTTGTACTGCAGTTACTTATTTTTGATACAATTAATGCTGCCCAGAGTCACCAGCATGACTTAAGAATTGTTATTGAGGCTTCTTGGGAAGATGGTGGGAGGGGACCTGGGAAAACCAGCACAGTACCTCCATCACAGCTACAGCCCTTAAGGAACCACACAAACTCAAACTGCAACACTCATAACCAATTCTACAGCAGCAAACCTACGTTGCAGAGGCAACTTAGCGACTAACTTCTCTCTCAAGCAGCTTCTAGCACCAAATCTGCCACAAAACTAAGAAAGAACAAATAAATAAAGTGGAAATACTTGGCTGACAAGCAAATGGACTATGAAGTTGCTGTTTAGCCTAGAAGAAAATCTCCTAAGAAACTTTCTTTTAGTAATTTCCCCATAAGACCAATGCACGTTTGAGATGGAATTTGCCCAACATGTCTAGTGCTTCATATTAGAGCCTACCGTGTTCTAGTGCTTCATATTAGAGCCTACCGTGTTCTTTGGGCAATGAGATGCCCACTACCAATCTGGCTACGCAGTTGGGAGAAGAAACAGTCCTTGCTGCCTCAAATACACTAATCAGACTCACGCAACTATAAAGATCATAGACAAATAAAGAGGCCAAACTACTGAGAAGCTATGGCATAAGAATACCTTA
>JAWWLV010000179.1:12708661-12739908 GCA_035041135.1 Platyrinchus mystaceus
AGACTCACGCAACTATAAAGATCATAGACAAATAAAGAGGCCAAACTACTGAGAAGCTATGGCATAAGAATACCTTAAATTGGCGAGAATTTTGAAACAAATACAGGGAAGGATCACCAAGAAATAATTTTGCTCACATGAACAGAACAAACATCGAAACACTTCTTTGCATATACATCTAAGGAAAGGATGGGAAGGAAAACCTGTGGAGGCTTCAGCACTGTGTAAGAGGAAAGTCAGATGTGAATGAGAAAATGAACACATAAACTATTCTAAAATAAACTTGCAGCCTATTCTAACACCACATTTCCCTGGAGACAGTGGAAGGGTAAAGGTACTGGAAAGTATTGACTGAACCGAAACATAAAGTACCTTTGAACTTTTTACTGCAGAGCACAAACTCCCCAGTAAAACATACCCACATTCTCCAAACAGAAAAAAAAATTACCTTTTTCTGGGTCCTAATTTTTAAAGGAATTTTAAAAATCAGAATTTTCTCACGTAAATAACTCTTCAGTTTTGTAGACTCAGCTAGGTTTCAGTCTTAGCTTTTATGTCAAGTAAAGATTTTTTTTCACATTACTCTTTGTTTTCTAAAGCCAGACATGCAAATAACACATAGAGAAGATGGTGTACTTTTTCCTTTCTCAATTCATATGTCTCTTCCACCCTTGATGTACACCTAATACGAACACTTAGTCTTCTAACAGGCAACAACAATAATGGTACTTTAAAATTCAATTGTGTCTCTCATATGAGGTATTAACACACTTATATTTGCTAAATAAACTCCTTAAAAGTGTAACTGAAACTGCATTACAACATTTTCAAAAGCTTTTACAAGCATTCTTCTGGGATAAGGGAAAGAAAAATTTCAGTTTTGGCATCTAGTGACAGAGCAATCAGCTAATTAAGGAAAAAAAATAGATAGCCCAAGCTTACAAGAAATGATTGGCAGCACAATCATCTGTCAGACCAAACTGAGATATTTAAATCAATGAACAGGTCCATGGAAATGTTTTCCAAGTAGGAAGCGGATAAGGTAATATAGTCACATGTCAACAACGCCTCTACATCCATGTCACTCCCTACCCACATATACCTGCACAAAATTAAACCAGGTTCTGAGTACAAGTACAGATAATTAAGTAAATATCTCCATAACACTTCCAGATCCAAGAAGGTGCAATTACTCCAGAGGTACCTGGAAGACATATATCTGTGGGTCTTTGTATATAAGCAGACTGCTCCCAGGAACTTAATACTGTCCTAATGTCTCAATTTTGCCTTTGTAGAACAAGGAATTCCAAAAACAATGATTGAAATTCTGCTTTTACTTCACACAATACAAGTCAAACTGATTGCAGATTTCAGAATTATTACAAGATGATGAGATTTAAAAATAGTTCATAACTTTCAGAAGAAAACTCTGCTTATTAAAGATCTTTGCACCAAAAAGACATTTGACAAATATTTTCTAAGACACGAAGAGCTCCCATAAAGAGCATCTTTACTGAGGCTTGTTAACAAAGCATGTGGCTGCTTTATTTTAGACCCTTCCCTCTCCATAAATGGAATTTAAGTATAATCAGAAGAGAGCAATAAAATACACTGACCTGAATTTGCTGCTGCAGTAGATTGATTTTGTGCTGCTGTTGCAGAAGTTGCTGCTGTTGTCTTGCAATCTATTAGAAATAAAATTTCCATAAAATTAAAAAAGCAATATTGAAACTTCAATACTATTGAGAGAAAAACATCATATTTGTTATTCTTGATTATATTTTATTAAGCATATTAATTTTTCTTAGATGAGGGATATTTTAGAGATAAATTTAAATTCAACATAAAAATCTAGTTAGCCAGTAAGAAACATTTATTTTAAGCACTGAGGCCTAAACTCTGCAAAGCACAGAAACATAGGTTTATTTGTGTGCCTGTGAATAATTTCATCACTATTCAACAAAGCATATAAGCCTGTGGTGATCTTTGACTATGATGCAGTACTGTTAGCAACAATGAGAATGAAACACATGCTTAAAATTAAGTGCTTTTCTGAATGGTGATGGGATGATGCCAGTGCTTAAGGTTAAACATACATTTTCCTGCTTTGCTGAACTGGAGCCTTAGTATTTATAAATGTTTCACTATTTAGCACAAGCTCCTAGGGTGAGCTTCTCCAACTTCATTCACTATGAGCAGCACATTACTTCACTTGTAAATCTCAAAAATCATCCTTGGAACTGCTTAGGGAAGCAGAGCCTTATTCTGTGTAAAAGCAGTACCTGGTGCTCAGTAACTCATCCACAACATAATCCTAAGAAATATGTAGATATTCTTACCCTCATTTGGTAGATTGTCTCCTGTTCAGGGCAGGGAACACTAAGAGACTGGTGACAGAGAATTTGCCACAGAGACCACTTCTACCTCCCTGATTCCCACAAATCTTCTAGAATCATCATGCTAGAGGAAAAGGGAAATAGGATGCTGCCCTCAGACCACAGAGCTGCTCCCTGCAGTGGGTGATGTGGATGGCAGCCACAAGGGAGAAGCCACAGGTAGCTAGGGGAACAACTGGAACTTCTGCTTTAGAAGGGTAACTGTGCAGCAGACTGAAATGAGGACAAGATTTGTGTTTCCCGGAAATCCCAGCCTCAGCACTTCTGCTACCTTCCTTTAAGTATAATTTCCCCTCCTATAAATATTTATCTAGAGCAGAGGAATCATATAAAACACCAAGAAGTTGGTGACAAAGGTAGTTTGGTCACTCAAATCCACTGTTTTGTTTTTTTCAAAACCCCTCCCTGTCTCCTTCTTCAACATCTTCTGAGCACACTTACTCTGTTATAAACAGAGAAAGCTAAGTAAAATGTTTTTATGATAAAAAAATTACAGAAATGTAGCAAAGTTGGTTTGGAAATAAACAATCACATAGTTTTAGTGAAAACTGTTCCGATTAATTCAAAGGGAATTTGAAGTCACATATTAACAGCTTGTAATAGTGCACACAGAGAGACCAAGGCTGTCATTTCCTTAATCTCTCACTCTATCACCTGGAAACAGCTGTAATTTTTTTTCACTTAAGTTCACTTTAGCTGTAATTTTTTTTTTCAGTTAAAAATCACTTTTTTATAAGAAACCAACACAAAATTTATACATATTTTAAGTCTTGCACACGGCCTCAAGGAGACAAATTAAGGTCTAAATGATTCTGGGGCTGGATCAGCAAGGTGCTGCACAAAAAGTCAAGCAACTCTCAAAGGCCACTACACTGATGCTCATAACAGGGCTCAAACTCCTTTAAGGAGCCTGATGTTCAAATATTTCTGGATGAACCTCCCAGTAAAGCAAATAAGATGTGGTGAGTGAAGACTGAAGGAGCGGATCCTCATGTGCAAGTGAGAAGGGTAATTCAAACAGAGTTAGCAGTCTGTGGGCCCAGGTAGCCCAGAGGCAGGTAGGTCCTGGTACCTCAGGTATGTGTTGTCAGTACCCTGGTCAGCAGTAGTGTCTATGCTTGGTAAAAAAAACTCTAATGGTATCAGTGCTATATAGAATATTTAAAATGTGTATGAGGGCTGGAGTTACTATTTTTAATGAATATCACACCAATCGTGTGATTCCATCTTAGAAGTGTAGTGCTTGTAACCAAAGGTAAGGTCTGTCAGGTTTATGTCCTCATTGCCCCTGCTGCTAAAATCTCAGAGAAGGTAAAAGATTATCACAATGTGCAGCTTCAGAAAAGAGTTACTTGTCATTTTGCATTGAAATCAGACAGAGCATGGAGCTACATTACAGGTCATTCCTTCTCAGTGCTGTGTTGCTTTTTCACAGGTACACAGTACCCTACATCCACAATCGTCTGGAGCTGCTGGCGGCCTGGCTGCAGCTTAACATGGTAAGCTATAGCCAAGGTAAGGAGGAGATTTTTGTTTACTTGTGCAAAGGCACTGATCTGCTGGAGTTCTGACTGCTTGGGAACAGCTTTCTGTACCTATATGTACAAAGTAGTACCATTTGAATGGGCATTTCCTGATGAAAACAAGAAATATACCTCAAAGCATCTAATCTCAATGGTTCCTCTTAGATGGAGCAGTACTGTGATAGAAAATGCACCCAGGACCCTGCAACGCAATTACCATAGCATTGGCTTGATGTATAGGCTTGACA
The DNA here is from genome assembly GCA_035041135.1 of Platyrinchus mystaceus. Taxonomy (NCBI): domain Eukaryota; kingdom Metazoa; phylum Chordata; class Aves; order Passeriformes; family Tyrannidae; genus Platyrinchus; species Platyrinchus mystaceus. The sequence continues at coordinate 12,712,829 of JAWWLV010000179.1, forward strand.
CAGTAAAGTAGGGTACACAAGCACCATGTGGCTCAAATTCTGAATTTTATTTGCCTATCGGTTGAGCTACATGCTCGCTTCATTGAGCATGACAACCTAGTTTTAAGTGTCATTTAATTTTCATTTTGAAATATAATTACAAAGTGTTCACTGTAAGATATCACTCGTCTGCAAATGTGTCAAGATTAATTTGTGCTAGCTTATTCACAAGTGTCAATAGTTAATTACTGTGTCATCTCTAGATGGCTAAATGACATTCTAACTTCTGATTTTTTACAGTGTTCCTTTATGTTATTTTCCATTAGGGGATGAGTCCATATTCCTACATGTGGGCAAATACCCAAGCACATAAAATACCAGACGTCACAACTCATTAAAATCAACAGAGCATATATTGCTGTATATATCCTATAAAATATATTTAACTGAACAGATAATTCTAGTAATAATGTCAGATTCCTAAAAACCACACATTAATTTGGATCAGTCTGATCTAATGCCTAGGGGACTAGTGTATGGGATCATTGTTGTTGCACTTTTGTTCAATGAGAAAAAAACAGCTCTTTGGACAACTGCATTTTTAAAGCAAAAAAAGTAAAAAAAAACCAACAAAAAAGACAAAAGTAAAAAACAAACCCTTCACAACCTGAACAAACAAATCAAACCTTACTTGTAGAAGGTATTTTAAGGTTTGAGGATGCTTAAGGTTTTTTGTTTAATTATTTTCTTGTCAAAAAGAGAGAGTTAAATAATTGTTATAGTCTGGCTTATTTGTAACTCTCAAAATTGCATCAGTGCAAAGAAACAAGAACTGTGAAATCTAACAAAGGAATCTTTTTTCTAGGAAAGAAATTATTTGAATATCCATCATCCCACGCCTTTTTTTTTTTTTTTCCTCAGAGTCCTACATATTTCCTCTTTCTGGATAAAAAAAATGTAACTTCTGAGGATGTTTAAGCTCTTTTACCAAAAAAATACGAAAGGAAACACCAAGCAGAACAGTGTTTTTGATAAGCATTCTGCAGGAAGCATTTTCACAGGTTTCTTCCTTGGAGCCTCACCTGTTCTTGCTGTTGGCGAGCAAGGTCCATTTGCTGCCGTTGTTTTTCAATTTGTGAGGCTGCCAGCTTTTTCTGTTCATCATGGGCAGCCAGGAGCTGCTCCCGTAAGCTGATCAGCTGGGTGATCATAGTAGAGAGCTGTCGCTCTTTTTCTGCCAGGCTTTCTGGTGTACCTAAATGTGCAGGAAAGATATACTGTAAATATGATATAGACAACAGTTACAAAGCGATATTTATTAAAAAGAAAAAAAGGCTGAATCACCAACATTATTATTTCAAACAGCAGCTTGAATATATATTCTACTAATAAATCTAAAAAGAATCTAACACATAGCTTTGCTCTGCTCTAAGCAGAGGAGGATGCAACAGAAACTGAAGCAGAATAGATATAGAGCATTTCATTTTTTTCTGACAGCAGTAATTAATGATACAGTTTGTACAAATCCCTATATCTTTTCCATCTAAACCTGCCTACTGTGATAAATACATTCAGAGTTTATTAGACATAATTTTCCTTCACTTTATATATTTTTTTTGGTTTTACCCCAAGTATGTACAAATTGTAAAAACATAATTTAAAAGATGCTATTTGGTGGGAGAAGCAGTTTAATAGTTTATTGATCATTTCTCTAAAACACCCATATATCCGGTAGGTCATTTAGGTAAATGTAAGCCTTGGTTTTGGAATGTGTATTAAGGATGAGCTTTACTTGTCCCCAAGAGAAATGGCTAACCTGAGAAAATGGCTTAAAAATTTTCATTTAACTTTCAAAGTTTACTCTACAGAGAGCACTTAATTAATATGAAACTACGGTACATTTATTCTTTGCACTAATGATGCTTAATGGTCTGTTTATGGGTAAATTGCATGGGTCTCATAAGTAGAGAGTACAGGGTCCTTTTGCAAGTCAATCTGAAAATATCACATCTTATGTATAAACATATTACTCTGTCAGAAACAGCAATGTCAGTTCCTGTATTTGAGCCAGACACTGTATTTTTTTTTTGTGAGCACCTCAGACCCACAGCTGTCTATAAGAGATAATATAATTACAGTAAGATAGCAGTTCAGGAATACTGGAAGAGGATCTGAAAGAGGTTTAAAATTGGAAGTGGGATAAATAAAGGAATTTTATGTTGTACAGGAGAACTGAGAATTGGAGAAGAAGAAAACCAAATCAAGAAGTAGTCAGGTCTGTAATCTGCCACAATTATATGAGAAGTGGCACAAAAGAGAGGATATTTGCAAACTTCTTTTCCTCAATTCACAATGGAGGACTGTGATAAAAAAGTCATTGGACTTTTGAAGAGGAAGAAAATGTGTGAGGAACAAGACCTGGGAGGGAGTGGAGAAACTGTCACCAAAATTATGACTCCACCTTCTTCCCCAGAGGAAGATGGATATCTTCTAGGGAAGAGAAGAAAGAAGTTGACAGGTTTCATAAGGAGAGGGAACACAAAACAGACTTCTGCCAAGCAGGTGACAAACCCAAGATTCTCTACTACTTACACTGTGCTATGATAGGACCAGTATGATTCTTACACAGAATTTCACTTGAAAAAGCAGCATACAAGAAAACCTCTGTCTATAATTGCTTTATGAGGAAAAAAAGAAACTGCATGGCTTAAGCAAACTCACAGAAACAAAGGGTACCTGGTTTTCTGTACATTTACTGATTGCATTTAGCAACAAGAAGTCAATTTCTTATGCATTATTAACTGTCTTAGTTTTGAGAGTTTCCAACAACCTGGTGTTTCAGTACCCTCTAATGCCTAATCTTCATTCAGTATGCATGTGACACAGGTCTCCAGAAGAGGAAAAATGTGTTACTTCTGTTGTGGTAGAAATTTTAGAAAGGGTTAGTGATTTCCTTAAGAGAAGAAGTATGATGAATGCATGAAGTTGAAGCTGAAGGACACACTACTATTCAGACGAACTCATTGCAAAACCTTAGTGTGATACGCACAACTGAAGCAATAAAAGAGTTCTCTGAAGAAAGCTGTTTCAAAAAAAAAAAAAAAACAACAACAACAAAAGATTTTTTTTAAAGCAAGTTTGGGCAAGTATGTGGCCAGGAAAATGCCTGCACTGAAAGTACTGCCTTGCCAGGATCCATTAGCATGTACTGAGCTCCATGCTGCTGACATCTGTTCAATTATCTGCAACTTCAGTATAAACTTACCTTAACCTTCCTCAACTGTGTTATTCAGTCTTGAAGATTTTTTACGTTGGTCAAAAGGTTAATTAGGTGGTTTTGAATGTGCTGTTGTATACTGAAATTCGTTTTCATGGCTAAAAAACTATTCTGCCAAAGAAAAACTTCCTTGCCCATTGTAACTAGAAGAGATCAACCACTCCACCTATTTTAGAAAGCCAGTGGGAAGCAACCTGCTGCCTCAAATGATACTTATTGCCCTCCACTGCCACCTGGGAAACAACAGCTTGAGACTTTCACATCTGTCAAGCAGCTTTGGCATTATAATGCAGGCCTCTGAGCTTACAGTCATAAAATATTTTACACACCCAAAGCAGATATTAATCTCCCACTTCATTTCCATATTGTTCTGTACAGCTTCTACTTGCTTCGTAAAATGAGTAGAAAGCTACCACAAAGAGTGTCTGCTAAGGCTACAAAATACAGTTGTTTTGCTATGATTACTTAGAACCACTTGATATAGTTGCCACAAATGTATAGGATCGTTTATTTTTTTCTTTATTTCTCTGATTTTTTTTTTCCTTTTTTTTTACAATAGCGGGCAGAAGTAACTGCTCTTATTCAGGAATTCATAGTAATTGTTTTTCTTTCCTTTTTCCCCCTCAGAGAAACACATCTGAAATAAATGACCCCATTTAAAGTACTCTGCTCTTTAATTTGTACTGTGCTATGTAATCCAACAACAAAATAGAACTGATGACCACAAAATGTACACTGTGCTCCTGGAAAATAACGAGACCTCCATGAAGCTGCAAGACACTTAACCGAGCACTGCTCAAGACAAGAACAAGCATAAGATGAGAATGTTCTTGTATGAACAGTTTGGGGGGAGGTATAATTTAATTTTAGAGTGGAAAATCCCCACCATTATTTTACAGTTTAAATACCAATAAAAACCAACTTGCTTAGAACGCAGACCAGATTGAGCTGATCTGGCTGGGCCAAGAGAGGTCATCAGTAGCTGTGTGCCATCATCATCTGTTTTGCATCCACTTACTTCAGCAAGCAGTGAGATTCTTAAACTCATTACCAGTAAATAAACTTCTGCTGTTGACTAAAAATATCTATAAATAAAATAAAATTACAGCTATCTGTAAAATGTATTTGCCATAAAAACAGATAAAACAAAAAGCTTAGTAAAAAATAAACAGTAAATATGCCAGCTTCCATAAAATATTATATGCCACAGCTCACTCTCTGTTCTAATCCTATTCTCTTACTCCAAAGACAGCAGTGCATTTTTTTCCATGGGGTCTTCCTTATCCCCAAAACACATCTGTCTTGAGTTTCTCTCAGATTTGTCAGGTGGATCAGTGCTCCCCAGGGCCTGCTCCATCTGAAGTATTTTAATTTGACTAAACACCTGATTTATTTTATCTCTCCGATGAGAAAGGCAGTTTGTCTTAATAGAGCCTGTCAGCCTACAGTCCCATTCACAGCAATTTACAGGCAGCCAGGGATGCTGAAAAAGAAGAGTGCTGTGATTCTGTATTTTATCCTCCTCCAGAAAGCACCTAAAAGCAGCTATTCACTGCTACTGCATGTGGCATTTTAGAACTGAATTAGCTTTTTATTCAAGTAACTACACTTGTTGTGAATAGCTTATCTGTAAAATTGCTACATTCACTACTGATTTTATTAACCTTTGGCTCTATCACAAAATGGTCTTCAGTTAGGAAAGACCTTTAAAATTGACACATTTTTCTTAGGGGCCTTTATTTCAGTGACTTCAGATCTACTGAATTTGATCCATTGACTCCCTTTACCCGCAGTATTTAAAATTTTGAGTGTTCGTGTGAAGCTGATAGTGTTTCAGGGCTTCATTTTAAAATGAAAATGTGACAGTCTCATCAAAAGCTCAGAAAAAAATTGTGGGTTTTTTATAGTTCTTTGTGATAATAATCATTAGCTGAAAAATAACTTGGTTGTAGTAATATTTTATTTTTTCCTTGTGTGCTTATTGTTTTACCCTTTATTTTGGATTTCAGCACAAATTGAGATAAAATGGTCAGATTGAAGAGAACTGTGGCATCAAAGAGAACTTTTGAGAAATTCTGGTCATAGGTCAATCTAACCAGGAGTGAGAAAATAAAAAGTAGCTATAAATCTGCTGAAAAGCAGGGAAGAGTTCAACTTGTGGTCAAAAATTATATTTAGAAAGAATTCTGCTTCTGGCAGAACCCTACCTTTTAAAACTGATTAGAATACTACATGACTTCAGGTATATAAAGTAATAAAAAGAGCATCTTATATCTTAAAATGCAGGATGAGGTTAATGATTTTTATTAAATGCATTGTATCTACCCAGGTTTCTTTAAGCATTGTTAAAAAAAAAAAAAAGGTTAAAAATCTAGTAATCTGTAGGTATAGATATATAGCTATAGTTCCTGTATCAATCACTGGTTTACCACCTTACAACTCTCCTATTACCTCTTACTACATATTCAGTCTATATACAAATGTAGCTGCATGTCATCTAACACTGGAGGCTTTTCAATGTTAAATTTGGTACTGTCCTTGTGGCAAGCTGTCATGAGAGAGAGGCAGAGTAACAGAGTAATAACTGTTGGTAAGAGAAAAAAGAAGCAGGAATAACAAAAAATAGACTTCTAGGCTTACACAGTATAATTTGGACTGATCTCTTTGACACTCAGCAAAAGAAAACTAGATAAAACCACAAATTCTATCAAATGAATAAAAGACAAAATACTGTAGTCATAAATAAGCCAAAAATTTTATAAGCGTGAACCACAGTTTGCCAAAGTAGGATTCTTAGCTGTGACACGAAATTACTGTGGGTTCTTGAATGTGCTTGCCTTAGTTTCCCAACATGTACACAATGTAAAACACTACCAATCAGAGGTTTTTATGCCTGGTTAGTTAATGTTTCTGAAGTGCTTTGCGATCCTTGCATGGAATCTCTACACAGCTGCAAAGTATTATTGGTTCTCTTGAATTCTGTGATTAGTGTAAAGCATGACAAATATCATCCTTGTTTATGCACTGCATCTAAACTAACTTTTGCTCCATACACTTACAGGAAATACAAATTAATAAATCACAAATGATTACTCCTGTTATGTTTCTAGAACAAACACATAGTGTGACTTTTATGAAATCAGGAGACAGTAATGCAAGAAAGAAGCATGGACTTTGCCAGAAACTAAGTAGGGCTTTAAATCACATAACTGCAGTTCCAACGTATCATCATCCAAAGCAATTCAACCAACAATCAAAAATGATTTTGAATCAAGTTAAGCAATTTCAGCTTTTTTTTTTTTAAAAAAAAAAAAGCCTTTATGACTCAATTTCTCTGTTAGGTTGAAGGTGGGTTTTATTATTTTATGGACATTGTTTGAAAAGAAAGCAAAAAACACAATGCTGGACATAAAAGAAAGTGTATTTGATCTTAGCTGCCCAGAGATAACCTGGTTAAACCATTCTGTCTAACACGGCAGTCTGCTGCACACATCAGATGGGCTGTGATGTCTCTACTTCACAGGCTCTGTCCAGCATTTAGCATTTACCCTTTTTTGATTGGGTCACCTTTTAAATGCCACAAAATAGGGCAGCAAAAGTCAACAAAAATAAACAGAAAAACAGAAGAAAGTAACAATCTAATGGAAGGGCTTCGGAGATAAAAGTCACTTTGTGAGGGCTGCCTGACTAAGGAGCCCCCTTGCCATTGCAACAGCATCTAATTTGAGTTCTAACTCCAGCAGCAGTTTAAAAAGCTTCCACTCTAAAGGGCCCCAAGTGTATCATAAAGATAAAGTATTTCAGTAGAAAACAGCCACAAAGACCTCTATTATCTTATCAGTCTTTGGTTACAACAGCTGAACCAATATGACTAAGTTCTGAACTACTTTTTTTTCCCCCTTCTTTTTATAACACTAGAATACTGGAATTTCTTTATTTCATGATCAGTTAGCAATTGTTGATGTTCCCATATGCTACTGTCCCGTTCTTAGTCAATAAAAAGTTTTATAAATGCTTCCATTGTGCTTTGTAGCATCCCAGTGCAGAAGGCAGCACAGCAAACATGTCCAGCATGCAAACCATACCAGATAGCTTCTCTTGGGAAGGTGTGAGATCCCTCTCTTCCCTTATGTCTCAAAATGATTCTGTATTTTAAGCTTTGAGCATGGAAATTTTATTATCACACATCCAAGAACAGTAATGGGAATTAACATTAAGAACTTCTAAAAATGTCCTGGAGAGAAAAATCTGTTTGTCAGATTCTGAAAAACAAAAAACGGGTTTAATTGGCTATGTTTATGAGAAGGATGAAAATGTTTTACTGCTAATCCACAGGTTTCATCCTAGTTTCACATGTACTAAACCTGAGATTTGAAACAGCTTCTTAAGTGGGAGCAATTTGAAACTCATATGAATTACAAAACAGCAGATTTTAATACAATCCTATACTTATCGTAGTCCAGACTGTCCTTCTTAGATTGGCCATAAAATTGCAGGTAGCTGACTGAATATGAAATCAACTCAGTGAGGCCATGCTGACCCTTCATTTTCCCATGTCACTGTGCCCACAGACCAGTGAAGGAGAGGGCAGGGACCCACAGCAGCAGAGCTTGCTGTCCTTCATCCCCACAGCCACCTCCCCGGCTCTGTGCAAGCTGAGCTGCTGGCAGGTTTCACAGAGAACATCCTGCACCCATCACCATTTAGTCTGGATCATACCAAGGCTTTCATCCAGTCCACACACACTTCTTGCCTAACCAGGGGAGGCACTACTGCACATTCAGAAGAGCAATGCACATCCATATCCCTTCCTGACATTGAGCTGGAACAGAGTCAGGAGTCCCTGGGCGTAATTGCCTTCACAGGCACCTCTGAATGTTCATGTTCAACTGAATTCTATTCAACCACTTAAAGTGTCATGCTCTGTTGTTTTTTCCCTTCTCAAAAGAATTTGAAGGATTTATCCTTTCTTCAGACTTCACAAATCACAGTACCATTTATTCTGCATTAAGAAGAAGTCAGAAGAATGTCTATAGCAATCAAAGTAAGCCAATCCACTCTAAAGAAAAATACGGAAGTGACTGGATCAACAGAAACTGTTCACAAGTTATTCCTAAGCAGCTCCACAACTGTCAAAGCAATCTGCAAAGATTTGGACTAAGAAGTGCCTGGTCAGCTCATGGAGCAGCACAATGAAACTTCGCACCATTTTTAGCGATGTGGTGAATCTACAGTTGAGTTCTAAAATGTAATCCACGCCAGGAATGTAGGAAAGAATGTGATGTTAGCCAGAGCTTCAACCTCCCCCTCCTCCAAACCAGTGCCCAGCAAAAAGCAGAATTCCAACAAATCTCTTGGACTCCTTACTTTCTTTCACACACATGAAAATAAGAACTCTATCTGACATAAGCCTTGGAGGACTTTAATTATGCTTAGAGATTTAGTTGCTATCTCATATATGCAATTCTATTTTACTATTGTAGTCTATTTAAAAAACAAAACAAAACTAAAAAATAGATAAAAAACCACTTCAGCTCATTCCTTAGATTTACTCTCGAATCCAGAAGAACTTCTAACTTTACATTCTAGATAATACTAGAAGCACATATTAAGTGTTAATTCATACATGTGCACGTGCAAGAAAAATGACCATTTTTTTGAATAAATTATTTGTAGGGTTTTTCAGCAGCAAGTAGAGAGAATGCTTTAGTTCTTTCAGCGGGTTTCAAAATTTGTCATATATACTCAATACAAGATGTTCAGACTATGTAGGAAAAATGTGATATTGCTGGATATAAACAGAGAAAGGCGTATTATACATTTCAACTAAAAACTCATAGTCCAACTATTCTTGCTGCATTAGAATACAACGATATAGCAGAGGCCACAAGCTGTGAGTTATCTGTACAGTGGTACAAACACTAAAATATGAGGTAAAGAAAAAAATGAGTAGTTTTGTTTAGTTAACTGAGAGCAGTTCCCAGGGCATAGCACATCAAAATAAAATTAACATGATAGTGTTATATGGAGAGCAAAATTGATATTATCAATATTATTATTGACTCTAATGCTCAATTCCAACGCTTTTAAAGTAAAAAAATATTTACAAGTGAGAGAAAAGGTGGTCCATGTATTTAAGGTGCTCATTCAGGACTTGAGAGCTGACAAAATATCCTGACCTTCAGTTACAGGTTTTCCTGTTTAAATATAGATGACAGTACTTCCCTAGCTCATGGAGTGGGATGGAGAGGAGGATGTTATGCTGAGGATAGCAGCAGTAAAGATTCCAAAATGTATTTGTGGGCCATGCAACAGACAGAAATAGTATATTAAAAAAAAATCAAAAGGAGAGAAAATGTATTGAAAGTGAAAAGAAATTATAAACAAAAAAATCCTGAACAAACAAGAAAACAAACAAACAAACAAAAGATCTAACCATCATGTAATTATACAGCAGTTCCTCTTCTGTAAAAAAAACACACTGAGATGCCAGGAACTATGCTAATAAGGATAGCAGAAATACTTAAATGTCACAGTAGGAATAAAGTCTCAGCATCAGAACCTTCTCTCTCCAAACATCCCTGCATAGATGATGTTTATCAGCTTTTTTTGTGGACATTAATATTGTGAATTAAAAAAGCACAAGATTGGTTCACCTTCCCTATCAGAGAACACACATTAAGCACAAACAACAATAGCAGGCCAATATTATTTCTTCCTCAAGGAGATGAGAAAGTCATAAACAGGATTTGAAAGTTAAATCTCTAAAGTTTTCTCATTTGCAAGGGCTGTAAAACTAACTTCAGTCCAATAGTCCTGCAATGATTTAAGTTGTCTTGTAGTAAAACAGGAGAAGTGTCATTACAAAATGGAAATATCCAAAGTTTTTCCTTCTGATAATGGGACACAAATAATATCAGAATAATCAAGTCCCTCAGTAATGATGACCTTCACTGGTTATTGCTTCTTTATTACACTGGAATTAACAACTCACCAAGTCTAATTCTCTCTTTACATTATTTACACATATATGTAGATCAAAGACTTCTCTTGAAATACCCTGTATTTACAATGGCATGAGAACATGATCCTCACGTTTCTGTAAATACTAAGTGAAGCCAGTTTTTCACCTTCCTTTTTATCTCTGAACCTGACCCAAAACACATGAATTCTTTCATCATCTTTGGCTGAATTTTGTAGTTGTTAGAGGACCAATAGCAGACATGTTGAACAGAAGTCAAAAAAACCTCATCTCTGTTTCTAGAAAACTACCATATTAGGTATGTAGAAATGTTAGTAAAGTCTATATATGTAGATATATTCTGTAGCATCATCCCAGTTTTAGGGCTGAGACCGCTTTGTCCTGACAGCATCATTTACATAAAAAAATCTGAGAACTTATTATTAGACCTTTTAAATGCACTTTCTTAATAAACTCTTTCCATGAGCTGTTTATAGCTTAATGTGAATCTATAGATGTAAAATTGAGAATGAAGTGCTTACATAGAGAAATACTACCCAACTCACACCAGCTTCAGAGGAATTCCATCACAATGACATTTTGTCCTAAACACTATTTTGTTTTCTGAATAATTCTTTAAAATTTTAATATTTGCTTCTGATTCCTGAAATTTGCTGAATTAAGTTCTGCTGCACTAGTAGTCTTACTATACCTTAATGAAATTAAACAATATTTTAGATGTTTGAATTGAATAGAAAATCCCTAACTTTCATTTTCAGAAAAGAAGAAAAAAATAATTTAGTTCTAGGTGAAATTTGCACCTCTGCCTTGATGTGGAGTAATGGATAGTCTGATATATGAATGCTAACCCATCTCTAATATTCCTATAAAGCATTGCATTAAAAGGTATAAGTAAGATATTCTTTGTAACATCCTCTTTAAGCCATGAAGTGAGATTTTCTTTTGCTTATATACAATCATAGATAGTGTCTTCTTTGGAATTACAATGTTGAGAATCACAATTGATGACAGTCTGGAATAAGTAGGATCTTATTAACCAGCACGAAAAGATTGGGAGTCTGCTGAAGAAAAAAATGTAATTGGAGAATTCAGGACTGATTTTGAAATTGGTCCATTTCATTGATTGTTCTTTCCTAACAGCACACAGTTGGATAAAAGTAATTTTGTTTCTATATTCAATTTTAATTTAACAAGTGATTTCTGGGTGCCATTAATCTTATTTTTTCATTTTGTAAATATGATAGAATTCCAAGTGATCTATACAATTTTTCATTCTTTTAAAACTAGTAATTCTTCCTGTGCAAGTGCAAAAAAGCACTTGTTTGGAAGGAAGAGCTCTCCAATTAAAACTTGTATCTTCAATCACAGAGATGAAGTGAATATCTGTTCTATCTAATCTTATTCTGGAAAGAGAATTGTATATGTACATACATAAAAGTGACTTGAAGGAAGCTGAGTTTAGAGGAAGTTTTATATCTCATTGGATTAGTATAGTTCATATGAATTAGATGACATTAATTTCCCTACCTAACAGGAGTCATAGTTACTTGTGATTTCTTTAGGGGATTACGTGTCTTTCATAAAAAAGTTTATGATGTCAAATAAGCTTTTGTTTGTTTTTTTCAGTCTACTCCACTGTCTAAAGTATGGATTAATAACGAAAGGAGAAAAAGAATTATATGTTTTAATCAGGTTTTACATTTTAAACAGTAAGCTACAGAAAAGGAGGGTTTAAAATTCTTTTCCTGCTTTTTGTCAAAGTATTTGCAGAAATAATGTGATTCTTCTCACTAAACAGTGAGGAACACTTTACACTGTGATGTCTACAAATACTTACATAGAGTGATAGTAAGAAAAGGTGACAGCTGAAGTTCATGCAGCTTTTATGTGTTCTCCTGCAGTTGGCCATGTGCAAATCAGATGAAAAAAACATCTCGTCACTGTATCTTCCTGTGGGGCTAATCTAGTTTTAAGGAAGACACTGCAGTCTTACATGGAACCGACCACCTGTGTGCTAGGAAGGTCTGTGCTAACAAGGATAGTAATGAATACTTTTCTCTGTGTGCAAGAAGGGAAGAGATCCTTTCCATGGGTGCCACTGCAGCTTTCTTCTATTAACAGACTAATTGATTTACATATTAGGATTCAATTATTTGAGTTCATCTGCCTTAAAGCCAACACTGAGGATCCCAATCCAAAACACTCCAGGAATCTTGCTTCTTTTCCTCTACTGAAAGTTGTAACCCAAATGCATTCCTTCAACTGCATCCAGAATGCACAATATACACAGGAGAGGAGATGTGCCCCTGTGAAATGTACTCTGACTTCTGATGTCTTGCAATTACTTTTTATATCTTATTAAATAAGTTACTTCCATGAGTTTTTAGTTAGTAATTATTAGCTACACCACTCAAAAATGTCTAAATATAAATATGAGGAGTATTAGTACTGCAAGATTTATATACTTTAAATATAAATTTTAATTTTGATCTTAATTACATGTTCATCTTTCATGTCTTACAAATACAAACAAGTATATCAATGAAAAACTTATATTTGCCTCTGAAGATTTTTATTGCCTCTGGTGATAAGTAATGAAGAAGCAAAGTTTATTGCAAAACAAGGACATTAGCATAGCCTGTCTATCATAGAAGCTGTAAAAAAGAAACTTCCTACCTCATCTGAGAAGAGACAATTTAGTCAAAAGCCTTTGATATGTATGGAAAAGCAACAACATTTTATACATTTAGAATGTGCCCACAGAAGTCAGTTGAAGGATTTACACTTATTTCAGAGGGCTTGGAAACAGGTCCATTGATATGTTCATTAATAATGGCATTAGGTGGTCAAATTGGCAGCTTCAGGCTTGCAAATCTGAATATTATTTTAAATTTAGTTCATAATCAAAGAGTTATAAATTGAAAGTGCTACTTATCTGCTGCCCACAACCTACCGATCTGTAAGACCAATTCAGCAGAGCGCAGTAATGCTACAAATATGAATTATCTTATGCCTTTTGAAATAACCACAACCTCACTGTATGTGTATGAGAAAGTAAACTATGCCGTTGTTCCCTCAAGGTTTGTTTTATAAATAAATAATTAACTGGGAACACTAGCTAGTGGACTTGAGAACCTGTATCTGTGTGACGGTGTATACACCCTAGGCTTACGTGTTTCAGTCAAAACCTAAAGTTGCTCACTTTGAGTTTCCCACTGGTAATAAAGTTTGAGCAAAAAAAGTTTTGAACTGCATACTTACAGTAACTTTTAAAGTATAACCATCAATATATTTTGCTATCGTCATAATTTCAGGGTATCAAAATAAATAGAAATGTAAAGATAAATAAAAAGATTGTTGAAGGACTGCAGTTGAACATGAGATATTTAGACATCACTTTCTAGAACTCAGTAGCACTTTCATAACTTTCAAGTGGCATGGACTGCATTCACTTAAAAATTTTCAAATTCCTCCTAGGAGCTCTTCTATTATTGGCTGGATATCCCATAGGATATGGGATGAGGTTTTTCTGCTCTTGTGTACCTGTTCTGCATTTAGGGAACCTCAGCACCTTTCAATAAAGCTAAGCTTGCAGTTTCAACTCTATCATTGACTCAACATATACAGACAGAAGTCTACATATGACAACCAGCTTGCATAAGAGAATGAATGAATAAACGTAAAGAGAACATATTAAAATGCATTTATAAGGCACATTCACACACACACACATTTCTTTTCTTATGTAAAAAAAAAAAATGTATTTTTACTAAGTCAGGAACTCCGTATTGCTTTAGCTATTAATTCAGTTTATATAATTTAGGAGGAGTGACTTCCTCCGTTGCTTAACCAATTTTACAAGTCTACACCTGCTATGACATGGCTAATAGTGACAAAAAAGAGCACTTCTGGTAAAGCCTGAGTAGGTACGGATGACAAAAACACTACCTAGTTTACCAACTAACTTTCTGCTTCTCACATATGTTTTAACCATTTCCTAGCTTCTAGCAGTCAATCAAGAACATTAAACAAATATCACACATCTTGAGTTCTTGAACCACAGAAAATGAACTCTTTCAGAATTCCAGTGAAAAAGAACATGTTAACTTTGCTATTAAAAAAAAAAAATTACACAACTCAGATGTTGTTAATAACCATCACAGAAACTGAGTCCTTAAATGTTATAATTTTGAACAGGAGCTGAAGTCTTAGCCCTGGCAGTGGTGATGCCTGCTGATCTGTAGGATCTGACTGTGATAAGTGAAGAGCTCTCCTTTTGCAGATCATAGAATCATAGAACAGGTTGGGTTGGAGGGAACCTTAAAGACCATCTAGTTCCAGCCTCTCTGCCATGGGTAGGGACACCTTCCACTAGACCAGGTTGCTCAGAGCCAGATTCAGTCATGCTTCAAGTGTTGGAGGGAGCCTACTGGTAGAAGAACACTTTTGTCCTTCATGAAGACTATTTCATTAAAACAAGTTAAGCAACATACATTTTCATTACCTAGATCTTCAGTTTTCCCTCACTTCCAAACTTGAACTTTATATTAATTCTATGTGTTTAATGCATTCAAACATTTTACACAGACATAGCTGTCATAATGTAAATTTCTTATAGCAGATTCCCCTGATGAGCAATTAACACCTGTATTTTGTCACAGGTGATTTGCCGCTGATCACCCACCATAGCTCTTCCCAGTTGTTGTAACAATAATTCAAAAAAGAGTTTTCTCGGTGTTTTTTAGCTCAGTACACACAAAAGGGAACAAGGAGAGGAACAGTGAAAGCGCCTCACCTACCTATTAATTTAACTAAACTTTAGTTATGTGTGGAGACTGTGGTTTTTTCCAGTTCAGCAGAGAGAGAATTCTCACTATGGCCAGCTCTTAGCACCAAGTGTTGATATCTGTCTGATGGTGGGATATGTTATCTGAGGGTATGCAGAGAGGCCTAAAGTGCCTTTGTCAATCACTGTTATCTTGGAAAGTGGCAGACCACACCCTGATAGGATTAAGTATTTCTTTTTAGAAAAATCCTTATGCTTCAGAAGTGGGCACCTTATCTTTGGCTGAAGTCCGAGCAACCCAAAATTATACTATAGAACCTTGGAAGGTGAAGAAAACAACAGCAAAATAGATAAGAAGGTTAATTCAGTTATTAATACATCCTGAAGTAGGAATCCTCTATTCACTACAGCACCTAAAAGAACTTCCACAGTTATTCTGCGACTGCTGCAGAATCTCAACAATATGTAGGCAGATGGGTCCTGCCACCAGAGGAAAGCAGTAAAGGTAAAACCTTCTTTCAGTTACAAAAGGAAATCCCAGATTCTTAAGGAGTCTGAAAAAAAGACAAACCACAGAACAGCTATGCCTGTTTCATTCTCTATACCTTCCATAGTAAACCTGTTTGTATTCTTTTGATGTTGCCAATCAAGATTTGAAGTCTGTAAGTTTTCCCACATTTAGGAAAACTTAATTGCACAAAGCTAATAAAATATCTGTATACACTACACTGACTTGTTAAATCCTGCAACTTAAGTACACCACCTGCATATTAACAGCTCTCTCTTCCAGAGAGAACTACAATTGTCTACTAAACAGTTACATCAAAGATCAAATCCCATAATTAAATTTCAAAGTATAGTGAATCTTAACTATAAATAATTTTCTGATCTCAGTGGTTAGAACTGGGATCTTATGTCAACAGAACACATTAGGGGCATATATCAATCTACAGTATTTTCAAGTCAAAACAAATGCAAAAGGTCTATCTTCACGCATAGTAGTATGTTTAAAAATGTCGGAAATGTCAACCACTTACATACTTTCATATTATCCCTAATTAATACAAATTGCATTTAATTTCACATTTAGTAAAACACATTGCTGCCCAAAATAAGGACTATAATTTTTATCAGCAATTATTATTACTGATGTATCAACACAATTATTTAAATTCAATGTATATAGAGGCAGAATCCATGCAAGCATTTACAGTTTTTGTTCCCTCTGTGCTTCTTCCCTAATTTTTGTGGCTTGGAGCCACTCCAGATGCTGTCTCTGACTTTGTGGTTTTGTATTTGAGATCCCATCTCCTGATTCATAGCGTTCCTTGATTGACAAACAGATTCAGATATGAAAAAAAACAGTTACCTGTATATAATCTGTGCCTGACAGTTGTACTTCTAAGTTTTCCATTCATGGTGAGCCTACTGTTTCAGATTTTACTCATTTCTTAGGTCTCTGAGTCACTGTGTTTACTGAGCTATTCAATAACTGGTGGCATATGTGATCTCTACACTGTAAGCTGCACTTAAGATTCAGAGGATTTTCCTTTGGTCCCTCCCCCTTCATAAACTAAATTATTTTAAAAAGAACATGGGGGTTTGTATTTCTAAACTGATGTGCCTCCGAATTGAATGCAGAACTCTTTCAAACTATTTTCCATTAGAGGCCCAATTTTTTTCTGATTTTAATGCACAGTATAATACCTTCATTGGTCAATTAAAATTGTTTGACTAGAAGTAAACCCTGTCATTATATGCTTTCTCAGTGTTTTTTTTCTTGTGTAATGTGGGGTGAATTATGTAAAACATACTAAACAGGATACTCTACAAGCTGCTACTTGTATGCTGCAAACAATCACAGTTTCACTGATAGACTGGGACTTAGCATCTTAAAATTCCTGTGGAAATCAAGTGCATTTTAAGTATTGGGTTTGATTATTTAATCAGACAACTTGCATTTTGCCCTGGCTAATTTGGAAGGCTGATAATATTTTACTCATAAAGTAATTGTGCACCTGTTGTGATGGAAACCTATTCAAATAAATCTTAATAGACATGAGGATTCATTCCCAACATGTGTGTTAGCCTCTCATTACTGCTATCTATGGGGCAAAAAATTTTAAGCAGCTACTGAACAGGTCTCAGCTTAACCTTGAATAACTCTTAAAGAATATTTATGACAATATGTCTAATATTAAACTTTGTTGATTTATATTAATACAGACTAAGGTAAATATTAGCATATGTGGGTTACACTAACAGTAATTTAAAGAAAAAAAGGTAAGAAAGATATGTTCATAATAACAGGTTTTCAGTATCAAGAGCTAATGACAAAGAACCAGTTCTGATCAAGATGCCTGGGTATAAATCTATTAATTTTATTATCACATAGGGTAATACCTATGATGAACTCATAGGATCAGGGCAGCCTATGTCCTTAATAGATTTCTATTTCCTCTGTTCAGACAAATTTCTGTGGAAACTGTTTCAATGCATCTCTCTCAATTTTCTTTACAATTCATATATTCATATTAATTGATGGGACTCATTTTTATAATGTTTTTGAAAATTTTCTCTATTGGCAAATCATGCTAGAACATAAAAAAAAAGGTAGGGAGTGGAAAAGAGATCTATTATTTACTTTAATCCAACACAAATATTTGAGGGAGAGACAGAAGGGACATAGTGAATTGAGACCAATTCTCTCACCATGTAAGGGGGCAGTATCATAAATACCTGATTGGAGTACCGTGAAGACCTGATCGGAGCAAGGGGATCATGATTAGCCTGAAATCACTTCAATGTTGGCAGAAGGAGGTGAAAACAAGGAATATGAGCCCCGTTTGGCTAGATCTGCCCTCGGGCAGAAAACTGTCAGATGTCATTGGTCAGACCTGAAGTGAGGTGGCACAATAAAACAAATCAAGGTATCTTGGAAAAAACACTGATAGTTAACCTCTTCTGAAAGGTCAACTTGTTTAGACGGGACAAGGACAACCTTTCTTTATTTCATCTTCTATTCCTCGTTGAGCTTAGGCTTTTGAGGCAGTAGGTGTGTCAGGTTGCATATTATGTTCTTGCTGCTCTCAGTTGCATGTGAGTTTACTAAACGTGCTCCTACTTCATTTTTTCTCAGTACTAATGGCATGTCCCTTGAGTTTTACAGATGACATTTCTGACTTGTCTCTGGGTCCACAATTTGTCATGTTCCCAGTAAAGTATTTTTACATATTTCTTAGAAAACTAAAAAAAAACAACATTGGTATCTTTGATATCATCAGGATACCCTCATTACCACACAATATCCACACATCAAGATCTCACTTCAATACATGACTTCCTATTCAGAAAGGGAGTTTAAAATCAACTGAAGTGAAAAGGATTGCCACAAAGGTTAATCAGTGCCGAAGTTTGATGTTGTTCAGAAAAGCAGTATTTTGTGCAAGAGGTTTCTCACCAAATTAACTGCAGAGAATGTGGAGGAGAGTGGCCAAAGTGCACCCAGAGAAGAGACAACTGAGTGTAGTGTACCAGAGAAGATGAACAAGGAACAGCCAGTCCCTATGCACTGTAATACAAGATCTAGGGGACACCTACAAGGTGCTAAGTTCAAATATACAGCATATTGCTAACTGCTGAGCTTATCCCCACAGACTTTTACGGCTGTCTGTTAAAGGGCTCAAAAGTGATTGGACAGGTTCATAGATGATAATTCTAACAAGGGTCATTAAACCTGAATGTACCACCTCTGAATCATGAAGGCAATTAATCACATTTTGTGGGAAACTGGAAGAGTATACTGAAGAAATATTACTGTATTTTTGTCCTTTGCTTACACCTTTCCTCAGGTTGCTCAGTATCCACAGAGAGAGAATGCTGCAGGACAGTATGTTCTTTATATTTGACACTTAAAGGTGTCTTTAATATGAAATACCTGCAAAAACAGACTGATAAAATACATGTAGAGGTCTCCCCAGAACCCAAATTGATCAGAAAACTTCAGTCTTTTCATAACTGTGCCTATATGTATTTTTCTAGATAAATGCTGACATTCATCAATTTGTTAGAATTTGACTCGATATATCTACAGCAACAAAAAGCCAAAAGCACTGCAGTGTGATGAAACACGAGAAATTGAGCTTCCACTCTTGTTTTAGCAGTGCTAACTCTTACATATGCATTTGCTTTTTCTTAAGAAGTTGTGTATTTGTCTTCAGTAGGAGTTTTATTTTGCTAAAGGTAAGAAGCTTCATTGGTGACTAAGGTGGGACTTGAATCAAAAGGAAACTTGCCACTGACATCCACTTTCTGAAGAGGAGTTAAGTTCCAAGCAGTGATACATACTTTAACAGAGAAGCCTTTCTACTACAGTTAAAGACTCTGTATTTATTAAAGAAAACAATAACTGATATAATGAATATATATATACACACTAACAAAACAATCTACCAACAGAAGAAAATGGCATATTTTTGAAGACAAAGTGAAGAAAACCTACTTGTAATTTTTAATATATAAGCAACCCTTTTTCTGCTAAAATAAATTAGAAGGCATCTGAAAATAAACACATTTTAATACCATACCATGTCACTATTCGTAAAAATGAAGAATGGATCAAATTCCAGAAGGCAGTCTGTACTAATGTGCCAAATAAATATATTGCAGTATATTAACATCATTATCCATCTTATTCCTTTTTCTTATGAACATTTGATATTATTTCTTACTACACTATTTGGGACACAGTTGCACATAACCCAGCATATAAGCGAGCTGTCATACTGATTTCAGTGTAGTACAGAGTTCATACTTTTAGCTCTGGATTGTTAAGCTTAGAAATATACACTGATAGGGTAAAAAATGTATAGATATATGTGGTTGCAGTAAGTATAAAATTCATTATGTGCCTGGAAATAAACAGCATGCATCCTGGTTGTTATTTTTTATAAAATATACTCAACAACATGGAGAACTTGATTTATGTGAAAGGTTGATTACAATGTAATTTATAGTTGTGGAGTTTTAAGAACTAGAAATGGTAATAGTCATTAACTTTTAACATTAGAAGCAGGCATGATCATGATAGGTGCCACTGAAATACAACCCTCTGACTAAAAGACTAGAGCAACAAAAAATGTTTGGGGTTTTTTTGACGTGATAAATACAGCTTCAATCCTTCTGAGACTTACATGCACATAATTTAAATAACAGCACTATGTACAGTGAGCAGTCCCACTCCTTTCCACAGAACTATCCTCTGTCTGTAACGTTTGGGGGTATGTCTGTTTAAATCCAGAATGTGAAGAAACACATTTCATATCAAAAAAAGTTAAGATGAAATAAGACAGTACAGTTTAATCTATTTCACACTGGTGATTAGTCTAACTAATTGTGTTGGTACCTTGATCATAACTAACAGATACAATGGGGCTTGGTAAGCTTAACCAAGCTTTTTTTTTATTTTTATATTTATTTTTTATATTTTATATTTTTATTTTGGAATCCATAACATTCTTCAAGCAAATCTGGCTAAAGTGCATGCAAAGATTAACTGTTGAAAGTGCTTATGAAATATTCAGTCACTCAAATGACTTAATTTAGAAGGTCAGGTTAGACCTGGAAATGTACCTTTGTGCCATGTTATACAAAGTGCTAATGACTGGAGGAATGGCAAAACAAAAGCATCGCTCTGATTTGGAGAGCTACAACACAAAGCTACACATATCACTCCATTGGATCATAGCAATAAATTCATTATGAGAAACCTTTATAGCCTGTGGTATATTTCCAATCAGGACCAATTTCTTAAGGATTTGGGCGTAGGGGTTCTGGGTTGTGCTATTTTGTTGGATGTTTTCATTGGTTTGACTAATTGGAACCAGTTGATCCTTTTTCCTGTGTATTGATTTTTTAAATCCTAGCAGTTAACAATGATTTTAATGTATCATAACATTTTAGACCTTAATCATATAGTGGGGCTTCTGCTTGTAGCTTTTGTTTGAGTTTTAATTAAGAAGACCTTGTGTCTCAAAGCCCGAGCTGGGTTTTTAATTGCTAGTATGTATATCACACAGACTTCAAAAGAAATAAAATACATTTATAACAGGGAGCACAAAGGAGAGCTTTGAAATGTCTACAGCCATACAAAGTGACATAATTAAAAACCTCTGAGTGCCTCTGTGATATAAGACTTATATATATTTATTTATACATATTTATGAGGCAGACTGTTATATACCCTTAGACTCCATGAGAAAGAATTTTCAGCAATTATACTGAAAAATAATTACTGCAAATTCAGACTATAGTGTTGATCAGGGCTACAGAAAAACAGGTTTATTTTCCTCAAAATGACCTTCACTTGGTTTGATATACTGCATCAAGAAACACCTGAAAGCTTATCTGTGAAGACAGATTTTATAAAATAGAAGGGAAAATTAACATTTTAAAATTTTTTTGTAAACCATGCTTAAAAAACAAATGAATTCACTTGTAAAAAAAAGGAAAACATAAACTTTCTCAAGGATTCATTCATGCACAACTCTCTCCAAGAGAATCTACTAGATTCAAACAGTTGTGCCTCACTGTCCTCTTCTAGTCATTAATACACACCAAAAAAATGCTCCTAGAAAGCACCTCTTTGAGTCTCCTCTGGTTTTTTTTATACCAGGGACAAATATCCTTCCCAAAATTGTTTATAGTATATCTTAGAAAGAGACTATCAAGTGGGTGAATTTGCAAGTTGCTTTGCTAAATTTCAACATTTCCTAGGAAACAGGAATGCTGCCTCCCACCTACCCAAATATTTTGAGTCCATTAAATGTGCACATCACACAGAACAGGAGGCTTAGGCTCTTATTGATAAATTAGCAAATATAAAAGGAGAAGGAATAAGCACAGGATTCCACATAATGGATTAAATTGGATAAAGCTATGGGCATCAATCACTCACCTCCCAAAAATAGAGTATACTGTACAAAGACAGCATGTGACATTCAAGTCACAATGCCTATAAATATAGATAGTTCTAGTTGTAAACACCACCAATGGAAGCCAGAGGACTAACCTGCAACACAGTAGCTGGTGACCCAGGAGTCACTCTTCTCTAAGGCTGCTAGACCAATTCTGACCCTTTCACGATAACATCATTGCTTAAGTTACTTAAAGACTGACCTTTCTTATTTGATCTTCAAAGACTCTGCATGCTGAGAAAGACCATTGCGGGCTATTTCAGTAGGACAACTGCCTGATGCATGCAAGACTCTGCTATTCCAGAGATTTATATTTGGAACAGAAACAGAAAACTTAAAACAGACTCTGTATAGTGATAAATGATGCTACTCTGCCTAGCTGTGGCTGCTGAAGAAAAACCAGATAACTAAGCAACAGAAATACAGGCAGTGAGGGAGGGTGGGGACAGAACTCCGTGCACCCAAGTATCGGAAAATACAGACAAGAGTCCTGCATCACTTTGTTTATTCAAATACATAATAACAACAATTAGAATGAAAAGTATTTCCTGATCCTAGTTTTTATACAAAAAAGACCCAATACTGCAAAAGCTGAACGTAAGCCTAACAAATTTCTTGTATACCTTAAATAAATCTTTTTGCATGAGCACCCTGGCAAATAGCATACATTTGCATAGGCAACTCAGGTTGGTTTTTTTTTTCCAGGTGAGCAGGTCATTTAGCTCAACTGCTTCACAGACCTTTGAAAATTTGACCTATGAGTTTCATTTATAAACATATCAAATGAACAAGCAGACTTATTTAACCACTGGAATTTGGCTACAAAGCATTCTGCCAAATGCTCCTCAGAGTTTCATGAAACCTCCCTGAAGTCAATGGCTTGTTTGGCTGGAATTCAAGGAAGAATCTGGACCATTATCAATAACTGAAATCCTAATAAAGAAACTCAGAAAAAGCAGTTTTACAAGTAAAGCACACTGTGCAAAAGTAATTGTGAACAGGAACAATCCCACACTGAGAAAAAATGAATTATTCACTGTTTGTTACTTCTGTATTGGCTTCTATTGTTTGAATTAATAGATATAGTTTATAATTATGTCTTGATTAACACTATTGTGTTCTAAATATAGAAGGTAAAGCAAGAAAATACCGTTTTTATTTGTTTCTCTCAGCCAATTATCTTTTCTTCTCATCTATGTGCTTCCCAAACATGAATAGAAACAGTTTGTGTCAGTGGTACTTTTTTTTTTTCTGCTTTCATCCTTTTTTCTGGCACTGATTCTTAGAGAGTTGCCTTCCCACAACCAAGATGCTAGTCTTTCACTGAAGGGGGAGAGCTGTAGTTGTGCAGACACAGAGGAAGAATATGTGCTCAGGTTATCCTTAGCAAGAACAACGCCTTCTCTCTAAAATAAACAACTCCCAGTAACAGTCAGTGCAAAGAGCAGTTCCTCACTGGACCACACCTTGCCTTTTATAATCAAGATTTTTTTCCCCCTAATGAACTCATTCATTTATTTTTATTACATCGTTTCATGTCTTTAAGTTAGGCTCTCGGTAATATGAGCAAAAAGTCTGCAGAAAAGCCAAAAATATCAGCCAATTAAATAAAATTATTTAGAATCTAACAGAAATTAAGGAAAAATATATTTGACCTCCCAGAGACAACAGATTTTCAAATGTAGTTTTTTCAGACCTCAGCATGCCCTGCCAGTTACATAGCTGGAAATCCAATCAGTACTTTGAAAATGAACTTCATGTTTTTGAAATCTACCACCCTGAACAATGAAAGGATTTACTTTAAGGTATGCTTCTTTGGTGAATTAAAAATTCTCTGTGGTTCCCCTACTTCGTTTTATTTCCTTCATGTAATCTGTTTTTCATGCTGCCATGTACTTAATTGTTGATTTGTTTGGGTTTCCTTTTTTCTGAGATGATTTTTAAGGTACACAAATGCTGGTATGAGCTAATACCCAACTATTAGGTTAATAGCAATTCTATCAGCTGGAGGTAACAAACCTGAAGATAGCAATTAAGCCATGAATTTAGGAGCCCAAAGGGAAGGAGTCCAACTTCAGACCTGCCACTACTCCTGCTATGTAACTGTGCATCTAGTTTTCTTCTTGTATAAAATGACACCAGTGTCTTTGTCCAGAGTTTTGAAGTGTAAAGCACAACACAAGAGCAACCATCCTTTATCTTCGTGTTGGTGTTATTTTGCAAAAATTTTAAATGCAGTTGCAGCAGCAATGGTTTATTACTGCATTTTGCTGGAAGCCAACTAATAGAATAGATGAATATTGAAGACATTATGACCACTTAAGGACAGGTTACACAGGAAAAGAGCTGTGGAAACTAACTAAATGACTGTCAACACATAAATCTGGTGAGCCTAATCTGATGATCCTTTTTATACAGCTAATAAGCTATTCCCTACCCAGAAATGGTAGCTGAATGAGTTGAAAATTCTTCCAAATCTGAGTAAGAATGCTTTGTAGGTATACAAGAAAAGGGTTAGAAGCAAGAACTCTACTCATTCACTCAGCAGAGATTATATATGCTAAGAAAAGAGGGGGAACAACATAAACCCAGAAAAATTAAACATTTTTTTTTAATAAATGAAAGCTCATTAAAAAGCTTTATGTGCCATATAGAAGAATAAAGAACATTATTCTGCATTGTTAGAGATCCCACCTCTTTTAAATTTGATTCGCTAATAGCATTCAAGTAGTTTCTATTTAAAGACTAAGTAGCTATATTTTGCAATTAGTGGACAATAATAATTGAACAAGCATTCAATGTTTTTCACACTATTAAGAGACAATATGGTTTTAAATAGAATGTGATTTCAAGACATAATTTTGGGGGATTTTATTACAGCCAATTTTAACATGTTCCTGTAAAATTGTATACTATGTTTCTGCCACTGATATTACTATAGGATTTCTTACTTGCCTAACATACATGCATTGTCATAATTCTACCAGAAAAATCAGGAGAATCCAACAGATTTTTGGTCCTGAAGGGACCAGTTACAACTTACTTATTAAAAAGGGCCAATCTTTCATTTATTTGTATAGATAAAAAATAAAAAAAAAATTGTACTATCTTAAATTTCCCTGGTGGAAATTTAAAACCCTAAGCATCAATTTTCATCAAATAGAATCTTTTTTTTTTTATAGTAAAGACTTATTAATATGATGAGCATGATTCTTTGTCTCCACACTTAGTTGTAATTTAATAAAATTATACAAATGAAGAGAAATGAATCTTAGGTACTTTGTGTATTCCTCAAACATGCCCTATGACCCCTTCTTACAGCACAAAACCCCCACCTTTTAAATTTGTTCCTTAATCAATAACACTGAATTTCTTCTTGACAAGAAAATGCATGGAAGAATTGATGGGTAGGGAAAAACACTTCAAGTTTTCTACGTAGTACTTAATTGTCAAGAGAATTCCACTTTTCCTAGCTTGCTAGGTTCAACAAATCTTGAAAATATTGGAACTTATTGTCCATATATACAATAAAACTTGCACTGGTTTCAATAGGTCCCAAATTCCACCCAGAGCTGCTCTTTCTCTGAAGGAATGGAATTAATATAAACAAACACCCTTTTTTTTTGCCAGTTTTGACTCAAATATTTAGAACAGTAATCACACAACTACCCCCTTTTATAATATGAGAACAGTTTCTACGTATAATTTATCCAACTGGGAAGAAGCAGTACCAAGTACTCACAACTCCATGTTTCTTCCTCTTCCTCTGCTCAGAGATATAGCTAATGTCGATGAACTAATGTAACTAACCTGGTGTCCGTGATAACATCCCTGATACTGCCCATAACTGATTATGACATACTCTGTTTTTTTGGCAGACATCCATTGTATCAAAGCTGAACATTAAAAACCAGGGTGAATTGACTAAAAAGAGGTAGGCACCCTCTAGTTATGATAGCTATTTCTATGATATTTTCTGAACTTTCAAAAATCTTCAATCCCCTTTTTAAAATATATGCAAACATTTAAAATTTGATCTAGTCAGGTACCTTTAATTTCACCAAGGAGATCGCTTGTGTTTAATTTTTCCATCTTCTCCTTCCAGTCTTTAGAAAGTAACTTTTCCATACAGGATGAATCTATTAAAAAAAAAAAGGAAACAGAATTATCAAATATATTCTCACACATCAGGAAAACAGGTGTCATCTTAATTTTAAAACTCTTCTTCCTGTACCAGTTGAATGATAGTTTAGAAGGGAAATGAACTTATAGCCAAATAGAATTCTTATTTAACTGCATTTTAAATCTGAAGTAATTCCCCTGAGGTTAATGGAGTTACTATGGATTTAACAAGAGTCTAATTGAAAGAAAAACTTGGTTGAGGATTTATGCATGCTAACTGCCAATTTACATGCATAGATTGCCAATGTATATATGAATTCTGTCTTTTTCATTTGAGAATGATTGTACACTTGAAATTATACATGAAGATTTAGTAGCTTTTTTTGGAAATTTGGCACACAGTGACATCTGAAACCCATTTTTATACCCATGTCAATGCAAAAGTTATTCATGTAATGTCTCCATGGAATTCATAAAAGCACTCTACATATTCAATGTTCACAGTATCAGAAATTTTCTCAGTACACTATAAACAACATGCAATGATTAGAAGATAGGCTTTCATAATATGAAGTTCAGAATACATTTCAAGTCGTTACCCCAATCTGGGACGCCTTCTGTAGGCAAAATTGTCACTGAAGTCATTACACTTTGGAGAAAGTAGAAGATCGGCCTTAGTAAGTTTTCTATGATCAGACCCCAATTCCGCTACAAAATTTGATACTGCGAATAACAGACTTCAATAAATTCTAAAGTTTTTTTCAGTTCCTAAATTAAAGTAACTGGCTTTGAAGTCTAAATCATACATAACCTTGCAGATAGCTTACAAAAGGTGCCTTTAAATATGGGAATTCTTATGAAGGGAGCCTACAAGCCTACAAATTCTCCTGAAGGGAGCCTACAAGAAAGATAGAGAGAGACTATTTACAAGAGCATGTAGTGATAAGACAAGGGGGAATG
>JAWWLV010000179.1:12740008-12810008 GCA_035041135.1 Platyrinchus mystaceus
TCTCCTGAAGGGAGCCTACAAGAAAGATAGAGAGAGACTATTTACAAGAGCATGTAGTGATAAGACAAGGGGGAATGACTTCAAACTGAGAGTAGGTTTAGATTAGAATTAGGGAAAAATTCTTTACTGTGAGAGTGGTGAGGCACTGGAACAGGTTGCCCAGAGAAGCTGTGGATGCCCCATCCCTGGGAGTGTTCAAGGCCAGGCTGGATGAAATGCTAAGCAATCTGGTCTAATGGAAGGTGTCTCTGCCCATGACAGGGAGTTTGGAACTGCAAGGTCCTTTCCAACCCAAGCCATTCTATGATTTTGTGGTTAATGTTGTGTTACAGATTTTTATGACTTTAGAAACCACAATTCAGATTTAAAAACAGTTATCATCAAGAAAACTTTACAAACAATTGAAAACTTATTTTTCCTTCCCAGTTAGCAATAACAGAATTTCTGTTGAACTTTGTGCATTTACTTTCATCTGTAGACAGACTCATCAACAGTGTTTTTGCTAAACTCCTTGGAAACCCTTAGGCCCAGTTTTGAAAGATGTCAAAAACATTATCTGAATGTTTCCAAAACAAATCTTTGTAGAGAGCCTTCATTATAAGACTGCACATCACTCTGGGTGGTGCTGAGCACATCACTCCTTAATGCATACACTGGGAATAGCCACACACCTTCGCTAACTAGAAACTCTCACAAGGTGCAACTTGTGTTTTCCAAATAGCTAATAATATTCCAAATTTTATTAATTTTAGTACTGATCACACTCCTATCACTTAGGAATTAACACTGGGTTGTACAAGAAGGAAGAATTCAGTCCAATTTATCTTCTGCTAAATTACTGGCAGATTAAGGTCAAATCATGGCTCAAATTCCCCTGTCAGCAGTCTCAGCAGAAGCACTCACACAAGTGAAAGCAAAAGCAAAAAGCCCAGATTTAAGAACGGCAACACAGATCCTATCATTACAACGGGTAACAGTTTGTTCCACCTCAGAGGATTCCAAAAATACTCAGAGGGAGGAGAAGCATTCAAACAGGTCACAAAAGGAGGAGTTAAAGCTTTAAGGATAAGTTTAAAGAAGAAAAAGGTCATAGGGACATATTTTAGGGTGCAAGTCATTTCAACCTAAAAATTCACATTAGCATCACTCATTTGAAATAAACAAACAAACAAAAACCGAAACAAAACAAAAACCAGTTGAAAGCAAATCAAACTATAACTACCAAAAGATCAAAGATCAGGTTTTAATTGCAACACATTTTCACTGTGCAAGCCTCCATGGAAAGACAACGCAGCTCATAAATATTTTTGAAGTAATATTTCAGCAGAAAAGCTAATTTATTTACTAATTATATCTTTCTGTGAAAGAGACAAAATTAAGGAGCTGTAAGTTGCAATAGGCAGTGTTAAAATACTTGTTATATAATAACAATTTGCTTTTAACAATAACAGGCACTTATTACTTTTATGAGTTCTGGCCTGATAATAGGAGAATCAAGAAATAACCATCAATTACCAATAGAACATTATAATTTGTCCTTTTTTGTGATATCATGATTAGTTTAAAAAGACGTGTCTGTGTTTCTCCCCTGCCAAAATTTCAGACCCCTCGTCCCTGAAAAAAAAAGAGCTTTAGAGTTTTATTTTGATGTTTGCTACAAGTTATGTATTCTACTGCTTTTACCTAAGATATTGTCCTCCATTCACACACAGAAAAAAACAATTCATTTAAAAAAAAAAAAAGAGAGAGAAAAAAAGAAGTAACTAGCATATTACAGGAGTTGAGAAAATACTTTCCTCAAATGCACTTTTATTTCTTCTCTTACTGTTCTTAAGAACACCCGTGTAGTATTCTTATATTATGCAAGGAGAAAAAAATACATTTCTGAAGACAGACTGAGAAAGAACTAGAATGAAAAACAGGCCTATTTGTGTGCCTTCTTTTTGATATAATCACATTGCTAGTTAGAATTTTTATCTCTATAAATGACTGAAAAATTCCTTAAGAATGAGTTCTTTTAACACCCTTATCTCATTCAAATTCTATGTTCTAGATCTGATCACACAATTTATAGCTACTGTATTTTGTTTTTGGGAAGATTACAGAATGATTACACAATGAGCCTTTTAATAAACTTTTTCATAACATTGTAAAAATAGCTCTCTTGAAATCTTGTGAATTTTCAATTAGCATGTTTATTCTGCATAATTTTTAGAATTTAAAATAATGATATGTGTTAAAGCTCTCTGGAGGTCTTCGACATTAGACACAAAACTAAATATAAAGACTTATACTTGAAAGGCATGTCTCCCTTCAAGTTCTGTATTCTGTGTTCACAAACCCATTTTGAAAAGGTTTGTGAATCAGAAAGGGATTTTTCTTCTTTCTATACTGAAAATTAATTTTTACAGACATATAAAATCTACAAAGATATCTTCTGCCATCAGTAAAATGTCTTCATCCATATTGATTCATTTTCTGATTTGATTCAATATAGAAACAAAACATCGACTTGGAATCCAGCACTGAACATTGAAGAAAGAAGCCCAAATTCACATCTGCACTGCATCACTCTCCCTGCACTGAGGCTCTGCTTCAGCACTACTCCAAAACCTTGTGGATCCCGACATTTTCAAAATTCAGGGGTATTCTTGCTAAAGACAATTATAAAGAAGCAATGAAAGAAATTAGCATTTATACATTTTTAGCTCTTCTCACTGACTTTATAAACCACAGTTATGCTTATGCCACAAAATAGCATATTTTCTACTGGCACATGTGAGATCAAGCTCATCAAGTTGCGCTGGAGCAATTTATGATATTAAAAAACACACAGCTTCTCATCCTTTATATTCTCTTGTGAACTAGGAAAAAAATTTCTTTCAAGGACAGCAAACAGGTTAAGTATAATTATGATGACTAAATTAAATCATTGAGTATTATTTAATATCACGGTTTGTTACATACTCAGTTAGCAATTTTAATTGTAAACTAAAGGAGTTTAAAGTACTGTGAGAATCTTCTTAGACATGACAGTTTTGCAAAGGTGAAGAGAAGAGGATGTTAAAAGATATATAAGCGGGGGGGAGGGGGGGGAAGCCAAGGGGAAAAAAGCAAGGTGTTAGCTGAAAAGGATCTCTTCACAATGACAAAGTATCGATGAAAAGAATTAACATTTGTCCGTTGGGTAATCAATCCGTCATGGAATGGATGGAATCCAGCTCTTTGTTGCACGACCGGTGATGAAGAACGAGTGTGTTAGCTATCACAGCCAAGCTCTCAAGTTCTTCTGACTGAATGAAAGTCAGCTTGTTTGAATCAAGAGTAGCTTTTGCCTCTTGTCTCATCCTTATTTTCCCCTTTTTTTCAGTTTTTTTTTTTTATGTGTGTGGTTTTTTCACTTTTACAGTCGTCAACAAGTTACCAACCCCAGCTATATCTTGCATGAATACTGTATGACCTTACAGTGGCCTGCACCTATACTCATTGATTTTGGGGGGTTGTTCCTTTTTTTTCTTTTTAATTCACTGAAGTAGCTTCCTATTACTGTCTTTGAAATACAGATATGAAAAAAAAAGACGTTCATGCCATGTGTGAGTTTTTGTTTTTTTATGGTAAAGTCATACATAAAAGAAAACCTAAATGTGAGAGTTGCAGCAGCAAAACTTCAAAGCACTGACTGTCAGACATTATTATTTCAAATCAGCTTTGACTTTTTGAGACTTAATAAAACACTATAGTACAGACTGGCATATTTATAACACCTATACCAGTGATCAACTGAACTGTCTTATTCTTTCTACTGTGCAGTGCCTTGTTATTTCTTTTATAATAAGCTTCCCTCAAAACATGTTTAACAATACTGCAAACTGATAATTATTAATGATATGAGTTCTAAAACATGACTTGTTTTGCATACAATTCTTTTGAATGCATACATTACCTTGTGACAGAAGACAAAAGCACATTGATTTATTAATAATGATTGCAAATGCATCGCAAGTTCATAAGCAATACAGAAATATAATTCAATCAAAGGTATAGAGGTATAGGTGACATATTTCTACATGCATCTGAACTGTAACATCTCAAGGAAAGAGGCACTGGAAAAGACAAGGTAGAGGATTTAGAAGAGAAATCAGGCATGCTGCAAGAGAAATTGTTCTAAAGCATGATCAGATCCTTAACAAGAGGAGGATACGGTTCTTTTCTGCATTTTAGAAGAATGATACTACAGACCTAGAGGCATCTTTGTCTCTATTTCAGGACTATAGTCTGCAGTTATATCCCATTATAATTCAGTAGATATTGCTAAACATAAAAGATCGCATTTTGCAGGGTTTGGGACTACATAACACTATGCAAGTTCCTTCATCTCTAATGTTCAATATTCCCATATCTACCTCATTACATTTATTTGCCTTCAGCTCCAGGGTGTCCTTTGGATCAGCTTTTGTCAAATAAGTTCAAATGCCTCATTAAAGTCTATATAAGAAAAACAGCACAAGTGGAATTAGCCTGTCAGCATCTGTGAAATATTTGTTAGAGAAAAAGTATTGTGTGGGTTTGGGTTTTTTTCTTTGAAAAAATGTTAAATGAGATTATGAACTCCTTGTGACGGACATTTGCCTACCGCACCGGATTCCTTCCACAGAAGAACTGCTTTTTGCCCCTGAAACCAACTAAACTGCAAATAAACATTGAAGTGACTACCATTTCTTGCACTGCTTCAGGTTGTACCTTTGCATATCTCACCCCATGCTCCAAGTGCAAATGGTGGGGTTTTTATCAAGTGGGTAAAGCTAAGGACATAACATCTAAAATAAAAATACATCATGGATCTGAAAGAGGAATACTTGTTTCAGTATTCCTCATAGGATACTAAATTCTCTTCAGAGTAGAAAAATCAAAATTAAATCAGTACTTTATAAATATTTCTGAATAAAAATCAAGCATAATTTAGATTTGCTCTAGTCAATGTTTGTTACTTACAATTAAACTAAAACACCAGGTCCATCAGTGCTATTATTAGACCCATTCATAAAAAACATGAAATATTCTGAAAACTAAGTATATTTTTTAAAATCCAGTGATGAGTTTTAATAAACTTGTGCTGGGACTTTTGATTAACTGATCCATCTCTGAGTACATGACAACAGCTTGCTTATGACTGCCAGTCAGATTTCCTTGAGGTAAAGAACCACCTAGTATAGAACTAGATCATAAAAATATTTCCTAGTTTTCATGCTTCATACTGTGTATTTCAATGTTATATGCAAACTCTAACATGTCAGTATCGAAGGGAAAGGCAAAAGGTTAATTTAATTCAGTTTGAAAGAACACGGTTTTATAATCTTCTAACAATCCAAAATTAAATTAAGGACTTCAAATTCACTATTTGAAAAATAAAATATCATTTAACCATGACTATTAGAAACTTAAGTGCTGGATGGTACCCTCTATCCTGTTTTAATCCAAGGATGTAAAGTTTTGCGATGTTACTAAAATAGATTTTTTTGTTGCCATAGTTACTTTTTTTTTCTTTCAAACAGAAATTATAATTTTCTGTTTCAATAAACTTTAAATAAAAGAAAAAGAGACAGTAACAATACAAAACTAATCAAAAATCAGCCTGAAGGCTTAACACCCATAGTTGCAATGTATTGCCACTGTTTCTTGTTCATAAGCAGCTTGGCTCCAATCCTGCTGCCAGTGGAGCGGCAGGTCAGGGGAATCTCATCTCATCCCTCTCAATTTCCATACTATTCTCGTACTGTAATTAATTGTCATGGTCTAAGAGAAAATTAAAATATAAGGCATTTCAACATGTTGTTAGCCAGTGAACTTATCTCTCTGGCCAACTTTTTAAGAATTTCTTGATTTAATAAGCTTTCAGAAAACAAGCTCTTGAAAAAACAAAAATGCAATCACAACTCAAAAATTATCAAAGTGACATTTAGAACAGGAAAACATGCTTTTGCTTTATTTATTGCAAAATACAAATAAAATCTAATCAAATCACTCCTAAATTCTATATCTTGCTTGGGATGTTAAGGAGACAAATAATCCTGGCCAGTCACTTACTCCCTCCTCTCATATTGACTCTTTCCTCCCCAGGCAAAATAAAAGCAAAATAAAATAAAATAAAGGAAAAAATTAAAACTGAAAAAAAAGGCAAAAACAAACAAACAAGCAAAAAAAGCAAAGAATATTTCCTAAATACAATTATATGCAAAAGGCAGTCAGCTCACAGCAGATGTTTTCTTGCAAGAGCAATGATGGAAATGCAACTGAGATCTGACTACCTAACATACAGTTTTGTTTAGGACAGGGAACCAAGCAGATCTGCCAATTGCTGTACATTTTTTCACAGTGACAAGATTTCCACAATATGATAAAATTAGAACTGTAAGAGCTTGGAGAGCTCTCTTAACTTTTAATTAAAACTCTCCAAGCTCACTAAAAATAATTAGGCATTAAAATGTTCTGGTTTTCCTCTGAATTCATTTGCACTACTTGAATGGTCTAGATCTTGCATGAAACAACAGACATTCTAAACAGAAACACTGGAATTAAACTGGGGGTAATTTCCAGACCTGCTTTCTGTGATGTGGCTACTGGGAAAAACTGTAGAGTCTGAGCCCATAACAATTCTGCCTAAAATGGCTTGCTTGAACAGGAATTCTCTAATGCAAAGAGCAGAATTCTGCTCAGTGCAAAACTCTAGATAAAAAGGAGTTTGAATTTCATGGAAAGAATAACCCAAGATACAGTTCTGACCTTTATTTTTATTTATTTATTAAAAAGCAGGACCTTTAACCTTGCAAATGTTTTTGTTCTCTTAAAATAACTCATACAATGCTATATGCCACACTATTTTTAGCAAAGCAACAAGAGAAAGCATGCTTTTCCCATACAGCAGGGCACTGATATAAACATCAACACAGATGCTCTGTGAGAGAGAGCTGGACTTCTCAAGCACTTGATCATTAAGGAATGCACCAACTGTTTTAGATAATCTCGTGCCAGCTCCAATTCTGCTCTACACTCCCCTTTGGGAGTGACAAATCTTGTCCTGCTCCTAATTTTTCATTTTACTCACTCCTCCATTCTTTTTTTTTCTCTTTTCCCCCTGGAACAGAGGGAAAAAAGCATTGTATGCCAAGCAATGCAAGACTAGAATCACTTCCCCAAACAGAGCAAAACTTTTAGACAATTAACCCTCCCCTCTTCTTTCAGATAAATTACTAAGTATAAAATGCAATCTGTTTCCTTTGTTTACTCAATATGAACAATTTGTAAATGACTCAAGGATAAAATTCAGAAAATGTTGTGCTAAATTAGAACCATTATAAACATGCTAATGACTGCTCAACTAAAACATGCAGGATCAGTGTGAAGAAATATATTTAGTTCCTGTGAAATACAGTTGTATTGCCTCAGAACTATTTGGTCACTTAATTGTATATGATTACTTCAGGAAAATGTTAATTTCATGAACACTGCACTAGACAATACACTATGAATGTCAAAAGGACCTTTCTCAAGTGTCAGTATAATTGCTTGGATGCAATGTTTCGGCATATTAGTAGAAGAGAAATATCTTTTAAGCCTATCAAAATTACATGTACATTTCATTCCTCCACTTAAAGTTTCCCTGATAAGCCACATTTTAATGTTAGATTGGTTGTATTCATTGAAGCTACTGCCTTATTTGCATTACAAGGATAGTATACAGTATGTTATATGAATTCACGTATCCCTTAAGTATGTGTGCCTCTATTTACTTCCCAAGTGAACATACAATACTGGCAAGAGAAAGCATCAGGCTTAACACAACAGCAATCAGGGACAAACAGAAAAAGTGGAGCACAACTTGCTTCTAATCGCTGGCCAAAAGATTATATAAACTGATATAATAAAGGAGAACTATACATTGATTTTCCTGTTTCTCACTATGCACACACTAGAAAAGTAACAAAGTCAATAGGATTTGCAATATTTGTTGTTTTGCAAAAGGAGAAAGTTGTGCTAATGGAAGCAGAGCTCAATCTTCATTATTTTCTTTGCCTCCATATCTTCACATTTTTCTGTATTGACCAATT
Source organism: Platyrinchus mystaceus (assembly GCA_035041135.1). Taxonomy (NCBI): domain Eukaryota; kingdom Metazoa; phylum Chordata; class Aves; order Passeriformes; family Tyrannidae; genus Platyrinchus; species Platyrinchus mystaceus. Next base: position 12,748,114 of record JAWWLV010000179.1, read on the forward strand.
CTAGAAGATCTTTTTTTTTTCCTCAGAGTGGAAAACAATGACTGAGCCAATAACTTAGCTAGAACTCATCAGCATAGTTTCATCATAGCCTACTTAGTCTTAAAGAGATTTGAAATTTCTCCCAATATTTGCCCTAATTATTCTTTCTCATAATCTCATTTGTCTGTACCTTGTCATAGTCCTTTTATAACCCTAAACAATTCGCTCTCATCTTTGGCATCCACCCTTCTCAAACACTTAAGAACTGAAGTGACATTCTTCTCCTTATTCCTCAAACAAACTATTGAGAATTAAATCTTTAAATCTTTCTTTGTAAAACTTCTCGGGAAAAAATCAGGTATCATATGGCCTCTGGACATGGAGCATCTTTCTTTTAAAAATTAATTACCGTAGTAGCTCAAGAAGTTGCAGATGGCATGTCTACCTCTGTTCAGCTGTGTTCTAAACCCAGCCAATGAATTCATTTTATTAAAGACATGGGGGCAGATTTTCTTTCTCTTAACAATGCACAACTCTCCACCAAGCTGAAACAAGCAGAGGATCCCATCTCAACTCAAGAAATTATCTGGTAGCACAAATAAATATTTGTGTTATCGAGTCTTCTCCTATCAAGTGCAATGCCAATTAATTATTGCATCTTTTAACAAGGTAGAAATTCTGTAAAATTAATATGAAAAGATTAGTCGAAGTTTTGAGGAGTAAAATCATCTTAAACAAAAGGTGACACAAAACCACAATAGTGTGGAGGCTTCTTCACACCAAGTTAGTTTCAGGGAGTTGAGGGAATAGGAGTGAGGGGACCTCCTGAAAAGGAAGAAAAATCAGTTTCTATTAAACTGATTAATGTTCCTTGCAAAATTTGTGACACCAGATGATTTATGAACAAAACATGAATGATTCAAAAGACATCTATTTTGTTCCCCAAATCATGTTCTACTCATTACCCTAATAATGCAGTAATAAACATCTGTTTAATGATTTGAAGGCTTCTTAATATTGTGTATAAAAATCTTAACTCAGCTCTTACATAAAATATTCTGAAATTAGAACAATTGTATAACAAAAAGAATTTTCCATGAGAAATCCTTAAGCATTTTTGAATGTAAAAGTGTAATACAAAGAAAGCAAAATAATATGCTCTTGATTTGAAATGACTTCAAACAACGATGCAAAGGAATAAAAACAATAGCTAGAATCTCCTCTCTATTACCATTTCTGAAGGTCTCTATGGCACATGATGCAGTCTCTTCCAGGACACCACAATACACTGACAAAATCAGCTCTGTAGCTCCTTTTTTATTAATAAAATTTCAACTTAAACAATCATATTCTATATAAATAAAAATATAGATCAACTAAGACTTTCCTGAGCTAATTCCAACAAACAGAGCTTTAAAAGGTTTACAAATCTCACAGGCCATAGATTCATGGAACCATTTAGATTAGAAAAGAACCCTAAGATCATGGCATCCAACCACTAACGTAATACTGCCATGGGTATATATTTCAGGAAGAATAGAATGGCTTCTTACAGATCTTTGCAAAGATTTAAGAAGGAAAATCTTCAAGAACAATATTCTAACATCTTCATTTCCCTATATACATAGACCAGAAAATTAGCCATCATTTTATTCATATAAAAGAACATTATTAATTTTGTAAAGTCAATGAATGGAAAGATATGGAAATCTTAGAATTACAGTTACCCAGGAAATTCTAATTCAGCCCCCATGTACATTATGATATATTCTCTAAATTTTATTTCTTTTAATTAAAACAAAAAAATGTGCCAAATTTTTGTATGGGATTCTAACTATATCCAGTACATGGGATAATCATAGAAAAAAGCATAAACTGGAACTGCAGGGCAAATGAGGCTGTTGCCCATGCAGTCATTGTCTACGTTTCATTGCAGAAGTTCAAAGAAACTAAATGAATGAGGGAGGGAACTGCAGAGGAGAAATGATGGGTCGCAATTTCATTTTCTGGGAGCTCAATTTAAAAAAACTTGGGGTTTTATTTGAGGAACTGCTGAACATTCACAGCTGCAGCTGTGTCAATGTAAAGTCAATGTAAAGATTGAGGCTATAATATATATAACTATATATAAACTGCTGCACAAAGTTAAGTCCTCCAGAAAAGAATCAGGGCCTAAACACCTCAAGCTGACCAAGAAATCAATGATGTTTTTAAAGTCAAACTCTTAGTCCCACACCTGTGAAGCTAGCATACTGACTACACTTTTTTTCCTCTTTACAAAGATTTGGAGAAGATAATTTATTTGTAGCACATTTACAGAATGTGCTGAAAATAAAACTAGCCAATTGTGTAATATCCATATCTTCAGAGCAGAGCACAAATAACAAGCACTTAATAGGCATTAAGGCTTCAGATGGACCAGTAAGGACATAACGAGATACTGGATAGTTTCACATTCATGGAGGATCATCCTGTCAGTGAACTTTCTTGAGGAAAAAGTATTGCTTAATCATGTAAGAAAATCATCTACGTTGACACAAAAATTGTTTTCAGTTTAGTATGTTTTAAGTTCTGTTGGGTCACTGAAGAAAACTGTCAGCAGTTGTGAAGACATGGGGCGAAATGAAAAGTTTTAAACCTGTGCTTATATACACAGGTATATAAGCAGACTTCTATAAATTAGACTTAGTGGCCAGATTTGGAAACAACGGCAATTTGAAGGATATTTATCTTGCCTAATTAAAGACAGTGTGAACAGGAAATATTTCCTGTGCACTGCACTTCACCAACCAAAAGCACCAATGACAACAGAAGAGTGCATTTTGCACCCTGTCCTAGTGCAGCAAAACAGAATAAGCCCTTTTTGCTCCCCTGATAGAGCAGATCTTGACACCCCCCATGTACAGGCTGACAGACCTGTGTAGGTTCCCCTGTTTGCCTGGAGTAAGTGCTATCACACTGCTATGCACTAATGGACCCTGTATTTCACAGAAGAAAATAATTTTTGCCACCAAAATTGGTGGAAAAATTAATCACCATAAGCATCTTCCCAAAATATGTAGCATAGTAATACAATAAATATCAGAGCTGAGAACATGAAGGTCACTTGTAAACTTCTAAGAGATTTAATAATACTTAATCTGCTACCTAAAATGTTAAAACATGTTCAGTACAATTAAATCTTAATAGTTACATAGCAGGAAATAAAGAACAACCCTATTCTCTACTAAACATCCTTCTTTTCCGGAATCCTCCTCACCACAAGCAAGAAACAGGCCATGGAGGTCAATTATGCCACAACCTTAACTAAATATTATATTGCAGGTAATAAAGATAATTTACACGACTTTTGTGTTAAACATTTAGCCTTCTTGCTTTTTTTTTTATTTAATCCAGACTCCATAGTTATAACAGTTTAAATTTATGAGGTGAATTTTAGCTGCATAACTCCCCAGAAAATTTAAGCATGCATGAAATTTTACACAGCTATTTTGAAATTGTAGCTCAATGTTGGCTTATGGTATACTTTTTACACAAATCTAACACAGACTTATTTTTTAGATGTTGAGGGTTTTTTTCATATTTAGGACCAAGACAAAATTCCCTGTTATCAGAATAAAAGATTACTCAATTGTAAGTTCTTGTTTATGGTCTTAGAATTATTCATTCCAAAGAAAAGTACAGGTAGGAAATATCTTTTTTTTGAATACTAAATAACGTATATTGAAAATTTATTATATTCACAGAATCACAGAATATTTTGCGTTTGGACGGACCCATAAAAATCATCAAAGTCCAACACCTGGCTCTGCACAGGACAACCCCAAGACTCACACTATGTGCCTGAGAGCATTGTTCAAATGCTTCTGGAACTCTGCCAGGCTTGGTGCTGTGACCATTTCCCTGGGAGCCTATTCCACTGCCCAACCATGGGTCAAGAACCTTTTCCTACTATCCAACCTAAACCTCCCCTGACAGAAGTTCAGGCCTTTCCCTCAGGTTCTGTCACTGGTCACCACAGAGAAAAGATCAATGCCTGCCCCTCCTCTTCCCCTCATGAGCAAGTTGTAGACTGCTGTGAGGTCTAATATTGCCTTATTCATTTAAATATAATACCAAATTCAGAAAATGAGTAAGAGGCAGAGGTTTGTTTCCTTTTGCATTCAGTAATCACAAACTAATGTACTTCATACACCAGTACTCAAGGAAAAACAAAATGCACAACAGCAAGCATATATTTTTTAATTATTATAATTATTCTTACTCTATACTTATACTTCCTTTTAGAGTTTCTTTAGCAAGGGCACTGCATGATTTCTAAGCTTAGATCCTTTATATACAAAGGATGTATGTATGGACTTCACAGAGAAATAGTGTGGCCACAACTGTTTGAACGTGCAATGCAAAGTCTTGTTACTATCAAGCCAAAGGCAGAAGTTTGGGCTGCTGCCAGGTTTTCCACGTGCTCCCAGTTTGGTCCACCGAATTTATGTTTACATACATTAAAATTGAGATCAATCTCTTACCCTTTGGTTGCATTTTCATTGTCTTTACTTCACACAAAAATTATCTTACTATGTTTTTTATCGTGACATTACTCACAAAACTTACTGTATTTAGACAACTGTACAATCTTTTTTGTCAACTAATCACCTCTCTAATCTCTGGGCTGCAAAGCTGCCTGAACCCTCCTCCCATATTTGCCCTTACACTATTAATATAATCATGAGCACTAGGAAAGCAGAATCTCAAACATCGCAAGTTACACGTCTCTGGTTCCTTAAGCTTTTTTTAAACACTTATTTATGGGCAAGGTATAATTTACACCACCTTATGTATGGCTGGGCAGGTGGCACACTGTGACTGCTGCTCCTTATATCAATATGCTAACGTCAATGTCAGCAGTGCCCACTTTTCCTCACCAATCAGATTTTTACCTGTTCTCTCTTATTATGAGATTTGACTGAGAGCTCTCTGTGGCAAGGATTGTTGTTTGCTTTTACTACTGCTAATGTACTTTCTGAGAGAGGCCCCTGCAAAAAAATTATAAAGAAACATCTTAATTACTTCTATTAAACTCAGAGACTCTTTAGAACCCAGAGGCCTAAGCTCCATGAAAAAAACTAGAGGTTTTTAATCACAGAATATTCTGATTTGGAAGGGACCCACAAGGATCATCAAGTCCAGCTCTTATGTGAAAGGCCTACATGGGGATTGAACCCACAGCCTTGGTGTTATTAGTACCTTTCTCTAACCAACTGAGCTGATCTCAGGGGGTTTGGTCCCTTTTCCTTTCAAAGCATGCATGTGATATAACTTACTATCTGAACTGAAACAACTGCTCAGCCTAAGCAAGAGGTCCATGAACACTGAACCTCTGTCTGCACAAAGAGGTGAGGCACTATGCACAGGCATAGTTTTCCCAAGGCAAAGTGGACACTGCAGGGTCCCAGAGCTGCTGGTACAATCCATGAATGCTGTAAGTCACATGGAATTTTTTTTCAATTCTACAGTGATATTTCTCAAGTTTCTCAAGTTCAGAAAGTTATCTGTTCCAGGCATGTAAGAAGAAACGTGACAAAATCACGCAAGTAGGAACAACAATTCCTTTCTGTGAACTATCCCACATCCAGATATTATCAGGAATTGTCCAAAAGCCTTTTAGCTGATAGGAAATAAACTGTTTCCTTCTTCAGCAAAATGTACCTCCCTAAAAAGTGTACTAGCCTATACCATGGTGTAAATGTGAACTTTGATACAAAGACAATAACATCTCCTTTCTTTTGAAAACTATTAACTGGACCTACTCAGTACCTAAGACTACAGAAAATTAGCCCTAGAACATATGTTTATGAATTTAAATTGCAGCATTTCATTATTTTTTTCAGTTACTTACAAAAACAGTATTAAAATTTCCGCTTTGTTTTGATTACTTCTTTTTTACTCTTTTTACACTAGTGAAATAATATGGATACTGACAGAGACACAGGCCCTAATAGTGTAACCTTTTGCTGTACTAAACAGATGAATAGAGTATAAGAACAAATATCAACAACAAATGTATAGGAAAACCATGATAATAATTTGCTGCAAAGACATGCAGGAAACACCACGTTGGATCAGGCTGCTCAACAACTCCTCTCTAACAATGGCAACTTTTGCAAAGACTAAATTAAAAATTTTGATACCATGAACATGTTTCACCTATACTCAACTGCTCTTTTCCTCTGAAGAAGCTTCCACACCTTTGTACCAGAGACAAGGACCAGCAGTCCTCCAAAAGGGCAGAGTTTGGCTAAACAGAAAACCACACAAAAAAACACTTTTAAACCACTAATTCTGGATCCAAAAATATGTGTTTTCTTCATGGGCAGATACACATATTTTTATCATTGCTCAATTCTTTATTTTTTAAACACAACTTTTACAACCTCCTCTTCCTTGCTTAGACAACACATAGAATCATAAAATGTTAAGGGGTTGGAATGGACCTTAAAGATCACTTAGTCCCAACCACCCTGCCATTGGCAGGGACACCTCCCACTAGACCAGGTTGCTTAAGGCCACATCCAAAACTGTACTTGAACACTGCCAGGGTTGGGGCATCCACAGCCTCCCGGGCATCCTTTTCGGGTGTCTAAACACCTTCACACTAAAAAATTTCTTCCTAATATCTCTCCTAAATTTCCCCTCTTTCAATTTGTACCCATTACTCCTTGCCTTATCACTACAGTTCCTGATGAAGAGTCCCTCTCAATCTTCCCCGTACTCCCCCTTCAGGCACTAGGAGGTTGCTATGAAGTCTCCATGCAACCTTCTCTTCTCCAGGCTGAACAGCCCCAGCTTTCTCAGCCTGCCTTCATAGGAGAGGTGCTCCATTCCTCCTTCCAACTTTGTGGCCCTCCTCTAGACTTGCTCCATGTCCTTCTTACGCTGGGGACACTGGAACTGTATGCAGTACACCAGGTGGGGATCATCCTAACCTTAAAGCCCAATTTCTCTTGTTTTGCAGATGTTCTGGTTTCAATTCACAGTATCACAGAAAGCTACCCATAGGATCTCCCCAAAATTAGACAATTCACATCAGCTACTAAATTTAGTACATACATTGGAAAATCATGCCAAGCCAACCAACATCAATTAGATTCTGTAACAACTTTCCAGGGCCAAGATGTCAGGTGCCCTCCCTATACTGGACCTTCTTTATGTCTTGTTGCTCAGAGACTCTGACTTCAACTTTTGCAAAAAAAAGGTCTGGATCAAATCTAGCAAAGAAAGGGATCATTTATAAGTCCTCTGTGGGTACATTGTGTCTTTGGTGTGTGGCTGAAACTCCCATTAACACTAACATGAGCCACGCAGTCCTACTGATGGGTGAATTATACCCCTGACAGAAAAGTGGTTTTTTGCTCAATGGATTTTCTTTGATGAACTTGTTGGCTACTGCACAGTCATGTGTATACATTTAAGTATTTCTCTGTGTGTATGCATTTGTATATCTCTACAGTGATGATGTCAGTTTGACTAAAAATGCAGATAAAGCATTTCTTAAGCCAATATGGGCCAAAGATAATTTTTCCCATATAAACTTCGGTTTGGCCCTTATTTATCAAAACCAGAAAAAGTTTGACAGAAGAGGGGATCCAAATTGGTTATCCCAACAAAAAATAAAAGTTAAGACCTTTCTTAAGACTTACTTTATAGGAACCGTATGCACAACTTTCACTTTCTAGAAAGTGGTTTTCTCTTGAACACACATCAGAACCATTCATCATCACATAATTGCAAGTTGTCAGTCAGAGCCGCACCCTTCACGCAGTGGCAGGCCGCCAGCACATCTGTCAGAAGCACTCACAAGCTTCCGTGTATTATTGTAATCCCCTACAAAAGGAACAAACCCATTCATCCTGTCCACATTTTCCAAATGAAATGACGACTGTAAACCCTGAGCCTAGAAAAATAATAGCACTTACCCTAAAAATGCCACACTTGTCAAGTGACCACAGGCTAAATACCAGTGAGCAAATATAAAATAATTCTAATCCCTACACGTAACGCATAAGTTTTAGGGAGTCGGGTTCTTCATGCATGAAAGAGGAAAGATGGGTTCTGTGCATACAACAAAGTGGTGTCCAATGGTGAAACTGGCTGTGGGGTTAAAACTTGTTCCCAATCTGCAAACACTCCCTCTGGACTTGATCAGGAAAAATGTATCCTTCTTGCTTAATATTTCTATTGTCTTTTTTGGCTTCTGTTTTCTTTCTCCTTTACCTAGAATCATCTAATCTTTATGTTAGCACATACTCTTTTCTCCTGTACCTCTTGAAAGATGCATTCTGCTCAGACAGTTTCCACAGGTGACACCTCTGGGCCAGTGAGGATTTAGTGAGCCTGAGGACTTGGGCCAGTGAGAACAAAGCAGGCAAGATTCTCTTCTCAGAAGTGATGTTAAAGACTTTCATGGAGAACTAAACAGCTTTAAGTGTATTAAATACTGTTTTACACAAGTCTTCAGAAGGTTATTTGCAGAGTATATGCATATGAGAGCCATGAATACTTTGGAGAATGAAGTAGAGTATTAAGCTTTACCTCTCTACCTTCACTAACTCTTTTGCATTCTCTCCCTGGAAAGTATGACAGTTACATGTTCAGCAACACTGAGTGAAACACATGTCATTCCCTTCGAGGCAACAGTGCAGCCACATGAATCCAGCAAGATTTTCTGAGTAGCTTTGCTTCAGCCAGTGAGGCTGCAGAGAGTCTAACACTTCCCTCTAACCAACCAGATTTTTATACATGCTCAGATACAGAAGTGAAGCCATGACTCTTCTCGGACCCTCCCTACTTCCAATAATTTGCCCCTGGGAACCTTAAAGGAGCAGGAGTATCCAGCCAGCATGCATGCCCACCCATAGTGACTGGGCTGCTGAAGGCTCTGTGCAGGCCACACTGCTATAGGGCACTTTTATCAGCTCTTGACACAAGCAGAATGCATATTATGTATACAGACATACACAAACATGCATTTCTGAAACAATTTGAGAGATATATGATGGCTGACCTGCTACAAAATTTATTTCCAAGAGCAAATAGAGAAAGCATTACTCCTGAGTGATACAGCCAGGAGTAAATTATACCATCTCACTGCACAATGGAAGAAAAATACTGTAACAGATCAACTTGCAGCTGTGCTACGAACCTATATTCACACAGTGTTATTGTTCAAACTAGTGTTAAGGAAAATGTAGCAACTCCCCAACTATGCTGGTCCACCCCATCAGATTGAAGCTGGAACATAGGAATATCAAAGTTGATCATCAAACTCCTGCAAACATACTGGTTTCCAAAACACCAGTGGATGAATAAAAATCAGTCCCTCGATTCTTTCATGACTCTGTTTCTCAGTTAGAAAGATGATCTTTTTATCTCATACAACTACTGAAGAATTAAATCATTTCACGAAATGGTAATATAAACAGTTTTATGCACAATAGTATCTTTTTTTGATGACACCAACTTAACTTTTACATATTTTAAAAGCCTATTTGACATTTTTTCAGAACTATGCCATATTCAGTAATTGTTAATTTTTGTCGTGAATTAAGACCAAATTTCATTAAATCTGAAAGATTAATTTTGGACTTGAGACATCATGAGGTAACAATATCTGCTATAAACTAGTTAAATCAAGATAATTGAATGCTTTGTCTTTATATATATACATAAATATATATATATGATATAAACATACACAAATATAAGTACAACATATGGTCAACAAGAAATAAATAAAACTGAAAACCCTTTACAACTGCATGGCAAGTATCCAAACTAAATTTCAGGTAGCAGATGGCATGAATAGGATACATGTGAGAAACAGGCAATTTCAATTATCTCTGAATAGATCATAAACAGAAAAATTTGGCAAACGACAATTTTTAAAAGAATTGACTTTAAAAAATAACATCGTGTAATAGAGATAACCGAATTGAAAACATAACAATGCAAAGTTATTAAGCTCATCCTGACCATAATTTCATAATGAGTATTAAATGATTATATGTGACAGAAAAGATCTGCCCCAAATACTCATGGCTGGAAAATGTAATAATTAATTATTCCAAGTGGGGCTCAGAATTTCATTTTGGTTATTATCATCACCCAAAAGTAGCTAAAATATCTTGCTTACCAAGTCCCTTCTTAGCTTTTGTGCAATCTGCAGATGAAAAAGAAAACAAAACCTACAAATTGGACCTGTATGTTTCTTCAAGCAGTTATTCAGACAAATTTCAATGGGGTTTATTCATGAGAGGTCAAATTTGCCCACATGTGTCATACAAAAATTATGTTGTTTTAAGCCATAAAATAAGATGCAAAAAAATATTATGTTTAGAATATTTTGTGAGTCATACCAAATAAAAATCTGACCTTCACAAAAGAGTTTGCTCTCTGTTTAACTTATCTTTTTGAGAAATCAAAAGTGTCAGGTGTATCTCTGAAATGTCACAATTTAATAAATATGACAGAGGCTACGTTCCTAAACATTTCATTGAGATGCTTATAAATGCTGTGTATAGTCAGCCAGACTAGTCACTTAGGAATCTATTCATTAGACAGTCTATCTTTGCCTTCATACTCCCCTCCCTCATTCTCCTTTCCAGGTAAGAAATGTGTCATGCATAGAAACTATTAGCTCAAATACCTGGTGTTATTCAGATATCTAAATGTGATTTAAGTGACTAATAGCCATTTGTGTAATTGGGAGTTAGACAGCTAAACGATAGTTTGGGTGTCTGTATTCCACTGAGATGTAAGCTCTTCTCTTAATGTCTATGAAAATATAGTAAAAGAGTTTTCAACCATTCCATTCTTAAGTTAAAGACAAAAACAATTAAAATGAAAAAAAAATCCTTCCTGCATAAATATAGGCAGGAAAAAAGTATAATTTACACTGAAATACACTGAATAATCCTGTTAACAGACAGTACCTCCAAAAATCAGAAAAGAAAGGAAGCGTTTATTGACCCCTGCGATTCCAGACACATTTAGTAAGAATTGAAAAGCTGTTATCCAGTTCAAATGACAATTATTTCTCCTTTTTCATGTTAATAAAAAGAATTTGATCCCTGTTAAAAGGGAAGGTTGTTCAGAAGGCTTTATCAACAGCACCTTCAGCCTGGCATAATAGAGGCACAGCAAAATCAACAGATGCTTCTGAGCACCTCAATAACCGAGATCTGGGTCTTTGGAAGAATGACTAGTCTGCCATTTCATAACTGTCATTTGAAAAAGGAAAAGCGATGTTTAATGACGGCTGGGTTTTACTGCCCACATGAACTGGAATACATAGAACCCATGTATTTTATGTACATTGAATATTTATGTAACTTATTTATACATCTGTGGGCTTATAGCTAGAAACCGATACATACACAACTGTAGTATTTAAAAAATGGACAGAAGTTTTAGGAATGGCGCTTGAATCAAATTACATCTAATTTTCAAAGCTGGTGGGCCAATAGTTTTGGAAGTTGAAGTTTTAAGTGCTGAACATATCTCAAAAATCAGTCACACTATGTTTCAAGTTAGGTATCCAAAGTCAGCAACCACAACCGGTCTCTTGGGTCACTGGAAAGGATGTTCGCAGTAAACACAAGTACAGAGTAAAGACACTACAAGCTGAATATCACTTCCATCAGAAAAAAGGCTGCTATATAATACCTTTCAGACAAAGCAATACAGGAGCCACCAGCTTCAAATATGTTTTCAGAATTCACAGAATCCCTGAGGGGAAGTCAGCTACTTCTTTTGGAGACCTTAACCCTTTCTCATCATACTATCAGACAGCCCTTCTGTGGGTCCTTCTACCACAACTCACAAAGCCAACGAAGTACCTCCCATCTTGGAAGTCTGAACACAACAAAATCTAACAAGGAGTTGTCAGAAGTGTCAGTAGTCACCCCATGCATTAAAAGCCCCAGTCAAGTAGGGATCTGTTGAGCTCATGAGCCCTGTCCTCAGTAAGTGCAGGTAACCATATAATAATCAGTAGTAAAGTCTGCAAAGCTCAGCAAGCTCCATGTGGCTACTCACTTCAAAATGAACATGCTTTCAGACTGGTTACAAGCACAGGGGTTCAGCAGATTTGGGTTTCATGTCATTTTCCCTTCCCAACTTGCCCACTGACTGACAGTCCCACAAATGAACAGCTACTGCTCTCATCATTTCCATAGCTCAGAGCACAGGAGTTTGCCTGGCTTTGTAAAAGAAAGATCCTGATTTTAGAATATTCCTTACTTTCTCTGTAATAATTAAAAAAAAAAAAAAAGACAAAACTTTCTAAAATTTAGAAGTTCAGAAAATTTAAACTTAATTCTTAATATAAATTAAATGAATCCTAGCAGCCCAACTATCAGTTTCAAACTAGTAAATCAGTATGCTTAATGTCAGCAACCAATAAAGCAGAAACATATGCTCTGCTTCACTAATGGCATAAAGAACATTCCCTGATTGCCTTTTGGTTGAAGCCAAATGTTTGTTGGCTAAAACAAGATTTATTTTAAAAAACATTAATTTTCAATAGCATGCAAACTGATTAATTTTCTACTAAAATCTGTGAGATTACTTTTAAAAGACTTCCATAATAGTTTCTACACAAGACCTATCAAATTATATTTCTTGGCCCATAAAAGTCATCTATCGTTTCTTCTGGCTAAGAAACCTTCCCACAGTATATTAGAGTACAACAAGTGAGCTACTGTGTTTGAAGTTACAGCTTATTTTATCAAGCTGTAGAGGTTCTCTACATCTAGTAAGTGGTACACTCCCTTGAAACAAATATATCAATGTTTTCTTTGATTTTGTATTTTCTTTGTTTGAAAAGAATACTAGATGTTAAGGCAATGAAATATCAAATATTCAGTGTATAACTATTGAAATATACACACACATAGTATGTATCATACCAAACACGATACTAGAATAGAACTATGTGACAGCTGCTGAGCTTCCATTTTTCTCATGCATTTACACCAAGAATCAAGAAGTTACATTTTCCAGAAAGTTCAACTCTCTTTCAAGCACTCAAAAGATGTGAACAATTTCTCTGAAGTGTTCCCACTATTCTCAGTGCTGAAAGTTTTAATAAATTAAACATTTATTTTCTGACTGAATAAGAGCTGTTGAACACTAGGGCCATTTGAAAATCTCGTCCAGTGGGGGCATCTCACAATGACAGAAAGTCCAAATAGCATCTTTAATATAACAATTCATTACACTTGAGGCATAACACTGTATTATCTAAGAAAGAACTGCAAGATTGGTCCCATAAAATGTAAATTTTATTTTTTCAATTTGTGACCAAAGTAATTTTAAGAAACCAAATAATTCCAGTGCCTCAGAGATCAAAGTAAATAAGTGGTTTCATGAAAGGGTCAGCTGAAAGTATATGGCATACAGTGACTGACAAAAGATTAAAATGCAATCACATACAAAAAAGCCACAACTTGAAAGAAATCATGCATTCTTGAAAAGATACTTAATACTAATAGATGACATACTTTTACTTGAGTTTGGATCATCTATCCTCATGACTCATTATGTGTTTGAGTACATCAATTATATCATAAATAATTTATATCATTACAATGTTCTGTGCTTTAATGCATTTAAAACTGTTTCAGACAGATGAGGGTCTTACATGTCTCACACACCTCAACAGGCCAGGACACTAAGACTGGAATAAAACCTTCTTATTAATAAGTCTTTATACTTTTTCATATAAATATGTTAATTCAAAATATACCAAAGAACAAAAATCAAAGTGCTATGGTGTCCAATTTACAGACAGGGTATCTGAAGCAGAAAGGTTAACATCTTTGCCCACACTCAAAGGAAGTCACTGCAATCACTGTGCTTCCCTCCAGATTCTGAGGCAACTCCTGGAACATAATAGAAAACCTAACAAAAACAGAGCTTGGAGGAAACATTCTCAACATACAGCATGATCACAAACACTGAAAGACTGGTTGACATTTTCAAAGCTGCAAAGGGAATTTGGATGCCACCAATTCTCATTAACTTTAATGGGAACTGGGCATCCAAATCTCTTAGGCAGTTTTGCAAATCCCACCACAAATGACCATTTAGGTGGTAAGCATTAAATGGTATTGCCTGGCAGGCACCTTTATCTTTAGAGAGGTTCATAAAAGAAAGCCTCATTGTTTTCTTCCTTGTAGAAGAGTATGTGAGCTAAATGAAGTTTCTCACTCATGGCTTACACAGAAACAATTTTTCCTGCCCCTTGCAAGGTGCAATTCAACCAGTTTCTGTAGGCTACCAGCAGGAAAGTCAGGACAAAGAACACACATAGGAAAACAATCACTGCTGAGAGATAAAAAGTAAATTCACTGCAAGTTGGTGAATATTTCCGAGCAGACACTTCTGAAATACATGGGCTTTTTATTTGACTTTTAATAGAAATATTTGGTATTACTAGTGCTAAATTTCTCACCTATTCATTTTTTACTTTCTATATGCCCGTCTTTCTGACTAACACCTTGGCATTCAAACAAGTACTATGCTCAAAAATAAAAAAAATAAAACCTGTATAAATGACAGTGTTCAACCATGAACACATTGTCTTTTATGAATATTATAATCACAGAATCAATAAGCCTACAAAGAAAAAACAGGACACAAAACGTGTTTTGTCATTTCTGACGAAGTTATAAAAACAACAGACATTCAATATGCCAAGTGTTCTTCAATCCTTCATAATCATAGCCTTATTGAAGTGAGGACAAAAAGGGTCTAATTGCATAGGAGCAATCTCAATGTAATAGGTTATACACCCAGGCACTGCTGCACAATACAACAAAAACAACGTTCCCTGTGTATAGCAGAATGTCATCTCTCATTTTCAGGCAATTACCTTCTTTCTTGTCAACAGTTTTAATAACCTCCATCATCTCTAAAAGACTTTTGCTTCAGTTAAATAATTTTCAGCTTTTTAATATGCAAATGTGCTTGTTCATATGCATGGGTGAAGTGGCGCTGCTACTTGAAATGTGTCAGTACATTGTGGAGCACCTGCACCTCGGGGAAGCTTGATTTAATTGACACCTAATACTATTCATTATTCCACTTAGTGAGCAACTCCTATTAGTCACCTGTAGGTTTTCCTATAAGCAGTGCTTTGGCCACCAATGAAAATATGAATATTTCTATAAATAGAATGGCCATATTTAGTAAAGGGGGTTCACTACTGGTGAGTCTGGAACACTATCTCATTGGGAATATTTCTTAGGATTCTCCCCCACCCCCATTCCTCCCAAGAACTTTTCCTGACTATGACAGAAGTCAAGAGTAACTCCTATTTAAGATATATTTTATCTGTGTTAACTATCAATACCTTAATTCTATAACTGTATTAAATGAACATTATGTGAAGTATGCAAAAGAGAACAGGGGAAAAAGAATCAAGGTGGGTGGTTTTTATTAATGTAGCTACTGTTTCCTTAAAGTATGATCTGAGTCGGACAATTCGAACGTCTGCTTTATATGACCTGAAAGCAATCACAGGCTGTGCAAAGAAATGCAGAATACGTGTTATTAATTGAATATTCTTGTAATAAATATTTACCATTATTTTCCAGTTTAACCTTATCCAGTTAATAGCCAATTTTGCTCAATTGTGAAGAATGTGCAACAAAGATCTTTAAATTGCCACATGAAATAATTACGTTGAATGTAGGATTCTCTGTCTTTACTGATATAAATGTGACAAATATATGCTATAAATGGATACAATTTAAAACTGCCATTGCTCTTTTATTGCTGTATTAGAACTCGGGCACAGTGCACCGTATGTGCTGAGTTGATGATATCGGGGTTGTTTCTTTACCACATGGTCTGTAACCTTATTGTTCAGGCCACATTTCTTTCCAGCATTAATGCATTTGTTAGTCCCAGAAGGCTTAAACTACAGATGTTTAACATCCTGCTTATGGACAGATCATCTGGAATATGAACTAAGAAATCTATACGACTTATTAGTATATGTTATGAGTGCAGCAGAGATTTAATAGCCTGTTCAAACTAGATTAGTGAAACAGTTTCTTACAAAACTGCAACTTCTTAAAATAGACTCATATAAAAATGAAAAATTAAGATATTCTTTTGATTAAAAATGATTTTTATCAGAAGAATTCGTCACTAATTAATGCTGTTTACATAATAGTGCATGTAACATTAATTACAGCTTTCAGAATGTTAACTGCAAACCTTTTTTTTTTTTTTTCTTCTGTGAGCACAGATTTACCAGTATGGTAGAAATCAGAGCTCTTTTGAGGGCTTTTCTGCTGTGTATTCAAAGTGATCATAAATCAAGTCTAGAATTCAAAGACAATTAAGGACACAGGCAGTAAAAAAGACTGAGTAATGCTAACCCAGAACTCCAATCATTTTTAAAGTAAGTGGGGAGAACACTGGTCAACTAGGCGATTGTTGGTATCCCCCAAAATGTAATCTCCAAGCTGAAGAATGGCAGCTGGCAGAACAGCTGGTGAATAGGATTAATGTCAGAAGAAAGAAATAAAACTCAACATATGTCCAAGCCTGCGGTGCTGGGACTGAGCATGATTGTACCCCGACGGATACCATGTGTACAGCTGGAAAGTGCCACTGTGCCATGCTTCTCTACCCCACAAGGTCATTTCTAAGAAGTACATCTAATATCTGAACTGAACTTCTCCTTGAGAACTCTGACTGATTAAGAAACGAACAAACAAGCTTCATAACACAAACATTTTGGACCATTTTAAACGCACTCTGGGTTGTTTTTTTATAATACAATCTCAACTAAAAAAAGCAGATTGGTATTAAAAAGGACAGATTGCACTAATGTAAATATAATTTTAAAGCTATTTAAACCTTTTAATCTCATCTCATTCAGACATCCACATTAAAGGTTCAAATAATACAAAAACTGCAAGTTTAATAAAATAATTTAATTTCATAGTACTTACATATTTTACTGAAACAAATTTTAATAAACAGCCTACATAGCTAGGCTTTGCCAAAGAAAATTGGGAAAAAATTGAAATTAGCACTAATTCATGTCTATATTTTGAAATGTAAGCTCTTAAGTGTTTTTCAGCTCATGTCTCAGCATACTCCTAATTTTTTACTGTCACAGGGCAGTTGTTGGAATTGGTTATAGTGAAGAATAGTAAACATATAAAAATTCCTAACTCATGAGAAAGACACAAGTATTTTTAGAAGTTTGAAAAGAACAAATTATATTTAGTCTCCACTTTTCTACTAGTGGCTTCAAAAAAATCCTATCAGCTAAATAGCAAAGTTCATGGACAAACAAACTCTACACAGCAATTGTGTACAGAAAGAAAGAGTACAAAGGGTTAACATAACCAGTTTTGTTCTGTGCCTAATGTAATTTTCAAATATGGTGATTTTGGGTACCTTTTATTTTGGTTAGGGAAAATAAGGAAAAAACCTACAATACCAAGTCCAGGTCACTTTCAAAAATACCTGCTTCAGCTATGTTGAACTTAAAATATCTATTTGATGAAAATGCAAAAATTATTGAAGTGAAAAGTCACAGCCTCACTCCTTTACTATTTTCTTGTTTTCTTTCTTTTTTATTTTCCTTCTATTACTGTTTTCTTTTCTTTTTTCTTTTTCTGTTCTTTTTTCTTTTCCTTTCTGGCACAGCAGGAAACAAGCGGTGGAATAATATCCCACATACTCTTTCCAGAGGAAAAGACACATGCACCTCAAAGGATGCAAGCATGCAATGCCACCTTGGTACCTTAAAATGGAATATCCAACTGGTGTTCCATCTGTCAGCTGCAAGACAGCAACAGGTAACCAGAGGTAATGTTTTATTACTCATGCTAAGTTGACTTCACTAAGGAGAGTAACTGTACTCCTTTCCACTTAAAATAACCAACAAATGGCAAGCAGACCTAATGAGTTTTTCCGGTTTTGCATTTTTCTGAGTTGTAGAAAGATTCATGCTCATATTTTAATAATAATGGAAATCCTTTACAGTAAGAGATGTAGAAGAACTACAAAAAAACCCCAGTACAAATGAGAAACCAGAGCCAGTCTGAAACTAGTGAATGTCAAAGACCACAACTGTTACTGACCTGAAAACAGTGTAATTAAAAATGAAATTTCTACTGAAACCTCTAACCTTTTTTTATTTATCAGGTGCTTATACAATAGTCACATAATTTTAAATACCGTGGTATGTTACAGAAAAAAATAGAGGCCTTCTATTCTTGAAATATATTTTATTCTGGTATAACTCTATTAGTGGTGAAATTTTAAGTGAACTAAAGTAGTATCTACTGACATACTTTGTATCTAAGAATTTCCTAATGCATGTTCACTCTCTTAACAAAGATACACAATTTGTCTTCCATCACTTATTTAAAATGTCACTATAATCTATTTATTACATTTATCTGGAAATACCTATGCATTTTTACCAATTTCTCCTAATCAATTCTCAAAAAAAAACCAATAAAGAAAGTGGGAAAATAATTTCATCCAATGATAGTAAAAGTATGATATGTATTATATTCTCATGTCTTCATGACTGACTCTTTCAATAGGAAAAATGCTGAGAAGTTTTAATTTGTCAGCAAACACACAGATCTGCATTTCTAACAAAGGTAAAACTGCCAGGAATGATTTTGAGCTTCCGTTCAAGAAGGACTCATACGTGAAGGTCTAAATGTCTAATCAGGATAGCAAATTTTGGGTATTTTTCATTACATAAAATTATTCCATGCTATTTTAAGATAGTCTTGATTCTAAGTAAGAATATCCAGCACTGATCTAATATGATTATTTTACTGGCAAAAATGTTTTTGTTTACATTCATAAAAAAAGGGAAAGAAAAGCACATTGCTTATTAATATCTACTGAATTGTTTAAGAGGATTTTTAAGATACAAGTTAAAAGAATTTCATAATTTCAATTTCTCCTTTTCATTTAATAGTAGACATTCATTAGGACCCACACACTGTAATAAATTATAATAATTTCAAACAAGAATTAAATTACTAGGTACCTAGTGAAAGAGCCATTTTTTCTTAGGTACCCTGTAATCTAACTGTCAGATTTAAAATCTATTCCCAATCAACTCTTCACAACATTCACATTTATTCATCTATGCTAAATTAATAAAAGGTGTGAATAATACTGACAAAATTGATCATTATTGTTAATGTAGATTTAGAAAATTATAAGGTAATCTAAAATATAAAAGGAATTGAGGGAAACTATTACAGTTCTTATAAATAAATTCATCCTTTGCTATCTTTTTTTTTAAATTGGGAAAAATTTTCAACAAGAATTTATTGAGATTGACTAGCAAAGCTATTTAATAAATTGCACATTTCAGAACAGAACTACATTTTTATTTCAAAAACTATTAAAAGTTTATGATGACTCTAATGCAACATGAGAGTTCACCCAAAGCCTTAAAAAGTAATGCTGAAACACCAAAAAAGCTACCCACTATCAGACTGAATACAATTTTTTTTGTAAGTTGTGCCTAGGGTATGCCAAGCACCTTCCACAAGATCCTCAGTTATCTCAGGTAACACGGAAGTAAACGGAAATTGGGGTCATCCCGAATCACTGGGAATCCAGATCTGACCGAGTACACCAATTCCGTAAAACAGGCCGAGCATCCCTCCCCTTTATCTGTGTAAACAGATATACAAGGCATTCTCCAAGGAGTTAAAGGTGTTACACAATCATCTTTCCTTATATACAGACTTATCAGCAACGAGAAGTAACCATTGGAAATTATTGCTTCTCTAGTAAAACCAGAGACAATGTCTGTATCAGACTATCCTGTCCTTTGCACATTTGCAGTAATTCCTGCTATCTAACCTCACTGACCCTCTCCCCCCTGACAGGGATCCCTGCAGATAAAGTAAAGCATGTCAACATCTGTTCCCATTCACACCGATTTTAATTTACAAAAAGAGCTTTGCTATTTTCAGAACAGACTCCAGAGCACAATGACAGATTTAAGGCCTTTAATGGGGTTGCGTTTTGAGTGTGTCAGCGTTTCATACTCACCAGGACTTGATTCTAAGGGCCTGCACCAAAGGAAGCTGCAGGGGTTTGAGGAAAGGGTGTTCTCCTCACTACTGTGCTATTTACCTGTAAACCAGCTGGCAAAGTTTTAATGTCCTTAACAAACCTCTGCATTTGCTACTTTGACCAGAAATTGGAGACCCAGAGCACCACAATTCCTTCCCTTCCCTTCCCTACCCCATCCCTTCCCATTTTCATCCTGTGCCTTCCTTCTACCACTACACACCTTTCTGAAACTCAGCATGTATTACTGGGTGTATGTTTTCCAAAATGCTTTCTCATGACATGGCTCTGTTCTTAATGACTTTTGAACTCACTGTTTTTTGTGAAAGCATAACCAGGCCAAAGCCCTTTGTGGTTTTTGGCTTTTGTTTTTGGTGGTTTTCTTTTTTTAAAATGGCAGTCCTCGGTCTCTCCAGTCCTGATATATTACAAATACTTTCAATAACTAACTGTCATTTTTCTAAAGTTCCTCTAACTGGACATTATTTATTGATTACCCTTGAAAATCTGAAGAACTTATCCCACTAGAAAGTTGCAGAGCACACAGACTGTGAGGATCACAGTTGTACAAAAACAATTCACAGAATTTCAGGGAATTCTTAGTGACTCAATTTTTTACATCTCTTCAAGAGGGTTTAGTTGTTTTTTTTAAAGATATACAGTATGAAGAGCAACTTGGAGAAACAATGCACAAGTTGTGTTGTAATCACATAACAGCTAAGACAAGAGCAGCTGAGCAGAAGGAAGATGGGCAGTGGAATGTCATACAGTAATCAGCACTGTTGACTAATCAGAATTTGAGACACTAGAAGGTAATAAGGGTATTATAAAGAATGGCTTATTGAAGGAGCAGCTGTTTATGTGTAGCTCACTGTTTAAATGAATTCCACTAGATTGCCATGGTATGTTTTGGTTAAAAAAAAAAGTTTTACTCAAAAAAAAAGAAGAAAAAGAAAAGATATATCAGGAAGGGCAAGCACAAGGGAGCAAATACTTGCATATCATGACCACAAGTACATAAATAGAAGCAGTTCTCTAGGTACTGGGGACCTCTAAAAAATGACATAAATTCATTGGCCCTGGAAGTTACAAAAGAATATTCATTACTTAGGCAAAGCTTAAATGTCATCTTTGTTAGCCTCAACCACTGAGCTTTGTTGCCATGGGCACAAGAGCTAAGGTGGTTATGAAGGGTAATAGACAAAGAGGAAAAAACCAAGGGAAAGTGTAACAAAAAGCAACTACAGAGCCATTTTAAGACATTTATATTTGCACCGGCAGCCAATAAACACAATAAATAAATTCAACCTCATTTACAGAAAAAAAAAACTTTAATATCTCACCACATAAACATAATAATAATAAAATAGAGCTGTGATCACAACTAGGAAAATCTAATTAAATACTGTAAGACCAAAAATAGAAACAATATTCAAAATCACACAAATGAAAGCAACAACTCACTATAATTCTCAGACAGTAATCATATTGCTCAAATCTATGCGCCATAGGGTTGCTCAACACTTTTTTTTTTTTTTTTGCCTGTTTGTTTTCAGAAACCAAGTTACACTTTTGTTTGAAAAATATCTTTGAACAATTGGGGGCAGGAAGGAGACTGCCTAATTGTAGTGGAAATTTATCATAATCCATTATTTAAAATATTCTACTTTGGACAGCAAGGGCTTGGTAATATTTAAAAGCAGTCATCAAGAAGTGGAAACTCTGGTATCTTTTGTAACAGTTCACATGTCAAACTGGCAAAGTGCCCACAGTGTACGGCAGAAAAATCTATTTAATGTCTGCCCCACAAGGCGACATGAGGCTTGATTGGCAGAAAGCAGAGAGTGGCTTTTGATCATGTGTCCTAACAAGCAGTTCCAGCTCCTGTCTCTTCGGCTGAGCGGCTCCACATTACCTATTCAAACAGAAGTGACAGGCCACTGCACTACTCTTTGGCTCTAGTCTCACGCAGTGGGAGCTATGCTGGAGACAGAGCCACTGATTAAATATATCACTTTTTCAAGACAAGCAGGTTGTCTGAATCAAAGTTGGACAGAATAGACTCAACATTATTAAAAGAGGATATAAAACTGGAGTTGAGTGATGTTAGGCCAGTGTGTACAGCCTCAGGGATTCACAGACTGACAAGGGGAATAAGGAACAGCAGAACTCATAAAGCAGGGTCAGAAATTAGCTGTGACACCTTGGCCATTTTCCCATCACTTCAGGGCCACTGTGTTTCAAATCCTGTAGTCTCTTTTTGGCCTTTTTTTTAATGATTTTCTGTGCAGAAAGGAGGAGGGGAGGGAGATGTAAAAACCGTTAACTGCTGAAAGTTGCAAATTGCAGTTTTACAATTAGAGATAAAACATTAGCCATATTTTGCCACCTAATATACAGTGTTTTCTAATTAGATTGTGGCTTTTTCCTTGTATTCTCATCAGCCAAATTATTGTCATCAAATAATTTGTTGATACAGCACTAGCTACTCTTGCTCTAAGGAATAGCTGAAAGCTGGGGAAAATGACTGAATAGAGATGCTTATTACATTGCCCTGTTAGTTCATTAACAAATTGGTTTGATTTTTGAGGTCATATCTCTGGCCACTGTCTGTTGTGTTACCTGATACACAGATACAAAAGGGCAACAGACATGATTCTTTGTCTAGTCATTATATCACAGAAACACCAGATACACTGAAACCTAGTGGAACCAATGCTCCAACTAAATATTTCATTACAAGTATAACTGCAGATGTAAGAAAACCTATTAACAAAGCTGCAACAACCATATTTAAACAGCTAAAAACACAAACAGTCCACAGAGGGAACAGAAACTGAAGCAAAGGAATCTTATTTTACTCAGTGATGTGTGTGCATGCCAGATCTATAAAATTATTTCTGGGGTATTCGAAGTTCTGTAACAAAATATTGAAATTATGATATAAAATCTAGGCAGATTTTTTCCAGAACTACTCCTGCAGTAATTCCATTGAAATTAATAGAGATACCTCAGGAATAAACTTGGTTCAATATTTATTTTTCACTACGGCAAGTTCTTCTGACATTTTAACAAACCTCTGCCCGATGTGTTAGTTTTTGTTTCACTGTAAATATTTAAAAGTAATCTGCTTGTTACATATTTAAGATATGATAAGGACTGCTTAGACCTACACTGAGAAGCAGAGCTGTTTTAAATATTGAATATGCAGGTAAATTTTAAGATAGAGTAGGAAGAACCGAATCCTGTCCTCATGCATATCCCGTAACACATACAACACAGCTATAAATGCAAACAGAATTCATTCTTAAGGTGGTGTTAGACTAAGAAATTCAGTACAGAGCCCTCAAAGTTTTTGGTGCCACTGCAGGCTCTCCAGGCTGTAGTGTTCAGACTTCTTCCAGATGGGTCAAAGAGCCTGCTTTCTTCAACATTTTCAAACAAATAAAAGAAGAGTATTAGGTTCAGTGAAGATCATGATTTACTGTAGAGGGTGTTGTCACATCAGGTTCTTTAAGAAATGTGAGCAGGAGGCAGTGCATTGTAGCTTCATGTCGAAATATGGCAAACGGTTATGTAAAGCATTAAGTAAAACAGTTAACAAAAAGGAAGATGAAAATAAACAGCCATTCATACATAGGGCACTGTGCCCAGGAACTCTGGGCACCTATGTAAGTAAAACTAAAAATATATTATGATTAATAAAAGAAAACAGCTATTAGATACATTCCAAAATGCTAGGCTGTAGAACAAGACATTTTGGCACAGCTTTACTGACTGGCAGCCCATGTTAAGGACCGACCCAAGACAGCAACAGAACGAGAGCTGCTAGTCAGGACTGAGCAATGCTAACAGGAGCTCTCTGCAGATGTTTACACAGTACTTGCCCTCAAGACTATATTTAACAAGGACTGTTCTGCATTTTTTTTCAAGAATATCACAGTTTGAACTTTACAAAAACACCACCACTTCTTTAAGTTATTAAAGCAAGACAGAAGAGGGAGGCTTTGACACATTAACAACCATTAACTCTTGCTTTGTTTTGGAGATCAACATGCCAATGAGTAAATAAGAAAGAAGCCTGGCTACAAATAGGAATTAGAAGGATTCCTCACAGTCCAAAATACATTTGTAAAGCAGAGAAATACGTAGTTAAGAACACTGAATTATGTTTTTATTCTTGGTTTTTGCTTTGTGCTCGTCAGCTACACACCAGGAAGAAAGAGCACACACGCAGGGCGAAAATTCGAATTATACCACCAGGGCTTGAGCACACACCATTGAAGTTCCTGATAAAGCCCCTCTCAGATTTAAGAGTACCAGCTTAGTCCTACACTGCAGAACTAGTGGCTTTAAAATAAAACATATTTAACACGACACTTTGGGTGCTCTGTCCACTTCTGGGCTCACCAGTTCAAGAAAGACATGGGCATACTGGAAAGACTCCAGGAACAGGCCTCAAGGCAAACAACTGACTGGAGCATCTCTCATATGAAGTGGGGCTAAGAGCTCCATGAGTGTTTAGGCTGGAAAAGAGCAGGCTCCAGGGGATAATATATAAATATCTGATGACAGGAAAAAAGAAGGCAGATCCATGCTCTTCTCAGTGGTACCTAACGATAGGCTTGGTGGTAAAGGGATCAAACAGAAATACAGGAAATTCCCTTGAAACGTAAGGAAAACCTTGCTTATTGTAAGGATGACCAAACACTGAACAGGTTGAGGGGTTTCCATCCTTGGAGATATACAAAAACTGATGGGACATGTCTCTGAACGACCTGTTCTAGGTGATTGTGCTCTGTGCACAGGGGTTGGACAGTGCCTTCTAACCTCAGCCACTTTTTGATTCTGTGATTCTATGGGACACACAGCAAACTGAGTGTAGGAGAACACTGTCACTAAAATAAAGACCGTAAGGCTCTTTCTCGTATTGGCTGGTATACTTGAGAGAAGAAAGCTGCTTTTAATGATGACTTCCTAAATTTTATGATGCTGAACTGAGCAGTTCTTTGTAAAAAGGATAAATTAAAATGCCAATTTCCTCCCTCACACTAAAAAATCCTCTAGCAGATTTCCAAATTTTTTTAAGCTCAAATTCTTCCCATTGCAAATTTCAGAGAAAATAAAAAATGCCTAAAAATACTTAAATATTTTTTTATTTCAAATGGAAAAAATTAACTACTTTTTTTCCTCCCTTATTCCTACTCATATTTAATAATACACAAAAGTAACAGTGATGTTGAATGAATTTAGGCTCCTTAACAAAATATTTGTTTGGGGTTAATTACCATGGCTGGAGACTGATCTTAATAATTCTTTGTTGCTTCCACTGGAGGCAGGTTTCCCTCACGAAAGAAGTGGCATCTTGGAGTTTCAGAATGAAACACAGAGGTAAAAGTAGCTACTCTCTGCATTAGATGAACAAGACAGCCTGAGCATGCAGCTGCCTCATGCATCCTGGGAGCAAGTACCTCTGTCTCTCTTCTGGCAACCAAATAAAGTTGTCAAAATTATTTTTAAATAATGATAAGGTCTCTAAAGCAAACACGGTATAGAAAAATAAGGAATATTTCAGCATTTAAAATGTATATGCTGCTGAGCATTTTTACTGTCATTTCTTTAAGAAATGCAGATCTAATTAGCTGTATCTCTAAAGTGTGTACCTAGCATTTTTATTATGTATTATAACGTTTTGCTTAGAGTTGACATTTTTATTCTGACAAGCACTGTCTGGAGAGCTCTCAATAAATAATACATTTACAATTTTCAGTAAATAAGCACTGGACACAAATCGTTATCCTTACTTACAGCTGCCCCTCTCTAATAGTGCTTTTACAAGTAAGGTGACTATTCAGTCTAATGTAATACTCTCAGTGCTGGAAAGATATTTTCATTCATTACCCCAGTCACAAGCACTTAAAGCACTTTTAGGCCCTGTTGCAAACCAGCAGGAATGGCAAAGCAAATAAAACCAACTAAAACTAAAGTTCATCACCAAAGCAATCTGAGGCCATCCACTTACAGAACTTGGACAGTACAATGGCATACAAGATCAGCCATGTTTGAACCCCATTTTTCCCTTGTATTTTTATATTTAGATTAGCAATTTAGGAAGGGAAGTATTGCAATCTAGTCCCTACTATTAAACTGATGACTACAAAATGTATTTCAATTGCCATTTTAAAGCATGATCTGATCATAACGTTGTTTGTGTCACAGTACATCAGAAACCAATGAAGTTTGAATGTATATTTCTGCTGCCAAGATCATGCAACTGAAGCAACTCTCCATATTTTCACAGCTATTTACTCGCATTCTTTACCACAGAGCTCATTGTCAGTTGTACCTATTCACACTGAACTTGCCCTTCTTACTGGCCCTAGGGAAAAGATGGCTTTTAAGATATGCTATTTTAATAATGCTCTCACAATACTAATATCATACAAATAGTGTATAGATAGCAGGTGTTTTACCATGTCTTAAAAGGAGACAAAAGTGTAGAGTAGCACAGCGCAGAAAATTATATCAAATGGAAGCATGGACACAATTTGTCACACAATAAAAGGGGTAGAGTGGGATTAAAGAAAAAGAAAAGATAGATGATCCCTGAAGGTAAGACATTAGAACACACAGTCACCAGGGAAGAACTGGCTGGAATGGTCAGTAGATGCTGGCATTGAGAATATTTCAACCTTTTTCAGTATAACCTGTCCTGGTCTACAGCTCAAATTCAGGGATAATGAGAAAAGAGCACAGGCTCATTTTTTCTAATGAAAAGGATTTTGCTCATCTCAAATATTCTGGGTTGAATAAAGACATTTCTTTAACGTAAGCATTTCAAAATGGTGAAAGCAAATATCTACCCAAAAATAAAGAATTGCCATGGATGTTCCAATCCTCAGAATTGAGTCCTGAATGTCAGACTCTTCCCCCATCAGGATTCAATATGATCAACTCTGTTTACTAGCAAAAGCAACAGTTTTGTAGATGTGCAGAGGAACAACCTGAATTGGGAAACTGAACCTCCAGAAAAGTAGAAGCTCCATAAAATCCCATGAGTCCTACACCTAGGTAACTGTCTGATAGTAACCAAGGTGTATTTTTGCCTGACAGGTTCTCACAGGGCTATTATCAGACTAACCAGATTCTTGATGATGATGCTGAATAAGATCTAAGAATGGAAGGAACATGAAAACCTTATAGCAAAACAGATGATCTACACAACCTATCAACATATTCATACAGGTCTCATTCTTCACGATACTTATGTAAAAGTCTGTACTCCACCCTTTTTGTGTGCCACGAAAGCATTTCAGAATAAAGAAAACTGAAGGGAAGCTTTCAAATGTAGCATAAGACATATTGAAAAGTACTGAAAAATTACTGTGTCAACACAGAACCTTTGAGTAATGACTAGATGCTCAAATGCAACACTGGGTAAGACTGTAGTGCAGGCAGCCAGACAATAAATACAAAGATGAGGTGGAAAGATGACAATAAGTGTCACTTTCTTAAATAAAAATTGTGAGATAGCATTTAATCACGAAACAGTACTCTGAAAGACTTAAAGAATATAAGAAAGTAAAAAATCAAAAATGCATAAATCCTCACAAACCTAGAATGATACATAAAAACATGAGACAAAATATTAATGACCAGAAACAGTACGGTTACACAGATTGGGTCTCTCATTGCAAAAAAAAAAAAAATTTAAAACTTATATTGCATTCTAAATTTCATAAAAATTTTAATAAAATTTAACAGAATGAATTTTTGATGGAAAAATCAAACACAACAGATAGAATGGAAAAAAAAATGCAACTTCTGTTAGTTACCAGAAAAATAACCTTATAAAACACTTTCTTTGTGCTAATGTTCCTAAAAATATTTTAATTTAACATATTAAAATATTGGAATTCACTGTACATTTCAACAAATGAATTCTTAGAAATTTTATGATCCATAAAATGTCTCTAAATAAAAGAATACATTTTCCTAAAACAGCGGTATATATTGCAAGGAAAAAGAGTAATCAATGTGCTTTTACCAAGGTAATTGGATTTAAAAAAAAAAAAGACAGAGAAACAGCAAGTTGCATTTAATTATTTGGTAAAGAGATAAGTAATTGAAGTAAACAGTGATTTAGGAAAATGTGTTTCATATCTCTCCTTTAACTTGATCTGAGTCATCTATTTATTGTGTGGACCTTGGGGCTTTTGGAAGCATGTTTGGAGTTTAGGAGAAAAATTCTTCATCTTAGATGTTATTATATATGGCTTCTAACAAAAAGCAAATAAAAGAGAAGTATTAAATTAACCATCTACATAACTGATTCCGAATTAACTTAGCATAAGTGATTTTTAAGAAGAAAAGGGAAACACGATAGAGTGGTACCTAGCAGATATGGCAAGGTTTTTCAAAGGTGATGAAAGAAGTTTGAAGAGGGTTTTTAATATCCAAAGGGCTTGTTTCTAGCTGAGAAGAATGGCAGTTGTCACTTGTAAATTTAATAGATATCACAAAAAAAGAGAACAGTAGTATTAACTCATTTTTAACCATTACTTTGGATAATCCTAATAGCAAAACCCAGTAATATTTTTAAAGCCTTGAAATAGAACAAAATATCTTTAGCCATCAAAAAAAAATAAAGAACAGGAGTCTATAAACAGTCTATAAATGCCAAGTGTATTAGAAGAGCCAGGGATCATGACTTTGTCAGTGGAAAATGTGGGTATACAGCACACTGCAAGACAGGTAACTCAAATTAAATCTCAGTAAAAATTCTGAAAAACATTTAAAAATATTCACTGACCGCAAATGGTCAACAGTTCACTTCTAAGACTGATCCACAAAGGAGAACTCCTGACATATACTGTCCACAAAGGTTATGCTAAAAACTATACCAAAACAAGTGTATATGTCTGAACACTTTCTGTTCTTAGCTGTGGCAGGCTTAAAACAAAGAATACAAAGAGAAACTCTCCATTAAGTTAATATAATATAATATGCACAGATTCCATCAAGAAGAACCCAAAACAACAATAAAAAAACCCAAACAAAACCTCAATAGGAGCAACAACAACAAAATCACCCTGCATAAAATTACAATCAAAGTTACAATCCACTTACAAAACAAAGTATGTGAAAGTTTAAGTTTCTTCATTCCCTAATAAATTAACAGTAAATATGCACATATTTGTGTGTGCCATAATTGAGTATGCTGTCCTTACTGGAATGATAGAAAATTTTATAGGGGAAGTGTTAATCTATTTTAAGCCAATATAACAAAACATTTTTTATTATTACTAACTAATGAAGCTGGAGAAAAAAAAAAAAAATCACTACTGAGTAGTGCAGTAAGATTTTTCCCTACTGCATATAAAATTAATAATACATGTAAACCCTTAATTTTTAATTTAGATATCTTTAGACGTATTATATATCAGTATGAGTTACATATATCCACCCATAGAGAGAGAGTACAAACAGGTGCATGAATGACAGAGAATAGATGGAAATTTATGAATACACTACTCTTTATATAGATGTTCATTATTCCAACATGCATGCATAAAAATCTTTGATCACTGAATGTTCAACTATGGTCTTCAAGGAGGAAACAAGAATGGGAAGCACTTTATAAAAAGCTTGTGCTAGAATTGTGAACTGAACTTGGTTGAAAAATGATACTGTATACATTGCTCAGAATCAAGGTCAAAAGTGAATTGGGAATCCGGGCCCTGAGTAATGAGGGCTTAGCACTTAGCAGAAATGACATGCCCAGTTTCCAGCTCAGAAGTGCCAGCTGACCTGCCAACCTAGCATTCCAGATCTGAAAGGGGGAAATCTGCTCTCCTAGCTACAGACAAGATGTATACTACTAATTATTGCTCCTAGAGGCTTATGATGAAGTACAGTAGGATAGTTGTCTGGAAGCCAATTCTCAGACCAGAATTCAGGCAGCTTAGGAGGTAAATCTGTCTCACAAAAGTAATATAAGCAATATTCAAAAAGAAAAGTCTTTTAGTGAAGGGGGATAGAAAGGGAAAGAAGCAGTTAAACCATACTATCTAACACAAACTCTTCATTTGAGCTGTAGAGGTTTAATACTTGATTGTACTGGAGGATACTTCCAAAGAAAAAAACCCAGTAAAACAATCCTTCTGCTCATAGGAAAACCAAGGAGAATATACTCAAGTTATCCAAGAGGCCCTTCAGTCTGGTCTTGTTGAGTAAATTAGACACCTGTTCATTTCTGACCTCTTCTGTCTTATGAGAACACATGTCAGCAAAGTCTTTACATACTCAAATTAACTCTAAATATTTGTAGCATTCTTTTTTCAATTAAAATATTCTCATCAATTTTTTCATTTCCAAATCATTACCAATTAAGACACAGAAATGCCTTAATGTACAAAAAAAAATTGCAAATACTGGACCCTGAAATAAAAAAAAAATGTTGTTTATTTTGTGATGTTGGTAATTTTTGCTCAGACTACAAATAATGCTAAAAACATGCCTAAGGTATGTACCTTCCTGTATGAGGCGCTCATGTTCCCAGTACTACACACAAGACATGACACTGGCTGAAGCACTATTATTAAAGAGAGATTAAAACAGCTGTACATTATGCTGAAGCACTCACTCTTCCCTTTACAAACAGACGGTCCTGGATTACAAGCAGCACTTGACCATTTAAATCGCTACAACAACCAGATTTAGCCAGCTGGGCCATATTCTCTTAGGCAATGCCTGTTGACCTCCTCAGTCACAGCTGCTCAGATGAAATTCTCATCAGACAACTTGTTTTCAGAAGCCAAAGGACTCTGATTAAATATATCTATTTAGACATGATAAAGTCTTTCAGTATATATTTTTTTTCCAATGTTATGAGGTACAGTGGAGACTAACAGACACCTAATATCTGAACGTATACCACGAAGTATTTAAGCAACTCATATTACTCAAATTCAGATCCTGAAGATGGACCAGAAAGTGACTATATAACAATATTAAAAGAGACTTTTTGCTGTACTCTCATTGGGGTTAGATCCAACGACTAGAATGCTTGAGTTCTTTACTCCACTTCTAAATCTACAATTAACTTGACATATGATTGTATATTAGCCCAAATTCCACAGCTACATCAATGGTCATGGAGGTCATCCCTATAAAATAGGCTCAAAGGAACTATTATATTTTTTTAAAGGAGTCATGCAAGACTAAAAGCCCCACACAATAGTATACAATGGAAATGCACGTCTTTTCCCCACTCCATTCATTAAAGCAATATATATTACGCTATTTGCTAAAAAAATCAGCCAGTGGTTTTTAATTCGGGTAAGAAATTTTGTGACAGATCAGAACTAAGTACACTAAGAGCTCCTCAGTTGCATTGGTTGTATACCATTTTAAGAAAAGAACTTCATAGAAACATATTTTAAAGGATAGCTGTTAAAGAATGTCATGTGTGGTATATGTATGATCAGGCTATTCATTAGGTTGTTTAAAAGACACCATCAGATGGCAAAACAATTTCATAATCTCATATCTTATTTCTCCAACTGACTCTGCACAGAGTTAAAACAAGTTCAGAGTCTTACAATTTTTAAAATATTATTTTATTTTAATCAAACAAGTATGGAGAGTTTACTTCTTTTTAATTCAGAGAAACCTGTGAATATTGAAATAGGTATTAAAATCTAAGAATTTTGGTATTCCTGATCTACACAGAGGTTTAAAAGCATTGAACTTTCTAACTGAAACATCCCGAAGAATTTCCAATCTTTCTGTTAACAATTTTTCTATGTTAGTTTATATAATATCAGACAGATGTTCATTATTTTCTGTTGAATGTAAGTAACCTCTTTTTTCTACAGAAAATTCTGGATGAATTGAGAAGAACTTAACATAGTTAAGTTCTTAACATAACTTCATAGAATGGCTTGGGTTGGAAGGGACCTTGAAGATCATCTAATTCCAACTCCATTGACACAGGCAGAAACACTTTTCACTAGAGCAGAGTTCTCAGAACAACCTGGCCTTAAATACTTCCAAGGATGAGGCATCCATAGCTTTCTCTGGGCAACCTGTTCCAGTGCCTCACCACCCTCACAGTGAAGAACTTTTGCCCAATATCTAATCTGAACATGAAGATACAGTCAATACCTTTGAACTTACAGGCAGACTTTAGAATAGTTTTCCAGTATAATGTGGTCCATAAAAGGCAAGATTAGTTTATGCATCAGAAATGACCTTTATTTCACAACTGATGAGAAAATATAGCAGAAAAGGCTCCAACTCAGTGAGAGGGATCCCTTTGCTCTGCACACACCTCTCTTAAAACAACTAATGTGTACTAATACAGAGGAAGCATAGAAAATTCTCCAAGAATTCATACAAAAATAAGCTATCAAATGCTTGAATCCACACAGTAAGATACTGTGTTTAAAGTTTTTGATGCACATTTTTATTAGCACACTATTCAGTATACTCCTGGGATAGTCTTAGCTGTGGTGTCAATATAATCAACAGCAACTTCTATACTCCTGCAGGAAAGTAGGAGCCAAGACCTTTGATTAGCATGGAGTGTCGAACGACTGCTACTGACTGTAAAAACAACTTTGCTAAAGTAATATTTAAAATAGTTTTCCTAGTCTAGCCACCAAATCTAAGAAAGAAATTTTTTAAAGAGTGATCTTTACAGCTGAAAACAGACAGATGGTAGCAAAGAATCTGGGACATTCCCTCTTTAGAGATGTTTCACCAGCTTCAGAAAGGATACCTATAGAACACATTTATCTATGTACTGGCATTTAACAATTATGCCAAGAAATTTGAAAGCCTACTTCCATCCCTACATGATTTTAGCCTTATTTAAGCATATTGTTGTATCAGCTTCAATTTTAATTTAAATTTACATTGATATGTGGAGTACAGGGAACTTAACCTCAAGTGCACTGTTTGAAGTGCACTGTGACCATACCATGAAACTGAGAAATCAAAATAATTCTGAACTCCTTCATATTTCAAAGAAAAAATGGATCACAAAGTTCTACTGTCTTGTGGCTCTGCTACATTACAAATAATCTTCTTGGGTTATTTTTAATGTCACAAAGCAACACTGGTAAAATAACTAAGAGAATCCACCTGTTTATCTATTTCAGAGCCTCCTACACTCACAACCTCACTGATTCAAACTCATGTATGGGCACACAGACTAGAAGGTATTGTTGCAGAACCAAGCAAGACTTCATTCTACTTGACATGTGGAGAAATTTTCATGGTGGGCCCTGACTGTGTGCACAGATACTCTGACAAACTCACTCTCCAATTCTGTTTGGTTCCTGCCATGGCCAAAATGTTAGCAAAGTCAATGAAAGTATGTGAATGAGGACTGAATACATAAACTACCTCAGCACCCAGAGATCTGTCCTCATTTTTATTTCTGTTTTAGTACTTGTAACAATATCTGAGCAGACTGCACAATTCTAGCTACGTAAGTTAGAACTATGTACTTTTAGATTTAAAACTGTTTCCCATTCTCCTAGTTGCAGATACTGGGTCATTAGGGTGATGAAAGATTGTTTAAAATAAACATTTAGCTTTTAAGAGAAGAAGAACAAATACCACTGAAGAATATCCCTCACTACTCTACAACCTGTTCAGAATTCACCACAACCTCTCAAGTAAGAGCTGAGTTTTCACTTAATCCAACATTCTTGCCTTGACACACAACCAAGACACTTTAAAAAGTTTTAAAAACTGGCATATTTGTCTCAAATCCCTAAAGGACCTCAAACTACCACTGCCATGGAAACCTGTGAATAACTTTATCCTAGCCATTGCCAATTATGCAATTTTATGGCTCTTGATATCCAACACATCCTTTATGCTATAAAAATTATAGGGTTTGGGGGTAGGGAAACTGTATCAGTCTTTTGCAACACATACCTTCTTGCTCAGTCCTGGTCATTTCTTCTAGTTTCTTCTGCTTCAGTGTGTCCACCACATCTGCTAGGCTTCCTTTGCGGCGTTCCGGTGTTCCAAAATTAACACTGGTCATTAACTCACTGCGGTCACGACCTCCTTCGTCGGGCTTGTTTGGTGAGGTAGAGGTATTTCGGAAGGAATATAGGGAACATAACTTATTACTCTCTGACTCCTGCAAAGAAACAAAACAGGGTGAAAACATAGGCTACTCTCTTACTGCAGAAGCATCTCAGACAGGTAAAAGCAGAAAGCATTATTTATTAGTATCCTTCAGTTCCTAAAATGACCATTATGATTTGAATTTCTTGATTTCAGTGCTTCAGAAGGGCTCTTTTGTCCTTAAGCCCAGTTCTCCCCATGCTTCAATCATACTTCATGTCATCTTCATTATCTTCATCAAGGATTTTCCTTGTCAGGAACAAGCCACTTCAACACTTCTTAACAATGAACATGTTAAGCTTTTACAGGTTTTTTTTAGTTCCTTAAGTAAGGGTGATACATGTACCACTAAGAGAGAAAGTACAGGCGGGGACAAATTATTCCTGGATAAATCCTCAGCTAATGGAAAACAATACAACTTTAAAACTGAAGAAAGAGGTAGGCCAACAAACAATGAGGAACAAGGAATCTACTTCACAGTGAAATAAGGCATGGTACATGTCTACCCATGCTCATTCACTTCTCTTTAAATTAAGGCTTTTTCTTACAGAATGAAGGTTAAAATGCTTCTAATATACAAAAGGAGGTGTTACTTTCAGGCCAACATAGACAAGAATGAGCAAGGAAATGAGTTTATGACAGAACAAGTCATGTATGCCCAATACGTAGATACTGAGACTATGCATATCAGAGGTGTTACACAGTCAAAAGCACAGAAGTAAAAAGGGTTAATCTCCCTTGTCAACAGATAGTGCATATTTGAGCAACAAGAATTAAAAAACAAAAAAGGCATCAAAAAGCCATGAATAATGCCAGTTCTCCTCAGTATTGTGTTGTCGCTCAACAGTCAAGCCTTCCTGAACTTCTCTGGCTCAGACTTCCCATTCTACCAGCAATAGATGCAACATTCACTGCGCCTCTGTTTTCACAGTTTCAGCTAAAAAAAGAACAAATTCTTCAATTTGCCCTCAAAAACTCAGCCACAAAAATTTCTCACACACTTCCCTTTCCAAAATTACTCTTCTATTTTAATTTTTAATAATGCCAGGCTAGGATTGCTAAAGAATTATTGATTATTTTTTTTTTCATTTATGGTAAGCCTAGAAATGTCAGTGTGTATATTAGATTGGTGAAATATTTTCTCTAAAATTAAGGAGTAATAATAGTGGCAATACATTTAAAAATTAAAAGATGAATTAATAGTGTTGTCAAAAATCATTCTCCCAATGCACAGTGTTCCCCATAACAATAATATTCCTTCTATTTATGAGCTGAAAATAATCACCTACTGAAGCAACCTTTGTCAGGAAATGCCCTAGGTGAAACAAGGTCTGAAGAAAGGCTAGAAAGCATTAACCATCAGCAACAACATCAGATATAAATTTTTGCTTCAGTCTGGAACAGATTGAGAAGTAGTTGTGCAATGTAACAGGAGGAGCAACACCAACAATGAGCAAGCACAGTAACTGAGGGCTGCGGACTGTGTAAAAGGCGGTGGCAGCACATCATCATCAAGAACAGCAGTAGGTGATCAGCACAACACTGTTACAGTCGTTGGAGAAGGAGGCAGCATTTGCCAGTGATGTTGCAAAAGTATTTATTAGCTAAGACAGGGAACTAGAAGACACTATCGCACCCCAGTAGTAGCAGCACCCTGTCAACATAATAGGAGTGACAGAGGTTTTGTAAGCACGAACAGAAAGATAGGTGACATGGAACAGAAACTTTACATTTGCTTTTTCATCTATCAAACATTAAAGAATTTTTCATTCCATCCATTTGTATTCATTAAAGAATCAAATATCACAATGGACAAAAATATCTTAGACCGGGTACAGAGATTAATTTCTTTATAAAATCACAGAATATTCTGAGTTGGAAGGGACCTACAAGGATCATTGAGTCTCCAGCCCTGGCTTTGCACAGGACAATCCCCAAGAGTCACACCGTGTGCCTGGGAGTATCATCCAAATGCTTCTTCAGCTCTGTCAGACTTGGTCCTGTGACCACTTCCTTGGGGAGCCTGTTACAGTGCCCAACCACCCTCTGGGTGAAGAACCTCTTTCTAATATCCAACCTAAACCTCCCCTGACACAATTTCAGGCCATTGTCTCGAGGTCTGTCACTGGTCACCACAGAGAAGAGATCAGTGCCTACCCCTCCTCTTCCCCTCATGAGGAAGTTGTAACTGCGATGAGGTCTCTGCTCAGTCTCCTCCAGGCTGAGCAGATCAAATGCCCTCAGCTGCTCCTCATACACATTCCCCTCAAGGCCCTTCACCATCCTCATGCCCCTCCTTTGGACGCTCTCTAATAGCTTAATGCCTTTCTTATATTGTGGTGACCAAAACTGTGCACATTATTCAAGGTGAGGCCACCTTTAAAATGGAAAGCTTTCACATATTTAATTGTTTCTGAAAACTACTTTGCATTTTTCTAAAAACTTGGTCTTATCACAGAGATGAAAAAAAAGGCATCTTCTAATATTTTTCAAATTTAGAGCTTGAATTTCATAACTTTCCTCAGTGAAGAATTAACACTTTTTAGCATGGCATTTTCACCTTTGAAGATGACAGTATAAGAGCAATCTAGTAATTTTGAAAGAATCTGTTCTCAAGAGAGAACATGCTCTTACATCACATGAAGCACATCCATCAGGTTCAACGCAGGGGTTTTCATGCTCTCAACCAGAAACACTAAATCTACTGTTTAGCCCAGAAACAAGAAGATAAGGCTAATCTGTGGAGCAAGTAGAAATAACTGAATGTTCTTCCTCCTGATAACCTATCCTGTCCCTCGTCTCGATGCATATATGGTCCAGCACAGTGTTCCTTTGCCGCTAATGAAAGACTCTCCAAGTCCTGCCTCCATTAGGCAGCACGTTCACCCTTCTTTTTCTTGCCCAAGAGACTGCAATGTCCATAATGAAGATAAGACAAATTTAAACTATATGTAAATGATACAGATCTATGGAATGGAGGCAGAATGACAGCCTTTGCAAGAATGAGGATTTGTCCAATTAATAGATTCTTTTATACTGTCAGTTTTGTGGGTATTTAAAATGTAAAACAAAAATAAATGAATAAAATGCATTCCTAATATTTCTGGTTCTGTTTAGCCCTACAGCTACAGTACTGGGGTCACTAAATGGCTAATACATTTGCAGTGCATTATCTGAATTGGCAATATAAGAAACCCAGCAAGGATGACTTTCTGAGCCTGATCTCTTTCTAAAATGAGAAATTATTAAAAAGCAAGATTGAGGATCCAGCAGAAGAACTGTACAAACTGAAAGAAATTCAAGGGGCTAAATAGGCAAATGGAAAAACTGTAGACTAGTCTAGTGTAAATATCTTATGTAATAATAGCAGAACTCAGCTAGAAAAATGCACATCAGCTGCATGTACAATTATCTACGAGAAACAAAACAAATTCTTATGTCTTCTTTGATTCTGGATTAGTCTGTGAATAACCAACAAATAAAATGTAGCTAAAATGAAATATTTAAAAGGCTTCAGAAGGAATTTTATTGCTACACATTCAGAATAGATATTTTTTACTGGTATGTATCTATTGTTGGCAACTTTCTTCTCATTACAACCACATAAACAGGTTATTTTGACCTCACATTCATGGCAAACTAGACAGATCAAAACACAAGGGGACAAGGGAAGTATTCCTGTTATTTTTTTCCCTAGAAAGTTGACTCAACTGTATCTGGTGTTCCTACTGCAGCATTCAGTTTGTTGAAAATCAAATAAATGTTGCAGCAAGTTTACAAAGGATTTTAATTTTCATGGTGCATCTTATAAACTTTTGCAGACCAATTGTTGTGGCATGTCACACTTATGTCCCAGCACCTCACCCACTGCATGACCAAAACTGCAACTATCACATACATTACATGCAGGCCTGGCTATCAAAAATGAATTTGCACAGACATTCACAAGCAGCACAGAGACACCCTCTTAATACATCTTTATGGCCCAGGTATCCTCTGAAAATAGACTAGTTGGATCACATATGTTGTTTTAGATAAGAGGTATATCACCTCCACAAATTGTTTGTTGGAGCTTTTGCTCTAATGCAAAAAATAATCTCACTAGAAAATCTGAAGTTAAGATTAAAAACGACCACCATGCTTTCTATATTAGAACAAGATGATGAATTCATGGTTGGGAAAGGAGAACCTGGTCCTTTTGAATATGGATATGGGAGGATTCACTGAAAAAAGATATCCTATCCTTAAGAAGCTTTATGAAGCCACCTTTTACAGAACAAGGAAGTCACAGTTGGTTTGACCTGAAGAGAGAAAAGAAATGATGCTATTGAAGATCTTTTTCAAGTTTTTTCCAAAAGCATGGGAGAAGAGGTAAAGGCAAGGAAAGTGCCTAGTCAAGATCAGCTCAAATTATTCCATTTTGCAAAATCCAAAATGTCAAATTCATCGGCACTGATGAAAATTCTCCACGCATGCCAACTTTTTTCCGCATAACTGATAAAACTTGATAAGAAAATGAACAAGAGAACATGACTGATACAAATGTCCACTTAACATATTTGGACACAACCTGGTGCCCAAATTAATCCAGTAGCTACATGATACACTAAACAACTGACACATCCCTGAAATCTCAGGTTTAAAATTCACATATTTCTGTAAAAATGATCTTTTAAGTCTAAACTTGAAGTAATGTCTTTAACACATGACATTCCCTTCGAAAGGTGCATGCTTCAAGGTGTTCTATTCTTATTGATGTCCGTGATTTCCATGTAAGGAGGGAGAAAAAATGGAAAATATCTTATAATCAGATGAATAGCAAACATTTAGTCTATGGACAAAAGAGTTAACACAGAGCATGCTTCTTAATCCAAGACTGGTGAAATTTGGTCACAGTAAACCCCACACATTTTTAATCTTGCCTATATTAGAATTAAATTTTCAGTCAAGAAATAGAACAACCATCAACATTATTAATAAGTGTCAGCACAAAATATTATGTCCATCTGAAGCATATTTTACTTCCAGAGAGAGTGGACTGCCATGTTTGTAATTTGCTTTTAACGGTGTTAGCTAAACACTTTACTTACTACAAATAACAGAGCAATGTGGGTTTCTTCTCAGTTTCAGGTCCAGGTGAAGATTGCTTAGGATCCCTACACACCTTTGCTGGATTTACAAAACTATCCTCCCACTTACACACTAGTATTGGATAACTGTAGAACAACTACTTATATCTTTACCAGAATGCACAAGGGTATTGCACAGGGATTTTTGTTCACCACAATGGAGGCATTTCCAGACTAGCCCTCTAACAGTTGGGAAATAATAAAATTTGAAGACAGCTTATTACAAAAAAATAGGGACAAATTTGACTACAAATCTGACTGCTTGGGAAAAACATGATGATTTTGTATCTTAAACTTTCTTGTTTGCCTTACTCTGTAAGATATAAAAATGCTTTAATTTGAAATGGTATTTATTTGCAGAGACAACTAAATAAGAAAATCTTACTGCTCAGCAGCTGAAGAGAGAAACTCAGTCTTGACCACTATTTCAGCTGGTTACTATTCAGCAGGGACAAAACTGAATCTATTTTTGAAATGTTGGTTTTTCATATCAAGGTAAATAAATGGTATTTTTCCTGTGTCCATTTTCTGGCCAGCCTATTAGCACAGACCAAATTTTATTACTGATCATTCAACCCACTGTGGTTAGTGTTTTGACAAAATGTTCCTATTGTAACAGTTTAAATACCTATATATAGACACTAAAATTTAAGGATTAAGTTTCAAAGCGAACAAAATTGAGAAAAATAAATAAATGCAGAAAAGACAGAAAACTAGAAATTATCAAGGCATGGACACTAAAATACTATGCATGACTCACTCAGGGATAGATAGCCCATGCATGAAATCATACTTTTACTTGCCCCTGAAACCTTTACCTACCTCCCTACTCATGTGTTAATGGGAAAATAACATTTAGATTTACAGCACAATATGGTAAAAGCTTTCCTAGGTCTATCCTTGGCCTTTTTCATGTTAGAGGACAGTATACTTTAACCAATCCCAAATTTTCTTTGATTATAGGTGGTCCAACAACAGTGTCCAAAAGTCTTATCTTTCCAGGCTGCCTGGTGTAAACGAGTGGCCTGTTGACTACTCCTTTTAGAGTTGCTGTGAATGACTCAAGAATAGCTTTGCTACCAGCAGGAACAATTCTGAATAATTACAAGCAACAGCTTGGTATAAATAAAGACGGGACTCTTTGTGACTACATACACAGCATTTTCTTCACATGCCACAATAATTCTTTTAAAACTGCTACATTAAGATAATATGCATAAATTGTTCAGTAAGCCTCTTACTCTGAGAAAATTATATTTTAGCATGTGCATTCGCTAAATTTCGCAAGTTACGTTGGTTAAATTCATCAAAAAGAGAACTGATAGTTTCTGTACATAGAAAGGAAATTCCTTATACTTTCTCAGATGTTTCTGCTGAAAAGAGATTGAAAAAATAATCATAATTTTCTTGTTAGTGTAAAAAGATATTTTCTTATGTATTTAGATTCTAAGAGTTTAAGCAGTGCATTTCCCATCACTGATTCTCCTGGTTTTAACAAGATAAATGAGGGAGTACTACTGGAAGTGATGTAAATAAAAGTATTGATAGTTTTCCCAGTATTTTTCATATTGAAAAGCTAGTATTTATAGCAATATCTGCAAGCTGAATCATGAGCCAACTTGTGTCACCTTTTATGAAGTCTTTTCACTTCCAAAATAGAGCAAGCAGGCACAAAATTACAGTTCTGTTGGCGAAAGATTGCAGGTTAAAAACGAGATTTGATATTCTTGCTCCTTCCTCCACATGGCCCGAGTACAAAATAGGGGGGTCTGCATTTGGAGGCTGAGAAGCAGCATCTCAGTTTGGGGACACCAGAATCATGTGTGGATATCTGGTGTGAGACAAATCTCTCTTTGGTATCCTCATAAGGGTTAAGGACAGACCAACATTCTGGTGAGCTGGATTCTCTGGTCAGGAGTCTTAAACGGGGTCGGGGGGTGGGGTGGCGCATGAGGCTGCGGATTTAAATGGCAGCATTTATGTTTCATGTAGGGAGGAGAGATCCTGTTTCAAAGAGAGAAGCTCTCTGAAGGTGAGAAAAAGAGGAAACCTCAGAAAATGAAACTGCAGGCTGTACAAAATCGGGGTCACAATGTTAGTTAGTAATTTAAGAATAACTGTGATCAACTTTGATTGAAAGTTGATGACTGCAATCCCACTTAATAGCCAGAGAGAAAACTGTTTCTGTAAGAGTTCAACTGAAATCACAGGATGAATGGCCAAGAAGAAGTAGAAAGCAAATATTACTAACATAAAATGTGTTAGCTGAATTGCTTATTTCCATGTGGATGAGGCTTTTCTGTTATAAAGGGATATTTATCTGTCTCTGCATTGAATGGGACACATGTAAACACCCCAGGAAAGTTGGATATCCAGAGTGGTTTTGATTCCAAGTACTAGAGGCATGCTGGCACTTGGAACTAGTCTGGAGTTAACATATAATGAAAGCAAATGTTTACAAAATCATTTCCAATCACTACATTAAATATGGTTTCCCATTTTGAGGAATTTAATTAAATAGAATTAAAAGAAATTACAAATCTAAGTGATCATTTCCAATTCTCATCCGATTAAGAAAAAAACACAAAAGTTTTATTAAGAAAGATTTATTTAAATCCAAAGCTTGAGAATGACTGCTATGAGCTATTGAGAGAACATCATTTGCTAAGTCTCAGCAAATTATGCTAGTGGGAGGGCAAATGGCAAGTAATGGAATAAAGCCTCAAGTCTTTAACTCAGCATTTACTCTGATAAAACTTCTACTGATTTCACTGCCAAAGTATAGGCTGAATACAATCTTTAAAAAGGCTTGTATTTCATCTTTTAGATACACTGAAAAACCTCAGGAAGAAACAATACAACAGTAAACACTAGCTCTAAGCCAAGAAATAATATGCTAAATTGAGAATAAAAAAATAAAATTAAAAAAATATTTAAAAAATAAATTTAAAAAAAAGGAAAATTAGTCTAGACAAAAGGTTTAAAAATAAGATGTCATAATAATCAGGCATATATGATATGAGTATGGTCTTATGAATACATCACTGCAAAACCAAATATCTGTTTGGAAGGAAAAGGGAGGGACTTCTTGTTTCATGTAAAGTATGACCACTTAGTTGCAACAATCCCTTCATGCTGAGTTATTGGAGCAAACCAGATCAATCCAGGTAAACCAACACTGGGTACAGATTTCAGAAGGTTACAATTTTTCAGCTATGTGATTTAAACCCTACTTTACAAATAAGCAACGCTTTGGAAAGAGCCGACAGGCATTTTGCTCCATTCCACAATAGAAAATCATCTCAAAATTCTTAAATACAATGAAAAATCATTTCTATATGGCAATCAACTCACCCACAAATGAAATGCATAAACTCATGTGTGTTTTTGTAAGAGTTAGATGCTAAGGATTTCCTTAATTATCCAAATACCATATGTCTTAACTTCCAGTGTTTAGGTTTGGTAATAAATCACAATATTGAGACTTTATATCCTGCACTTTGGTTAAATGCTCTTATTAAGGAAAAAGTAATGGACAGCCATTTACAAAATGAATATTTAGACTTACATTTTCATCTAAACTGAAACTGAAGAAGCATTGTGATCAGTCCCAGCTGATTAGCACTGTTTACCTTTTGGGTAAATAAAGACACATATTTTGTGATGCATGCTTGTCAGAAGCTGCCAAATAAAACAAGGACTGTGTGGCTTGGATACTCCAAACCACTCTGTATATATCCAACTTCCCCCTATTAGGTCATCTTAATTGTCCAGCTTATAACTAGATCTATTGTAAATATAAAAATGAAATTTGTCTTTATGTTTTAGCAATATTAAATGCACATGAAAATCCTTCTCTGTATATACTTACATGACGTATATTACATGCTTTATGTTTCCCTTTTAGCATTTGCAGAGGAATGCATGCAGGAAACCAGCCTGCTGCATAGAGTACTTGTATTTCTTTAAGGTAAACACTGATGAAACATTTGGAAGATTGAAATAAAAACAAGACATTTATGGGACATAAAGGTATCACATAAAATTGCTGTGAATTACAATAACATTGGCTGAATCCCAGAACAGATAATCCTTATAAACATGCAGGAATGTTGTAAACTGTGTATGAATGTCAGTGATACAGTACATTAGAAGATTCATATTACACTTGGTGCTGTGTAAGTCTCAGTCCCTGGATTTTTCATGGCCTCA
The DNA here is from genome assembly GCA_035041135.1 of Platyrinchus mystaceus. NCBI lineage: Eukaryota > Metazoa > Chordata > Aves > Passeriformes > Tyrannidae > Platyrinchus > Platyrinchus mystaceus. Next base: position 12,791,730 of record JAWWLV010000179.1, read on the forward strand.
AAGATTAAAATAAATATATGTAGTATCTTTTCTTCCTCCATGAAGATATTTTATGTACACAGTTTTATTATGCTGAACAAAGATACCAAAGTCTGTTTTTTCTTGAGCTGTCAAAGTACAAAAGAAATGCAAAAAGTCCTTGCACAGATGTAGTAAAGTGCTGGATTTTATCTTTTGGCAGGTGCTCAATATGCAGCCCACATAATCACATGTTAATGACTGGAGTGTGTTAATCAGCATGCATACCTGATTCCTTCTTGCCCACGGAAAAAAAAAATTAACAATTTAGAATGTGTTAATGCTTATACTTTTGAAAAAATTCATGTCAATATACAGAAGTGAATTAAAAAGTTTTCAGAAATTGCTTCATAAAAAATAGGAAATGTTAAAATAGGAGAATTGACTAAAAGTTTAGATGGACAAAAACAACAAATCTTTTGTGAAGAACTCAGGAGATGATTAATTCTATTTAAAACACAGTTCACCCTAGAATATAGGGAAAGGTTTAAAACAGACCGTGCATTTGGAAAAAAAAAATTATACAATGTCAAAATGAAAATAAAACAAATATAAGAAGTATAACAACAGGGAACAATTTTTGATTCTTCTTCAAATACATTCAATTTTGTATTTCACCACCTCCATTAAGCACATTATCCTGCATGATTTTAGGGAACTGTTTTATTATTTTTAATGTGAAATGTAAACATCTTTTTATGCTAAAAAATGCTTGGTAAAACTAAGTCCTTGATATTTCAAACCTTTAGACGTGTGCTTAACATTAGAGTTGCCAGTAGTCCTAATAAAGGCAAGTTAAGCACGTTCCTGAATGCTTTCTAAATCAAAACAACATGCTCCAAAAAAAAAAAAAATTCTCTCTTTTCTGCAATATATTTCTCAATGAAGTTTATTTTATGGAAAAATATCATACCATCTGCTTTTTCACACTCTTTAATTTCAGTCAAAACTTTGTATCCATGCAATTATATATGAAGGTATTTATCTCTTTAGTTAGATAAAAATTCTGATGCACTACCTGGCATGCAGAAATAATATCACAAGCACAGTAGAATTGCTTTCGATGATCACAAAACTCAGATTTGTACATGTAAATAACAGCTGCATGAGCAATTTAGCAGATAGAAAATTGCCAGAGTTTAGGGCATTTATATTTGATGCATTTTATATGTTCATATTCAGCCCGTAAAGGAAGTAAAAATAAAATTTCAAAACATGTAATTGTATCTATAACTTTTGAGAATTTGAAGCCATGAATTTATATAACAACAAATTCACAGTGTTTAGCATGTGTAAACATTTTCCAATGATCTTCCCTAAACACCTGAGTTTATTTTCCTTAAAGGGAAGAACCTTCAACATGAGAAGTTAATACCAAGGAGCAGGGGGGAGCAACAGGATTGTGCCTGCTTTAAGTAGAGACAGCAAGCACTGAAACATTAAAACCTTCAGGACAGCATTTATTTCTGTGTTTCTGATGCCAGTAACTTTGCTAAAGCTATATAAAGTTAAATTTGATACTTGGTGATTTAAAATTATTTTGAAAGGAACAAATACATGTGGTATTAAGAGATCTTCAATTTTTCTGCTGCATCTCTAAATCTGCTCGCAGTACTGCTCACAGTACATGCAGCCACAGTGGAAAGGTAGCAAGTCTTTCACTCTTTTGGCAAAAAGTCACCATAAGACAGAGACTTGACACAATTATGAAATACATGTTGATGTTGCCATTTGAGATAAAATCCAGTGAGATACAATTAATTTCTAAATCCAAGGTGTCTCTGAATGATGTTACAAAATGTATAGGGAAACACAGCATAAGTTTGGAGGTAGTTAATTGCATTTGTGTATGTATATGTGCTCAGTTTCCGTCAGTCACAGGGAAATAACACCCATCCCTTACATTTGAATTGCTGCAGTTGTTCCCCATAACAGTCTCTCACTTCCAAATAACGGTAGAGCAAAAAGATGTGGATGCCCTCATTCAGTGTATGCACACACTGTCTAACTTACACATTACTGGGACACAACAATCCAGTTACTATTAAATTTAGCAAAATTAAGTATTTTTCAGTTTCCCCACTCATCCTCTCTCTGTCTTTTGCCCTAAGAGAGACAGGTTTTGGATGCAATCTAAAACTTTGATTGTATCACTTGCCTGATACTCACTGCCCATGGGTGAAAGCATGATACTTTCACCATTATCTTAGTACCACTTTGCCCTCTTCCCTACAGTTTACTGCAGCAAATAGATATGGCCCTAGCCTAAACCAGATTTTATTTCCCAGTAGGGCTACAATCAGTAAAAATACCCCATACATCCAGGTATTTTTATATTAAGTTCCAGTTAGAAACATATGTATAATCTTTTCAGCTCAGCAATATGAATATACAGAAATCTTTGGGTTGTTTTATCTTCTCCCCACTGGAACATCAAATTGGCTGGTGATATGATACTTGCAGTATAAGTCATTACAGGTCTGACGTTACAGTTGCTACACATTGCTGAATCTGTCAAATGAAGAGGGAGCACAAAGGGAATTTCCAAATGCAGCTGCTATTTCCCATTTGTTAAATCCTTTTATTACACCATATAAGTACACAGCTGGGAAATACTATAGAGTGGGAGTTAAAACAAAATATTTTGGCTTCCAGACATTCAGAATACACAAAAGACTCAGTGGAAAGCAATGCCTGCTATCAAAAGGGAGTGAAAGTTTGAAAACATTTCTAGCCAGTGTAGTTTCTTTATGATAATGCACAGCGTAGTTTAAAGGTATCTTACATTACTTGAAGTGTTGCATGCCATAAATGTTGGGTAAAATTGTAATTTTTTTTCCAGTCAAATTGCCCTTCTACTGTATCTTTTTTAAACTTAAGATCTGTACGGCCCTCATAACAAGTTAGGATGCATACTGTGTGCTCTCTCAAATTCCAGTGAACTCCTTAGTAGTTTTAGGGGCACAAAGATGCAGGATTTTGCCCTTAATTAGATACCAGATAAAAGAGAAAATTTTTTCCTCCCCATATGTCAACACAGCATTCCTTCAATTTACTATCTTTTAAACAGAATACACACATTATCGATGCATTTTAATGACAGCACTACTGTCTTTACTTTCAGTACAAATGGTATGAACAGGTGCTTCTTCAAATCTGCTTTTAAAGGATCCGTGTGGGAAAGGGTCACAAAGTACTTACCTTCTGGCAATTTGGTTTTATTAAGTAGAAAAGTTGTCACTACCACAGCACCTAATCTCAGAATTGCCCAATCCACCTTCTGGAATTTGTTTCTCTGGAAAGAAACTTCTTTCCTCCCTTTAAGGAGTATGAACATGTTTTCATCAGGATAATTGCAAGCACCTCTGAATTCTTTCTTAGCAATATCAATGCCTGCTTGGAGACTGAGATACTTCAGGAGAACTTTCTGTAATTAATTGAGGCTTAAATGTTTGCTCACCAAGGATGTATTTAAGGGAGAAAAAAATCATCCCCTCTCGCCCTCCCCCCCAAAAAAAAAATCAAACAAGGTACCCTAAATGACAGTCCCTTAAGGACAAAAACAATTTTTCACCACTTCACTGTGGTGACCTAACTAGTCATCTAACTCATCTAGCTGTAAATACACTGAGACCTTGCTCTGTACATTTTAGATCTCTTTTAAGTGCAACGAAACATCATGCCCTAGAACTTCAGTCTGCACTGGCAGCCAAGCCTTGCAAGTAATATCCAGCTTTGAGCTGGGCAAAAGAAAGAATCTATTTGGTTTAGCTGAAAGCTATCTAAATAACATATATCCACCACCAGATTTAAGCCAAGGGACTTCTAATGATTTTCAGGACATTCATCTACATATATGATGGAATATTTACTGGAAAAAGGAGAAAGGAAAACCAGAGTGCTAAGTCCCTCAAGCAAAGTTTATGCACCTGTTCTGAAACATGATAAGCTGAGTACTGATTCGTGCCTGGCCAGAGGAACAGCAAGTGTTGACATGATAGTTCAGCATTAGGAAAGAAAACAGCGATTGCACTCTGTCACTGTGAGTGCAAACCCCCTTCAGAGCAATACACACGAGTACAACTGATCATTCTACAAAGGAGTCTACCATTTTGGCTTACTCTGGGTCCAAGAAACAGACTGAACCAAAAAAAAAAAAAATGCATTGAGTGACTCCTGAAGGCTAGGAGTTCCTTTCTCTGTAGGACACAGAGTAATTTTGTCAATGCTGTTGGTGTCCTAATACTAAAATTCCAAGAGTGCACCTGCCTCTCTGAATGAATAGAGAAGTAGCTGATGAATTCACAGATTTACTTTTTCTATCAACAAACTGGACCCATCCTTTCTGCATCCAGCTTGTCCTCCTGACAACACAGAAGTTAAAATTATCCTAATATGCTTATTGGATAACTTGGGCAAAAGAGTAACTCTGTCCAAAATGAGGTTACATCTCAGAATTCTGAATAGAAGACATATATACAGCTTACAACCTACCTTGCCAAATTACTAACATATAATCATTTTTCTTTAAAGTTATTTTTGAAGTTGAAATTTTGCTTTCTTTGTGACAATCACCCAAATACTTAGGAATATTTTAGGCCTGACAGAAAATTCTGCCCTACGTTAAATTGTACAGTATGGATTAGGTAGCATTTTTCTGCTTCAGTTTGATCTTTTGAATCAATCCAATTTTAGGGGAAAAAACCCCAGCACTATATTAAAAAAAGAGATCTTATTGTAGTGTTATTATTTAACTAACTCCAGGCATCATAATATGCACAAAGATCTTTGGTATCTATGTTGATTAATGCTTTAGAATTATTAAATCTAGTCAAATTTGAAATAGGTTCATTATTGTTAGTGCTGTAAAAAAATAAATCTACAATTATATTTAACCTTATTGAAAGCTGCTGATCTGTACTGGAAAAAAAAAAAAAGAAAAAAGGTTTGCTGAAAAGAATATGCTCATAGATATTTTATAAAAATATAGAAGAAATTTTAGGAAAAGGCAGATTATTCTTTTTAAGCTAACTGTCTGAATTTAAAGTCTGTGAAAGTCCCTGTAGGGAGAGTCTGGAATTATGATGTTCTAAATTTACAGAACACCTGGCTGCTCCACGTACCTTAATTCTGTTTCTGAGGAACACATGCAAGGAAAATAAATTGACTGAGATGCTATGCCCTTTCAGACTTCATTCAACCTGCCCATTTATTGCAGAGTTTTGGGGATGCAGAGACAAGTTACAACCACAAAATAATTTTATCTAGGCTACTGAAGAGAATGAAAATAATAATTCTAATCATTCCTAATGTCACCTGTATACAAACTGGTGATCTAGAGCAGAAGAGCATGACAGAATTGCTCATAAACACCTTTCCCCTCCACAAAAAGTTGTAATTTCCTATAAATACAGCTCAATGTTTCTGTCACCTAAAATGCCAGCTTCTTTGTTGTGGTGTAAAGCTAGAATATTCTAGATTTTGTAGGTTCTATTTCTGAGAGACAAGTAAAGAAATACATTAAAGTTTCTTCCTTCAGCACAACACTTTGCAGATGACAAACAGTTGTGAGCTACGTCCTCCTGTCAGAAATTAATGCTTGAATATATGAGCTAGAAAGGTTGTGACATAAATCAAGGTATGAATGAAAACATGATAAATAGATGCATTTCCTTTCAGAAGGTGAACTCATCAAATGACCTCATTCATAAAGACCTGTATACTTAAGTAGATTATACAATTGTAATTTACAATTACACCATATGATGTTGATCTACTACTGACACTGAGACATTAACATTTAAAAAGCTTTACATGTGAACATGCCTTTCAAAATGGGAGCAAACAGTCTTTTACGATACTAATTTGGAAAGCCACTGCAAGAAGTGTGAAACTCACCATTCTGTGTTGGGCTGAGATTACTCCATCCCACTCAGGATCCTGTTGGATGGTCGTGACCAGAGTTGGTAGCTCCTCAGGGTGAGGTTTGTTGTGCATTACATTGTGTAGAGGCAGATGAGAGGCTGCATGCTGATCATTGTTGCCCTCTTCCTTGTCTCGTGATGCTAAGTCCTGGGTCATTGTTTCCTCTCCATCAGCTGCACATGCAAATGGAGAGGTAGCCTGCTTGGAAGACATTCTTCTACGAAACAAGAAAAGCAGACAAAAACAAAAAAATTGGTGCTAAGTGAAAAAAATCAAGCTCAAAATACTCCTCTAAACACATCACATCTGACTACAAAACACAAACATTACTCACATGCATTTAACAGAAATACTCTACGAAGTACAGGTATGGGGGACCTGGATCCAAAACACAGAGAAAAAGTAATCATTGATGCCAAGACAAGGTCAGTGTTAAGTTGTATGATATTGTTCTATTCGTTTAGACTTGTCAAACAATATCTTTTTCTCCAGCCATAAGAAAATAGTGATTTTATTGGTATTTTCATGTTGATTTTGCATAAGAGTTCAATTATTTAAACTCTTACTCCCATGAGCAATCTGAAGGTTATAAGCAAATGTTTAAAGGAGAGAGCCCATCACTCTTACCCAATATCATTCTTTGCAAGAAGATGTTTCCTACATATATAAGAACTTTTAAATCCGTTTCAAATTCTGCTAAATAAGTCCTTTTGCTGTTTGTTTAAAGATGTACTGCTTTTAAACTGTTTAAATTTTAGCTGGTTTAACCTTTCAGAAAATGTTTTCAGGAACTAATGTAAAAAGCGTTCTAAATCTGAAAGGTTTACTGGATGGAGGGATGGATGGATGGATGGATGGATGGGTGGATGGATGGATAATATCTGAATAATCTTTTACAGTTCAGACTAAAAATCTAAAATAATTATGTTTCTTTTCATATTAGGCATTGAGTACAGGATATAGCTCAATAAAATACTTCAAATTACTTAAAAGTGTAATGAATAAATGCATAGATTTATGTTAAATGTCTTTTCCCAATAATGGCCTCTTACTATCATCTCATATGCAAGCACAGCTTTTGCCACAGTTTCTGCACTTAGATGAAAATATTACCAACTTCAACGCAAAATCTGAAAACACTGCATTTAAAATTTCTGGTAAGATTAACTGCAACTGTTAAAACAATCATTAATAAACCTGAAAGAAGAGAGCCAAAATATATTAGCTATTTTCCCAGGTTTTAGTAACTTTAGAATATCCTTGACACTGAAATTGTCGAGAAACTAAGGAATAATATCTTCATCTTAATTGCTTTTTAACAATAATTGATTTCATACCATTTCTTTAAAAATGCACAAATCAGTTAACATAGGAAACCACATGAGCATTTTTCAAATTAGCAAATCATTAACTTGCTAGTACTGTTTCTACAGACAAATAAATACTGATTAAAGGGTCTGGAAATGTGAGACTAACAGTTAAATTTACAAATCTGTCACATGCTTTCATGAATATTACAGTGAAGGAAATATCAAGTGCAAAGAAAAATAATTAAGTTAATTCCAATTTAAACAGTAGTTTTTATGTAGCAGCCTGTGTTTCACATAGGATTTAACAGCTAATGCTAAATTTCTCACAATTAATGAGGGAGTTCAGATTTAGTATCCTACAGTGAAAAAAAAAATTAATATAGGATCAACTAATCTAATTATGTACAGCTCAATATGAAAGTATTACAAGCTTTGAAGTGCTTTGAAACATATTAAAACACTGATACCTATTTAGAATAACTATTCCATAAATAGAGATAATCCTGCCTCTTAAACTTGATACTGGTGGGGGGAAAAGGTTTGTGTTTTCTTCAGGGAAGCCTAAGTGTAAGTGGGAGTCTAATATTAATGTTGCCAATAAGCAGAACTGAGGAATTCAAACCGTGTATTACATTCTTACTACGCTAAAGAATTTGTGTTGATGCTACAGAGAACATGCCAAGAGTTCAGCAACCAGCATTATTGTATGTACTTCAAAAGGTTCTGCTTCATAATTGCTATGATCTAAGATAAAATAAAAGGTTTGCTTTCCCTTTCTTCATTAAAGTAGTCATGTTAATGTAATCACTCACATGAAAATATACGTCATGCTTTATGTAATTTGAAAACCCGACATGAAAACTGAAAGTCACAATAAAGGATTTTCCTTTCTTTCACCTTCTCAACAGATCTTATTCCTGTTTCATACTGCACAAGCTTCTGTGTAAAGCAATAGTTATGGCTGTTTCTTTGCCATAAATTAATCATGACAGAAAACTAGAAATGAAAATGTCTCTTAAGAATAATTTCAACTACAAACTGCACCAATGAATAATAGTGCACAATCCTAATTAGACAACTCTGCAGCTGCAAAAATAGGCTGAATCTGTCCAAAGCTATGAGTTGGTTTTAAAGGCTGGTTTGTTAGGGACTGTTTTCTTAAGGAAGGCTGGGCCCTCAGTCTTAATCAGCCAATAAATTATTTCCTGCAATTACATTAAATAGAAAATTATCTTCAAATTGGGAATGTTAATTGAAAATCAAAATTCAGACTGAAGTTTAGAAATTACATGCTGAATATAATTAGTCGAGAAAGGCTTCACCTCTATTTCATAAACAGGCTTTTGGTGTTTCCTCAAGTGACCATTCGGTAAAGCTGTCTACTGGTAACGCACTATAGGGGAAGCATTTTTTCTTTGCAATATATACTAATACACTTTGCTTTTATCCAAGAGGTTTTAAACACAATTCAATAAAAATCTCTATTCAAGTTCTGATTACATAGAGAAAAGGGACTTTGTTAATGTTAAAAATAAAATTAGATCAACACACTCCCGTTCACTAATAATCTCAAACCATGCCCAGCGACATTTTTCTGTGCTAGAGTAAAACAGACCAAGGGTGGGGTTCAAACGCTTCCTAGCTCCGCCTACCCCTTTTCCCCACTGCTGCATTATGGTCAGACACATTTCATGCTGCACTTCACTCAGTTACCTATAGTTCTAGAGCCTGAAAAGGAAGACAGGCTCAGGCAGGCCTCCCAGGCACTTGCTCTCCTCATGACATAATTTTTAGGGGTGTGTTTCCCTTCTGTTTTCTCCTAGAGCATTCTTAAAACAACTAGGTTTAATGGTAAGTTTCAGGTTTTTGGTTGTTAGATTTAAAACATTGGGTTAAAAGGGACAGAGGTGGAGGGCCCTGCTAGATTAAGCCCTCCACCTTCCTTTCCCAGCACAATCATTAACTCAATGAATATACCTCATTCTTACATGTCTTCTGAGGGTGCCTGGTTATGCACCGAACATTGATTATGCCTAAGTTAGCAATCAGTAAAGCAGAGTAAATTTAAACTTTTGCAGCTGGGTTGTTATCCAGTCAACTCCTTCATGCAGGTTTTACTCATTACCTTGTTACCAGGTTTACCTGTTTTTGCTTAAATGGGAGAATTCTGTACACATAACTGCATCAGGTCAAAAGGCAGAGTTCAGACAATAACTCCAAGGTCTTATCCAATTCAAAAGGAGAAGAATCTGGCTCATTTGAGTAGTTTATGTTTAGGATAAAATTAAACCATAGAACAGTGTGTTGTGTTAAAATATTTTAATGTTAAAATATGAGCATGAATAGCAGTCAAATTTTAAGCCATAACAACTTCCCAATTTTATGTTTAAAACATTCAAAACGCATTTGCTAAAATCCCTGCTGAAAGGGGGAAAAAAAATCAATATTCATAATAAATAAGGCTTGTAAAAGGCATCAAAAATTTACTAATTTCCATTATAATTTATTTTATTTCTCCTATTATCAATTAAACTCACTTGGATGATTTAAAAAAAAAAAGTTTCTGATAAAAAATATCTCCCTAGTTATAACCCCTGCAAACAGAGGTTTATAATGGAAGTGCTGACACAACCCTAACTACAGCAGCGCAAATGGTGCCGCTATAATACACAAAATCAAGTTCTATTATTCTAAACTATCCTCGCTCGGGGGGTTTTCTTTACTGTGCTCCCAGACAAACTGCTGAAGCATGAAAAATTTAAATGCAATCAAGTGGGTCCAATTCTACTTTACTAGAACAAGTGTCTACAGTGGTACAATCTTAAAAGAAGATGCAACAGATTTGTTTGGTGCTTTTCTTTCTTTTTTCTTTTTTAGCTGTTTATTTATAATACTGTGCAGTGGAGATAAAATAAGAGAGGAAATTACACTCACATTATATCAGTATATTGATTACACAGCACACAATCAGAAAGAAAACTACATTGTGAAATTGTTGTTTGGTTAAACTGACAGATTATCTGAACACAGCAATACCTAAAGGTGGAAAATATACCTAATGGGTATGAAAAAAGGTTGATCCGTATTTTCCAAAACTAAAATAAATTCTATCTCATTTTGAACTCGAGACATAAAAAGAATGGGCTTATTTATCAAAATGTCCATAAAGCTGAGGGACTGGACCCCAATTTAAGTTGGTCTCAATACTGAGGTAGTAACACTACAGTTGGAGCTGCTAAGGGTCTTTTACCTACAAAAAGCTAAACACTGTCCCAAACAGCTCCATTCTCTACAGATATCACAGGATTTTTTATTTTTAACCAGAGAAGACCTTCTCTCTGCTCTAATGAAGGCTGTCAGTCAGATTCATGAAACATTGGTTTTCCTTTTTTCCTATAGCTACTGTGTATTACACCTTTCTAAATACCTTTTTATTTTGTTTAAGGTTTTTCTATGGTCTCACATTCTTCAAAAAATTCATATCCTCTCTTTCAAAACAATTAGGTGATAATCCTGACATGAAAGGCTCCGAAACCCTGAAAAAAATCTTCCATCCCTGCTGACTGCTCAAATGATTAAATGTTACAGTGGAAATTAAGGCTACACCTGGAATTTTAGGTGCTAGACATTTCAGAATCAAGCCACGAAGTGTAATGACAGACAACAACAAAGCCCAGACCCTGATTCAAAAATATATAAACTAAGCAATAACAACGAGATATACGACAAAGCAGACTCATAGTTGGCCAGAGACTCTAGCTTCTGCTCTGCTCCACCCTCACAAAGCATTCATAAACCCAAAGGCATGTCTACACTGCAGCTACATAAATGACTGCTTTGTAATACTCAGATATCCAAACTAATTTTAAACAAGCTTGCTTCTGATAGCTCTCCAGCTACAGTAGTGTGGTGCTCAGATGGACTGATTCATCCTGCTTTAGTGACTGCAGTAGAGACATAACCCAGGTCTACAGCTCCAACAGTAGATTGAAATCAGATTAGATTAGAAATATATTCACTTATAGAGCTTTTATGAACAGTCTCCATTCCTTTTCCCAAAGTGCCAGATGAAAGTACTTAAGTGCATGATTAACTGTAAGTATGCAAGCAGTCCACTAATTTCAAATTGGACTACTCGGTTTCAAAAAGTTAGGCACATGTCTAAGTGCTTTGGTGACTCCAGAACTAAATAAATTAAGAGAAGCCATTTTTAGAGGTTTAACCTTTTAAGTATTTCCTTGTAAACTTCTGTGTTAATCTGGTGTTCATAAGTAAACTTCAATCACAGTATCTTATCCGTCCCCACCTTTTAAAAGAGCAACAAAGGTGCATACTCTCTCATAATATTAAACACGGTTACAGGACCCTCCCTTACTAATCAGCACTCAGCTTTGGATACATTAGATGCATCATATACTCTTCTTCACCTGCACTGCCCACAGTATCCTCCTCTTTCATACCTATTTCACAGTTCATCACTTGGTGGCCCTGTGTCTTTCATGGATCCTCAAACACCTTCTGAAACACGAAATCGTCCTTTATGCAATTTTGCAGTGCAAGTTCACCAACACAAGCACAGGCCTGACGTAGAATAGAGTACATTGACATAGTTGCCAAAGAAGTTACTAGAATAATTTACTTATTTCTAGCTGCAAACCAGTTTAGTTTAGATTAAACATTCAGGAAAACTGATCTTTATTTTTTGCTGCATAAATATACCAGTTACAGTAGTGTTCAGATAGACTTCAAGAAAAAAGAACATGCTTTGGCAATAGCCAAAATATTTTGCAGCTCTGCCCCTGCAAAACAATGTTCTGCAGGCAGAACCCAGTAACGTAACTCATTGTAAAGCTAACGCCGTAATCTGTCTGCCATTTTAGAATAAACAGCTATTTCCTAAAATTTTGGAATCTCATACTATTTTCAAGGAGAATGAGTAACACAAATGAATAGTTAGTAAAAAATTGCATTCTCCTGGGGCCTCTCACCCTGATATAAATCCCTGTGCACAAAGCACGAATAACTTGAGAAGGCAGCAATGGGAGAGAATCTCCCAGTTTCTGTTCCTGGCTCTGAGTCACTACAAGGCCTCAGGCCAATCAGCTTAACTCCCTCAAGCTCTTCCTTGGCTTCATTATGCAGGAATTCTACAAGAATTAGTTACATATAGATCATAAACAGCATTGCAAGATTAGAGAGTTTATGGTAATCACAGGAACCACCTTGGAAATAAAAGGGCGGGAGGGGGAGTGGAAGCAAGTGTGATTCAAGAAATGACAGCTATAATGTTAACTGAGCACCCAAATCTCTAGTTGAAATAAGCATCAAGCTAAGCAATACACCCACGGCTTCCAAGATACACACTCAGCTATTCTTGCATTTGTTTTTCCAATCCAGGCAAATTACACTTCTGCTAATAGATATGAATCCAAATCACAAAGTTTGACTTCAGATTCAGACTACCTCAAAGCTCAGGGGGTTTGGGACAACTTTTATGGTATCCCTTCTGATTCTTAATAAACAATGTGAAAGCTATACAGCTCTTTCGGTCTTTTTGGAAACTATTTTTCTCGTGTTCTGCCCTTAGAGTGACCTCCTCAGCCATGCAGCCCCACTGAAATATTAGGGTTAGGGAACAAGTTCTTGTCTATTCATCAAAAACATCAAAATAGACACAGCAAAACAGCCTCACAGCCCACCCTGACTTTTCATTGAAAATCCAAAGTATTTGTTTGGATTCATAAAATGGCAAAACCACAACCTATCTTTCTAGCAGGTTAAGTATTCCATTCTCTTTATTCACTAGCAGAAGCTTCACTTCAAATGCAGTAAAAGGGCAGTGAAAGAATAGTCATTCAGCACCTGGGATGTGCTCATCTTCAGTCACTGTAGTTAATATTTTCTATAGTTTATATTTAGCTGACAATATTGCTGTCACTTTATTTAAACAGCTTGAGACTGTTCTTTGGACTGGAGCTCATATGCCCTGGAATGCTTTGACTCATGAATTGTTTCTCCTGATAATGTTACATCACGTAACCACCTCTGTTTAATTGGTTGGTATTAGCTTCTCAGTGATGGCTGCCTTTAAAGTCCTATGACTAGGCCATGTGTCTCTGGATATCCAATTTCTTACTGTTGGAAAAAGAAAAAGAAAAAAGGCAGTGCTGACTTCCAGCTATCTTTACCAATAATAATGGGAACAAGAACGAGCGTGCCAAGAATTTATCCATCAGCAACTTATTAGGACTTGTTTTTTCAGGCAGAAAGTAAGAGAATATACAATATAAATAAAAGCAATCAGTAACAATAAAATTTAAAAACAATGGTTGCTATAAATAAGCATTAATCCACATATTTTTATGGATTAGAATGACTGAATTGTTTATCTGGATGGTTATATAAATGGTTTTGATAAAGGAAGTCTAAAAATACTAAGAATTTATTTTAGGATGTTTAGACTTTGAGACTTTACACAGAATTCAAGAATACGTTTCTTTTTTCCCTTACAAAGCTAGTTAAGAAGTTTTTCTAATAACTAAAAATCTTCCTGACAACACTTAAACCGGACGGGAATGAGTTCCTGAAAGGTTCATTAAATCCTTTCAATACTCCATGAAAAACGTGCTCCAGTGGTAAGTGACAGTATTATGTTTTTTCCCACCTACAGGTAATTTTCAGGAGTTGCTTAAGATTCCAGGTAATGAGTCAAACAGTCACTTTTTAATTCTACAGGTGTGAAAGGTCACATGCCATTTCTCTGCAACACCTAATTCACAACAGAAATATTAATATAGTCAGATTTCTCTCCCGTCCTTCCCCTTCTCCTGCTGCCTTTCCACGTTTTTGGTTTTCATTTCTAAGTCAAACCAAGCAGCTCAGTAGATAGTGAAATGAAGTATCAGTTTCAGGCTCACCTGTAGCCATTTGCCACCTAATTAGTACCTCCATGTAACATAACACAATGGCTCCGCACTCAGTTACAGATTGTTCTTTTAATAAAAACCTTACACTACAAGTCTAAAAACATTTCTAGCAGGCAAAATATTTCTGATTCAGTAGAGGTTAGGCAATCATCAAAGCACTTAAATGTAGGTGCCAAACCACATTGCCAGGAGCTCTTAGTATTGTAAGGTACTGTTACCTGTCAGCTCAGTGAATATAAAATTGCTTGTTTCTCCAACTGAAGACAATCAAATTGTCACCTTCCATTGTAATAACACACAACTTGGGATCAGCAGAGTGCCAACAAAACATAACAAAAATATCAAAACTAAATTTCTCTAAAGGGTAAATATTTCCATCTGGCTATTCACACAAACAACAAAAAAAAAAGGACGAGGGATTTTATTCTTACTATCAAATATCCTAGTGCTATTTAGCAATAAGATTTATTTGCTTTTCATTAGGTAGAAAAGAAAAACAGCTAAAGGAGGTGATTCATGAAATACTAAAAATAAATACAGGTTAGAACTGTGCTGGGATTTTACTTGTGCATATATAAAGTACTGCAAGGGTCATCAGAGTTGCTAGGGACAAGCATATGTATCTGTATTGTTGTTATTATAAACTCATATATGTAAGGATTCATAAAAATTAATTCTAACTGGCACACAGCATACTTTGGCACAGGCTACACATGACGCGCCACTTTTATTTGTTTATTTAAATGACTTCACTCTAAGAACTGAAAATGAAGTTTGAACTGCAGTCTGCCTCAGAACGGGGACTTTTGGGATATTAAAAACCTGACGAAAACCTTTGAAGGGAGTAATCTGAATACATGAAAAACAACATTTTCACCATATATTTCTTGAGGTTATTCTACAAGTGGCCTACATATTCAGGAGTGAAATTTGCATTTTGGTGATGCAGAGATCTAATAGCCAGAAATTGTATTTTATATCTACAGTAGCTCTGGGCACCTTATAAACTACAGAAGAGTGTCCTAGGTAGGATATATACATGGAAAAATATTTTCATCTGGTTCACAGAAATGAAGCTAAACTTAAATCCTTCTTGAGAAACTTGCACTGATGAGTGATACCATGGATTACCTTTTCTGTATCAATATTCCATTCACTACTAACACATACACAAAGT
The DNA here is from genome assembly GCA_035041135.1 of Platyrinchus mystaceus. Classification (NCBI taxonomy): domain Eukaryota; kingdom Metazoa; phylum Chordata; class Aves; order Passeriformes; family Tyrannidae; genus Platyrinchus; species Platyrinchus mystaceus. The sequence continues at coordinate 12,807,086 of JAWWLV010000179.1, forward strand.
TCTTACATGTTTATTGATGTAAATGCGCCTTCACGTACTCTTTAAAATTTCACCAGTGATGGATGGGGTAGAAAAGAAGAGAGAAGAGCAAAATATGCAACGCCAAGAATCCATCTTTGACATCAGCTTTTCTCTGAAGGTATATTCAAGAAAGGCAGTAATGGACAAGGAGCAATTGCACCAGAGCCAGATGTAATTCTAACCCTTGTGGATAAAACAGGCACAAGGACTACTTAAATATGTTGTTAGCCTCGCAGAAGAGGTTAAGGAAAAGATGCAGCTCCACATAACTGGGAATTCCTTCTGCGCCTTGTCTGACGTGTAGCATCGCCAGGAGCTCAGGTGCAAAGCTGGAAAGGCTGGGCTTTCCAACTGCAACCTGCTTGCAGCTTTGGGCCACTGATGTTTGCTCTTGTACGCTACACCGAATCATAGAACACAGCACACTGGTACAGAGGAAAGAACGCAGGAAGAAAGGAAGGTAGCAAAACCCCAAAACAACTTTAATGTCATATGCATTTTGGTCAGATAAAACAAAACTAGACACAGTGCCCAATTTTCGTTACATATGTGTACAATGGGAACCCTAAAATGTGTTTACAGACCCCTGAGGAACCACCTCATTCACCAGTGGGCTGCAGCTACTACTGGGAGAAAGGAGAGGGTAATCTGAAGCAGCGTACTGTTCAGATAAAGATTTACATGCCTAGCTAAAGCTACCCAGGAAACATTTGAGAAATACCCTTATTTGACTGGCAGTGTGGCCAAGTATAACAGTGGGGTAATGTCTCTCTTTCTCTCCCCCAAACCCTCCACCTCTTTGGCTATGCAACAGGATTGGGCCCTTTTCTTTTTGAGTTAATTACCTTCAATAAGAAAATATGAAGACAAAAGATAAATAATTGCAACAGTCTGAGAACTCAAATATATTAAAACATTATCTCCTCTATTAATTAAGGTAATCAGTTGCCATTAAGAAGTGCAAACAATTTAAAGTTCAATTTATTGAGACTTTGAACCTCTTATCCTTTCACAAGCTACACAGATGAAATACCTACCAATTTTAACTGCCTTTAAAAAAACCTGAAATAAGTCATTGTTATTCAAAGTTTCACTATGACATACTTAACAACATCAAGTATTTAGACTGTTATTTAGTTAAAAAAAAAAAAAAGTTTAATATTAACCAGTTTCCCAAAGCAAGTTTTGTATTTTTTAAGACATTCACTAAGGTATCTGGACTAGGTACTAAAAAGAATCAGAGAACATTAAAAAGAAATCATCACAGGTAAAAGTTACACTGTTTCATCACTCAGCTTGGAGATAGCAAGCAGCAGCAGTGCATGCATACAACACTCTGAAACTGCAAAGGAAACTGCAAACTCTCCCTTGTCTTTTGGTTTCTGTTCTGCAAAGTACCACAAAATTGCTAGAAGAAATAATTTGCGATAACTGAGGACACTCGACCATCCTGTTTTCATAGAAGGTTATAGCATAGAGCATCTGCTCTCTAACAAGGCGGAGGAAACATGCATAACAAAATCAATCAAAAGGGTAAAGGTGAAGAGTACCCAGGCTCTGAATTGCTCTGCATTTCCGAGTGCTCAAAGTTCAGTGCTAGTATGTTTAAATGTGTAAAAGAACATAATGAAGAACAACTATCAGAGTACAAAAGAAAAGATAAACCAGCACACGAACCAAAGTCCCAAATGAAGTTGTTTCCAAATAATAAGAAAGTAAAAAAGCCAAATGTCTAAAATACAAACTTAAAATATTGTCAGTGATTTTAAATAAATTCAATAATATCCCTTAGAAGTGATTTTAGCTAAAATACTGAGATATTCTTTTTAAGTTGGGGTGCAGTATGATTATCACTGTCTTATTGTGGTTTTCATCTCTGACCTATTTTTTCCTATATATTAAGGACAAAAACATATGATCTGCATTTGTAAAAAAGTCTTCTCAAACACTGTCAATTCTTGCTCAGGGCTATATTTTGTAGCAGTTTCTAACGTTTATTTGTAATAATTTATAATAGACAAGTAAACAGTACATAATATGCACAGCCTATTACTTCTAAAACCAGATTTGAACAGTTTTGTTTTCTCATGGACATTTGTTGAGAGCTCTGTTAATGATTTCAAAAGCATTGCCATACAGAACATAATACATACATACCTGTATGCATACAGCTTTACAGGCCTGTTTAGCTGGTACAGATATCATCATTACCATGAACCACAAACGAGACAGCTCTTTGTCTGTGGTTCTAAACCAAATATGAGTAGAATTGAAAAGAAATGTATCTTTTAATCTAGGAATTATGACACAGACAGAGAATCATTAAAGACTTTTGAGAATGGGTCAGATCCTCAGACACTGTAAATCAGAGCAGCTGTACTGAGGTTAACTGAATCCTATTTATTCATCTAAAGATATATATCCTTAGCAACTTTTCTTGGCATTGAAATTTTACATTGGGTCCTTTTGCAGTATGAAATTTCTGTGTTTTCCATGAAAAACTGACTACTATTACAATAATAGCAGGAACCATGTGACATGATAATATTCCTTCAAACACCCGTTGCAGAGACATGCAAAAAATAGTAAGGTAGATTAGGAATCACAGCAGACTGTATCCACTGCTCTCCATATTTTTAAGTGTATTCCTCTTGAACTGGTTCAAAATAACAAGATCTCTTCACTTACACAGACAAGCACTTTCAAAAGAAACCACAAAAATTACTTCTCTGACTGGCATAAGCGCTAATAGCAGAGTATAATTTGGGGAAGAATCAAACACAGAATACTAAACCAAAAACAATTTTAGGTTTTAATTTGAACATGATTTCTTATGCTGGTACTTTGCAAAGCACTGCAGTCCAGCAGCTCCTTTGGAGCAAGGTCATGAAAGAGACAGAGG
>JAWWLV010000179.1:12815008-12899449 GCA_035041135.1 Platyrinchus mystaceus
GTCCTTCCTCAGCTGGAGAGAATGTGGGGCAGGGGAGTGCTAAAATACATGCAGGAGGATGCAGTGAGGTGCATCCTTTGGTTAAGATGCACTGGGGACAGGGCACAGGGACACTGGCAGGGGCCTAGAAAGAAGGTAAGGACACTGCAGGGCTGACAGTCCTGCCATATTTATTAGTGGTAAGCTCCAGGAAATGTTCCACATAGCCCTCATAGTTTTCTGCCTTCAGACTTAAATGCATACACGCGCACACTCACACCATCCCTTCTTAAATTTCCTTTGAGGTTTCCATGTACTACTACTTTACTCTCAGGAGCTGCTTCTCCCCCTGGGCTCTGCACTATGCTCTGCCATCCATAATAGCCAGTTGCATATACTGGGCAGAATGGATTTTGTGACTGCTTTGATGAGATGTGGCTGAGTAGTGAGATGTACAGTGTTGACCAAGTGGTCTCCCTGAAGTTATTGCTGATCTAAAAGATAGGGAGTTCATTACCTGTTCTCTGCTCTCACAGAGAGCACCATTTCCCAAATTAAATGGGTCACTTCTCACATCCTTCAAAGCCTATAGCTCTAGTTGTAATAAGATTAATAAAAACAGGACTCAGATATCACTGAATAAATGGGCAGCTTGGGTAAGAAAAAGAAAAATCCAGAATGTAACTTCTTGTGTCTTTGGAGAGACAGAAGATAGATCTGTGAAGAGAGCCTAATGGCAAAATGAGGAGAAATCCCATATGAAGCTGGATTTATATACACCTGACCATCTGTATGTAGATATATAAATGTATATGTGTCTATGTGTACATGTCTTTCTTTGTGCATACTTTTATTATATATAAGATTTAAGTCCTAACTGTGCAAAGAGAATGTGACCCATCCTTGTGGCTTTTTTTCCCTGTACCCTGTTGTCCAGCTGTAAGCTGTGAAACACATCCAAGTTCCTTAGAAGGGGGAGTGTCGAGCCAGGCAGTTCAGTCTGAGCTGTTTCAGTTATCACTTCACTGAAAATGAACAACAAATTCAAATAACAGAGGCCGTGTTTGATTCTGGATCTTTCTGGGTTTTCTTCCTCTAGTTCCCGCCCCCACAGTCTCACCTCTCTCCCACCCTTCCCTACTTACCATAAAGTTATGATGCCCTTTGCTATAATAATGAATGGAATTCCCTGCTTATTATTTTAGAGGCTTAACTGATTCTCAGTGGTTTTCCTGTGTTTAGCACTTATACAAAGAGGCTTTTTCATATGTCTTCCAGCAAATAAACAAATAGGCTTGGAGTCAGTATTCATTTTAGTAGCTTCACCAGATAGCCACATTTATTTTCGAAGACTTATTTTTTTCTAATTGCACTTTTGAGTCAATTTGCGTGCAGTTGTACTACACGTCCATCTATAAACCTGAACCTATTATCAGCAAGTAGAATATCTCCAACCTTAAAGTAATCTTTTTATAAAAAGATTTATATCTGCACAATGCTCACGGCTCAAAACCCTAAATATATATAAGAGCTAGACTGTTGGAACCTTGCTTCCCCTTTTGTGTGTTATTTATTTCCAGGTAATCTCAGCTGAGAGCTTTCTAGTGCTGTCACAATGGCCAATTTTATATTGGACATTTTTCCCCGATACAGATGTGTAACTATTTGCCTTTTCTTTACTTCTCTGTAAATGCCATATGGACAGAAATCATTGAGTCACCAGATCATACATTATTTTTCTGATATATTATGCTGTTTGATGTCATGTTGACATGTAATTGATGTTGGTTTTGCTTTTTTTTGTCTTTGTTTTGTTTCTTGGTTTCAATAAAAAGAGAATTTAAAAAAGGCTGTAGAGTGATGACTTAAGGCACTGACAGACACAACTATAGTATGCATCTCTTTTATGATGTGCTGCTGAGTAAACGGGTATATTTCTAGCTTTAGATAACATATAGGAGACCTCTGAATTTTTATCATATAATGAAGTATTTGTGTAAGCCTAGCCTATAACCTCAAAAGAACTTTTTTTCTTTCACAAGAAGTACATACAGAACATGTTTTCAATAAGGGCTTAACCCATGATTTAAGAGTCAATAAAGAAAGATTTTCCACAAAGAAATGAGAAAGCAACAATAGAAATAAAATACAACATATCAAATATTAAATATGTTCCATCAGCACAAGAGTGTCTTTGTACAGTAAAGAGCAGAAGGGGATGATTAATAGTAAAAGGCTATATATGTCAAAAGAAAAATAAATGCAATTTAGACAAAGTACACACTTATTAACAGAGAACATCATTTACAGTTATTCAGATGGGAGGAAGGCAAGGATGAAACTAGCAGAGAATGTATTTCACAATGTGAAGTCACATTCGTCTTCGTTCAGGGCTCCCTCCCTCTACAGCTGCAAAATAAAAATACTGGTGAAATCCTTGCTGACATAAAATTAATGTCTAAGTACCCAGTGACTTCAGCAGAATTAGGATTTCACTCAAGTTATTTTAAGGTGCAGCTTCACCAGGCAGACCTCCTGGATCACCAGTGGGAGTGGGTCCACACTTCCCCCCAGGTTCCTGCAGCAGAGACGCTACAGTCACCATGAGCTCTGACAGCCTGGGCACCAACCAGCCTTTCTAAAGGGAAACCGAGCCTATGGAGTGCTTCTCCTTCATCCTTTGTCTGAATGGCTACTAACAGGGTCAGCAAATGCTGGGGCTCTCCCAGGTGGCTATACCAGGCATTGGGTTTTGGAGCAGGGGGAGAAAAGGAGAGACAAAGGCACCTTGAAACAAGCATAGGTTAAGCTTAGACCAGTGAAAGACAGATTAACGTGCCTGATGGACTGAATGCCTGCCCAGGATTTACCAGAAAGTTGTCATCTGAAACCAACTGAAAGGTTGCAGAGAAATTATTTCTGCATGGTAGTATATTATCAGAAGATTTTGGGAACACCTCCTCTATATTTGCCAGAAATCTTTTAAAAGTTTACTATTTCAAGCATTCCAAGTTTTGAGCTAGAAGGATACAAATATGTTATCAGATTATATCACTCCCTGCAGAACTGTAGGGCTCCCTGAAGGTGCCCCAACAGTTTGCTAATCCAGCCTGTTTGTGAAAACTGGTGATTCACTTTCCACAATGAAATACAACTACAAACAAGTATACATAAAACAGGGGAAAATACAAGGTAGAAAGAAAATTACCATTTCATTCTGCATGCAAGAAACACTTTATATAATAGCTCCATAATCTCTACCCACAATGCTCTAATATTTCCAAAAAACAAAACAAAACAAAACAAACAAAAAACCAAAACACACAAAAAAAGGTGTTTATAAGGCAGGAAAGAAAGAAAAACTTTAAATTAAGAAGAAAGTTTGGAGAAGTTGTAAATAAAGAGAAAGCAAAGTTTAAAAAACACCCAGTCTCAAATCTCCTTCTTAACTACCTCTCTCAAAATCTTAAACTGTCCCAAAAAAACCTTGATTATGGTCTAATCTACTCTACATGACTTTTGCAGAAATTACTCTTTGCTACTCTTCTTTGCAAGTTTCTTTCTCTACCACTTTTGTGAGATGAATGGCTCCTTCCATTTGCAAGGAAGATCTCAGAATCTCTGCATTACAGGACCATTATTACTAGAACCCATTGAGCTCTTGCTGTGTTCACAGATTTAAATCTGAAAGCCAGAAATTATAAACATATACCTCATTCAAGATAGTACACGCAGGCACAGATTATACAAATTATTTCAGTAATGTACATTATAGCTACAAAAAGAATTACATCAGAAATCTCTATTAGCATCAGACAAGAGCCTCAAATCTTAAATCAACTCACAAAATTTCTCTTTTTCTAAACTCCCTTTGATTTCTTTGCCTATTAAATCCAATTGCTATCTAAGTTGGTGCTAGATGCTCTTAAAGGCACACAGAAATTTACCCTCCCAGTTTAAACCATATTATCTTGAAATAACATCCTATACGGCAGTTCAATGGAACACTACAGAGACCACCTATGCATTGCTCAAATCACTGCCATCTTGATGCTCCTACAATTTTAATCTCCAGTCATTGGTTGTCTTCAGGATTTTACACTTTTTGAAAACAAATATTTCTGCACCTTCTAACTAAACTTCAAGTCCACCTGCACTGCAGGATGTGGGTGCAAACATTTAAACAGAAATGCTCCTCTCTAATCCTAAAAGCAAGAAAAAAAGAAAAAAATCACCAGAAACTAATAAAAAGAACTTAACTGAGCATTCCCACTTTCTAGGTATGTAGGTCGAAAATAACACTGTATCAATACAGCCTATTAGTTCTCTCTATTAAAGAATTAGAAGAAATGAGGAGGTCAAGGAAATACAGAGGAATGACAGTATTAGAAAGACAGAGAATCCTTGTAATTATATTATGGACAGTGTCAAAAAACATGAATTAAGTAACTCCCTGCCCCCCTCCAAAATCCCAGACTAGTATTTAAATTTTTTGCAGTGTTATAATCATCACTAGCAATATTACAATATATATTTTATTAACAATCCATTCCCTGTAATTCTAAGAACTATGAAGTAAATTATGATTGTCACACAAGCCTACATTTAAATTACACACAATAGTTTCACTAAAGAATATCCATGTTTTTATGAAAGTTACAAGGAAGTGATCTGATTTTGACTGTCATACTTTTAAGCAAATGTAGATTGACTTAAAGTAAACATTGCAGGAGGGAGCGCATGCTCTAGGCTTCACCAAGCAATCAGCAAGGCATCTGACACGCTACAGAAAACCTGCAAAATCCAGCAAATAAATCTTGTAACACCCATTCAGTATCCTACAAAGCACACAGTGGGGAGCTGACACATTATTAACCGACTGTAATTTTCACAAACTGTAACGTACTAAGACCTTTATGACATACGTGTGGTGAAATATATTTTTATATATTATAAATAGCCACGTTTTTAAAGCATGTTAATCAAGATACTTCAAATAAATCATTGGGTCAAGTTAGTAACATCAAAAACATTACACATTACAGTAAGAATATTTGGGAAACATCTCCATCTCATGACTCCACACTAACAAAATCACCAGCTTTTGATGATGCAGTAATACATAACATGACAAAGGGACTGACTTGAGCAACAGAGAAGATAACCTTGGGACAGGCTACTGGAACAAAGTGGTGCTTTCCTTGAATATGAGCTTTTAAATGAAATTATATTTGATACTAACTTGCTAAAACCCTGTTCTTTCAACGCCAGTAAACTCACAAGGGACAATGCAGGTTCCAGGGAAGACCTAATGCTATCCAGAAGGAAAGAACTGAAGATCATATGACACAGACCTCACCTCCGCTTACAGCCAAGGCATTTTTCTTTTTGCCTTGGTGAAGATATATACGACTTTACAGAGGCAAACCTCACCTGCCTCTCTCAGCAACAGCAAAAAGCAATTCTGCAAATGACAAAACATTGGCTTTTGAAGCCTGACATTGTTCTGCCACACACAGGAATAACTCGAGGTCCCAAAGGTTCATAGAGGAAAATGGCACTTTGCCAACTCTCATTACTGCCTGCCAACCTGTAGATAATCTTCTTGTACTGTACTTCATCTGATACTTTCACATTTACAACTCTTTAAAATACTCAGCAGTTTCTATTTAAATAAAAGTAGACAAGATTAAAAAAATAAACCTAAGTAGAAAATACAGGTTAGATTTGAAAGCTGAAAGCATTTTCCTCACTATTGTCCATTATTCTTTAATGTATCATTCTGTTTCTGCATGTAGGCCAAAAAAATAAATCCAATGTAAACACAAAAGGCAAATACCTTCTGAAGGCCAGGCAAATATTTGAAAAGCAAAAAAGAGATTCTGCTTTTATCTCTAGATCACCCTACAATTTAATGGTTAGTGGAGAGGGGTTTCTTTTTTACTTTCTTTCTTGTTTTTCGTTTTCTCTTTAGTTCAGGGAGTGCAGCAGGGGCAGGTCCACACTTTGTAGTTCACAGAATAGTTATCAACCTATAAATTAGAACAATGGGATAACAAATGTCGGACAACCATATTGGTTACTGAGCAGAGGGAAAAACTGCCACTACAAAAAGTTAAAGGGCAACAAACCAATGTATTGAAAATCTTGATCCAGTATTGTTTCCAAATTATGAAAATTACGTGCCTGACCTTGTAAGCTGATGTCTGTAATTTTTTAAGCAAATTGAAGATGTATGGAGCTTGATTGTCTTAAGGAGGTTTCACGAAAGTAACACCACTCCAGGGACTAGAGAGGAAGACTTGGGCCTTCAGCTATGTCAGTAGTATTAAACAGTACTAAATACAAGAAAAAAGGTTATCTGTAAGCTAAAATGTTAAATCTGGCAAAACATTAACAGTGAGCCCACAATCACAAAGTAGAAAGAGTAAAGGACTACTTCTGTGAGTACAGGGAACTAATTTCAAGAAGTTTCCAGGTGGGAATAAATCTGTTAAAACCAAAATGGAACACCAGTACCTTTTCTTGCCTCCTTATTACTAGTCCACAATTCTCATGCCAACACAAATGGACAAGTGTTCAGTAGTTCTATATTGATACTCTCAGGCCAACAGCAAGACTTTACCAATCACACATGAATCCCAGCAATTCCAAAAAAACTCTGTAACCTCATGTAATAAGAACCAGTGCTTTCTTAAACTGTATGCAAAAAAAAAAATAATTAAAATAAAGCCATCAGTGGTAATGTTATTAAAAATATTGATGCATAAGGGTGAGGATTTTTTTTATAGCAACAACTTAAGGTAAGGGTTTTCGAATAGCAATACCTACAGAGAGGAAAAATATGTTTTGGATTATCACTTGTTTGGAGCAGCAAAAAAAGAATAAGAAGGAACAAGAATATACAGATCCGAAGAAAAAAGGAGAGTTCTGTCTCAGGGTTCCACAATAAAATATGGTTTGACTTAGTCTCTGTATATGAGACAGTATTAAGCAAACATATACCATGAAGTAAAATTTTCACTTTATTTAGTTAGCTGGTTACACTGAAATTTGTTACAGCAGTTGCTACTTTGTCCCAAATCAGTTTCTATAATAAGGTAAAATGGTGTAATCAATGGCCAATGTAATTCTCAGTTATCCATGCTCAAAGATCTTCTCCTATATAGATAAAACTACCTGAAAATGAAATGTCTATGTTTAGATTCTTCATTCTACATTTCTGTATTGTTATCTTACACTCATCAACAGCTGATGTATGATATCACATCCTATAACAACTTTTAATATATGATTTTCAACATACAAATGTTCTCGTAAACACTAATATAAAATTATTGCATAACAAAGGATTACATGTCTCTAAATTTTCATCTATATTTCTCTGATTGATTATGGATTGATAGGGATTACTTAAGGGCCATCTGCTTTCAAAAAATAAATGAACAAATGCATTTCAGAAAAAAAGTCACTGAATATAAACAAGAAGTTTATTTTAGGGTTAATCACCTGTCCATTGACTTCAGGAGTCTAAGAAAACATTTTATATATGTTCAAGCTGTAAAGTGTATGCACTTTATTGGTTTTTATTTGACAGAAAAGTGATAAATACTCCTTTTAACTAAAGAGGTCTGATTAGCAAAGCAGGATTAATACTAGAAAATAGAATTAATATTTGCTTATTCTTTTAAGAAACATTTACAAATAAAGGCTATTTAAAAAAATCTATTTTCCAGCAAACATTAAGAATCTAAGTTAGCATCTGAAAGCTATTTTGATTAGGTTAATTTTCAGTTTTCACAATATAATATCACATTAAAAGATTATGGTATTGGCAACAGAATAAATGAGAAAAGGAATTATGTTCCAGACTATTACATAATTTAGGGGACACCAGCTCTTCATGGGCTAGTACAGATATTGCCAGGAAGGTAGTTTACTTAGTGTACTTAAGCTTTTTCCCTTGAAGCCTTTTAAATTAAAAAAAAAAAAAAGGAAATAATAATAATTTTTAAAAAGTTGGCAAAGCATATTGATGGTATCTCTATAATCTCTAAAAGCAATCTTAACAATATTCTAGCTAATAAGTAAACACATACAATTTCCAATTCTCTATCTGTTTAATACTAGAAATCCTGCAAGTACAAGGTAGAAAATGGGGATGGTTACTGGTCCATTGCTATGCAGAACTGACCCACACACTTCACAAGTAAAACTGCTAGCAACAACCTGGAAGAATTGTTAAGCATTCTCACCTATTACTGTTTTTATCCAGTGATTCTCAACAATTTTTGATGACCATATATTAGTCCTCTAAATTATAGATTATCATCTCTGAAAGTTGAATGATGTATAAGATAGACAATATTTTTAAGGCAGTGTGAAGCTTTGTGCCTAATATTAATATGAAAATTACATAGGGTATTACTGTGCACATGCACATATATGGCCACAGACTGATGCACATGTATGTTCCCATACATATATATGCAACTATGTGTACATATTAACATAAGTAGAAATACCAAATGGACTTGCATCCATGTACTTATGCAGTTGTGGGTGTGCTTATATACACACATACATAAATATCCAGATAACAGGCTCTACAACCTGCATGTAACTATATGTTGTTTAGACAGACACAGATATACATAATATGCATGGAATTCACTAAGCTAATTGTTACTAATGAGAACTGCAGTAACTGACACAGTGCATCATATGGCAACAGGCTTGCTCACAAATTTTCTAAAGCATAGATAACGTCCTACTTTGGTTCTAAAAACCACAGTACAGGTTCACAAAGAGACATATTTTTTAATAACAATAAATATTTCTTCTTTCCTTTGCCTACTGTGTGATTCAGTCTCTCTAGACATGGTTGGTATCAGTCAATCCATTTTGCAGAGTTTTAACAGCTTTTGAGGAGGTGTCCAAACATACGGGCACATCTTTTAAACTAAAACTGTTGCTTCACTGCTAGAGCTACAGAAGTAAAATCTGAACACCACCACTGACAATTCAAAATTTAACTAAAAACTAGTGCTTTAACAGCAAAAGTGAAGTAAAGCAAAACATTCTTTCTACACATGCCCCTATGTTGTTGAAAAAGTGCAGGCAATTTTATTTCTACAGCTTCTATGATCATCTACGACCTAAGGCATGTTGATTGTATCCTTAAAGGATAATGGTGTGATAGGGCAAAAAAACATCCAGAAAAGGGCTCAATAATTTATTTGCTGGCACCAAATTCCTTTCTGACTTATTCCCTGAAAACATCAGTTGTAGGAAGATGAGAAAATAACATTTCTCATACAATGCAGAAATTATTATCAATACTAGCAGATGAAGTAGTCACTTCTTACTCATTCCTTTCTTGACTTGCTAAAACCAGTTAAAAGCAGATAGAAGAAGACAGAGGACACAGTAACACTGGATTACATGTCACAGCTGTAGGGTGCAGGAGAGAACAACCCTAATGAAGTCCATATACTATCTTTAGAACTACATCAGTATAGCTCAAAGCAGAATCTGATCCTCCCCAAAACACAAAGCTGGTATTACTGATAATTGTTTCAGTTGACTTCAACATCAATTCCAAAACTTAGCTCTTTCTTTGAAATAGGAGGTCTAGGCAACTATGCACTGAATGCCTAGATCTGAACCCTGACAGGCAAGGGAAGCTTATTATTCTCCTTCATATAACACAGCAGCTCCCTTCCTTATAGGCATTTAGAACAAAAGCAATGTTTCTCTCCTCAGGGTTTTATTTGGCCTTTAGATTAAACAACACTCTAGGTTAGCAATCAGGTTTACCAGACAGTTGTCATGGGTTCACTAGCGGCTACTTTGCTTTCCCTGAAAACTATGCTCTGTAAGGTGATGAAAGTGTTAAACACACTACAACTGATGGGAAAAGTAGAAAGAAAAATCAACAGTGTCCTAAAAATATTTCTTTTAAAGAAAAAGCAGTCTACTGAAAAATCATAGGCAAAAAACATTCAGTATAAACTCTAGTAAATCATGTATATTACTTCAATAAATGCTAAAAGCCTACACTGGTAAAGCAAGAACGAAGAAATTTGTGATTTAGCTCACATTTTTCATGCAAAAATTGGGATGTATGCTTATACACGACTTTTTTTTAAATCCAAGTTAACAGGGAGGTAGAACAAATGTCTTTAAATTGAAACTAAATAAGCACAGTCCTTATGAAAACTCTGCTTTGGAAAAAAAAAAAAAAAGAGCATAAACAGTTAGGATTTGGCTACTGCAGTCCTCACTAAGGTTTAAACAGATGATTCTTCTATTGTAAAATCACAAGATACTTGCACATGGACATAAACTATTAGACAGCATATAAACTGTTATATATCATTTACTTTATCTATCTCTGTTCAGAGGTAGAAAGGCCAAAAGGATGCCATGAGCAGTAGTGGCATCTGTGCATGATTGCTGAAGTGCCCAGCTTTGGCCTCCTCCCAGCACCACGGAGTTTGGTTGTTTGACCTATTTAAGCAGAAGCACCCTGACAAATCTCCTCTCTGTTCTGAACATCATTGTTTGCCTCCTACACTGAACACCTGCACATCACAACCTCATCAGTCTGGTTAGTAAAACAGACCCATTTGTGGGACAACACTCAATCTACTGTCCTTTGGCTCTCACAGATGTGGGTGAATGTAGTTAGAGCAAATTTGCTGTGGGTTTTGCCTTGGTTGGTTGTTTTTTTGGGGGGGTTTACTACAACTGAAACATGTTGGTGTTTAGACTAGGTAAGTTTATTTTTTTTTCCAGCTCTAACATTTTACAATGTATTTTCTTCTAGGAGAGTTCTAATGATTCCATATTCTCTCTAATATCTTGTAGAGATAGACATCTATATGCAAAGCCATAAGATCACCCTGAATTTGTCCTTTTTCATGACACAATCTTGTAATTTTACGTCTGACCACTCTAAGCTGCAGATGCTCCATAAGGACTCTGTAAAAGCTAGAGTTGTTCATGAGGATTTTTGGTAATATTACAGCCTGAAGCAAGGCTAAGCACCAGCTGCACCATATTTATCTATTTGTTTATGAAAGAGTTTCCCCCTCATTGTGTGGATAACTGACCTTAGCCACAGCTAATAAGACATGAGCTTCCTTGAACTATGCAGCTTTACACTGAATCTTATAAAATTCTTCAGCGTTATCCATATAGCTTCAGTGAGCTTCTAATGAACTGAAACACATTCTCTCTCCAGTACTGTCATCACAGACAAGGTGTGGTCCAAGGAACAAAAATAATCTGGCCCAACCTTTGCTTTGGCCTTTTCTTTTTGTGGACAAGCTTCTTCCTGGCTAGTACCAGGTTTTTATAAAGTAGACAATCAAGCAACATCAAGCAATCCTACCTATCATCTCGTCTTAGTGCCCCAACCCTGTAGTGACAGGAATGGCTTACTGCAGGCTAACTGCTTCTTCAGCCTCTCGAGTGCAGCTGTGTTTCCAGATGTGTGTCTAGTTAGTCAGAGACCTCTGGAAATTCATCTCTCCTCAACCTAAAGCCTTTAAAAAAATTGGGAGCTACAAGGTCTGCATTGAAGAAAATGCAACAATTCCACTTAACTTGAAAACCCTGCTCAGTCAAACTAGCTCCACTAAATCAGATGATGTCTTATCAACCTATTCCAGACACGTCTAACTTCTTTCTAGTTTCTTTTCTGCTTTTTTCTCTTTTTTCTTTTTTTTTTTTTTTGCTGTAATACACAACTGAGAAAAGCTGCAACTGGCAAAAAAAAGCAAAGATCCTGTCAGCCATGCTAAACTGACTTGTAGGGGGACATTTTTCACAGGTTACACTACCAAGCTGTTGAATTTGAAATGAGTCACTGGAATGGGACGAAAAAGAGTTTCTGCTTGATATTTTTTGTTTCCATTTTTTATTTAAGGATATTACTTTTATCCTGGTTGATATAAATAATAATATTTAAATAACACCTCATTTATGCTGGTTTACTATTGCAGGGGGTCAAGACTGTTTCTCCTCAGTTTAAAATTTTTAATTGTAAAATGATTATTAAATTCTGTCTGTTGAACCAGCACAGTGCTAAAGCTCAACTGTCAACTACATATATATACACAAAATACCATAAATCCTGAAATACTACTTCAAAATCCAACCAATTTGTCTAATTTGTGGGTTAGTACACACATAAGTAATATAATCACCTTAATCATTCCAAATAAGCACACAGCGAGTTTCATTTTGTGTTTTTTTTTTCCCCAGCAGCACTTTACTAGTTGTTCCTGATGATGTTCCAAGAAGAGCATTCCTAAGAGTCACTCGTGCAGGAAAAAAGTTGAGCTAAACTCAAGTTGCTAGCTCTTTTCTAATTTTAAGTTTAGCTTTCCCATTCTGAAGCAAGCATTCCTCTCCAATACTAGTTAAAAGAGCTTATCTAATTTAACTTTCATTTTTTCCTTAAACATCTGGGAAACTTCATTTCTCTAATCAGTTTCTTACTTTCCTCCACTAATTACAATCTTGTTTTTTCTATGTATATCATTTCCTGTGTGATAATTTTTTCATCATTGGGTTTCTTGCTCTTTATATATTTCCTAGATGCCGGTGTTCAAACTCAGAAAATGCAGCTTATTTATGTTGTCCCCACTCTCCTTTAAAAAAACTCAGCTAAAATGTGCCACAATAAGCTATTTGCCTCTATGTATATCTGAATATTTAGCATAGCTTCCAAAATGCCACCATTTGTTGCCCTGATAGCTCCATCATCAGCAAATTCTGCGATTTTAATTTACTCTAGCATGATGAGACGCCCTTCAGAGAAATTGGCCACCAGCTGTCTCTCTGCTCGAGGAGGCCAAAGTCACACGGAAAACAATGACGCTTGTCAGACAAACGCCACTTCTCTGTTTCACTTTCCTCACTGCCTGTTCTTTCTATTTCTCCTTTGCCCGAGGCCATGTCTTAATCCCATTCCCAAATTAAAAGGTTTCTTCCTTTCTCTATGGCTCATGAAAGGTTGCCACATAGAACTACATTGCTATAGGGGCTCAGTCTTCAAAGTTGGAATACTTTCAGTTTTTATCTGTATTTTCGTTCTTGTATCACCCTTTCATATAGCTTTCAGGCTATTTCATACATAATAAGCTAAAGTCTGGAGATGATAAACTCTTTTTCACTGAGACAGATACTGTGGTTACATCATATTCATACTGAATTCCATTCTACACGCAAATAAGGATTTTTTTTTTAAATTTCTGCTAATTTAAGTAACAGCACACAATGCAGTAAAAGTTATTAAATGCTGTATATAGATGTCCTAGTCTCCACAGTAACAGACCATCATTTAAAAGATTTTGCACAACCCTCATAATACACTAAAGAGTGGAGGATACATTGAAAATAATAAATGCTTATCATACCTATTCATTAGTATCAGGGGCACAAATATAACAGACAAATTTGAAACTTGACCCAAGACAGGGTTTTGAGTTTTTAAAAAAATTACCAAAATTTTAAGAAGGTTATGTTCAACTGACCTAATGGTTTGGTTCGCATTTTCTGTATAAACACAATGGTATGTTTACCAAACATCCATTTCCTTCTAACCTTAGATCATAGATTTTTGAAACCCCACAAAAAAAAAGGTTTTTTTAATGAACACAGTTGTGTTCACAATATCAAAACAAATGCGAATAAATCATTCATACTGTGTGAAAACTGAAATCTAATTGCTTAGAATGAAAGAGCTCTGCAACGTAAAAGTTCCCATAAACCTTCACAATATGTTCAGGCACAACTAAAGACAGACTTACGTAATACATTAGCTTGCAATTGCAAAGGACTCTTCAGGTTTTGTAATCAGTTCTCACACTTAACCACAAACCAGAAAAGAACTGTTATGATATTTCACAGTTACATACGTTGCATAGCTTAGAAATATATCTTCTTACCGAAGTTAAACACAAGTTTAATTTCTTTCATTCATTTGAGGAAACTGAGGATCAACATATGCTGTTTCACATGCTGATACTTTAGTAAAATAACAAAGATTATTTTAAAAACTAAACTCTCTTGTAATGAAAAACAGAAAGAAAAGATTTTATGCCTTTGAGAAGATGATTAGCTTACCTGGTTTTGCCATTCCACACCGACAGCCCGAACAATATTATCAGCTCTTCAGGTACTAATTCTTGCTAACTGGAAGGATATTTTCTCTCTTGCTGGATTAATAATCAACTTTCCTGATAGTTCATTTGTAATTCTCTGCTGGTTAACCCTTTGCAGGGCTCCCATTTTGAACTAAGCACCTTACACTGTTCAGTTCATTTTAATACAAAAAAACTAAAACATATGATAGTACCTACATGAGAAATAGCAAACTAAAGAGAAAAAATAAGAATAGATTATCTTAAAAAACTACAAGCTTATAAATACTTAAAACCAGACTTTTTCTGAAGGACTACTTACAAAACCTAAGAGCCAGTAAAACAATGCATCAACAAACTAGAAGCTGTAAAGTCCAATGGCTCATACAACTGCACACTCCCATGAAGCTACTGCTCGACCTCTCATATTCAGCAAATGTGTAAGTAAGACACATGCCTGCTTAATTCTGAACATAACATCTTTTATTATTGGATAGTGTGCTGAGAAATTACCACAGTTATCAGTTTGTGCAAGGCCACCCATCTGTGTTGTCAGAAAGCAAGAGCAAGAGTGGCCAGGAGTAAAAATGAGATAAGAGAGGCCCAGAATAGCTAAAAAGGGGAGTTCAAATGAGGTCAGAACAGTTTAAAATGGGATACCTAAAAATTATATATAATTTTATTCTTCAAGAGTAATAGTAGCAAATTACATATATTTCATTAGCTTCATAAAAATTCAATACATTTTGTCAGTTTTGTTGTGAAATGAGTAAAAAGATTATAAAACAACCTGGTAAAAGGGTTGAAAGATCTCAAATAAGAGGGTGAAACACTCTGGAAATGGTGACCCAAAGAAACTAGTCTTTGGGGGATATCAGATGGACCTTGGGATGTGGACAGAGGTACGAGGACGAGAAAAAAAAACTTGTTGCATAGATGGCTGAGGCATAATGCTGTAAAAGTAGGGAAATAATAAGAGAGAATTTTTTTTTTTCCTCAAGAAAAAAAAAGTGAATTGGGCTTTTTGGATTCTCTAGAAAAAATATAAGAGGTGACAGTTCTATTGACTAATAGAAATGCTTTCCTGGTGAACTGTGCTATAGCTGTTTTACTAAATAATACCACGGAAGTTCTGTTTTTTCCTTAAGACAAAGAGACAGAGTGTCCAAAGGCTTCTGCATAGCACAGATGAGACTTTATGTATTTCCCATTGCATAAGAGTAGTCCTATAGCTAATCTATTTTTACACAACTATAGGTCTCTGCTCTCTATTCAGTAGCACCTAATACAGTCTGCTGTAAATTTCCTACAGTATGTGCTGTAGAATTTATGATAAAATGCTATAAAGTCTTGAAGCAAATTTATATCATATTTATAGTTAATTTTATTCTGTCTGTGTTTGAAGGAAAACCTTTTAAGAACGCCAATAATGTGAGAAAGCTACAACAACTAAATTTATTGTTCAGTATCGCATCAGTGGTACTCCTGGGGGCTCTTCTTCATGGGAAGAAAGCTTAAACAACATTTTCTAACACATTGGATTGCTTCCCAGAGATGTGATGGCCTACAGAGGCAGTGCTGAACAAAGCAAGCTGGAATAGTAAGTCAGTAAACAACCCTTTTCAGAGAATGACCACAAATAAGTGCAACTTTGTTTAATAAAGGCGAATTATAGTTATCTTTTGTTCTTTAGAAGGTGCATTATCTTTCTCTCCTGTTCCACCTGACTAATCTGGTAGTATCTTTTCTATCACCTGACTGAGTAGTTGGCTGGAAATAATGGAACATAACAATCCACTATTGTTACAAAAGACAATGACCTTTCATGTCTTTGGAGCTCGCCATGACCTTTCATCTTTCCTATCCTCCAATGGTCTCTCCTAACAACTAAAACTACACCCTGTTAGGCTGAATTCCAGAGTGTCATAAAAAGCCCTGTCCCTTCGAAACAAAACCAATTTTTACACCAAGGTGGAGGAGAAACACAGGTCCATTGTTCCCTCACAGATGGAAGTTAGAGTTACTAAGGCAACAGCTCTAATCCCCCTTTTTACCACCTTTTTCACATCATTGGCCTATCAAGTGTGCTACCTTTTAACTCATAAGCTCAAAAGCTGGTAGTCTAACTGACTGCCCTAATTAGCTACGATTTTCACAGTACAGACAACATGATGAGCTAATCGAAATTTGCAAAATAATGACGTACCTCCAGCAAATATTCCTCCTCCTGAGGCCCAGTCTTAGAATAACAATAATGAGACCATTATTAGAGGAGGGCATTAAAATGCTGCACTGCTGCTAAACAGAGAACTTAATTGTTCTGGTCTTGTCCATTGAATCAACAACCTATTGTTGTGGACTTGAAAAATAAAGGACTGGAGAATGGGTGCCATAATGATTGGTCTGTGCTGCCATACCAGCACTCTGTAGAATTGTTTTCCTTTTGAAACTCTTGATGGACTAGTAGTTTTGTTTAAAAGTAATATAAAAGCCAATTGTCTGGATAAAAAGTCCTATTTATTGAAATCTTTAGAAGCAGTTGCATGGATTTGTTCATGACCCCCAAGATAAAAACATAGAGACCATAATAATGCTATTTGTGATGACCACTTCTTGTAGTGACACTAGATAACACTGTCCTGTCTAGCTATTGCAAAAGAAAGGAAGACATTTCCTTTGCAGACAGAAATCATAGCAGAAGGTCAAATAGTAGACAGACCCAATTCATCTGTATAAAGAAAGATGTTTCATAAAAAAAAAAAAAAAAAGAGAAGAAGAAGGATGACCTGACAAAGTGATAAAGGTATCCCTAAGTCGGTCACAGGACTTTTTTGTTTATTAGTTTGTTAGACACTAAAAATGACAGACCTTAATTTTTTCCTTCACCTCTTCTATAGAATTATACACTAAACTTTGTCATTGGGATACTGAATAATATACACCTTGAGATGCAGTGACTCAACTGATGCCAGATGTAACTTATGGTTAGCTTTGAATATTCTTTATTTAAATTTGGGACTGGGAAGATGAGATACATAAAATCTCTGGCATGCCTTTTGATCTTGGGGGTTTTTTAATTGATAGAAAATTAGAATCTACAGCTTTTCACAAAATGTTTAAATCAAACATGGTCTTGAGAAAGAAATATTCTCTCAAATCAAAAATCATAGTTTTATGACATAAAATTGTAGCTAATTAACACTATCCTGGATTTCTCTCTTTGTTTTCCCTATTCTATTGCAGTAAAACCTTATAAGCAACAATAGATTTACCCTTTGGGACAAAAATCATGCCTTACTGTATTTTTATAGTTACATCTCTTAATATATCTTTCTACAGAAAAATTTCTCAAAAATACGCAATGACTCTATGTTAATATAGACAGTGAGAAACAGAATTTGGGCTTGCAGGAGTATCCATTGGTAATTTACTATTTACTTCAATGGGAAAAAGTTTAGGTTTTAATTTTTCTTATTCTTCTCAACATACTGTAAATCAGAATGAGAAAAATAATTGTGAAAAGGAAAACAAAACAAAAAAGAAAGAAAAAGTTAAAGGTTAACCCAAAAGGTATTTTCAGCAGTTCTTAGAACTGCTCGCATAATGTAAAGTTGTCTTGCATGCACTCACAGTACACCTTGTCTTTAAACTCTTTTCTTTTGTAAATTGAAAAATGCCTAATATAAAGCAGTATTAAATTGTAAATAAGACCTCTTGCTTCATTCAATCCATGCTTTGCTCCATTTATCTTCATCTTGTTAGGCTAAATTAATTAACAATCTCTGTGTTGCACACTTTCTCTTTTCATTACATCAAATAATGGCCTGGATATGGGAGAAAACCCTCACCACGGGGATCTTGAAACACTACCTTGAGGAAGAGTCTCGTACATATGTATTGCTTTAGCAATACTGACTAGCTATATGTTACAACATTTATTAGGTGGATCCTTCATCGCTTTAAAATAATTGTCCTGATTTTGTGAGAAATGAAAATATTTTTTAAAAAAATCAGGGACTTGCAATAGATCATGTTCACAATTTGTGAGCCACAAGTACTAAAAAAAAAAAAGTAGCTACATTCATCTATACTTTTAATCGATGCTGTATTTATTATAAAAAACCTGCAACTTGAATGAAATTTCTGGCCAATGGTGTATACAGTCCCAAACATATTAATGTGTCAAATTACTCAAACCAAGTTGCCATTTCATTTCTTTCTGAATGTTCTGTATATAATTAATTGTCTGGGACAGTTTCATTGGTAAATCTGGTTATTTAGATGCTGTAATGGGGAGCAATGTGCTAAACTATTAGTCAGTTTTCTTCCTGTAACCTACATTATGGCATCTAGAGCAAAAGCACAAAACAGCAAAGCCTTTTTTAATCTCACTCTGATCAAACAACCCTCTTTCTCCAATCACAGCTTTGTGCGTGATATCTTTCTGCTAGTGTTTCTTATTTAATTAAAACAGACACTGACAGAAGGACATGGATTAGGACTGTAATGATGCATTTACTTAGATTAATCGGAGGCTCCTTTTGGAGTAATGGCTTAAACAAAGAACAAAAGGAAATTGTTATGAAACAGCCTTTTATCCCAGGCAAAGGTCAAATTATGAGGTTTTTAATTTTGTCAGCCTCTGTTATATTGGGCCTTGCTACTGGAACATGAGAAGTGCTTCTCTCCCCTTCTCCCCTGAGTCAAGCCAGTTATTATAATACAGCCATTAAAGCTGCAAATTAAAATGTCTGATTTTAAAACAGGTTGCTCAGCTTTCAAAATCCTCTAATTAGCATGTTGTGCATTGTTGTGAAGGAAAGAAACCTAAAATGCTAATGACCTGCTGCCAGGTGACCACACTGCTGTGCAAAATAATACAGACTCACTCAAGTAGTAGTAATACTAATAATACTCAGCTTTTATGAATTACCCAACTCCAGGTCTACTCTGCACCACATGTGCTTAAAGAAACAAGCACACATCCAGCCAAAGATCAGAGTTCAGTAGTCAGCACAAGAGATTGTTGTATGTTAACTGGAAAGAAGTCTGTGCCATTTCAGACACTGCAAGGCAGGAGAAAAACATTTGAAACCACCACGGGTTGGGCGATACTTGGACCAGACACAGAGAAAAGCACGGAATGGAAAATTCTTACCCTCTTGGACAGAAACTACAGATACACTTTTGGAAATCTCAAAGCAGACAGCCCCAACTTGCTGCGATGAATTCTACTTCTGTTTTTTCTCACAAAAGGGTGGCAGTGCATGAGAAGACCCCAAATAAAGGTATATTATTTTCCTTTTCCAGTTTACCATGCACTGCGACAAGCTCATTCAACACACAAAATTATATCATGATATTTTCTTAAAATGTGCTACAGGAGAAAGTCTGATAATGTGTCTTCCAAGACTCAAACCAAATAGAAAACATTTTCTTAAACCTCATGGCACTTGAGGCTCTAGGTTTTTGAATATTTGATTTTTAGCAAACTTACACAAAATTTCAAAAGAAAAGAGCTCTTATGTCCCAGTGAGAAAATGTAGCTTAAGTGACTTCCTTTTTTTGAAACTGTAGCTGAAAAAAATGTTCATAAGTCTTCTGTACCGCCAAAACTGTACTCAGATCCAAACCTCCTCCTGTCACACAGTCCACATCTCTGGCAAGCTGAAATGTCACACAGCACCTAGAGAAACACAACCTAATACCAACGAAGAAGCAAAGCTTTGCTGGCAATGCCAACACTGGGTCCAAACACCAGCAGTAGAGGCAGCTGTTTAGCACCACAAATAATACCTGAAAGGGCAAGAATCGTTAGCAGTCAAGATTAACCCCACTTGACCTGTTTCTTACCAGCAGTTAAGAAAAAACGACTTTCTCTGTGACTTGACATCTTTGCCATGAAGATTCCTGTCCAACCCCTTCTAAACATACCAGCATAGCACTGACAGCATTCTTCAGAGGTCACGGTAGTAGGAAGTTGGACATGATGCTGAACAGCTATGCTGGCCTCAATGTCTGTTCATTCGCAGAAGTGTCCTACCTTTCAAGTGATCCCTAACTGACCATTAAGGGACAAAAATTACTGCAAAGGGTATTTTCAGCCATTTTTAATCCCTTATTGCATTATATTTTACTTGTAAGTTCATCAGGCCAGAGAGAAGGTACTGCATGATTTCAAATCCTAATGCCCCAAAAATGCTACTCAACAAAAAGCACAATTCCGTTCCTCTCCAGGTAAATTACAAAGCAGTCAGATTAAGCAAATCATAATATATAAAGGATCATGCATATGCTTTAATCTTAAACTCATGTGTCAACACACTGTTTTGCTTGTCTCCATTTTACATAGATTCTGCCACTATTCTCCCTCACAATTTAGTCCCTATCCTGAAAAAAGAACTGACAACTTGCCCTTGAAAGTATTAGCATGATTACATGTAAGTCACTTAGAAGACCTACATAAAAAAGGAAACTACACTTGCAAATAAAGTAATTTCAATTTACTTAATATTCTTAATATACTGCTTAAAAAGTGGCAAACCAAATGGTAATAAAATTAGCTACATAGTACTCTATCTGGTTACAAATAGGCTGAACTTCACAGTAGTATTCTCCAACTTTTAAATATCCCTGTAATCAGCCAGTACTACCATTTATTTATTTGTTTGTTTAAACTTCTGCTCAGCCAAGATAATCACATCTTAAGATATGAGAACCTGTTTTCACAGACACATGTATCATCCACTAGTGTTCTTTGGCTGCCTCTTAGTAGTTGGGGTTTTTTTCCTGAATAAAACACCTCTGTAAGACAGAAAACACACTGCTAAGTTTATTTATAAAAAAAAATATGCTAACATCTAATGAAAAACAGACTTTGTGCAAAGTGATAGGTGGCTTTATCCTTTACAACTCAGAGTCAGGAAATTCTCATTATTTTCATTTGTTGTTGTGCATATACTATGTTTGTAGAATTCATCCTAATGGTGTATTCTAAAGGCATCTTAGGATGGCTATTGCATTGATATGCACAATGCAAACACACTGTTTCCCAAAATTTCTATTTGTTCCTTAAAATATATTAAGTATGCCAACACTCCCTTATTAGTGAACATGTAATAAAACCTGCATTATTATCCTATACAGAATGTGAATTCACGGTTTAAGATCAGAGCTGCTTAGATAGAAAATTATCTGCATCATTTCACATTTAGCAACTAGAGAGCTGTCCAGGTACAGTCTGTGTACAGTCAACATTGGAACAATCAGTTCTTCCATGAATACAGTACCTTGTGTCCTGTGGTTTTTGCTGAATATCCATATAGAATATCCATAGAAATACACGTAAAATAACAACAGTAATCCAGTAATCTAAGAATTCAGTGTGGGAGTGTGATAGGAGTTAGGCTGTCGCAGCAGCAGCCAGGGGCATAGCACAGTAGATACACTAGTAAAGCAGTCAAAAGCATGCTGCTTTGGTGCAGAATAAGGCACTGATTTGGTTTTGACACATTACAAGTTCAACTGGCTCCATTAAAGTATACTTCTGAGTAACTATATTGCTCTGTTGTGTTTATCCTGGAAACTCTGCTGGCCAATAGTGAGCAAAGACAATCTACTGTCTCACTTTTTGAACATCACTTTCATACAGCCAAGCAAAAGTAACAATATGCTCTGCACTGATGCAAAGCAGAATCAAATGTATTTCCCATGGGAAAAAATAATCATGAAGTCATTGAGATTTCATGCATAAGGTGTAAGCAGATTTGACCCAAAGACATGAAGACAAGTCCTTCTATGTTTTTTTACTCAAGTAGCCCCCTAGATTAGTATGTGTTTATCTATACGTGTGTGTATATATATATAAATATATAATTGAACCGGTATAATATGGAAATATATATACATAATGGAATCCATATAAGTGTCATAAAATGGAACCCAATTCTGTTGTCCAAATTACTAGCCTGTGCCCCCAAACACTACCACAGAACAGCAATTTTCTCTATCTTCATGTACCATGAAAGAATAGTTCTTATCTCTGAGCACCAGCAGCTGCTCTTTGGGTTTGCCCCGTTATGCACAACCTATCTCAGTTTTCTGCATGTATCCCTCTCTACAGGTTTTCTGCATCCTAGTCTACCTGGTCAGTCCATACCAGTATCTCTTTAGGCACAGCTTTGTATGTCTGTCCAATGAGAAAAAGCAGAACTGTCTGCTCCTCGGGTTTCCAAAAGACTGCAGGGTTTCCAAAAGAACTGCAGAATCCAGCATCTTAGATATTTGAATTCAAGTCAGATTACCATATTCATCACAATAAATTCTTATTACTATTTGCCTCTTTTGTAATCCTAGATATCCATCTCATTCCAAAACTCCACTTCCATCTGATTTGCGATACAATGTACAAAAAGCGTTCAAATCCTTTATAAATTTCTTATTTGGTTTTGGAACTGTTACCCCTATGAACATATCATGAACTTTTCACCCAACATTTTAAACTCTCTTCACAATTGGAGTCTTCATGTTTTCACATCTACTAATTTTTTAAGTCCTGAAGATAAACTAGATAAATGATGGAACAAAAATCACACAGTCAGCTCCACTCTTCTGGGTATTAGCACTTGATTTCAATAAATTATAAGGCTATTATATTCCAAACTGTCTTCTGCAAAAGAATACTGATCTATGCAATTCATCACTGATTTTATAATGAGTGTCAGAAATAAGGTTGATAAACTATTTCATATTACACATAATAGAAAAACTACCTATATACTTTCAAGTGCAGATAATATAGTCAATGAGCATTTAAAAAAAAAGATTTTTGCATTCTAGAATGCAAAAGTAGCCTGTAAAAATCATGTGAAAATTTCACCCTAATCAAGTGAAATAAAAATTATCCATACGCATATTTGACTTGCATCTCAGTTCAGAAACACAGGTTAGGTCTCAAGAGACACTGGGCCAAAAGTATCTGTAAAGAGATTTCAATTTGCTGGTGAACCCAACAGAGCTCAGATAGAGAAAGGCACCTTGCAATTGCACCTACAATTACAGTGTCAGACTTACACAGAGAAGATAGCCGTGCCGTGAACTTTGATACCTCCTCAAAAAAATTATTCACTGGGCAACTTTTAGCATTTGGCCTACAATTTTCCCACTAGTCAAAATTTCCCAATCCATATTGCCTAGTGAAGGGGGCAAACAGAAGAGAAAGGCCTATTTTTGGCTCGGTATCTGCCACGCTAATTACCTTTTTATGCACAGGTTTACTCGTGTGTAGAACAGGAGAAACAAAATCTTTATAAATCACCTTTCAGTACTGCTTTGAGATCTGCTGATAACTAGAGGAATGAGGGAAACTGAATCTCAAGCAGTATGAAACAGGGATCACTTCAAAGTGAAACCAAACAAATGAACATAAAGGTTTGGGAGGCTGCTCGGTTTTTCTTTTCGTTCTCTAATGTTGGAGCTTTCAATACCCAATCAGCCAGTCATACCACTGCATTGTTTTATCACAAAGTAAAACAGAACAGACAAATTAATCAAGACAGGACAGTGAGTGCACTTTGTTTACATGCTATATCCTGTACATTTCTGTCCTAGGTTCAGACTGAAATCTAGCTCCAGCTGCAACAGATTTCAGGCTGAAAAATTTTTTTGAAAGCTGTGCCATACAGTGTTTCAGACCTGGAAGGTGCTGCAAGCAGGCACTTTCACTACACATCTCAAAACCTCACATTAAAGATCCGTCAAAAGGTATACCCGTTTAATGATACGCACCATCCAATCTTTGGGCACTCTTTTTTTTTCTGCCTGTGTAATTATCAGGATTTTAATTCTTTCTTTTCTAGAGAGTGGAAGTAAAAAACATATCTACTAGAAAGAGGATACTCCTAACTACAATATAGAGACTCATTAATAGTTCACTCTCAAAGATCTTAGGGTAACAGATTTTGAAAAACTGTTGGGCTTGGTATATATTAATATTTTGGGGTATATCTAAATCTTTATGAAGTTTCTACTGCTGGTACAGCTGTAAACTCTACCATACTAATGGAAACTAAAGCAGTTCAGTAAGCAAGGTGATACAAATAAGTAAAACCAGCTAAATATTTTAATTACTTTAATCAATTTCACATTCCACCAAGATAAGTTAATGTGTCTATAAAAGTTTTGCTAGTAACCACAGAGAATGAACTGTACAACTGCCTGGTTTCTCCAACCTTTGTGGAAAATTTGATTATCTCAAAGGGGTTTTGAAAAAACAGTTTTTATGACTTTTCATATATATATATATAAAATTTAAACACATATATATGTATGTGCACATGTGTGTGCAAACTTTAGTATATATACCTACATTTACAGTTACATTTAAGTACAATCATTAGGTTTTGTTTTCAGCCTTTTCTTCAAAGTCCACCAGACAGAGCAAATGGAAGTATGAAACCATTTCTCTGCTCTGGTACCTAAGAGAGGACATCACAAGGTGCAGGACAGAGCAGGTGTTGCGGGTGAGCAGCCTCAGGGAACAGATGCCCCGGCAAGAGCAGAGAGAGCAGAACAAAGGAGAGGAAAATGAGAATGGCAACGGCTTGGAAGAGCTCATTGACTCCCCACAAAATCCCAGGAACTTCTGCCTAGCATCTGCATGTGATAGGAAACATTGGCAAGCACTTCCTTCCAACGGACTACTTCAGATTAGAAAAGCGATGTGAGAAATTAAAGAGTTAGATACATAAATTTATAGAGAGGTTTAAAATAATCCCCATATAGAGAGATTATTTTTAATCCTAGAAAGACAGTGTTTTGCTTTATTTTTTCCCCTCAAGCCAGCACCTTTTGTCATAATGAAAAGCACAGTCAGCCTTCAGTAGGTAAAATATTTTTGTTGCCATGCAGTTAAACAAATGTTTTTTCATTTTCTTATAAAATAGCCTCCCACCCATGTTTCTCCAAACAGTGGCCCATCAGTCCAGCTGAATAATATGTACAAGCTGAGCAGGAAAGTCTCCTCTTGCCCCCATTAAAAGGGTCCTTTCCTTATTTCATTAGCCAGAACACATGGGGAATTAACAGGACTTCAAAAATAATCAAGTACATCTGAAAAGAATCCTGATTCCATAATATTCCCACATTCCACTATAACTCAGAGCATCTGATCAGCATTTCGCATCATAGTTTTAGCACAGGCAAGTACAGAAGACGAAAGTAATCTTTCCTTATTTTACACATATTCATAATTCCATGCAGTGCTCTTTTTCTTCAATTTTTGTTCTTCAAAATTCTTTTTGTATGAAATATGAAGAACTGACAAATATGATTACCAAATTTATGGTGTATGCTTGCTACAGAGCCCATTACAGTCACACAGTTGTCTGCCCTGCAGTATGAAACATTTGCATAGAGTTTAAATGGGAGAGATCTATACAAACTATAGTTAAAATACTATTATGTTTATATGTTTTTCTATATCAACTAGTAAAAAAATAATTTTTTATTCCACTTCAGGGCAACATTTTACTACAATTAAATGAAAAGGCTTAGCTCTGATACCTCTTTGAAAAGAATCATGACCAAAAAGACACAATTTTAGGAAACATAACTGGAAGATGATAAAGAAAATCTCACTACTTCCTTATGAGGCAATATCCTAACCAAATATATCTTGAAGAATAAATCTGAACATATACCCTTCTGTAATTCTTTCATCTGTGTGCACAATTTATACAGGAGCTCTGAGAAAGAAAAGAATGAAGCGCTTGCCTTTAATCCTGAGGGGGTTTTATATGGTGTTGTTTTTGTTGGTTTTTTTTTTTTTTTTTAACTCATTATACTCCTCCTTCCCATCACTGGTGACCATCACTGCAACACCATACCTCCAGCTGTGAGCTTGAACATACAGCTCCCTGCAGCCAAAACAAGTGCTGCTTTTCTGATTTAGAATAAGCAACATTGGAAGGCAGGGGGAAATCTTAAGCTTCCACTGCTTTTGAATTTCAGTGTCACCTCCATAATGGAGCACCTGAAACAGCAACGTAGACAAATACGACAAATTACAGGAATAGGTGCAGCAATTAAAATTATAGAAAATTATCTGATCTTTTAGCAGCAATTTGATATTGTGCCACCTTCAGAGGGAAAACTCTTTAAATCATATTTTACATTAAATATTTGATAAACTGTACACTCTGATTTGTAAGACTCTTCTGTTACAGAGAACAAAGTGAAATACTATGTACCTGACATTACTCCACTCAGAAAGGACTATTGCATGAGAGGAGAGGAATTCTCTCATGCAGGAAATGCAGCACGTTTGACACAGACAGACAGAAGGATGAATGGAAAGAAGGAAGAAGAGTAAATATCAACAAGTAAAAGAACAGAGGATTACTTTGGCAGTTGTGCAACAGTTACAGAAAAAGAATTTAAAAGGAAAGTGGTTTTTTTCTCCACATGAAGTCCAGAGTACACATTTTATTATAGTGAGCACTGACTTAATTTTCCAAGATTCAGCCTGAGACAACAGCAGATGACTACAAACTCAGCAGAGAAATCTAAAATTAGTATTTTAAAAAGTCTTTTTATTCTCATAAAATTTGTACACTAAAACTGACATTTTAAAAGGTTACTTCTGGGGAGAGGAACTAGCAGCTATCAAAATCTAAGAACACCAATCAGATGCAAACGTGTTTCAAACTAAACTCCAGATAGCACAGACAAATCACCATGCCAGACAGCGGCGCAGAGCAGGCGAAAGCTTTGAGAAAAATTATAAATTAGGTAAATCTTCAAGTTATAGTATTATTGCATCAAAGCTCTGGTTTAGACATCCTAGTGCTAACTGACAAACTGCCTGCATTATTCTAAGTTGTTAGCTGGAGTAAGTGGATTTCTGACCACTTCAAACAAATTATCAATTCCAATTGAGCAGGTTTGTGATGGAGCCAGAGAAAAAGGCTTTCTTTTAAAGCTTGCCTGTTCTATTTTCTGCCCTACTATAAAATACACCTTATTCTGCATGGATTTTTATACACTTTAGGTTAAGCTACTCATTAGCATCTTCACAAGTGTATTAAAATTACATTTACCCCAGTCTTTTATATGTAAGTTTGTTTTTATCTATCATATACAGCTGTAAGTAGAAGAGACAAGTTAGTCCAAGGACATAATGTCTTTCAGGCTCTATAGCACTTAGCAGGTTACTGGGCCTCCAAGGCCTCACAGATTTAACCAAGACTTTTCACACAATCAGGTAAAGAGAGCTAGGCCAGTCAGCAGATGTCCCATTCAGATAACAAAGAGAATATTTTAGTGACAATGTGAGAAAACAACAGTAAAAATGGTAGAGAAACCCACTGAACCGTAGCACTCCTTTTTTTTTTCTTTACAAAGAACCATCAACAGGAGTTTGGCTATGACATTCACTGTAGTCTTCAGCAAGGGGAAAGTCAGTCGTACAAGCTTTGTCACAAGAGATCCAAATAAACTATTATAAGAATCAACTACCTCAATACTGAGCAATCTTATATATTTTAATTTTCTCTATGCATTTAGCATGAATTCATAGATAATCCGTTAAAACTCCAGTTATCATATGAAAGATTCTTGTCATGCATGTCATCACTGAATTGATCTACAATATCCTTAATGATGCTATGATCCAATGTTGCCACAGTTGCACCTTCAGTTTCACCTCAACATAAAGTATTTAGTCTCCTCGAGTCAGAGTTAGCAATATTAAAACTTTCAAATGAGAAATGGCTGTTAGTATCCAAAATGGCTATACACAGCTGCAAACCAATGAAGAGGTGAAAGAACTGTGGTGTAAAGAAAGCCAGTTTTAGCGTTTGTTAAGGTCACTTCAGTTCTTCTTAGAGCCCATTACCTCAGCTAAATACGCTCACCAAACCATAATAATAATGGAGATAACCCATCTGAAGAACCCAGTTTGGGGTGTGGTTTTGAATTTGAATCAGGGAAAAGATGACTACACACCCCATGTTCTTGCTCTTCTCTAAGTCCAAGTTTAAATAAAGAAGAATACTTTTCAGTTGTTTTGGACCACATTTCAATGGCAAGGGAACTGTGAATGGAAGAAGTATACAAAAATGACTGTTAAACATTAAAGTATAGTATAATCACTGTATGAATTAGTCATAGCCAGTTTAGGCACTGTCCAATCCACTTTCCAACCATCTGCAACAAATGTGCTCCATTAAAGCAGAACCATATGGAAAACAAGCTAGCAATTAACACAGCTTCTATGCGTACCTCTAATACAGCACAGATTTCAAACTTTGAGTGAAACTGACTGCTGAATTACTTCCATATTGCTGCTGTTTAGACCTTGGCAACACATATTTATCCTCACTCACTACAGTATGTCATCCCAAGATACTGCTATATCATCAAAATAAGCATGAAAAAACCACCCACAACTAAGCCACTCATTGTGGTTTATAGCCTCTGTTAATAAAAATATTTGCAGATCAAAGTATAACTGACTTTTTCAAAGATGCATAATACATTACTTACCAGTCAGTATCAAAACTAATAGCTTACGCAAAGCAAACTGATTAATTTAATTGCTAATTGGTAATATCTTGTACTATGAAACAAAGCAGCTTAAGGTTTGAGTAGTTTTCTCCTTTTCCAGATTTTCTGAAGTGCTAGAGATGCTGCACTTAACACTTAGCTTTCCCAATCCCAAAGGGACATGAAGAAATTCTAGTTCCAAAACTCAGAGCCCTTAGAAATGCTCAAGGATAGTAATATTTTAGTTATTTTCTTTAATAAAATAAAAAAATAGAATAATTGATAATTTTATCTGTTTGAGTGTACAAGATCCAGAAAGTGAAGCTTACTATAAACAAAAAACTGATTATAAGCAAAATGTTTTGTTTTCTTAGTCAAAGTAAAGTACCAATGCTCAGTACCTACTCTGTGTCCTTTTCAACCCAGTCCACTGAGCCCTTCACTCTAAAAGCCCGGCTCTTTAATTCAACCTACAGACATTTCTTCTCTTATGCTCAAACAGTTCAGTCCACAAGGTTTGGTCAGGGTGGTGAAGCCCCACAGAATCACGTAGCTTGGCTGAGGCCTCTGGAGGCCTCCAGCTCACAGCAGCTCAGGTTGCTCAGGTAAAGAAAACCTAAATACTGTACTAGAAAAAAAATACATCTAAATAATAAAAAACATACTGAATATTAAAAACATGACTTCTTCAATGCAAACCATGTTGCTTTAAAATATGCCAGATCAAAATTGGGGGATTTTAGAATTTTTTTTTTAACAACTGGTATTTAATTAAACAACGAACGTAGTTCCTGTTCAAGTCATCCATATTTCCTCAGTTATCCAGGATGAAGTTAAAAAACTAACTACAGGCATAATTTTACTACAGACTTCCCAATATTCCAAGGTGGAGTTACAGAAGAGATTAATTTCATTAAATACTACCTCAGCACCTACAGAATTTCAAAAGCACTGAAATTCTTAAAGCAGCCTTTCATGATTGCAGGTCATTGTGGGCCACAATGTTTCCAAAGACCCAAAGAAAACATGATAAGCAATAGAGTTAGAGGCAGAATTTCCCAGAGTAGTTTAATTCTATCCACACAGAAGTTTCTCTCCCATTAAGCAGAAAACAAGAAGAAACTGTAAAACAAGTTCCACATTTCTTCCTGGGTGCTTTTCATGCCTTCAAAGGTTTTAATACCAACAGAAATAATACAGTGTCCAAGCTTAATACACCAATGAAACAATATAACTTTGCTATTATTATATAGGTCCATAGCTGCAGCTTCATTTTGTCCTTAGAATTGTCAATTTTAATAGCTGTATAGAAGATCATATGATGTTTGTTGATGGATTTTAGGCACCAGCATTTCAAGTTGCGTAATTGTACCCAATTTTCATTTCTTCAAGAAAGCAAAGTTCTTGAAAAACTTGTCCTGAAGATGTCCTTGCACGTACTACACACCCATAGGTTTAGTCACATTAACAGAAACAAAAGGATATAAAAATACATCATTTTAAAATTCATGGTTTGGGAAGACATTATCAACAATACTTAAATACCTAATGCAAACAATAGATCATTTGTCTTAAAAATATGCCTATAGCATTTGAAAGAGCTGAGGTATCATTAAATGGGATTCTGATTAATGACATTTTGCTTTAATAAAAAAAAGGTTTCAATGACAGCCATATTAAACATCAAGTTGCATATATTCCTTTAAACAAAGCATATGTGTATGTCAAAAACTGGTCTTCTGCCACTACATTTGTTTTCTACATTCATTAAGTATAGCCAAAAAAATCCAAAAATACTCAAATGACATTAGGACTGCAAAAAGTGCAATGCTTTAGAATTAGCACCAAACCTCCTGCATCGCCCAGAAATTCCAACTAATTAAATTTCTAAGATGTTATTCCTCCTGTTTTCCTCACAACTGTTTTATATATTTTCACCTGTTTCACTTCCCTTTTTGTTCAAGTAACAAAAAAAACCTTAACCTTCCTTGACTGACAGAAGGGAATAACAATATTTAATTAACATCACTTCATATGTGACAAATCTTAAACTCTGCTCAGTCAATAAAGCTCTATGAAAGTATTCCCCCAACATTTTTAAAAGCTTTTTAAGAAAGCTCAGAACACTGTGTTCTTAATTCAAAAGCACATGCCGAGTTAATTATGGTCTTATGCTTTGACCAAAAGTAGGATTTGTGGGATTTTCTTTTTCTTAAGTCAAAGGATTCAAAAGTAATTTATGAATGATACTGAAATAATGCACGAATTAGCTGCTAACATGCTGTTAGTTTCAAGTGTTAGTTGTTTTTTCTTTTAAATGTACTGGGAGGGTCAACATTAAAGTCATGCTGACTGGAAACCCTATTTATACTAAAAACTACATTAACTAAACAATCATGTTATTTTACAGTCCTCCTACTTACTTATGGGTTATTGCTCTTGACTAGGTTACTTGTTTGGGAGATTTCTGCACAATTTCTGCCAATTCAAATACAGACGTTTCTACAGCTAAACAAACACTAACAGTGTCACATACACCCTCCCTAGAGTTACTACTTCTTTTTGTACATGATGTTTAATGCATGTTCCCATATCTGTGTGAGCAGCTATACTACAGGTGTATTCTATACACATTATCATACTGTTGGTCTGTTTAAGCAACTTGCTTTGCCATGACCTTGTTATTACTAACAAAGCAACTTGTTTTACTGTGACCTTGTTACTACTAACACATTTCCAAAGGGGTCACAAATGATTCACGGCACATTCTCAGGTGTGTGTGTGTATGTGTGCGTGTGCACAAATGTAAAATGGCCACAATTTAGTAATGTTTATGAAAAGCATTGCTATCTATTTCTCAGTTGGATTTTAAAGAGCATCCAATTTCCTGTAGATTATTGATTTAAAATGTGATCTCAGGCTCTAACTCACGTGGGATTTGCACCACTTCTCTCCCACACAGTAGCTGACAGGCAGAAAGGGCACTCAGGCTGAAGCAGCTTATGGAAAAAAGAGCCATGGACAGTTTTCTCTCCCCGACTTTCCCCTTCTCTTTGCAATATGTTCCTCAACAGCAGACTGAGTCAGGCAGAGGCCAAGAAAGTCACACTGCAAGGCCTTTCCTAGCTCTAGCCACATACTTATTCAACCCTAGCTTGGTTCAGGACCAAGCTGAATTTCCCTGAATTTCCCCTGCTATTCTAACAGTTTCTATATTAACTTCTTTTTGTCCATAACAATAAACACTAATAACCATAAGCATTAATCCAATGTATTCTGACAATCATTTCTGTTAGGATAATTTTAGTATGCCATAAAATTGTTCTGGCAAGATAAAGTTCTCTCAGAAATGGTGGAATTAATTATTCTCTAAGAACAAGGTATGTGGAAGATAATTATGCATAGGGTCTTGTCATAATATTATGAACCCTTGCCTAACACTTTTACATCTGTTCTTCCTACTTTATACCTCTTGCCACCGTAACCAAATGAACTCCATATGGCTGTTTAGTTATTATTTGCAGCAGGAGTATGTTTTTAAATTGACAACACAAAATGTGAAGTCACTTCTGCACTATCCATTCAGCAAATAGATATGATCTAAAAGTAATGTATTCTGCAGCTCATATTTCTACTGCACCATTTCAGAGGGTTTTTTTTGTTCGTCCTGTTTCAGTGAATATGAAAATATCTTCAGCATATTCAATCACCAGTAAGGTTAGGGTTGCCAGTGGCACAAATTCAATAACAAGTTCTTTGCTAAAAAGGTGCAGAAAAATAACACAGTATTATGATACAGATTTAAGAGAAAGGTCATGTCCATCCAGACTCAGTGAAGAGTACGGCTCAGTAACCAAAGGGGAACAGTGAAAAAGCAGTGTAAATTTAGTGAGAGGTAAGTTTGGGACATCAAGCCTATATGGTAAGAAAAGGCACTTGTTCATCTACAGGCAGGGACTGGGCAATACAAAGTTCCAGCAAGTGCAGCAGAAGCCTGTTAACAGCACTGTCAGACCGGGCATCACAGAACCTGAAAGAGTGGGGGAACTGAAACTCTCAGAACCAAGATAAAAGTTAGCAAGAGTAATAAACACCAGTGCATCCACTTTTCTATCTTGCTTCAAGAGAAAGAGCAGCTTGCCAAGTAGCAAGCAATGTTTCTACTTCCATCTGATTTTCGTAACTTTGTATGTAGACATTTTTATACTGAAAATGTGCAAAAAATGCATAGTTTTTCACAGAATGAAATGCCAGTATTACTTTAAATAATACTGTTTTTAAAAAAAAGCTGCAAGGACTGAAGTGATAGGAAAAATGATAGCTACTTGAAAAATTTTCTCAATGCTCTCTGAAAAAAAACCCAAATAATTTTCTATTTAAATTTTCTACATTTGAGTTTTACTTCTTGCAATATCTGTCAAGCTAATGTAAGGATGGATTTAAAAGTAAGAGCATATTTAGAATTTATAACAGTGTTCCAATTTTTAAAATATACATTCTTCTAACAAAAAAGACTCACAATCTCAGATGTGCCTGAAATGCTTCAAAGTGCTATTATACTATTTTTGTCCAATTTTGCTTATAAATCCCCTGTATCCATTTAAGAGATGAACCAAATCAAATAAAAAGACAGGAGGAATATAGACTGTGGTAGAATAAGAAGGGAAATAATTTAAGAACAAGAAGGAATAAAGCAAGGGATAAGTGTATATTTATGTCTTAGAATATATCAGCTTTAATTCTGACATTTTGGTAATAATGTTTTGGGTGCCTTAGTTCTACAGTGTATACAAAGCATGTTTATAAACCTATACCACAAAAGTATTAATCATTAAGAGAATATCAGAAGACTTTTGAGAATTTTTCCCCCTCGAGTACCTAACGGAGAAAGACTGTTAATTGTCCTAAAATATTTGTGATGGTAACCCCTCTTCTTTCACTCAATAATCCCAGTCTTATGCTTGAATAGATGAAGGAGAAAAAGGCTTATTGATTATTCAGCCAGTGATGTCTTTTGGATAAACAGAAAAAAGGTTTGCCACAGAAAATATCTACAATGAACTCAAGATAATTAAGGGCAAAAAGAGACAAACAACTCCTCATTCACCTACTGGAGAAGTCACTGCATTTATAGCCCAGAAAAACCAATTATTTAGACCTTGCCTCCTCTATTTCCTACATTGCTTCCTTCTTCTGATGAACAAGAGAGCTTTCAACACAGATGTGGTAGTCTTGCTTTCTTTTCTGTTTTCTGCCCACAAGCAAATTTATTGCTCTCGCCAGGTTGACAGCCTTTGAAACTAAAAGGGCTCCATTTATGCAGAGAACAGACACTCCACTGGCCATACTGGCCTCTTTACATTACCCCACCAATCTGCATTGACCCTGACCCAGAAGGAGCCTGTGTCAGGAGTGAGCAGATAGATCAAGTGCCATTTCCAATCCAAGCCTCATATAATCCCTGAATCTGCCAAAAAGCTATCAAGCAGTGCTGGTAACCATGGGCCCTATGAACACCTTTGTGGATTTGAACCACCAATTAACACAATACAGAGAAACTAATTGTCAAACTGTAACAAATATATGCTATTATTTACTCGGCTGGTTTCAAATCAGAGACCTTTGGGATGACAGGTTCCATTTCTAATTAAATCTTTCCTTTGCAATTCATTCCCAGGAGTGGGAAAAAAGACCAAAACCCTAACAAATTATAAAATCAGCATTTACTAGTAGAGGGAGAGAAAATGGCTAAAAATTGAAGGTCATGAGCCTAGACCAAATAGAAACACATTTTTGTGTGTAATACAACGCTGAACGCCTTATCATGAAGTGTAGTAGGAAGAGAATCACCCTTCAGAGGCTAACTTTCAACTGCACCACAGTCCCAAGCTAAGTTTTGTTGCTAAGCATCTGTTGCTCCCTGTCGGAACTTAGTTTGCCATTTTACATTTAATGACATGCACTTTTAGTGGAAACCAAAATGTTTACTGCAGTATTCAAACTGAGGTGTTTCCCCACTGAAAAGTGAGCTCAGTTAAACAGAGAGATTAGTCCAGCTTTACCTAGAGGTATCAATGAAAAAAGCTAAGGCAGAAAGGGCAACAGAGAAGTTGTTGCATATTGCTGGTCACTAAGGCAACCAGTTTTTAAAAGAACTCTCATACGTTACTACCCAAATAATCAGTTTTGTGCCTCTTCTAAGTTTCAAAGACAAGCAGTGGGGGAGGCTGCCCCGGGGAGGTTGCTGCTTTGGAGGTTTGTCAAAGCCCACTTGGATAAAGCCCTGAGTAACCTGTCAGACCTCACAGCTGACCCTACTGTGAGCGGAAGCTTGGATAAGAGACCTCCAGACCTCCTGAGATCCCTTTCAACCTGAATTATCCTATGATCTTCATCTTAAGGGAAATACCACACAAATGTGACTGAAAAACATTACAACACACAAAACATTGAACACTGAGCAGCCAAGGCACTAAATACCGTCTGAATTACAAGTCTTTTTATTCTGAAGTTCTGCACAGAGTACTGTGGATATTACCACTGTGACAGTGGACAAATTAAATTTGCTTATAATATTCCTTACCATATTCTCTAGTCTTTAGTAAATATACTATCGCAGAACCATTAGTGTATAAAGCCTTGCAGCTTTGCTGAAGATGCTGAGAATAACACAGGAGAGTACACTGAATGATGAGTAAGAGTTCAGAGTACACTGAATGATGAGTGGTGAATCCTAGTGTATAGACTGGAATCTGAACTAGGCTTTCAAGCAGCAACAGATGTTACAAGATTTCCGACAGCTGGCCACAGCTTCCACTGGCATGCTTGCAGCAGCTACACACAGGCAAGCTGTGGAAATGAGATCTAGGTGGTATTGCAAGATCTCTAAATATCTGTGAGATCTCTCTGATTCTGGGAAAAGAAGGCACCTTCATGTTCAGCTCCTTTTGGCACATGAAAAGGATACAGCAGTAACAATCCTTGAAACTAAGCCAATGTCCCTCACACTACATGTGACTGCTATCATACACACCAGCTCCACTGAATCAGTAACACTCCTTTGAGGACTACTGCTTCTATATCCATAGTTTGTGTTACCTTATGTTTTCCGCCCTTTACCTACTGATTTTTGGGTAACAAAATATATCTCAGTGACTGAGTGACCAGAAACAATACCCAAAACAATACCCAAGTTTTATGTGCTCATCTTTTTTTTTTTTTTTTTTTTAATGGAGCCATACCCTCCTGCCATTTTGCTATTCAGGCACTCAAAGCACCATCTTACATATTTTACCACTGGAGTTATTCACAAGATTGCCAGCCTTTTGAAAGTAATTTCTTCTTCCACTGCAGAGATCCTCAGGGAGAACTTAGCCTTTATAGTGAAAACCCTAATGCCAAAATTTACTTTTTCAAATTAAAACTAGATCCAGTAGTCAAACTATTTAGATGGCATTTTGAACATCCTCAAACGAGGTCTGTTGAGCAAGGATGCATGGAGTATTTATGACAATACATCACTAATAGGATCTCCTCAAGAAATTCAAACCTCTTATGAATTGGTCAAAAGGAAATTTCAACTATGCCTTAAAACCTCTCTTTATGAAAGTAATATGTGAGATTTCTTTCTTCTCATTCTGTATTCGGAGACTTCAATGTAAATAACTACTCAGAGTGAGAAGAACACATTCTTCAGTTAATTATTTATTGCAGAAAGGACTTTATATAAAGGCTTTCACACTGAGGTGTGGTCCAGTAATTCTAATCATTGCTCTAACACTGACTCCTTGTCTTGTTAGCAAAAACTAATCCCATGTGTAAAGAGAAGATTAATTTTTTACTTTAGCATTTGGTGATGTTGCCATAAAACAAACCTTTCTTGTTCCTATATGTTTCCTCTGACTTAATAATCAATTAGTTAATCTTCTCTATACTTACAAGGCTTCTCAATAACTTTACCTTTGGTATCTGTTCTAATATTTTAAGATATTAAAATGTTATTTCTGTCCCTTTCATCTACTGCAACTGCTCCACTCAAATACATAATGACCTTCAACCAGATCTGATCTTCTCTAATTTTAGCTGATACACTTTGCTCACAGTTCTCCACCCCCTTTCAGGCAACCACTGTTGCCTTTCACCTTTTATAGACCTACTACTTCTATCCATTCCCCTCTTTGTCAGAAACTCAGATTCCAGTTCTTTACCTCTGGCTGAGCCTGACGGATCTCATACCCTTACCACCGTAACTGACCTCTCTGCAAACTCCAGCACCATTCTCCCTATAGTTAGGCAATTAGCAAGGTTTTTAAGATAATTCTCCGTTCCCGTTCTTCAACAACATCTCTGAAAACTGTCCTCTCTTCTTTACATCTATGGCTGAAAAGCTATAAATGAAGTTTTAACTATTCCAGAATCTTCCTCTTCATGCCTTCTGTCAAATTCTGTTTCTTGGAATAGTTGAAATTTCTTTTATAATTCCATGCATCTGAATTGTGAAAGAACACTTTAACAAAGACAACATCTGTGTATTACAAAGCTGGGACTCTTGAAGGACTTCACTTGGCAGTCCTGCACAAAATAAGCACACTAAAATAGAAATTCCCAAAGGCAATATATCAAAAGTCATAAATGCCCAGAATCACTTGTGCGAGTTTCAGCACCTATACTGATAATTTGTTGCCTTCTCCTTAGCAAAAATCTACCTATGCCAAGTACATTATGGAATCCTAAATTTACAGCATATGCATTCTGGTTTTACTTAGAACTCAACAATGTAGTAGAAATGGAAGCAGGCACTGGACTGTCACAACAGAGGCCAGCATTCGAGTGGAAGATCGCTTTCAGAGGAAGTTGGTTAAAATAATTTGTTCCCCTGTAATTTCAGTTGAAAGTGTCAGCCACTGTCAGCACTGAAGACCTTACAGTACCTGTCTCCAAACTGTAAATACACCACAACATTGAATCGTTAGTTCTACGGTACCCGTGTCCCCACGTTAAAAATATGTACATTAAAACTAGCCATTGCTCCTTTCTTGGTTTGTATTTTGCTTCACAGTCATTGAGCACTAGAGGAAGCAGGAAACATTGTGCTAACATGACTATAGTATTGATGAACAAGAACTATAACCCCCAGGCTAAGCTGCCAAATAAGTAGTGAATTAATTTCTGTAAAGTACTCCAATATTACAAAGGTGTGTTGAAAGGTGTCTGCTCATGTTTCAAATTAAACGCACTGCTGGTCAGCATTAGCACCTCAGCTTTGAACAGCAGCCATTTGCCTATAACACTTCAGGGGCTGGGAAAAACGGATTTGCCGTTCACACTGGAATAATTAGAACATGTCAGGAAGAATTAATTTCCTCATTTTTCAAAAGGATACACAGAAATTACCATGTTATTATATGACAGGGTCCCTTGGAGAATTGTATTAAATTTAATTTCTAGCGCAGCCCACACAACAAATTAAAGTCATAAATAAGATGGAAAGAAGCGGGACGCAGAGCATATGTTTATGGCAATGAGTGAAGCCAAGGGACCAGAAACAACTATCTTCATTTCATTTTATTTAAATCAGCCAGACACTGTGTATCTGAATGACAGCACTTGTTAATGGTGCTGAGATTATAGGCTCCTTAATTTTAGGAAACAGAAGCAGTCACTCAGTATTTGAAATGTGGGTTTTTTTCTACAATACAGATATTAGTTTTAAGTTGCTCCCTTTCAAGGCAGCTTCTGATGGCCCTGCAGCAATGTACAACTTCATAACACAAGATGCACTTGTATTTGTAACTGTGTTCTTTGATCTTAGTAATGGAGAGACAATATAAGGGGAAAAAAAAAAAAAAAAGGAAAAAGTGACTGGTAATCGAGAGAACTAAAATCTTTGGGTCAGCAGACTATTCCCAGAGTGAGAAAGATGATGGGAATAGCCAGTTACCACAATGATTTTAGTTGCTGTTTAACTGCCAGCATCTAAAATAATATTCTACTTTCACCTAAGCCAAAACGATTTAATAGTACAAAAAAAAAATTCAGAGTAATATTACTGCTTCTTAACACACCAATCACACGAAGTCTAGAGCAAAACATACCTCTCCTAACACGCCTCAAATTCCTAGGTCTCTCCTCGGACCGGGGGAGCCCTGTAAAGTACCTTTGTCCCTTTAGTAAAGAACTGGCACTCGCAGCAGGATTCGTGAAAGTGGTCATTTTATACAACTCTGAAGTCAACCGAACTGCATTTAATAACATTTATAAAAATTTAATAAAGGTTTATAAAATATTAACCATACTTTAACTTATTTTAATACCTCCTTCTATATTATTCTTTGTACATTTCAATTTTTAATTGTTGTGAAACTTGTGAACTAAGATGTTAAAATCAGACAGAATTACACTGAACATCCCCTCCCTTCTCTATGCATCTGTAGCGAATAAGAAGACTTCTTGTTCAAGCTTTTGTACTATAAAAGCATGACAAAGTCAAAGAAATACAGGATTTGATAACATTAAGTTCTGGAATGCAAGTTGTTGTAATTATTGCTCATCCGTACTGCAAAACTGAAGCCTAACCCAGTATTGTATGAAATAATCTTCATTTAAACACCAAAAGATTTTTCAGAAACACTCACTGTATTTCCCTTAACAGGAAACAAGTTACTCTACAGTTATCAGAAATTAAAGTTGTAATAACAGGTGACAAGGAAAGTTAAAAGAAAAATTAAGGATGACAAAAGCAATTAGTATAAAAAGGTAGACTAAAGTTAATTTCTGGACAAGACATTACCCTTTTCTTGTTGATACCTGTAAAGTTTCTTTTTCTAAGGCATCATATAGGCAAAAAACCCTTAGAGAAATCCTTTGAATATATGAACTGGTGCACTACAAACTGCCAATATCCAGCTTGCAACCATTTTATCATGCTTGTTAGCTCAACACAATCTTAAAAGAAAAGGGAGTTTGCACACTTTAAGAAATAGCTGTCATGGATCTGAACACTCCCCTGGGTGTAACAAACTTTAAATAATTTGTGAATCAATTAACTAGCAACTCTCTACATAACACAGATTTCACACTCTCAGGTCACTGCATTATCAGCTTCATACAAATCATAACATTTTGGAGAAAAGTTCATAATTGAAATCATTAATTAATTTAACAGGAGCTTTTAGTAATGCATAGCATTACACAGCTGTAAAGGAGCAGAGATCAATTAGTTGTTTCTCTGACAATTTTCTCTTCTTGGTGGAAAACTTTTCAGTTTGTGAAGCATATTACTTTCACAATCTTTTATAATTATTTTAAACTCAAAATACTTAATACTATTATACTCAATTTTAATGCAAGAAGAAAAACTCAGGTACTGTCAGGAAAAATCAACTATGACTTTGCAACACCAAATATTATGTAGTAACCTGCATTCTTTTGGACTTAGCAAACAATAAAAATAATTATATTTTTAAAAGGATCAAATTTGTTTTATAGAAAAACCAACATAACCAGGACCTCAAATTATCGAATTTGCTTACTTCTAACTTAACTAATAAGTAACATGTAACAAGGCTCCAGCACTTACATGAGAAATGCATCAGCTTTATAGGAGGAGCAGCATTTGCAAAATGGGGAAGTTTTGAATGGAATCAACTTGGTGCCAACAGAAGTACTACTACCTCTCCATAGAATTCCTTTACAATTATGAAAGACTAATACAGAATCATGAGAACGATTACAATAATGGAAAACACATTCTGCAGTGAGGCAGCCAAGTGGCTTACTCCATCAAATTTGATGAAGGAAAAAAAAACAACAAAAAAAGGTCTTTAGATCAGAAACTAGCAGTATGAACATGGGAAAGAAAATATGATAACAGAGTATTTTTAACCATACAGACAACCATGGCTTTAAACTTAGATTAAACCAACTCAAACTAGAATTAGGGACATAGATTAATAAGTGAGATAAATTAAACATTAAAATTAACAAAAGACTCTGGTACATCTGCTGTCACGGTAAATTTTTTCAGTCAATCCCACAAAGATATATCCCTCTAGTCTAGCCATAGCTAGGGGACTTTAGGGATAGTTCTATGCCTGCATTATGCAAGTCACACTAAATAATTACTACTGACCCTATAGTCTTAACAGTTATCAACCTATTAAAGCTGGAGTTTTTCAAACATGCATGTGGACTTTCACCACTGGACTTTAATGCAAGCACTCAGGGAGACACTGCAATTAATCTCTGGCCCATATTCAGATACTCAAAGCTACTTTGATTAGGTTTTCCTGAAGGACGGACGTCTAAACCTTTAAAAGCCCACAGTTTGTGATAACCAGAGAGACTGATTTAACATAGTAATCAGTCTGGATGATTTTGATCTAAATTTCTTGTCAGTGCACAAGGATTGAATATTTTCAGTCCTCTAACTTTTATCTGCATTATCCATTTAGAAAGTAAACTTAGTGGCAGACACCTTCAGTTCAGGGGAGCTCTACTTTTAGTTCAAGGTTTTACATGCAGTAATATAAATAAAATAGAAAGAACAGCAATCCAATTATGCCCATTTCAGTAATTTCTAGCACCTTTTGGGAAATCACTTTGCAGTTCTTCATTCTTATAACAGTAAAGTGGACATTTCATACACATTTACTGATATGGAAACTAAGACAAGATGTGTTAAACAGCTCACTCGATGACACATGAAAGGCAACATGGGGCTAATTTCAAAGTCCTGCTTCCAAGTCCACTGAACTAAATTTAGCC
Source organism: Platyrinchus mystaceus (assembly GCA_035041135.1). Taxonomy (NCBI): domain Eukaryota; kingdom Metazoa; phylum Chordata; class Aves; order Passeriformes; family Tyrannidae; genus Platyrinchus; species Platyrinchus mystaceus. Next base: position 12,856,453 of record JAWWLV010000179.1, read on the forward strand.
CATGTTGTATTTCAGTACTGTCATATAGATGTTTTCAAGCACTAGAAACAGGATATCTGATTTTAATCAGTATAGTAAGTAGTATTTTTAAAACAAAAGATAAATAATCTTTGTAGTAAGTGAAACCAATTTTCAAAAATATTACTTCACCTCCTGTAAGTTTGACAAATGCCACAAATTGTGTTTCAGAATTTAGAACAATTAGGTTCTAACTCACGATCCTGTAAACAAAGCCAAACCCTCCTTCTTCAATCATCAGAGGGACTTCATTTATCCTAAAAACATTAAACTAAAATGAAGTATTTCCAGAAAAGTAAGGAGTAATTAGAAACTAATAAATAATTTTTTTTAAAATATTGAGAATTATAGTTAAAAATAAATAAATTAGGTTTTGTACTTGCCTTTGCTTTAAGCTACCATCATCAAGAACTCATTTTTAAGTTTTTACATTTAGGATCTGAAATCAGAGGACCTACCACATTTTCAAATCATGTGTATACATTTATACCTTTTGTTTTCATTGGACAAGTTTTCAAACTGTTCAGCAGACTATAGAGTATCAATTACTTCAGAGCAATTACTCAGCAGTCCTAGGTTTTTAACCTTCATCATCTTCCTCCTTTTCTTTTTATCAATAAATTACTTTCTAAACATACCACCTAACAGTATCTGAAGGAGAATAGGGAGTAGAAAATATTATATGAATCAGATACCCTTTCCGTGATTCATATGGAATGGTAATGTTGTGAATCCATTCCTAAATACTCATTAGATCATCTCTCAGGACCCTACTAGAAACATTAAGCATATATTTGAACATGAGTTATTCTATTTTGAACGTATTTGAACATGAGTAACTCTATTTTGATCAGACTCAAATCCATATCTATGCAGCTTTATGATATATTTTCAAATCCAAGGAAAAGTGAGCTGTCCTTATACTTACTGTTTTGGAAAAACCTAGATTACTCTTTCCTGACAACAACAGTGAGCACTTCTTCTTGCCTAATCATCTCTGAAGAGAATTAAGGAACTTGAAGCCTAAAGATAAGCAGACATTGATGGGGAACTCAACCATCTTGGAAACTAATGTGCTATGCAACAAGAATTCCTGCCAACTCAGATGAGTATCTGAAAATCTAAAGTACAAGCACAATCTCAATCAAACTACAACCTTCAGAGACAAAACATCAGGTATTAAAGTATTTGAACTCAAAAGTTGGCTCCCTCCTTAGCTCAAGGTCCACAGCAGAGAAGGAAAAATAACATGAAGAAATGGTTCACTATGCTTTACAATTAATTCACTGATTGGCTGTGTAAGTGTCCAGATGTTCCAGCTCCTGTAAGTAAGAGCACAGCTCCAAATTAAATAGCTGAACTGCCAGAGATATTGGGAAGACCTAGTACTGTCAAAGCTGAACAGGAATCTCTCACATACCGCCCTCCCTCTCTCTTTGCTGGTTGGAGCCCCTACCACAGATTTTCTCTTGGACATCTTCCCTCTCTTGACAGATGAGAAATTCAGCAGTATTGCAACAGCCTTAAGGGCCTGGGAGATGACACTTCCCATTCCAGTATGGATCACAAATGTTTGCCAACTTTTTCTTAAGAAACCAATAGCAATTTTTCAAATGCATTTAATATATATCTTATTCAGTCAGCACGCTATCGTCAAATATTCTGCCATTAGAAGAACTGACGTGTCTTTCACATACAGTCTCCTACAGGTTTGGGAGTTGTCATAAAGCTTCAGGGATTACTGTTTCCCATTCACTACACTCAGCTCTAAATCAGCTGTACTAATACCAATTTTTATAGTCTGAGGCACTTTTGTTGATGGGGTGAAAGGAAATTCTTACAGTGTAAGAACTCTGGCTTTTCCCTCTGTGAACTGACATGTAGAAAAAAATTCTTCAAAAAAGATCTGCAGAATTTCTCAGGGATGAGCTCTGCCTTCAGTTATTACAAACAACATCTACAAAGATGCTGTTAAGGCGTTTTCTGCTTTGCTATGAATACTATCTTTCGCTCTCTAACCGTAAAATTCTCAAACTTTGAATAGGAGAGGATAAAGAACAATGACATTTGCGCTCACCTGAGACCCAGTTTTCATTTGTGGTTCTCAAAGAATTTCATAAAGATGAATCAGCTTTGCCTTTATGGCAAAAACCAAGCCCAGAGGGCTGATCTGACCAACACACAAGAATGCAAGAGAAAAAAAAAACCACTATGGCAACTAATTGGATATCTGAACTAGAAACATAAATTCTCTGACAAACAATGGAAGCAGTGGAAAGCAATTCTTCACTTGCACACCTGGAATTGCCTGCTGGGGTAAGGGGATTACAGTGTCTATATAGCAATGCTAGTTCAGACACTTTACAGTCCTAAAGTGACACCATGTCTTCCTTACTCCCATCCTGGCCTTTGAATCTTTACTGAGGATCAAAGTGGTACTTCATGAAACTTTAGAGAAATGGGTTGAGGGGGGGAGGGGGGAGCTTTTTGGTTATTTGCTGTTGTCACTTGAATTTGATTTTAAACAGATCAATTTGTGAGTTTTATTATTTTACAGCAGTGTTTACTATCTTTCTTACATCAGGTGCCAAGTAGAGAATATATTTTATAACTGAAAATAAAGCAATAAAAAATGTAAATCCAGAAATTACTGCTGGGCCCTAATCTTATCTAGTAAAACAAAAGTCCTCCCACAAGTTCTCGTGTCTTCTTTCTTTTCTCTATTTTTCTTTTATCTCACACTAGTTTATGTTTCTTTTAATATCTGTAGCATCAATGAACCTTCACAACCTTATTTTTAAATAGACTGCTTTCTTTTAGTATTATATAAATTGATGTATAGGCCAGCCTATCAACCACTCTCAGCCTTTTGGGCCTGACATTTTCCCTATGGAAAAAATTTAGACCAAGAAGGCTCCCCTCCTTACAAAGTGAGGATGATATCAAGGACATGATATAACTCAGAATGCAATTTCCACTTCAAATAAGGCATGTTATCATTTGGCACATTTCATTAAGGCGCAAAAAAAAATCTGTGTCATAGAAAACAGGCTCTCAGTTACCTCAGAACTCAGAAATGAAGGAATAAAAACCACAATGGATACATTTGGTTAATTAAAAGTCAAGATTATTTTAAAGGTAATGCCTTCCCTTATTTGTTACAAAGTACCCTTTTGATACCATGGAGATGAAAGGACAATTTTAACAAAGACAGCTCAGAAAAAAATGCCTAGTTTTATATGGGTATTTTAATCACAGTATGCAATGGCCAGTTGTCCAAGCAGTAAGAATATCAGCAACATAGAACATATCAGTAAACTAAAGATCATAATTTGCATTCATTTTCAACTCCTAAGAAAAATAACCAGGGAAAACTCTCAAGGCATTCATTTAGTTGCTGAAGAACAGCAGTATATGAACCCTGTCGACTTGTCATTGAGCACCAAATTCCTTGTTCTGCTGGGGTTCCACCACAGATATCTACAGGGCATGAAAACCAAACCCTAAACACCACATACACTTACCAATGTGTTTCAGACCTCCCAAGGCCTGCCTTGTATTTGATAGATCATACTGATTTTTAAAAGTTCGTTAATAACTACAGCACAATTAAATAATTAACAGATAATTCACTGGCATGAGCTATTAGGGTCCCACTATTCAGCAGGCTGCTTATAAAATACCATCCACTTTCTCTTTGAGAGACTTTTAAATATATTCTACCATGGGTTGTTGAAAAGTCTGTCAAACTGAGTTTTAAGTGAAAAAATAGGTTCTGAAGTACAAAGATTTCTTTTACTTCAGAGAAAAGCCTGTTTTTTTAAAAAAAAAAATTAGAAAATTTACTATTGTTAAAAAATTGACTTGAAATTTTAGTGCAGGATATTTTTTCCAATGGTGGGTTTTCCCTCTCCTCTTTTTATTACTCCCTGTTTTATTTTGGGGTTTGTGAGGGATTATTATTTTATTCCTAATTTTATTTCTAATTTTTTAGTTTTCATGGGATCAAAATGTTCTTTGGCAAAATGGCAGGCTTTTATTTATCATGTTAAGTTTCTTCAAAACAGAGGCCTGATTGTGAATCAAGCAATGGGTCTTGATTAGGTTATTTAGCATATCAACTTTACAGTGCTGCTACTCCAAAATGCTGGTACAAAATTCACAGAAATATTTTCCTGGATTTTTCAAGATTTCTTTCTTTCCAAAGTAGCCACATCACTGTTGACTAATGATGTCCTCAATGGTAACTAACCAGTGTTTTAAAAGTTTACTGCTCTCAATGGTTTCTTTTCATCAGCTATAGTCTCTGAAACAAACTTGAGGGCTGTCACATGTTTCTTAGAAAGATATTGCCTGTTTCAGAACTCCCAGAGCATTAAGTAGATGCCTCTGGGGGTTCCTTTACACAGCTAAAGGTAATGAAATAAAATATCTTTCTTTTTTTTACTTTCTTTGTGTAAATTTTGTGCTTTTCAATCACCTAAATGTAGTAAAGCCTGATTTGATAGTACTAAGAATTCTCCTGTTTAATGTCTAGGAAATTGCAGGAAGTTTATAATTTCCTCTGATAATCTGCTGTATTTCCCTTCTCGGGACATCCTGCAGAATGTGATGTTCACAAGCTGTATTTTGGGATGCAAGAATTACTCTTACACTAAACTAACATTGTGCAAAAAAACCCACCTACTGCTCAAATGCAATGCCTCAAGAAACTCAGGACTCTCCACTCATGTGGATCCTTTGCAACATGAGCATTTTCAACAGTCTGGAATTAACAGATATATACACACTAAATAAGAGACCAGGGCAAGCTATAGTATACTACTACTACTGCACGCGCATTTTGGTCCAAGTGACCAATTTCAAGCATTAAAATCTCAAAAGTTCACATAATAGAGAACTTAAGATCTGTTTTTCATGACATAGACAGAAGTTTCACATCCCACAAGGAATGAAGTTGAAGAACAGTTTGGGGCACTTCAGGAAAATGTAATTAATTTACATTAATATTTTGACACAAGTAGAAGAGTCACATTCACATTTTGGTAAAATAGGGAACAGTCTCTTAGACACATGCAGCTAGCAAAAATGTGCAATGTCTCAGTCCCCAGCTAAGGGATTTAACTTTTTAAATTTTATTTTAAAACTGGAATTTGTGTTTGGCTGTCAGATTCTTTGCTTTCTAAAAATGACGAGGCCTAACCACTCAAAGGTAGCTAAAAAGCTGTGAGTACATTTCTGGAAGCCATGGATTAGCAGTTTGATCCAGTTGGACATTTTCAAAATGAAATATTTCACACTAGTGTTTATCAGAACAAATAAAATTTTGAGAGAATTGTTATTGTGTTTCCTTCCTTTTAGGAAGGTGTTCTGCTAATAAATACACTTGTTTTTCAAGCCATTACTAGCTTTTCAGTACCTTTTCCATCATAGGTATGGCCTTGTAGCATACCATTCTACAGATTCATTCTCATTTCTGTAGCAACTACTGATTATTTTTCTATTTCTGGGAAAAAATTGGCTATTTTTTTACTTGTTTGCTGACATATATGGCTTTTAGTCATGATTATTCCACGTAGCTACTTGAATTTGTACTATGAGCTAAAATGATATGAAGTAACCATGGCTGAGCAATTTTATCTTTCTCTTTGAGAACTTTGTTCTCTGCCTTGGAATATTTAAGTACAATGAATCAGGTGCTCTAATACAGCCACCTGTGCTGTTGTGGTGTCTCACTATTTCTAGAAGTTTAGCTTTAAGGCAGAATACCATGATGCCACCTCTTACAGAACTCTTAAAAATGTAGGAATTTTGGAGTCTGGGGTGGGGTTTTTTGTCAAGAACTATAACTGTTAATGTCAGCACCAGAATCTCACCTTCTGTACATTTTTGCAAACATATAACAGTCACGGAAACAGAAACATTTGGAAATGCAAACTTTAAAGGTGCAAATTTAATGAGACCAAAATGATGATTCCTTTGCTTTGTTTTATTTCTTTGAGGGAGAACTGTTCATTCAAGTTTTTAACACTTGCCACAGGCAACCCTGGAACTTAAGGCATGCAAGTTTTTCTTGTCAAAGACTGGACTCTCTCACCAGCAAAACAAACATATAGGCTTTTACAAATTTAAAAGCTGTATCTTTATGAAGAATCCCTATTTAAAACATTCCATATGAGTCCATAAAGCCAGTAAATATTTTTGGCTTTAAGCAGAAGACACATACATCCAAACAATTAGAAAAGGCCAAACTATATTATGCAAATTGGATGCATTTAGCATGAACTCTGCAATTTTGATATAAACTAGACTTGAAGATTCTCTTCAAAGGCCAATGTGATTAGCAGAAAAACTTCATAAATTCACCTACTGCCTAATGAAGTACATGTATTTTTTTGCTTAGAGCTATCAAAAGTAGTATGTTAGGTATCTATGAAAGCAAAGATTTTAATGATGCCTTTTGTTCTAGAATCTCTTACAACACCCTCACATTTTAGCTCTGGTTGTCTATGATACAAGAAAATTTAAAAAAAAAAAAAAAAAAGAAAAGAAAAAAAGATGAGTCGTCATCATCTTGGGTTATCCACAAGAAAAAAAATTAACTACTTGAACATAGGTAACAATGGTTCTAACTATGGACACAGCAACAGGTTGAAAGATTTCTGAAAACCCTCCATCCACACACACTGAAATATTTACTTTTAGGCATTGATAACACTCTCTAACTTAGGAGCAATTACAGAAAAATTGAACTTGTTTTTCAGTTTACTGAACTGAGTCTTTTTTTTTTTATCTTGAAACTTGACCACAGATGTTTCAAAAGACATTTTGCAGACAAAAAATGAGCCAAGTAACACATGTGAAGGATTCATTATGGTCTATAGAGTAAATAAGTCAGAATAAATGTTTACATAGAGGAAGGCCTAGAAAGAGCTCATATTTCTTTGTTTCTATGTGTTTTAGTCAGACCCTAAATGTAATCTGTACATAGTTTTTTGTGGTTTCATAAAATGTTGTTAAACTGTCCAGTCTGGTGATAGGTACTATATGATGCTGCAAAAGGTTTTACTGTTCTCAAACTCTTAGTGCTCTGGAAACAAACAATCAGTTCCATCTGCAAAAGGCAGCTGAATAAAAATGAAAAAACTGTAGTAGAAAGGAACACTTAGACAGCAGGGGGAAAAGGATCAACTGACACAATTTATTGCTATAGTATAAATGGTGCGGCAATTTTAACATGGCAGAGCACTTACAGCAATATTATTCTTATTAGAGCACTGCACTGTCAGAGAAAACAAGAGTTCATTCACAGACATTAAATACAGAAGAAAAAAAAATGTGGGGAAGTGATTTGTACTTCATGGGAAAATGGTATATCCTCCTCTTTCCTGTTCCAATACATATTGGAACATACCAGACAACTACTGACTGTGGTTCACTGTTCAAATGTAAGATTAACTGAGATGCTCCATGGCACGCAAATAAATTTGTTTCTAGTGAAATAATAATTCTTATGGAATGTCATCCTCTCTCACAGCATAGAGAGCCAGGTGATGACATTCAATAAAATGTGATTGTTATTCCCATTTCCTTGACATGAAGAGATTTATAACTTACTCTGCTCCTTTGAAATACATGTCTGAGGTCATGTCTTTTTTTTTTCTTTTTTTTTTAGAATGCCATCCCTGACTGCATAATAGTTAAGTGAGTAGGAAAAGTGGGAATATTATCTTCCATTCAATGTAATCCCACGAAAGTATATGAAAGCTATTCATGTAATGTGCCCAGCAATATTGCAGGCTTTGTTTCTGTATTTTAAAAAGCTAATCCTACCTACCTTTGAGCAACTTAGACATATTTATAGCGAGTTACTATGTGACAAGTGTTCCAAATATGACAAGAGCTATTATCTGTAAAGAAAAAACAGAATCTATAACTCTTTGTACCATATAATATTCTTTAGCATTTCAAGTAATTAGCAGCTTATTCCAAAAACATTTGAATAGTTAACAGATTTGATACCTATGGTTAATCCTCATTAAAATTACGATTACATGATATAATTACATGTAAATAAGAAAAATGAATTCAATATAACTCTTACCCTTTTCAATGTTGGGCACTATGTTGGGAATCATACAGTATGTACAATTAGATTTATACTGCCAAGCTAAAAATATTGGTGAAGATCTAAAAATGACGAACAGTGCCTTTTAAATTAATGTCTTATTAGTTGAGTGAAGTACACTGACAAAGAATAATTTATGCTTATTCAAACTGCTCTCGACATCTTCAGGTGTTTCCAAATGAGCTCACAGAAGAGTGATTAAATGCATCTGATAACAAGCCACACATTGCTGAAATTACTTACCGCCTCATTTTATGATTAATTAAACATGTAGATTAAAGTTGCAAAAGAATTTAGATTAATGAGCAAGTTAAGTCTTGCTGATATAAGTGAATTGGGAATTGGATGCTCTGTGGAACTTTATAAACATGCATTTTATAATGAGTAAGACAAGGCTACATGTTGAATCCTGGCCACAAGGGCCTTTGACGATGCAGTCTTTTTTAACATGGTTTGACAGCTTTCAAATAACATTCTACTATAGACTTTAAACTTTGTGCATTGCTGTAAAACATGAAACTGCATAACTCGTGTATTAGGAGTACGATTATTTCAAAGCTCTCCAAGGTAATGACCCCCTGTAGCAGCAGCTGTTCAGAAAAATTACAAGCTCGATTGTTATTTTAATCAGAGAGAATTTAGTAGTTAAAAGCAGTTATGCAACTAGTAAAATTATAGGACACTCCATCAGTAGCCTTATAGCATCCTTCATAGTCCTGTTCCTCCCAGTTCCCCCACCCAAAAACCTTGGTCATCTTAGTAAAACAGAATGATCAGTAAATCATGAAAAATTCAAAGCCATTTATTAAGTCTGCTTTCTGTACAAGGCAAGGTAACGTTTAAATTTATGATTATTCTTATCAGCTCCAGGAGTGTGTCAAAATATCTGCTAGGTTTGCCAAGTGTTCATTTTTCCTCTTAAGATCATCTATGCCTCATCCACCTAGCTTAGTCTGCATCAGAAAGCCAAGCTGGACTTTTTGACTTTGCAGGGTATAAGAAAATCAAATCAGTCATCCAGATGTGCTATGCTTTGTACAGGATGCTGAAACTGAAACTACTGAACTATCTGTATGCTTGTGTCATTTGTAAAACTTTCACCATCTGCTGCATAGTGACTCCTGTGGATTCACCTGAGGTGGCTGGCTACTTTAAAACCATTCGGTTCTTATTTTTCAAATTTAGATAAGGATCTGTTTCCTTGTTCTGGCTGTGTCCTTTCAATTCTTACACCGAAACTTCAAAATATGAAAGGTCTATCCAATAAAAATCAAGGAAAACAAGAACCAAAAGATCCCCACAAGTTGCTCATGATAGGTACTAACCTCAGGTCACTAACATACGCTCACCTTTTCTGAGCATCTGTATCAACAGAAGTCCAGTGCCTTTAGTTAGAGTTCTACAGCAGAGCATATGCTTTGAATACTTTGACTTCTTACTTATTCACTACAACACTTCAGCATAAGTTAATTACCAAACTTCAGTTGGACTGATGCACATAAGCATATCATTTAGAAGCCCAAGACTACCAATTCCTACTTATTCTGTGCAGTCATGCTCCCAGATAGTATATCCTGCTTTAGGACTACAAGCCTCATTTGATTTATTAAAGATGGAACTCAATATGTCATTTAGGGTCAGACCTGTCTTGCATCCATAGAATAAGTCTTCCTGTTCTGCTTTCTAATTGAGTTTAAGCTTTTCATATACAACTACTTGAGTAATACATTTGAAAGAACCTTTATTTAAAAACAAACAAACAAACTTGTGTATTCAATGTGACAATCAATTCTTAGAAGGGTTCTTCTTATTTACTAACCAGCTCTACCTATGTATTTTAGTGCTGTCTGCCAGGCTCTCTGGCCTTCCTTCAGAAGACACTCCTTATTTCATTAACCATGTTCTGGCTTTGTAATTTAGCAGATTACAGCCATGTAAAATTACTAAAATGTAGTAAACTTGATTTGTAAGTGACTGAATTGTGAAGACGGAAAATGTGAATGGATTTTCATGTTTTACATTCAACTTCCAAAATGCTACGATATATGTGCTCCCCTGTTCCAGTCTGGGTCTGGATGCTCTGAACACACTCCTGATATAAAAATGTCAGTATACTGCAGAACAGACTAGAATTAACAAAGTATGAACTAAAAGAAGTTTTCTTCATGATATCCCAGAAGTACGCACAATTAAAAGTTTCATTTTCTTCAAGAATTCAAAGAATAAATTCATTCAAATACAATAGCTTTGCTTGAGTCAATAAATGCAAGTAAATGGCAAATCCATGGCAGTGGCACAAGGTAGGTTGTGGGTGTTTTTCTACCTTTGAGTTTCAAGGAAAAAAATCTCACAGTAGGTCAATATTTGATAGCAGATGGCAAACACATATCTGATGTTCTTACTTATTAGAATATTTTCTAAACACAATGAATTTCATTATCCAGTTGACTTTTTCAATGTATTTTTGTACTTCTCTGTCATATGCATTTATTCCACTGAAAGAGACTTAGTGTTTAGGTGCAATAGTACAGAGCAGCACATAAAATTGTCAGAAACTAATATCCCAAAGGTTTTAAGATCACACCACAGGACAGGACAAACAAACAAGTGGCAACTTGCCACTCAACTCAGAGTTTAAAGGAACAAGCTATTGAAAATTCTTCAGCTTTCAAAAATGGAAGAATATATCAGCTTTCCCTAACTCTATTATCCTCCAGAACACTTTTGTTCCCTTTCCATAAGGGAAGGACTTATTACGAGGGACTACGTTTCCTGGATTCAGGTATTTGCTCAGAGGGTGAGGCAGCTCCACCCCTCTCCCTGTCACTATAGCACACTGAAGCTGCACTCAACAGTTAAAAGGAGGAAATAGAATCACTGCATAAATGGATTTTTAAAGAGCCATCTGATCTTTACTGAAGCACTAGACTTCAGAAAGACTACACAAAAAGTACAGTTAGCTGATTAAACATTTAATTAGGCAGCTAGCAAAGCTCTGTTCATTCTGACAGAAACTGTAAAGCATTTTAAAAGATCCTAAACAAAAATTTCAAATGTATCAACAAACAAAAATTCTCACTCGAGTTTTAAAACAAGTGACTTGGACACTTAGAAGCATCACTATTATAAACATGCAGAAGGATTTAGACTCCGGAATTAAGCGGAGTGGAATTTTTCAGATACTCCAGCATTCTATAAACAAACGCACAGCTACCATGCCATCTTCAAACTTTTGCCAAACCAAAAGTAAAACTCTGACAGACACCTGCTGAGATTTTTGGCAGAAACTGCTGGTCACAGAGAGTCCTGGCAGGGTCTACTGTCAAGTTTGTCTGAAGCAGGTATCTGAATCCTAGATATGCACAGTGAAACTGGTATTTTGAAATGGGTACTGTGGTTATTAAGTCTTCAAATACTTTAGAAGTGCTCTGGAATAATATAATTCTGTGGTCAAAAGCTGAGACCTCTTTTAACTGTGCAGCTACTTCTGTCCTATAAGCAGGTTACTAAGACACAAAAATTAAAGCATGCACATGAAGCATAAAGATATACAAGAACTGTAACAAATATTTTTCCCTGGAGTTTTGCCAGTGGAAAATGTTGCTAACTTGTCTGCTTCTTCAAGAGCATGTCCAGCAAATCCCATCTACTGTAGAATGATATGTTTTTGCAGCAGAAAAGGAGATCACTTCAAAGCTGAGTCAAAGGTGACTACAGAGAAGAATCCTCCCACTCAGCTGTTCTTCAAAATCAGATCTTTCCAAGATGTAAATATGAACAAAGTATTAACTAGAGAATTAATGAAAATCATTCTGATTTATAGTCCATATCTGATTTACACACATACCTTCTATTGTAAGAAAACAAACATCGAGAATTATTACCCTTTCCCTTTTTTTCCTACCTCAGTAATTGCACAGAAGCTTTGCTAAAGGTTGTACCAGAGAACATTCTGGCTTCCTGACTTTTGTGCATCCAATACCACTTGACAGAACAAATCAAAGATGCAAACCAGTTTTAAATTAATTGCCTCTGTAGTGGGTTTCTGTGGCTAGACACCTTCACACTGTAATATAGAATGAGAGAAGAAACCTTAGCTGGAAGGAATTAAGGAGTGGCCTTTTAAGTCGTCATCACACTAAGGTATGGAACAGATATAAAATTCTCCTGCTGGCAGAGCTGGTTTTCATTAAGGACTGATGGAAGCAATGTCAACACAGGAATAAGTCCAGTACGTACTGTTAAAACATGGACAGAAATACGTGCATGTGCTATTAGCACGTGGAGACAAATAGTCCAGAGAATGCTCAGATGATATTCGACATTACTAGCACATGACAACAGACTGCATTATATTTAAAGATAAGAAGCAGGATGACATGTCTAAGCTTCCAGAACTCTTCATGTTACTTTCTCACTTAGCTTCTAATATCCATCTGAAATTAACCTTAAGCATCTCCCTGTGCAAATATAAACACAGGAAAAAGAAGGAGCATCTGCATATTCTACCCCATGACACCACTGACATTTCACCAATTTTGTGAGATGAATTAATGGAAAGGGTGGCTACACAAAAGTCACTTTGATATAGTTCAGAGGTATAAAGTAAAATTTAGACTAGCCATATTAAACTAATTCTACTGAACTTGTACTGGTAATACCAAACCGCTCCACAGCAGCAGCTAATTTACCCTGTTTGTCCAAAACAGATGTATCCTGGTGAGAAAGAAAAACAAAACAAAACAAAAAAAAAAAAAATAAAACCAACAACAACCACAAAACAAACAAAGAAAAAAGAGAATAAAAAAGAAACTAACTTGTCATTTCTGCATAGTTGACATTATTTTGACATAAGATGCAAGAAAGGATTCTCAAAATCTTATATATGAGTTTCCATTCCTGACAGCGCGTAAAGCTGTCGTTTCCCTCCGTCTTTTAAAGTTAACATTGTTCCAAAGTAATAAAAGTTACTGGAAGATACTCAGATAACATGGTGATGATGGCAACAGTAGGTACCCAAAGATAGTTAACAAGAAAGTTAAATAGCTTATGAACTGTTACATTAGTGCTTTTCAGAGAGTCATCTCACACAGAAAAAATTACAAGGTGGAGGTGTGAGAAAAAAAAAAAACAAATTCCATGGGAAAAAGAGAATTCATTGCTTCATTTTCCTCCACTAATCAACATTTTGAAATAACACTCAGGTCTGGAGCTCCCTTTTTTGTCTTGCAAACTGAGTATTATTCATATTTATCTCAAATCTATCAGGTAAATGTGAGATATATTCAACAGAGAGCAACAGAGAAAGATGTTTTGGAGGGACATCCCTTGTTGCATGTTTTACCTTAAGCCAATTGGTCTTCATTCTACTCTCTACTTGGTATTCAGAGAGCCAGAAATGGGTTTTATCATTCCAGAAAGCCACACATCTCCTACGTATGGCAGAAATTTAATCTTAATGGATCCCACAGCAATTCCATCAAGATACTAAATAGGAGCAAGAAAAAGCATAGGGTTGTCAAGCACTACATATGAGTGCTCTGGGAGCAAAGAACTAGTCATCCACCATGTGTCACAGGCTTTTCAACATATTTCCATTTTTCCCTGGGATTAGCTGAAGAATGGAAAGGAGAGTTTGGCAACCAAATATATGTCTCTGCTTAGAGAGAACTAAGCAGAATGAGGACGGATTACTTCCCTTATTTTATGGGCAGGAAAAGTCATCCATCAGAATGACAAATGCTGTACCTTTATAGGCTCACAGCCCATCCCTGCAGGTCTCAGGATTTGAGCAATTCAGTGGTACTATTGTGAACTCATTGCTTTTTTCTGTTAATTTGCTTTAAAAAAACCCCAACCAAACAAAACAATTTAACATTAGAAAATAACTGCTGAGGACACTAAGTGCTTTTAGTAATCACCAAACATTATGCAGAGACCTCAGAGCAGCCTTCCAATATCTAAATGGAGGCTACAAGAAAGATGACAAGGGCCCTTTTACAGGGGCATGTAGTGATAGGACAAAGGGAAATGGCTTTAAACTTAAGGAGAGATGTAGATTAGATGTTAGGAAGAAATTCCACTATGAGGCAGGTGAGAAACTAAGAGTTTGCCTAGAGAAGCTGTGGATGCCCCATCCCTGGAAGTGTTCATAGCCAGGCTGATTAGGGCTCTGAACCGCCTGGTCTAGTGAAAGCTGTACCTGCTCACAGCAGGAGGTTGGAACTAGATGATCTTTAAGGTCCCTTCCAATCCAAACCATTCTCTTATTTGAACACCTTAAAGTGTAAGTAGGTTGACTCAAACTCTAAAAGAAAAAAAAAAAAATCTGTGTTTTTAACAAAGGCCCTGAATGCTAGTTTGTGTTTGTGAATGGATAGGACAATTTAAAAAAAAAAGATTGTGTCATGGGACTCAGGAAACAATGAATGATCAGAACTAAAGAAAAAGCAGAAGTAAAAAAGAATTCTTATGTTTGCATTGAGAGCTATGAACAGTTCAAGGGAATTCTCAGGTACAAGAGATGTTAAAAATCTAATGTGCAAATATCAGGAAAGAATTTCAGTGCTGTTGGATCAGGGATTTTTTCCAACTGGGCAGAGTAGTGTGAGTATATAAATTTATAAAGATATTGAACCTTACGATCTTTATTGCCATATTAACAGAAACTTTAGTAACTTCTCTGAGAAATCTTTTGTGTTTGGAACTCTGCAGATTAATAGGATGCCCAAACATATCTGGGAGTCTAGAAACAGGACTAAGCGGATATTCTCAAAAGACTGTATTTCAATAGACCTCTCATGCACTGCAGCTTGGATAGGAATATAATGACTACTCCACTTCATCATCTAATATCTGTTAAAGACATTTAAATACTTCCTTAGTAATATTACTTCCTCCAGTTACAACAACTGCAGACTGAGACGTCCTGGGAAAATATTCTCTTATCTATAGAGCCTCTGTTTTTCTGTTACTGTGAAACTTCTGTCCTTCATTAACATTCAAATCACCTTCTTTCTCTGCAGCTGGTGGAGAGGCACTTCACTTTTTTGTCCTAGCAGTGATATAGCAGAACCTTTAACCAAGAACAGGATGTGTCTGGGATCACCTTTAGAGTTTAAAGTTTGTAAACTCTTTGGCTTTTTAGAATCTTCACAGCAAAACAGAAAAACTGCCCAGTAAATAGCTGCAATTAGGAATCATCCTTTTATTTTCTCTCTGTTTTTAGAATTGTTGTTTCAAATGTGCTGGTTTTAAACACTGCATAAGAGACTATTCCACAAGGCTGTTCTGGTGATAGAAGTATTTTCTTTCTTAAAAAAAAAAAAAAAAAAACAAAAAAAAACAACCAAGCAAACAAACTGTGCTGTTTTCCCTAATACCAGATACTTCTCCCTAATACCTAATACCTCTCCCTTTAACTCACAAAAATACCAAAAATTGTAATCCTACATCTTTGAAGTAAGAAGGAAAGAACACTTCAAGGTAGCAGAATTCAAGACCTCTTTCAGCATTGTCTGTTGGGCTTAGAAAGTGGTTTTGGAAACAGATTTTTGCAACACCACCCGAGAGATCTTTAGGCTGGTCAAATTTGGCAGAGAAATTCAAGAGCAAGTTTGACTCAGCGAAGTAATCGAGTTTTCCATGCAAAGAGCTAAAGGCTAAAACTGTTCCTTCTAGTAATATCACTTATACCTTCCCTAGAAAGAAGTACACATTTATGACACATTTCAGTGACTTTTCATATGCATTACTGGGAGGGTAAAAATACCTGTTTTAATGGCTCTAGTCAATTATTTAGGAACTCCTTACCTGAAGGTTAAACACCAGTTCCCAAAATGTTTGAGCCTTATAGTTTAAATATTCATTGTTGACGAAGTTTAACATATTTACTATAAATACCATTTTCCTCAAGATAAAGTTTTAATTTGCATGTGGATAAAACACATAATATTTCTAGTTCTTGGAACTTAAATTATACTACTTATATCTATTTTCAGTCACTATTCTATTTTAATTTAACAAGTCACCTTTCAATTGCCAATTTTATTTTTTAACTGCAAAAATCATCCTCTTCCATTCCGTTCGGTATGTCACTATGGTCATTAATGGTAACATTGTTATTATATTAACAATGAAAGGTCAATCAGTTTTTACATCCCTGCTAGTTTTCAGTTTGTAGAATCACTGCAACTATTTAATAGCAGAAGGAACTTCTTTCAGTGTTCACTTAATTTTATAGTTCCTACTTAGGAATAAAACAAGAATTTTAACTGATTCAGAGACAACCATTTTTAAAAAAACAGCTTACTCTTATTTTTAATATTTTTATATTTTATGTTGGTCATATTCTCAAAATTTATTAAGTCTACAGCATAACTAACTTACTAAATTTAGACCTAAAAAAAAATTTTAAAAGCTGTCACATTTTAAAAGAAATAACACTGAACTGCTGCATTCAAAGCAGTGAAAGTGTTTCTTTGATGAACACTAGATGCTCTATTGTGCTACATGGGAAATGTATGACCATCTCTCACACCCCTTAAAAAATGTTTTTTCATAGCTATATAGATGCAAAATTCTCTAAAATTATGATTGGCCAAGAGGTTATTTCTGCACCTGAAGCTTAATCGGAAAATAAGCCTTTGGTGCAAATTCATTAAAAATGGTAAAAAGGTAAGAAACACGTACAACTTCTGTGTAAATTAGAACATGCAGACCCTATACCCTTTCAAAGCACTAAGACATTTCCTATTGGTTTTGGGAAGCTTTACAGTTATTAATATCTCAGCAGTTTAAAACTGCATCTACTGAACTGTCCTACAGGTAGCAACAGTTATTACTACTCCTATCACTACTGTATTTATAATTGTAATAATTGAAATCAGTGTTACAGCCATTTATAGCTAATCCCTCTTCTGGGCACCAGACTTTGCCATCCATTTTAAGATTATAGTATAATCAAAGATTAAGAAAGGAAACAAAGTGAGCTGCTCAGAGCCATAAAACCAGGAACATTAACCACTCGCTTATTACAGGTCAAACTGACTGGATGCAAACACTGAATGACATTGAAGAGGTTGCATTTTCTTAGCTCATGAACACTTAACGAAAACAAATATCTTCTCTCTACACCCAAACTGGAAAGAAACTGAATGGCCACCAAGAAGAACATTTAGGAAAAATATATCAGCGTGGTACATACCTAAGAGACTGGAGACCGGCACCAACTCTCAAGGAGAAACAAGTGCGTGGAAGTTAATCCCTCCCACCTTTACCAATTTAAATCATTAGTCTCCAGGATTTAGCCTCCCTTCCATTTGGAGGTGCAGCTCCCCTGATTGCTCATGTCAATCACCTGTGCTTACAAAGCAAAGAAAATTCCCCTAAATTTCATTGGGCTGGACAGAACAGTATTTCAAAAGCAGATGTTGTTGGTAGCATTCAAGTTTATTGGCAATCCTTGTAAAACTACCCCAAAACACATACTGTTTGTATCTGATCTCATGTTAAGAAGGCTTTTCTCTAAAGAGTATTGAATCACTTTAATGTAGATTCTAATGCTGCCTTACTCGGCTTTCAAGGTAGCTAGTAAATTCAGCTTTACTACAGTACTATAAAGATGTGAAAGAACTGTAGCAGCATCTAAAAATGAGCTGTTGCCACTATACTGTTCAGTTTAGAAAACTCTAAACAGAATACTGATGAAAAATGTTAATGATAGTTTGCTGAGTTGCCAAGAGAAATAAGGCAATTCACTATATTTTTGTTATAAAATGTAAATTATAACACCCTAAAGAATCTGCCACAACTCCAAGAAGGACTAAAAGGAAGATCTAAACAACCCACAGTATGTCAGTAATTTAATTTTTAAAAAGAGCTATCCAGCAGCCATAGTTACATAATCAATACAATCCCAGCAAAGGTCTCAGTATTCAGGGAGATTTCAACTCCTGCAAAGCCCTGTCCATTGCAGTGAAGTACCTAAAAGTACTTAAAGCACCTTGCTGAATTAAGGCCTTAATAACATCTGTATATACCTCTGAACAGTTTGCATTAGATCACCAATGCAGTCTGAATAGACAGGATAAGTAGGGAAATTCAAAATGCTCCAACAGTGTCAGGGGAAGTTTAGGTTAGATATTAGGAAAAGGTTCTTCACCCAGAGGGTGATCAAGCACTGGAACAGGCTCCCCAGGGAAGTGGTCATGTCCCCAAACCTGCCCAAGCTGAAGAAGCATCTGGACAATGTTCTGAGGCACATGGTATGACATTTGTGGGTGTGATTTACCTTGTGCAGGGCCAGGAGTTGGACTCGGTGATCTTTGTGGATCCTTTCCAACTCAGGATTTTCTATGATTCTATGTAAAATGCAAGAAATGACCCCTGAGTCTGCGATCCTTTAGCTTTGAGGAGGTGGCCTGTCTCCTTTATCAAACCCAGGCTTCTGACCCTGAATTTCAAGACTGAAAATGATTACTTTCTTGGGTGGTGATAATGAAATTATTTTACAGTCCCAACCCTTCCCCAGACTCTGTAGACTAAGTTCATGGCATGACCTCAGTCCTGCAACTCATAAATGGCACAGAAGGTACAGAGAAAAGGCAGAAAGGGTAGGCAGTGTATCCCCTGGCATCTCTGCGTGGCAGCTGCTGAGACAAAACAAAAAAAAATCAGATCACTGCCTGGAGAGTCTATTGGCAACTCTCAGTTGCATCTGGGAACAATGACCCATCAAAGCTAACTACACATTGTTAATATCCCTACCTAATCCAAGCAACGGGAAAGAAAAGTACAAAGTCCAGTAGCAAATCCTACAACCTTCCAACCACTCATATCTTCATTTTCCTGAGTCTGGTAAGCATATACACAACCATTATTAAGCTGCTTCCCCAGTGCTGCCATAAACATCATCTGGGGCCAGGTTGGGGGTGAATTCACTGCTGCCAGAAGGTATTTATTTCATATTTTCACAAAATACAGAGAAGCTAAGGAAGTCCTATTTCATTCTCCCACCTCACTGGTCTAAGAAGACATTTAGGTAGTGCAGAACTTCCCTATGTGGGAATACTGGGATCTGGGAAATATGTTTATGAGGGCTGAATTATGATTTTGAGATACAGAATTTTTGAGCTATTGGGTTCTAAGCCTGCACAGTCTCAAGCTTGCAGCTATTGGCATGTTTGACATTTTAAACTATGAAATACCAACCTATTTTGAAATTGTCCAAATCATTAGTTGTGGAATTTTCCTAGCACTTCATGAATACCACTGTTAATTGGGCAATTAACTCGAAACTACAGAATATGCTGTGATGGCATGATATGATATAAGCCATGTAAAAGAAGGAACAGCCAAGCAACTCAGTATGTTGAAAGATATTAATGAAGTGGCAAAATCTGCCAGAAAAATAATAATGGGTGATTTTAACTACCCCAATATTAACTGGTTGAATAACACATCTGTACATGGTTTGGAGAAGCAGCTTATTGATACTATAAATGGCTTCTTTTTGGAGCAGCTCCTTCTGGAGCACAGAGGAGGAGGAGTTCCACTCAGTTATTAATTTGTGTGTGTGTTTGTGTAGAAAGCAAGCATGGGTGTTCTGCTAAGCAACAATGGCCACGGGACAATGGGTTTGAATCTCGATGATGAAGTATTTCAAGTGGTAACCAAATAGTTAATGGCAGGTGGGTGGTTGAGGAAAAACCCATAAACAACAGACATCTCAAAGGGATGGCTGCTTTGGAAGAATGAAGGAGTTTATTCATACACAAAACCAAATCACCAGAGTTAATAAGAGAGGGGGAAAAAAAGGTCTAGGTTAGCATGTTTCTGAGGTAAAGTACAAGAATCTATGTGATCTTAAAAATACTCTTTGAAGCTCTCTTTGAATGCATGAACTCTGTCTAAATGATTTAAGCAGAACATAACATTGATTATTGCTACAGCTTACTGCTCAATAATGCGCAATATGAAACTAATCTATAATGCAAACTGTGGAAATCAGAATGTATAAATTCAATTAAAAATTACAAGAAGAGAAATGGTTATTTTTCAATAATTATATAATTATTCAAGTTGACCTGCAAAAATGATGTATGTATGGTATCTCATGTACAAATCTGGAATCTGGAGTAAGATTATACGGGTCTTGCAACTGTCTAGAGGAAAAAAAAAAGATAATTTTTGTGTGTGGTTATGCTCCCCTCATCATTCTCTGAAAGCTACAGTTATGTCCATAAAAAAAAATATTTAACAACAAGAGATTAAAAAGACAAGCAACTAACTATTAGAAAAGTTATACACAGACACGGTGGTAATAGTCACCTCCCAGCTCTGATTATGTAGGAATGGGGCTGCAAAGGACCAGAAATGCAGCTTGTTTGTTCCTTTATCATATTTCAAGATCTGAAAATTTAAGAACATATTAGGTTCCCACACTGGATCAGAAAAATCTTGGAGTGGACAGCAACCAATATCTGGTATTTCAGAGGTGAGTGAATATTCCTCAAATCGTACCAAACAAATCTTTGGGCAAAAGATTCCTTTCAAATCCTTTCCACTTCTTGGCAACCCAGATATACTGTCAGGCTTTAATGAATGCAGTAAGGAAGTATATGGATTATTTGCTAGGGTGGGATGCTACCTTAATATATAATCAATTAAAAAGGCCAATAACCTAGCAATGACAAAAAGCTGCCCAAGTAAGATAGGACAAGAGTTCTAATAACTGGTCTTTAGTGGATACGGGGCATGGAGGAGATTCAGTATGTTTTTAAGGTAAATTGCTTTTTTTTAATTTACAATAAAATCTATATCCTGATTTGGAGTAGGAAGTATTCCATAAAATTAAGACTTTCTAACCATCCTTTAAAAATCCTGTGTAAAGAAGCAGTAAAGTGACATGAAACCTTGTGTTGACAAATACAGAATGTTGCATCTTAGAAAGAATAATTTCCATTTAATTTCACTGCCGGATTTCACATAAATTATAATCCCTTGGAAAAAATGAAACAGTGAAATACAATGTCAATAGTACAAACAAACCCTAAAGGCATAAAAAGAAAGGAGAACATGTAATACCCTTAAAATAAATCAGTAGTGCATGTTCTATTAAGGTAAGGTGCTCAAGTCTGAAATATGCCTCAGAAGTACAGGAGAAATAAGAGTGAGTTCAATAGACATCACAGATTTTTTTAGTAAACCAAGTAAATTCTGGAACATTTTTACTTGTCTCTGAAGTGAAAAGGGCTGCCTGATTTGATGTTCATAAAATCTTTGCTGAAATAGGACCAAGGAGTATTATCACACACTCCAAAGTTAACCACATCTCCGAGCCCTCGTGTCTGCTGCAGGAACACCTCTCAAGATACAAGTAGTTAGTTATGAGGTTTGGGGGAGTGAAATTTTTACTTCACTTTCACCATACTAAGCTTGGCTTCAGATTCCTGAGCTTTACTCTGATCACTTCAGCAGATCTAACTGTAGTTCAGTGTTGTATCAGTGACTAGGCAATTCTTTAAAAGAAAAGTGCTGTATATCCAACTACTCAATCATTTCAGTAGAAAAGATGTACTAAAGAAGTAGGAATTCCATATACACAGCCAGTTTTCTAGCTACTCATCCATCTTCGCTCTGGTGCCCTACAGTACTTTAGATCTGCACAACCCGTGTCGCAGGTCCTGAAAATAAGAATTTTGAATGAAGACTTACACTTTGTAAACTGTTTCATTGGGAAAGGCAGAAGTGAGAGGTGAAACTTCAAAAACTCATGTAACCTGTTTTGTTTTACATTGGAGGATTTCATTAATTACTCCCCGGGGCTTTTTGCATCCTGCAGGGAGCATCTTTGAGCCCAAGTTTCAGAGCCAGGATTATACAGTAATCTCTAATAAACCCATAAAGATAATATGGTATTTACACAATTACGTGTAGCCTTTGAATATTTTATGTGCACAGTACTGAATCCATCATAAGCATATATTAAGAACAGAAGCTTACTGTTCTTAACTTCAAATTGATTTTGTTCAGTATCTTGTTAATGTAGACACCCGAAAATATCAATTCATCATCACTGTGCATGAACTTAAACTACTAAAAGTAAAAAATTAGCATTTTCACATTATTTATACTTTAATCATTAATGAAACCACTGCCAAGAAGAAAAAAAATAATTGATGGAAAATTAATTTTTTTAAAAATGCACTTATTTTTAAAACTGACCTTTATGCTTTATCTCATCTTTAATATCTTAAAGTAACATTTTTAATGGAGGATTCACTTTGATCAGCTCTTTTTAATTAACTTCATAAATGTGAGCGTTTTACAACACAGTCTTTATCAATTTTTTTTATTTGGCTATTAACACTTATGTTTTACCTTCAACAGACCATTATCAGATTTCTATCAAGTATATACCAAAGATCTTGATACATCTAGCAAGCAGTTAACCTCTTACCCTGCACTCTCTTGTAACTGTGATAATGATGAATGAGTGGTTAGTTCTAAGCAATTCTGTTTTATGTCAATAAATGAATCAAACAGTCATTGGTATATGTGCAATAGGAAGACAGAGAGAAAATGAAGCTGTCTGTGGACACTTTATAACCCTCGCCCGTTTAAGTAATACGATTTGAAAAGTTAATGCTGACATCAACGGTTGGTATTGTTCACCCATAATATAGGATAAGATATTCTTTGTGTTATTTACTTAAAATGAGAAATACTCTATATAATTTACCACTCACAGTGTGGCTTAAAGAAAATTCTCTTTACAACTTTCTTAAGATACTGCATTTTAGTTATTAAATGACCTGAAGCTTTGGGTTGGTGATGAACAATTATTTCTTGTAAAGGTATTTTGGCTCTGCAAATGCAAATCCCTTACTGAAAAACTGTCCAGGTATGGACCTGTATGAATACTTTGCTTCCATGTTCTTAATTGGGCTTCTTAACACAAATATTTCCTATTCCTCTCTCCCGAGCATTGCTTGCAACTTAACAGCATATCAAAATTTGTGGATGAGGATTTCCATTTCACTGCTTAGTACCTTTGCAAAGAAGTTTTTAGACAGCAGATGGATCTAGTGCATTACACGGATCTCAGCCAGCACACATATGGAGCAGCAGTAGAGCAAGGAGGCCCTCATTCATATGGAGAGCATGAAAATCATTTGGGAAAAAAAAGCATTTCTAGCAGCAGCCTCACTAAATGGTTCAACTTCATAAAGTTAGTAAAGATCACATCTGTGTCCTATGTCTTTGTGTAATGTGTCAGAAGCTGGTTGGGTAGTGCTCTCGCCCATAGTGGTGTCCTCATATCAGTAACAGATAAAGAGTCTTATAGAGTGAAACCCTTTGGGTTTCTATGAATGAAAACTGTTATTTTGTCTATTTTCTCTTGTGCCATACATTTCATTCTTCACAGAGAACTGAATGAGATTTCTGTGCTACATTAAATATCAAAATCCTAGCAACAGATTAGGTGTACTATGTGTTTATTATTAGAAAAACTGTCTAAAATGAATACAATGCTTCTACAATCTGAGCACTCCATGTATGTAATAATTTATTTACTTACTACCAAGAAACAGCCTGTATGGTCAATAGAGAAGCAGCCAAAATAATGTCTGCGGCACGCAGAAGGTAAACGGGAACTCAGATAGGAACATGTTTCTGCACCAGCATCATGCAACAGCCATTCCCTCTATTAGAACTAGAAGTTCCAAGGTGACCTCCCACAACCACACCCACATTTTATTTTAGATAAAATCACACAAGGGAGTCCATTAGACATCCCAGCTACAAGTACAGGATGGGGAGAGAGAACTTCAAGCACTGAAAAATAAATTGAACTTTTAGTAGCTTTGATTAGAGTTCTGCCCTGTTCTTAGCAGATGAGTGGCCCAGGCACCTTTCTCTATCCTTCAGTGTTTTTTTCCAACACCTTCCTCTCTTCATGTACAACAATAAAGCTCTGGATAGATGTAACTATGCATCCATCAGGTCCACACTGGCAGATGTGCTTGGGCACCAGCTGAGTGTACAGAAATGCTTTCCTCCCTCCCATTTTGTTTCTACTCAACTTACTCTCTCTTAAGAGCATCTAAAATATGTAGTAACGTTTCCTCAAACAGGAAAACTCTTCAAGGCAGGCGCCCTCTTTTATATTTATTTATCCCGCATGTTATATACTGGAACTTTGTTTCTTATTAGAAAATTGGTGTGCTGTTATATTGCAAGCATTGCATAAGAACAGCAAGATAGTGTTCCAGTAGAAATCGATTTTATATTCACCATTTATAAAATAAGCTGAGCTTTCTCTGATTTTATGGCATAAATATTCACAATTAAATAATTTTCCTCTTTTAAATAAGCCAGTATAAATACAAAGTACAAATCTATTTGGTCAAATGCTCCATGGTATAAATAAAATAGTCCAAATTAAACAAAAAAAGTATAAAAATTGCCTTAAAAATAAGACTGAGGGAAAAGTAATAAATACTGAATTTGAAGCAAAGCATAATCCTATTCATATGCTGATCGGAATAAGAATCTGAAAAAATGAAGTTTACCTACGCCCAATGTCAATTTTCTTGTGTTATAACGTGTGTGCATGTGTGTGTGTGCCCACTAAGTGTTTCTATATTTGTTTTCAAACCTTCTTTGAAAAAAAAAAAATCCTACAGCTTGTTTTTAAAGAAATTTAATTTTATTCCCAAATCCAGTTATATTATTTTCACCATATTTTCAATACAGGTTTTTCACTGTAGAGCTGGTCTCTCAAGACACTGAAGTTTCATGTGCTTTAATACTCTTCATTCCAGGGGGTTTTTTTCCTCCCTCTGTCAGTGTGTTCACATTGTAGTCAAGTCACAATAAAATGTTTACACAGAAACTGAACTGCTAGTAAAAAGGTATGTCTAATTGATGATGTACAAGCAAAATTGGTTTTAAATGCTGTGTTATTAGAGGACATTTATTTTGCTCTGTCTGTATTTTAAAATAACTACTGCAGTTTACTAGAGAACAAACTTACTTGAGAAGAACAATTAAATAAATTAAACCATGTTAAGATGACATTCTTGAAGGAAAAAAAAGTAACCTTTAGTTAAGACAATTACTCTGTGGGTATAAAACAATCGCACAATTGTCACAATTTCCATGAAATTTACTTTTGCATGAATCATCAATCCTGTTTTCTCCTGAACAAAACTAGCCAAATATGACCAAAAAAAATCCCAAAATTGTCTGAACTGGATGATCTAAGTAATTACATGTTACAGCAGAATGCATCTTTGACAAAACTTTCAAAAATTCGAGGAAAATGTTTTTATAGCCCCTGGTTGAAATAGCTTTGGTACAGACCTATAGCAGTATTTAGCTGATCTTGCTGTACTCCCATATAAAAAATATGCACAGTTTCAAAGATCAATCTTCCTAGCACTGATCTGCACTCCTTCCCTTTGGAGTATAGATCAAACAAACACACTATAAAAACATGCCCAAATAGTATAGCATAACATGAAAAAGGTATACACTTCTCATTAGCATTTTTTAAATGCAGCTTAGAATTGAATCTTCTCAAAACTCCTTATATATGTAAACTTTTTGTCTTCCATACCAAACCCCAAAGCTTCCATCTTATCCTTTGCTTAGGGCCTATTTGTTCAGCCTCAGGTCCTTATCCCAATTCCATCAGCTTCCATGGTCACCTCACAGGCATAAGCATTTGTAGAAATCAAGACTTTACATTGAAAGATACCTGAGGTCACAACCTGTCCTGTAAGTCTATTTTATTAGTCTAATTTATGACACTGTACATATTCTTGTTACTGAATTGTAAGAGTCTGCATCTGCCTAATTCATGTATCTACCTACAGAATATCTTTTTAGCTTGGAGAGGTAAAATAGAGATGATTTAAGAAGACCTGAACCTGTCTTACTGTAGAGGGTATACTTCAATCCTGTTTTCAGTATGCGAGGAAACACAGGGCTGAATCCATCAGTTGCACTTCCTACATTTTATTTTATTTTCAGTTTATGTGAACTCGAGGTCTGCTTATGTTTCTAGATACATAGTGCTAAACACTAAAATAAGTCCTTTAAGCAGATAAGAACAGTCAGCATAGTGTTAGCTTCTCCAGATATTCACCTCAATGTAATTGAAGTCTGAGTTGCAGAAGACACCTATCACAGTCGAGACTGAGGTTCATTTCGTACAATCATTTCATACAGCCATTTACTCAACTTCATTGCTCAGGCTGCTGAACCATGTTCCAGCTCTCATGGCCACAATACTGTTAGGAGTCTCAATGTACCAACAACTTTTCTGCAAATGCCAGCATGCAGTTGTGTGATAATAACAGTCCATACATCTCATGAAAGTTTAAGTATTTACTTGATTGAACTAAACATAAGCATTGTTTTCAAAGTGCTTTTTTATGTCACTTTTGTTTACCGCAGCTTTTGGTTGATGTCAGCCAAGAAGAGCAGGACTCAGACCAGCAGTCCACAATATAATTACTAAAGCCCTTTTTATGTTCATAATACTACATGAACATGAACTAAACATTACTTACAACTTCTCACCCAATTAGCCTGGTACGCAAAAAGTTCAACATGAAACTACCATTGAATTTATTCCATTGCTTTGCTTGGAAAGTGTACTGCATATTGAGGTATAAAGAGGTACTGTTTGTATAGACTGATATATTACTATTTCCATTTACAGAAGAGAAAAATGAAGCAAAGAAACTGACTGCCTGAAAAAAAAAAAACAACCATGCAATAGGAAAGCCAGAAGGACTTAAAACTGCCATCTCAGAACTATTTTTCAGTGGTAATGCTTGTTTTTAAATTGTTTCTTTTATTTGATAATATTTTCTTTATATATGACTGACAGTGCTCATTAAAAAAATGCTGACCTGTAAATGAAGTAAAGTGCAAATATAATAGCAAAACCATATGTGAAAATGAACATTTGTAAAGAGGATGGGTTACTACAAATCAAACACATTCCCATATTGAGAGGAGACCAGCCATATTTTTTCTCTCATGAATGTAGTTTTGTGAATATCTTTTTCCACAAATGATTGAAAAAATATTTACTCATAAATTATATTTGTGACTTAAGAGAACAAGCTACATAGATTGGTTTCATTTATACTATATCATACAAGAGGTATTGCAGTAATTTATATCATGCCAAGACTAAGTCCCATTAGATTTTCCTTATTATACTTGACTAAAGCTGAGGACTATCCAAAACAGCAATTCTGAAAGCTTTCTATGCGTTGCATAAATATCCGTCTTGCTCACAGATCCTCTCCTCTAGCTTTCCCTGTCTCAAAGCATTTAGATGTAGTCCCATTTGCTGTATTTGAACTTGGGCATACTCTGAAACATGTTCTTGAGCTATGGCCTAAATGACCACAATCTCAGCTGTTTTGCTGCAACCATAAAGGTCAACTTTCTCCAAGGCATATAAAAATATATTCCTAGTTCTGGAGATACTGGTCATACTAGTTCTTCCTCACTAAACCCATGCAGCCTTTCCTCTAAAAATCCTGTCAGTCTTGAATCACAGCCCCAGTTCTTTTCTAGAAATGATTTTCATTACAACAGCATGATGCACTGGTGTCATTAGCAAGTGCCACAACTGATGTGTAACTGCAAGAAACGCCGTTCTCTCATTATTTTTATTATAATGGAAACGGAAGTAAATCTTGAAATAACAGAAATAGTCACAGTTAATTCAGCATTTGTAACCCTTCTGAACAAGTGAAGCTTAAGTTGGGAGCAAAAAAAACCTACCTAAGTTTATACGTAATTAGGTAAAATCCCTACTAAAAGAACACACTAAAACTGTGACATGACAGAGACATTTTAAAGTAGCTTCCACTCCCCATGTCAAAAGAGTATTAGAAAGACACACATAACAGGGAAATTAATAAATACTTACAAATACACAAGAAAATCAGCCCCAGCTCCCAGAAATCACTGGTAAATTGCTTTTGAATTCATGAAACTGATCTGAAAATATAAAAGGGAAAAAAAAGGTTGAAACAAAAGAGAGCCCTGAACTGATGTTACTTTTTTATTATTATAAAATAGTTATGATTTTTCATCATGAACAGAATAAAACAGAACACAAGACTGTTGTCACGCTTTCGGCCAAGTAATTTACACAGAATTTGTTTCCAGGAAGCCAATACCAAAAGAAACAATTATTTCATTGTTCTGCATCTCACACCATAGCAACCCAGTCCATTACAGCTTCTAAGAACTGTCATAAATGCAAGCATGGTTATCTTTTAATAAGGAAAATAGCTGTGAGGGGATTTTTTGTTTATTGGGGGTTTTGCTTGGTTTTTGTTGTTGTTGTTGTCAAGTGTTACAGAACATTTTTTTTTTTTGTAAATATTTTATTAACAGCATTTTGCAGCGTGCCTGCTGTAAAATTATTGTTTCAGTGCATTTAACATCTAAGGCAAAATTTATACAAAAAGAAAGACTAACAATTTTGTTCTCCTATGGTCTAGATCCTGGTTAGAAGCTTAGCATAAGTACAATGCAGTCACTATAAGGCATGATTAAATCCAACATTCTTTTTCCTGCATACCCCTCAGTTCTAGTTGGAAAGGTAACAGATGCAACTCAAACCCACAGAGCTTGCCTTATAAAATTCTTTAACTAGCACAATGACTCACTTTATGCCTCTAAATATCCATGGTTTCCTCTCTCCAGAACCCCCATGCATTAGAAGGTAGTTCAGGAGTTTATTTTTATTGTTTGGTCTACATACAGCACATTTTTAGTTCTTAGGAAAACAAAGAAACTTTGTTGCACAGCCCTTGTTTTCTTTCCAAAATGTGAGGATGGATATGGGTAACATTAAACTGAAAATAGTAATGGTGCCTGGGCAACTAGTTTAGGTCAAAACCTTTTTGTTCTCTGGGAGCTATCTGATTAATTTGCAGTTCATAAAACAGTGGGTGTAAGCTCAGTTTAAAAACATGTAACTATATTTAAGATGAAATCATCATTTTTGTAAGCCCCCAGTAATCTTTAACAAACACCTTCCCACAACATTTCTGTATCCTAAAGTGCACCAGCCAGTACTGCACAGTGCCTAGAGACAAGGAGAGAATACCAAACTTATCTTGATGCAGAATATCCTCCTTATTTCATACACCCGCCCTGAAGTGCATATTATTCATTCCAGCCAAGCCCTCCCCCATCCTGAAAGTACACATTTAATTGTGTCTTCTCTCTGTAATACCAACAGAAAGTCAACAAATCTCATTTGCTATATCAATGCAGTGTTATTATATATTTTAAAAGCAAGTCTGAATCTCATTATCAACTGATTTATGCCATTAATGTGCTTTGGAGCCACCAATTAAACAAGGACAGTGGTTCATAAGGTTGCAGTTAATTAATCTGAAAGGGTATAAATATACTTTAATGCACACCACCTCATGTAGAGAATTTAGGAACAAAGCACCAAACCTTTATTCTGGGCAAGCAATTAGGGAGAAAGGCTAAACACACAAAATTTTAAAATTAGCTTTAGCACTATGGTAATCTATCAGGAAAAAAGTTCAGTTTGGTAAGAAATCCTGCAGAATAACATGTCTGTGAAGCTTTGATTCTTATAGTGACAGTGCAAGTGAAGGAGAAGGCAAAACAAGGCTAACCATACCCAGTGATCCTGAGCAAATGAAGGCTTGTTGCTCAGATAACACCTCAGAACTGTGAATCAATTTTCCTTCAGCCACTTTCCTCCAGTTTTCCTTCAGACACTTTCCCTTAGTAAATTTAACAAAATAGTGCAATCAAGTAAGTGTTCAGTAGTAGCCGTAGTCTACCAACACAACCAGCGTATAAGTAAAATGCTGAAAAACAGTCTAATCAGCCAGAAATAGTTATTCACAGTGAAAATTCAACTATGAGGTACCTGGGGTTTATATGAAAGAAAATGATACCTATTTCTTACTGTCTGGGCTCATTTTCACCTTGTACAGTTAATTGCTCAAAAGATAGGCAATATAGCTAACACACAAACCCACAAAAGTAAACCATGTGACTTAATTAGATGAAGTATTGCTAAATATTTTTCCTCTTCTACACCTGTATTCCTACATTCTATAGCCTCTATCACTTTTTTTTTGTTCTCCAAGTGATTTTTCTTAAACTAAAAAAAAAAAAAAAATTTTTCTTATCTATGTAGAAAACTTTCTGTCCATCAAATATTAACATCACAATTTTAATACAAAGTTTCAATCTAGTGTATCCTATAAAAATTGTATCATTAAATATAGATTTATTACCTAAATAAAATAGACCAAGGACTAACATTGTACAGGTCAATAGTTGTTCCATATAGACTTTTATACCTCTTTTTATACCTCTTTAGTCAAGAAAAAACTTTTGTCATGGTTTAAAAGTGTCTATGAAGGTACCTCCCATTGATTTTGGGAAGAAAAACCTAACCCTTATTCTGTCAGATCAAAGTATTTATGTTTTCACTTTAGTTGTCTTGAGTTGAACTCCAGGTGACTACACAGGTGAATAATTGTTGCATAAACATATACAAGAACAAATTTGTCTTTAAAGTATTCCAATTATTTAATTGCTACAATTTCCACCAGAAACTTCACTCAGATATTTTGCAGTTGAAATGTTCTCAAAACATTCTGAATACCTGTAATTTCTGCATGTTTGGAAAGTTGCTGCCATCCTTATCAAAGAATTGCTCTTACAGTCCCACTATGAAAGGGGAAAAATAAAGCTGTAAGAGCAACTTACGCTTTGATTTCAGGTACCTTGGCTAAAAGATACTTCATACTTAAAAAAAAAAAAAAAGGTTATGTTTTATTTTTCTGATTCAATATCTGACTTTTTGTTTCATTCTGTGAAAATGCCAACATATTTAATGGCAGACAAAAAAAACGTATAAAGAGCTAAATCTGTGTACCAGTGATTCCAGTGCTCTAGTACTAAATAACACTTCAACCTACAAGCTAAAGTGTGGCTGCAAGGAGGGGAACTGAGTCAAAAACAGAGGCAATATAGGATGGACCCCATCAAGCCTTGGAAAGCAGAATGAAATACCCAAACAACAAAAACTGCCAACACTACAGAAGCAAGAAACATATTAAGATGGGGATTTAAAGAAGGACCTAAGGGTGCAGGCAACCCACTTGCAATGAAAACAGCAAAGGTTCATTATCAACTTGTTTGCTGAAAAAATTCCATTTTAGAAAAAGGTTACATTTTAAATGAAAAGGTTTGCTCAAAAACAGTCATCACAGCAGTTTTCATAGGTTTGACTGTTTGTTCGTTCAGGATTGGGGGTTTTTTTCCAAACAAAGGTGTCCTAACATCAGATGATATGAAATAATACCAAGGGCATTTCTGCAAATACCCAAAAGTCACATGCCTGATTTAATGTTAATAAAGTAAAAGTTAATAAAGGTAACCAGTGCTCGTTGATCTGCCTAAGAATAATGTACAGTCATTCAACAATTTAACAGAATCTTTCAAAATAACTTATTTTCAAAAAGCTAAGCTTTTGCTTGTCTTGAAAATGCATATTGATACCAAGGGAACACTGGACATAAAACAGATTATGGACACCACTGAATGACAGTAGGATCTTGTTTACCCTACATGTTATAAACCAAAGAAAATCCCATAAATTGCCAACTGTCACTTATTAAATTGTCCTCTTTTCACCCAGTCAGCTCTTAATAATTCTAGTAGGTCTTAGTTCTGAGAACAAAAAATTTCACCACTTTGGGAAAGCAGAAAAAAATTTACTCGTTTTAAAAAATCTTTCATTAAAATATTCTGATTCTTTTAAGACAGGGCCTTTACAGGTAGTCTTTGTTTTCTCTGCACAGTCACCAGTGAGCATGAAGGAAGCCCGCAAGTAAAAAATGGAAGTAGTTATTTAGCAAAAAGCATGGCATCATGTTATATCATTTGAGAATGTGGCCTATCATTGTGGGCTGCTGGGACTAAAATATGTATCATACAAAAACTGTTAAAAAGCTATTTTCAGAATTATAGCATGATGTGAAATAAGAAAAAGGAATAATACAGACATGAAGCTATATATTTAGGGCCTGAATCACATAGCAATTTCACACCCTGAAATGTGAAAATTTCACAGTTAAAGCAGTATTAATGACCTGTAAGCCCCTAGCCGCAATCATAAAAGTTAAGGAGGCATCAGTCTGATTATGATGAGAACCTTTGAACTGGATTTCTAAAAATCCTACTGAATTCAGGTAAAGGACACAGTTTCAAGACGGTTCAATGAAAAATGTTTTACTTACACCTGGAAAACTCTTTGTACGTGATCATTTTGAAACAGGAGCAAACACAATAATTAACTCCTATAGATAAGACTTCTTACAAAACAGATGAGGAAATTCCTGGTATCTTCCCTTTGTGTCACTTCTGTTTAATGGTCCAAGGATTGTATTTTATTGCCTTTACTGCCTTGTTTCTTAAAATCTTTACTCTCTTTGGTTCCATGCATTAACAAAACCCAACAAAAACAGCAAATAAACAACTAAAAAAACAAACTGAAACAACAACCATGTTGTTTCTCTTCTGCTTTTCATTTTGAAAATGAAATTGAATTGCAGAACAGTCCATCTGCAATGATCTTCATTTGGATTTTTGTACTCACTAACAGAGATTGCAGTAAAATGATCTACCAAAGGAGGAATCAGAACAAATCACCTGTTACACAAGAGGTCATTTTAAAACGTTTGCATCACAGTGAGGTAAGAACGACACCACAGTGCACACAGTGTAAAAATTGGCCTCCAAAGCTCTCAATCACTGCCTGTGTTACCGATTTTCTGTTCAACCTTCAGCAGAAGTTTCTTTGTGCTTCTTAGTTCTTTATTCCCAAAAAGGAGCTACTATTTCTTTTTTCCGTAGCAGTGATGTTTTACAATTCCACACCCCAGAAGATGTGATGTCGTTATTACAGAAATGAGACTCAAAAAAATACCTAAAATAGGATACATCTCCACAGAGTTTTGCAGGGAGATATGAGCTCACTCTGCCCACACTCAGAGATGACTGGCCACAAACCCACTCTCATCCAGTTTAGCTATGGTTAGCACTTATGTAAACTACATGACTTCCAGTTTAGAGCAACCTCACATCTGCCTACAAAAAGCATGTTGACATACACATACAATGATGGTGATTCTGTAAAAAAACACCTCTTAAAAAAAGGAACCCCATAAGCATCACCACTTTTACTAAACTCCAAAGACAGTGGCTCCCTGTCTTTCCCAAGTGGGTATCACTCAGTAGCGGCATGCTACCTGGCAGAGTTACATTATATAACTGACTATAACAGCTCCTTATGATCTCTTCTGTAACAAATAATTGCATTATGTCTTCAACGGGCAACTTGTGAAGGTTTCTCTGCTGTCTGCCTGCAGATCTATAAAGCATTCAATCATCACAGGACGTGAGCACAGAATACAAAATGGATGTAGTATCACTTCATAGCATAGCATCAGCTTGAGACTAAAAAGGATCGTGATGAAAAAAAGTATTGCATATGTCCAATAACTAATTTAAATGTACTATTACACCTGCCACTAAAATTACACTTGAAAACACCAAAAACGTCTAATTCACCGTGCAGATGAAAGAAATACCTAAATATGTATTTATTCTTTCATGTAAAAGGCAGAGTGTTAGCATTCCAGATCTGATAAGCTCTGTATGCATACTTTTAAGCAGATAAGAACCACAAGACATACACCATGCTGCTTGGAAGGCTGAAGGGAGAGGAGGGACTCCAGTTATAACTCATCGGTGGGAGACAGCAAAAGCCTCCTCTGTTGCCTGGGATAAGGTGGTAAATGCTGTTGGCTCACTGCTCCCACATCGAAGAACTCAAATTTCCCAGGGGTTCCTGCATCAGTCCACTGCCACTCACACGATGTGCTATGACAGAAAAATCCCTTCTGAACTTCTTGTGAGCCATACGCCATTTTAACAGCCACAGGCTGGGTCGTCCCTAATCGATATGATTGAATTAAAGAAAACAGACAAAGCTTTCAAAGGGGGCACATTTCTGTAACATTAATATATACAGATCTGTGCACTGAAGGCACTACAAGGAAAATTAAGCCCAGAAGAAAAAGTAACAGCATTAAGAGCACCAAGTATGACTAATGTTCCAAACACCAGAAAGCCTTCCAGTACATCGTGCTGTTAGAAGGATGTATCGGGTACAGAGAGAGTTTTACAGCTGCACTTTGAAAGTTGCACTCTACACCTAGAACAGTAGAAGTGGGTGGCTTGGAAGTGACATCCTGGGTCATCCTTCAGACACTCATTTTTGTCACAAAACCAGGGAAATCAGCCACACAAAGACCGATACGACAGCACTGGCATTGACATGCATTATAATATTTGGGGGTTTTTCTCTTCTCTCTCTCTCTGTGCCTCAACTATACTCTCACCGTTTAGAATGACAGCTTTTTAATCTCTTTTTATGACTGCAAAGGGACCTGCAGCTGTTAACAATGTCTCCTGGCAGGACTGTAATACAGACTCACAAGGGTTCTCTGGATACAACTTTAACACAAAATAATAATATTTTTGTTCATTATATGATATTACCTTTATGCAATGATACGCATACTAGGAGCTGTTAGTCTACCACTTTCATATATTTTTTTCTTGACAAATTGTACTAAAATTACTAATACTGCCAGTAGTTTTTGGCCCCCTTTATAATGTGAACATACAATGTGTCAGGTTCCCTGTTCTTTCATTTTCAGACCGCTGTTTGAAGGAATTTTCCTGAAGAATTGTCTTACTGTGTTTAAAAGAGGGTATGTTCTTTCAGCTCAGTCATATGACTGAAAGGAACAGTATAAAAAGTATAAAATTTTATTCAAACCATAATTTACCATGCAGTTAAGTCTCTTTAATGAGCTTCATGAGCTCTGGATTGGACTAAAATGAAATTCAGTTACACAACAGAATGGGATTGCATTAATCTGTGATTCAAATCAACTGTCTGTATTTTACAGGTACATATTCATTTTATCCTCAGGTTTTTATATCTAATATCTATATATATTTTTATATTTTATCTACAATTGCTGATCTCTTCTTGGAAAGAAGCTCTTTTTGGAAAGAAAAACAAAAACAAATTCCAAGACTGTATTTTCCTTGCTAGACAAAGCATCAAGAATTATGTAAAGTTGAGAAGACTTAAATAACATGGGAGGCTTTGAGTCATTGTACATCACTACTCAAAGTCTGAAGCTGTTGCACACAGGCCATGGAAAGGGTTTAGGATGCATCTTCATCAGGTTCTTTCACTGCACTTTGACTTGAACACCTACTAAATTGTACTTGTGCTACATTCACCAGATGCAAACTCCTTGGTACATTTTTTTTGTAGTGTAACACCTACATATGCATAGGCAAGGCTTCAAATAGTAACAGGAAACGAAAGCCTCTGAGCAAAGATATATCTATCTATCTATCTATATATATATATATATATGGGGGACAGGGGGAAGTGTTACTTCTGAAAGCCCGGTTTTACCATTTCATCATTACTTCCAAGAGTTACAAATGGTAAGACAGCTGAAATGTCTAGCTGATATTTTAGAGATATCAAAAATAATACTAGTGCATGGGAACACATCACCATATTTACAATCCCAGCATAACTATATCATATAGCACTTGGATTTGAAAGTTCCCTGACAATTGGAGATTCAACTTGTCACAACTGTGGTGCAGTTAAACAACAAAAAATAATAGAGATTGTTTCAATTATATTTATTAAACAAAAAAAGGAGGAAAATGAGAAAGAATAGGAAAAGGAAAAAGAAAAAAAAAAGGAAAGAAAAAGGAAAAAGGAAGAGAAAAAGAAAAATTATGTTCAGAATTTAACAAAAGTAGATTTGTGAGCCAAATGGTCAGGAGTAAAGTAAGCTGCATACAAACATTTTTTTTCTGACACATCTATTTTGTAATATTACAATATAATATAAGTGTGCCATTTGTTCACATTGAAATTAGTGATAATCCAGACAAAATATTGGGATTCTGTATTGGAGAGTTCTATATAACTGAAGCTCAGATTTTCAAAGCTAGTTAAGTAGGACATAAAAATCAATTAGAAGGCCTTAAGAATGTTTGCCTTCAGGTCTACTTCCCTGGATTCCCTGAGGGACAAAACCTCCTTACTACATAACTTGGAGTCTTCTTTCCCTGAAACCCTGAAATATAATAATTATAGCTAAAGTCCTTTTTTTTTAGTCATATACTTCCCATCTCAACTCCCATTTTTGAAATCCATTTATCCTGTCACTAAGACCAGAGAAAAGGAGGTGCAGGTGCTCTCATTTGCATTCCTCTTTGAAAAAAACATAAGTAAATGAAACTTCTTTCTTCAAGGATCTGTTCAGTCAATTAGGATCCCATCTAATATATGTATCCTCTGTGAGAAAACGGTTCCCAAGTATGTGGTACAGAGTGCCACCAGCAAGGATACTGCCTTGTATCCTTCCCAAAGGACCATTCTATGTGTGATTATCAGTCCTGAAGATAGTTAACTCTCACTTGCTGGACAAATAAATCACACAAAAAAGTAAGAACCACATTAACTCACCAAGCCCTCAAAATAAAAACCTTTTGGCCTCCTTTCAGTCTCTCCTAAAGCATGACTATTTCATTACTTAAAAAGGCAAGAAAAAATATTGTGTATAATTAATGAAAGGGTGCGCCTAGAAACAGAAATTTGCCTTCAGTGGTAAAGCTATCAATTTGATAAGATTTCAACCTTTGGAGACTCAACCACAAGTAGCTCTAGTTTCTTCTGATTTTTCACCTATGACATCTCTGTCAAAATCTGATTTCAGATTTTGAACATTACTTGCTGCCTGTCATCTAGAGATGCTGATTCCCTAATTTTTCTGCAACATTCAGCTCTGCAAGATATTTTGAAATGAGATCTCAAATATGTTCACCACAGACAGAAATCCTTGCAGGCAGTACTGCCCATCCAATAATTGATATGACGACCCCTACTCCAATTTGTGTTAAGCTCATCCCTGAGTATTAAAGTCAAGCAGGTTAAAATGCTAAAGCACTACTTTCTATCATTCCGTAAAGACCAGTCCTATATTCATAGCCTAGCTTTTGTACTGTGCATAGAAATCACATATCATCAAACTCAAAGTCAAGTTACCCTGCACTTTAGGAGAGACTGTCCCAAGCTAGAAATTTAAAGGCAATTTTGGGGCAAGGGTTCAGTTTTTCATGTGCTGAAAACGATTCCTAGCCCCTACAGATAGTCATATAAAACCATATCTCCAGGCATTTACTAGCATTGCTTAACATCTATGAGCCCCAGGCTATCTGCACCTGCCCTCAGCAAGCTACTGAAACGGCAGCAAGGAAAAGCTGATGGCTAGAGGGGTGGTTACAGGTCCTTTGCATAGGATATTTCAAAAATGTAAACGGAATACTGATCTTAATTTACAAGGAAAAAAACCAAACAACAGAACACTAAAAAAAAAAAATTAACACACTCAAAAAGTTGGCATTAATCTGGATAGCAGACTTAAAAGTTTCACCAAATTAACTCATCTTCCTGACATGTCTCATTACAAGATCTTATCACTGGTTTAACTAAACAAAATGAAGGCGAAAAGAAAATATACAGAGAATAACTTAAATGTCTTTAAAAAGAAAGTTCTTTGGGAAGTGCTTCAAATGTGTTTCTGTCTTGTGCTAAATGAAGCAGTTATTTCCGTGGAATTTTAGGGTGGTGTTTTATCCCATTTTCTTTTTAATGAACACCAGAGTGAACATTACAGCAACATCCATCTGAACTCATTAGAGCACAAGTTATAACTACTCCCTGACAACTATAAAGTATGTAGGTTGATTTCTTTTTTATTATTTATTTTTTATTGTAACATTTTCCAATTCCTCTATTTTACTTTAAGTCAGTATACTTTGCTTCTTTGAGCTTGAAATGTCTCTTTTTCCAGGTGACCCTGCCTTCTTTTTCTGCATATGAACCCTTTGGAATGCAGTGAAAAGTTAACTTCACATATAAGTAATCTTATAAGAAAACTTTCTGGGAAATCAAAAAAAGAGAAAATGTTCAAAATCTTAGCCAGTGCTACTCTCAAGAACCAAAATCATGTTCATAGAAGATATCTGTGACTTTTAATTCTAACATTTCTCTTTCTTCATTTAAGAAACCATAAAATGGTACTTATAGTTCCAATGATCACGTTTATACTTTCAGTTATTTTATTGCTAACTACTCCTTGCTTCCAAATAACTTAATCCACTTTCCAACTAAGGGCTTTAGTGTGGTACTATAGGTTGTGGCTGTGTTGAAGATCCCACTGTTCTCAGAGCTGCATAAATTGCCACAGAGGGACTTAAAAGTGTACAGTTTTGAAAATATCAGCAGACATACTATTCAGTGTGATAAATACTGTTCCTCAAAGGAATGTATCAAACCCTAGGGCCTCCCCTGAATTCACAGGAAGGCATGTCTATTTTGGGGACACAGGTTTAAAACCCCATAGCACTTTTTTCATCACAGAACAATGAAGATTTTAATGGATCTAGGATTTTGCTCTTTATTCTGTCACCCTTTCGGCGGTTAAAGGGTTGGAGGGGGGGTTTTTACAGCTTTCAGGGGGATCACAAAATTAACCAATTACAGGCTCATGGTCTTACAGAAAAACCAATCAGGTAAAGAGTTATTAGCTAATAGGAAAGGGTTAACAAAGGCCAATGAGAAGACCCTAGGGTATCTTCCCAGGACATTCCTGCATAGGGAGATAACATCTTTTGAAAGGGGTGTTGGGAAGAAGCAGCCGTGACTTGCAGAAATGTAAAAAGCCATTTTAAGATATGTTTAAACAACATTAAAACTTCTGTTTCTATATATTTGGGCTGTTTTCTTCTTTTTCCTCACCAGCCCATCTTTGACGTGACTTTTTCCATCTTTCATATGGTAACTCCATTGCCACAACACCCCATTGAGATAATGAACCTCTTAGAAATTTTCAGAACTTGGCTGAATTATCAATACCTGGTAATTCACTGCAAAGTCAGACACTACTATTATTAATCACCATGAGAATATATTGTGCATCTATATAACACTTTCAGATGAAATTTTAAAGTACCTTACAAGGAAATAAATATTTAAAAATACTAGAGTTGGATGACATTTTCCTCTGTACAGAGTGCCAACATAAAGTTTGTGGAACTTTCAAGCCATAATTTGAGGATCTAGGAACACATATTTCTAATACTGACATCCTATCCTGGGCTCATTTGTGCAATTAAGCAACACCTTAATAGCAAGTCCTCTCCCTGAGAATCAAGGAATAAGATTCTACTCAATAAGATCAGAGACAGCAGAATCCCAGTCTAAGCCATGTAGAGCTTTGCAAAATTCACTAAAAATACTTTTAAAACATTTTAAATATTGTAAGTGTAAAAAAATTACATTACTCTCAGAAGTCAGATGAATCCTCTGTGTAAGCATAGTGACTCTGATTCTTAGATGAACTAATCACAAGTTGCTTAAGTGCATGTACAAAAATTAAGAGATAATTATATAAAAAAATTTTCAAACTGGCTCAATGCCAACAAGAGAGTCTCCCATCAATCATATATGATACTCTTCCTGATATCTCTCCCTACCTGGAGAAGCAGATGTGCTCTATAGCAAGTCCCAACAATTTTTAAAACCTGACTCCTGCAGACACAATAAGAGGGTCTGAAAACATAACCAGTTAGGCCCTTCTGGTTTTATTCAATGTTATATGGCAATATAAGTAGCAGGATTCTTGAATTTTAGAAGACTCGAATTTCGCAGCAT
The DNA here is from genome assembly GCA_035041135.1 of Platyrinchus mystaceus. Taxonomy (NCBI): domain Eukaryota; kingdom Metazoa; phylum Chordata; class Aves; order Passeriformes; family Tyrannidae; genus Platyrinchus; species Platyrinchus mystaceus. The sequence goes on from JAWWLV010000179.1 coordinate 12,896,538, forward strand.
TTCACAGTTGCACCAGTCCAATCCTACAGAAGCCAAAGTATTTGCATGATATAAGTGATGACTATATTTGGCCTCATTATCTCAACTATGCCTCATCCAAGATGTATTTCAACAAGCTGACCCTGTAATCACACTTCAGTCAGTGGTGAAACTTTCAATTATTTCAATGACAATAACAACTGGAGTTTCAGACAAGAGTAATAGTACTCTTGTGTAAAAACTGGAAGTAAATATTACCATCACTAGATTCTCTAACATCACTAGGATTTAGCAAACATATACAAATGCAAAAAAAAAATCATAAGCAAAACACTTCATTCAAATACATACAAAGTCCTATGTGATTACAGCACACAAATTACTGCTATGCTGTTAACCAGGCTTGACTGGAGAGTATTAAAATTAAAAGTCAAATTTTAACATTGCAGAAACAAATCAATCAACACTTCAAACTTGAATTGACTTTCTTTATGAAATCAAGCAAATGCAGGAGTTAAAAAGTGTTCTGTGTGATTGATCTATTTAATTTTTTAGCTTCTTTACTCTAAATGTGGCCTGTCCAAATTCCTCCAACAGGAAAATTTTCTAAAAGAACAGACCACTCTTGAGCCATTGCAGACTAGATGTGGAAAATAAATAACACTGCTATACACCTGAACCCAAAATGTAGGATATATTCATATTGTAGGAGAATTACACATTAACAGCACACTGTGAAAACTAAGCATGCTGGGAAAATATCAAGCTACTTGAACAAAACCAGTATTATTCATAATACGTTTTTTCCACTTTGGAAACATAACTTGGCACCCTCTCCATTAGGCCCAAGTATTCTGAGTTTCTCCTACAGAGAAGCTAAGTGGGTTTTATTCAGCTACATGCAAAGAAATATACAGTTATTTCTTTTCTGTGTCTGAAAATAACTTGTCCACTCCAATAAAAAGTATGCTGCTAGAGAGGTTGATAATTAAGCCTTTGGAGTTTGCCATCCATTAAAACTTGATGATCCCACCCAAAGCGCTTCATCATCAGAACCATCTGGTGTTCTTTCTGCACAATTACCAAAATACAGAACATATTTTGACTTGGCACTTGCATTTGGTAGACACTTCAGTCATTTTATAAGCAACAAGGCAGCATCTTGCCAAAGCAGGGCCTCAAAAGGAAATTTCAACACACCAGAATCTGACTTCTATCCTAGGAAGTTTTACCAGGATACAAAGAAGGAATGTCTTCACCTTCAGCTGATGTCCTCACCTTCACATATAAGATATCTCTTACCAAATTCATTACTCTGTTACCTCTATACGTTGATTATTCAAAGCATTATCTAGCAGATAAGGGGTAAAGTGAACTGCCTCTAGTTTGAAAACCAGGTTCTTTGAAGAAGCCTGGCTCTGAAATAAAACTAATGCTCCAACAGAAATTGAATTATTAAAGGTAAAAGGAATCAAGGGCATTTCATAGTAATACTCTGAGACTCTTCCATCAGTGCCTGCACGTACTGTAATTTAGAGCACAGGTCCAAATGTAGGAAAAAACCCTGAAAAACACTGGGAGAAAAGGGAATATGGACTACTCTTGAATAATACTAGACTTCCTTTTGGCTGTTAGTTTCCAAGATCTGCATAAAAGAAAACACAATGAGAACATTGAACATACTTCCAAAAGCATTAATAAGTCTTTTTCAGATTGCCTTTAATTCACTTATTTTAGTCATTTCTGACAGAAAAACACTGTCACTGTGTCAAAAGGTGAAAATTTTTATGCAGTTATTCTCAGCTTTTTCAGGACAGTATGCATAGCATGAAAAAAAAAATCAGAGAGCTCAATTGAAGTGATTCTCAAATCTAAATAATTCAGCTACTTTTAGGAATTCTGAGGATATGACTACATTTAATGTCCCTCACCTATAAGCATCCTGTATGATGCAAATCTGTTGGAACATATACTCTAAGGAATTTACTTCACATATTATCCTAGGTTTAAATAAATGCTTCTCTCAAAGGCTTCTACTTTTTGAATATTATTAACCTGGTTGGTGTCAAAATGGGTCAACTGCTCCCCAGTTAGTGAAAATATATCAAAAAACAACAAACAAATATTTTTAGAATAGTTCAGCACAGAAATACATTTCAAATCACAAAGTTCCACAGCAAACAAATAAGCTTCTGCACCTCATATGGCATGAAAACCACAAAAATATATAAACCAGAAAACACAGGTTTCCAAATCAAATGGTCGTACCAGAAAATGGATTTGCACCCATCAAAATTTTCATACCTATAAATTGGACTGACAAAAAATAGTAATAACCAATAAAAGATGATTGATAATTGACAGGTAAAAGAGTAACAGAATAAATAATTCTAGACACAGAGAACTGAACAAAAATTTACCAAAAAAAATTAGGAAGAAAGATATATAGGAAATTTGGATGGAAATTAAAGAAGATATTATATAAGTAACATTGCAGGGTTAGTCCCTCAACTAAACAACATTCTGATGAAACAAGTCTAATGAAATTATTATAGCAAAATGCAAAAAATATATGGATAAAATAAGTAATCACACAAAAATATATCTACACAATAGTAAAAGGCAGTAGAGTAATGAAAATTAGAAATTAGAAACAGTTTGGTGAAGAGATCTATGAGTGCACATGGCCATCTGAGGCATCACAATCGTGTTCATCCTTATTAGACAAGACATCAGACAGACAAAATGTTATATATGATCAAGAAAATAAACATTTGACTACATAAAATGTCATTCTCACTGGGGGACACTCCAAAGGGTATATATCTCCCTGTTGGCAAAAACAAACTGTGCATTTAATGGCCAGTCTTCGCGAACGAAGATCTGGGAAAGGTGTTTTTACCTTTCAAGCCTGCGCAATGGATTTTTTAGGT